>JAGPOW010000261.1:64662474-64704679 GCA_030014935.1 Caiman crocodilus | reverse complement strand
TTATTATTATACAGTTTTTGTATCTAGAAGCTTCTGTTTCTTGAATCTTGCCAGTCACCTCTGTGTCTAATCCTGGATGTTTTATGTCGTTTAATTTTGGGTCAAGCTACATCATTTTTGTTTGAGCTAAAATGAAATACTTCATGAATACTGTATGAAAAATGTCATTTCAAAGTCAAAGGTAAAAAATAGCTTTATTTAAAAAAAAGTAGTGGAACATTTTAGCATTTCTGAAATGAAGCATTTGAAAGCTTGTCAACCATGGTTTTTATTGGATCAACTACATGGTTGGAATAGACTTAAGCTTTGGGGTAATATAAACTACCCACAAAAATTCTTGCCTTGCACATATTTTCTGGACTATCAGGGCTATAATATTACTTCAAAACTCTCAAAAATATTTTGACATGTTTTATTTCTCTCCTATTTTTGGCTAAAGCTATTTGCCAAATTTTGCTTGCTTTCATAAATAGATTCAGTGCCTCTGATGCTTCATTTTCCAGTGAGTTTACTCTTCATCAAGAGATAGTTTGCTCAGCTCCAGGATAAAGTACACTCTTAATAATAAAGTTTATTACAGATATAACAACCGCAAATCACTGCTAAAAAGTACATTTTCTGTAACTCTAACCAAAGCTACTGAGTATATCCAGTAACTGCCACATCCTATTTCTGGATGTTTTGCATATGCATGCAAAACCACAAAATATGAAAACAAAGATCCATGGCTCTTCTCCACTGCTTTTTTGAGGGTTGGGGATGGGAGTCACAGAGAGGGAAATAAAAGTCTGTATTTTGAATTACAAGAGAATTTTTAAAAGCAGTTGCACTTGCCAAACTGAACAGTGAATCTTCCCAGCCATGTTACTGTTCTGATTTTTATTTCTTCATAAAATATTAGTTGTCCTTAGTGATCAATGAAACCATGGGCACATACAAGTGTTATTTCGAGAGCACCCTGATAAAGCTTTGGTTGATCTAAATGCTTGGGTGTGCAAGCATTCACAAGGCTTAGGTTGCCTTGAAAACGCTGTTTCTGATCTAATGTTAGTTCTTGTCAGATGAGAACAAACTTTAGATTGGCATGGGTTAATCCAACCTTAAATGGTATAACCTGACCTAACAAATCCGTGCATGTGTTCTGAGCACAGCCCCATGACTCCGAAAACCTAACCACTTTCCATAGCCCCAGGACTATGCTATTTTTGCCTCTCCAGCTCCTGATTATGCTATACTTATACTCCTCTTCCCCCTGACTAGTGTACCCCTGGACTGAGCAGCCCCTCCCATGGACCCGCTAACTGTCCTTGGACTTGACAGCCCCACCCCATGGATCTCCCAGCCTCCTGTGAACTTACCAGCCCTCTACCTCTCCCAATCTACTTGCTCCTAGCTATCTACACTTTCTGGATATTGCTGAACACTTGCACATGATGATCCTAATTCAGGCTTGGACAACTTAAACTAAGGTGCCTAAATGTAAGCCATGTCCCATGAATGCAGGTTTACACTCTTCATGATCACTTATCTTTTAGTTATCGACTACTTCCTAATAAGACTGCATGGTACGGAAGGCTCCTGCTAGCACTGGGGCATGGATGATCTAGCTTAAGTTAAATTACTTGAAGTGCAGGTGTAGTCCAGGTTGGCTCCCTGGGCAGCTGGGGTCCAGAGAGATGTGGTGTCACAACTGGATTTAGAAGCCATAGCCAAAGTCACAATGAGCTCGGGTCAGAAGCCAAAGCCAGAAACAAGGTATGCCAAGGGCTAACTGGGATCAGAAGCCAAAAGCCAGAGTCAAAGGTCAAACCAGAATCATGAGCTGTGAACTGGAACTGAGGAATACTAAAGGTTTTACAAGAGCCAAAAGCTAGAGTCAGAGCCAGAAGACCAGCCATGACAAGGCCAGAAGATCTGGAGGAAGAACTTAAACTTTTGCTCTTAAAAGGAGGCTGTAGCCTGGGACTGGCTTAAAAGGCCTGGAGAAGGTCAGGCCTGCTGCCAATGGTTTCAGGGGATTGGCTGTCCTGATTGCCTCATTCAGCCCAGCTGGGACTAGGGTGCTGCTCTGGGCATGCTGCTGGTGGCACTTGTTCTGGGGATGATTTGCCCTGATCTTTTGATTGGGACAGGCTGGATCTAGGATTCTGGCCTGGCCTCATTACAGCTCCACATACAATTTCAGTTAGCATTTCTGTGAAGAGGAGGTTAATGAACTCTGGTAAAACAGAAGATGCACAGAAATTAATTTCACAAGCTCCCTTCATTTACTCATATTAATGAAACAGGTGCTAAATGTACTTAAAAAGCTTGAGTTACTATCATTTCATATTGGTAAAAATTACATTCAAAACTACCTCAAAATACCAACACAGAAACATAGTACTTTCTACCGTAAGCCAACACATATAAAAAGAAAGATTCTATAAACCCAGGTTTCTAAGGGTCTGAGCAGATCATGGATATTACTAATCCTAAATACATCACACCGTACCACACCACACACCATATTTTATGGTATACAAGTCAACACATTGTAAAAGTCGACCCCATATTTTCACTCAAAAAAGTTTGGATTTTTGTAGATCCTATGTATAAGTCAAACCCACCTTGCTAGGAGGGCAGAAGGAGGGTAGCAAAGTGTACTGGCAGTGGGAGACTGTGGCAGGGACAGCATGCAAGGTGCTGCAAGCCTGGGTGGGCTCATGTGAGTGTTGGATCAGGCACCTGAGCTCAGGCAGCACCTGGCCTGCTGACAACTTGGTTGGCCAGGCCCAGGGGGCTCTGCCACCAGAGGGAAGGACCAGGCCTCCCCACAGCTCAGGGGCTCTCTAACCTGGCAGCAGCTCACCCCCAAGCCATTGGGGGAGAGTGGTAGGCAGGATCCACCGAAAGCAAGATCGGAGCCCCCACTGCTTTCGTCTTCAGCAGGCTCCTGCAGCCTGCAAGGTGTCTGCTGCCACCTGGGAAGGGGTCACCTTGCCCTGTGGACAGTGCAGGGTGTCAGGTAAGGGCAGGGGGAGGCTAGGGCTGTTGGGAAGGACTAGGCGCGGCTGGGCATCCAGCACCTCCCATGCCATCCCTGCTGCCTTCTCCTGCTGCCAGTGCACACTGCCACCCTTCTGTCACCCCTCTCCCCATGCTGCTTATGAGGCAAGGCAGCCTCTTCCTAGGTGGTGCCAGGTATCCTGTGGGCTGCAGGAGCTTGCTGAAGGCAGAAGTGGTGGGGGCCCTGCTCCTGCTTTCTGTAGAGCTGCCTGCCTCTCCTGTGGTTGTGGGGTGAGCTGCTGCCAGGCTGGAAAAGCCTTGAGTTGTGGGGTGCTCAGACCTTCCCTTCATGGTGGCAGTGCCCCCTAGGTCATGTGCTACCTGAGCTCTCAGGGGCCTGATCCAGCTTTCCCAAATCCCAACAGCATGCTGCCTCCCCATGCAGCAGGGTACCGGCATGGGGTCTGGCTGAAGTACTGATGTGGTATAAAAGTTGAAGCAGACATACAAGTGTAAATTTTTTGGGTTCAAAACCAATGTATACACTGTGAAATATGGTACATGGTTCCAGATCTACACACATAAATTTGCCTTCCTCTGTAGTGGTGAGATGGGGTTTTCTTGCTTGGATTTCTCAAGTGTAATTTAACAACCTTTGCAGCAGCAGGATATTGGCTGCCATGATTCCCCTGCTTTACCTGTGGTAGGTTAGGTTGTTATGTGTTGTGGTTGTGTTGGGGTTGACTGTAGTTTTGCTAATAGGTTACACTAGTGGTTCTCAGCCTGTTTAGACTTCAGGCACTCCTCAATGGATTCAAGGCACACTGTGGAAGCTCTCTGTAGTCACTTGTTTTTTGACAGCAGAAAAATAATAGAGCAATAATTCTGTTGCAAAGAGCTCAGAATGACCAAAACAGGTCGGAATGTATTTAACACTACAGATTCCTGTTTGAAATCTCTGGCTGTGTCCACAAGAGCACGGATGTTTGTTTCTCTGGGAATACCCATGCCACATGCCCTCTGGCTCATGGCAGGTTACATTGGTTGGGGTAGGGGAGCCTGAGGGCAGCAGCTGTGCTGGCCCCAGCAGCCTGATCTGAAGTCCTGGGGGCCTTGGGGAGCTGCAGCCATGGAGCTCCTTTAGTTGGGAGCGTTGCTAGTAGCCAGAGCATGGCTCTGGCAAGCCAGGTTCTGGTTTTGGGTGGCACACGCTGCTACCATGTGCACCGCCCCCCTTTTTTCGACCACAAGATCTCCTGGGATCAACCCCCTTCCAGTCCCCGGCGCGTTGCAAGGTAGCAGTGCAGGGAATGTTTGCATTTGCAGAGTGTGGTGCCACAGATGGGTCTGCAGCACCACACACTGCATGTCCACACTCATCTGGACGTGGCCTCTGGGTTTATCATGTGAATCATGTTTGCCCATCTAACAGTGCTAACATTGTATGGCTCCCCACAGAACCCTTGAAAGGATCTCAAGGCACACAAGGGTGCAGTGACACCCTGGTTGAGAGTCACTATGTTAGACAATGGATTTGTATAGGATGATTTGGATAGGAATGATTTTATCTCAGGCAGGGTGTTGGACTAGATGACCTTTAGAAGTCCCTTCTAGCCCTAGTTTTCTATGATTTTATAATTTTGCAATATACATTAAAATGAAATGGGATGTTAACATTTTGATATCATGTTTACTTTTCATGTTTCTCCTGAAGGTGGAGGTGGAGGAGTGTTTAATACAGAAGCTCTGCAGGCCAAATTTATGACTCAAGTGACTGCCATTGTTCACTTCAAATTGTACTGGCCAAACCTGTACTACAACACAATGGCATGACTTTGTTAGCTCCTTACACTGATGTTCCCCTTCCTGCTTTCACAAAGGCTGTGTCTATACAAAGGGGTTTTTTTTGTGTGCTAAACTTTCTCCCTGCTGGTCATACTCTTGCTTTGTTCCACTAGTGGCAGCAGCAACAGGGAGTGCTTATGTAAAGGCAAAACTACTACCATATTTATTCAAATTCAAGACAAGGTTTCAACATGGGGGAAAAACATTCAACATGGCGGGGACGGAGGTGGAGGGTGAGGAGGGGGAAAGCCCTTAGTGTTGGATTCAAGTACAAAGTGGGGGGAGTGCAGGCAGCTGCTCTGGCTCTGGCTCCAGCTCTGACTTGGGTTCAGGGTTGGATTCAGCCCCAGCTGCTGCCCTTCCAAGTTGCCTCTCCTAGACTGTGCCCCTCAAAGTCTCTGTCTTTACTTTTCCCCAGTACTGCTTACACTCAGTTCTAATTCTGCCTCTGGCACCAAGGCACGGAGCACATGGTGCTCCATGCCCCCATCTAGCCAAGAGGCTGTGGTAGCAGTTGTGGCAGCTTTGGCCCTGACTCTGACTTTGACCTGGTGCTGGTGCCAGGTCTGGAGCTGTGAACACTGTAATTGCTGCCATCTGTACAGATGGAGGCTGTAGCCAACTTTGTGCTCTGTGTCCTGGCCTGGAGCTGGAGACACAACTGAAGGTAAGCAGTGGCAGGGGAGGCAAGCTGTGGTGGGTGGGGGTGGGGAGGGAAAGGCAGCAGGTAGTGCAGGTACCTTGTAGAGGGGGTAGATATCAGAGCAGGGCAGATGCCAGGGGTACAAGTGGCAGGGGCAAGGTGCAGGGCAGTGCAGGCATCATTGGGGGAGAGACCAGATGGAAGGCAGTGCAAGATGGGGGTGGGGGACAAGCGCCAGGGTGGAACAGGCACTGCAGGGGGACACGCAGGCATGGGAAAGTGCACCTGCCTGCAGTGGAAGCAAATGGTGATGGGGCAGGTGCCAGGGTCAAGATGCAGGTGGGGCAAGGGCCCCCTGGCTACCTGCTCGCCTTTTTGACACTGTTCTCCCCATTTCAGTAGTGGGGGAGGGGGTGTGAATTTCAGATGAACCGACAATAATTCTCAACCTGTAATAATTAAATTAATAGAAAATTATAACAAATTTAAACATTTTGCATGTAAAGCATCTAATTATTGAGGGGTTGTCTTAAATTGAAAACTGTTTTGGATTTGGGTCAATACAGTATTTAATGCCATCTCATACTATACATTCACGGAACTTAACTTGTGATACAACTGGTACTTTTTTGAAAAAAATAATCCTTCGTACACAAATAGAATAAAGTTAAAATAGGAAACCAAAGAATATAACTTTTCACCAAATTTAAATTCAAGAATCCAAAGGCACGTATAACTCATATTGCTGATACTTGTGGGAGTGATTATTTGAAGCATCAGCTCCAATAATGTACAAAAACATATTTCAAAACCTCAAAGGCTGTCACAAAACTATGAATATAACATTATATGTATGTCATACTTAAGTATATAGTATTTGTATATGCATGCCTATATGTATTTCTATTCATGGGAGAAATTAGAAAAAATCCAACCAACCATGAATGTCTGAAAGTCTAATTCTATTTAAAATGTTCAGATTAAATTGCCACAAAATTAATAACTGCTGCTGTGCATCTGTTCAACCTTGAATTACTTTGACTTCACTATGCATAATTCAGTTATTAGGTATGCATACACATGGAAATCATTGAGCAAGCATATCATATAATGTATGCAATAATTCCTCACCAACTTACCGTATGGCAGAATTAATCTTTTATCTTTCCTATGTTAAATAGAGCTGAGTTCTATATTTTGTGATAAAGTGCTAACCATAGCTACCTTAACAATTCACAATCACTAGTAAAGGAAACATTGATAGAAGGGAAGTTTTGATGATTAACTTTCTAAGACTCTTTCCTGAAGCTTTCTTTGAAATGCAGATATATAACTACAGAGCTAATAATAGACTTTCAGAAAAGAAATTCCATTCTCTCATCATTAAATACAATTTTGATCATATGGAGGATTTTTGAAGTTTAATTTTTCTCACCTGAGTCTTTCCCAAGTAGACATTATATGCAACATAAAGAAATCAGTTTATGGTTAATTTGTCTTTTTTATATCAACAGCATATGAACCTCAAGAGTACTGCTTGAACAGCAGCATTCATCTAAGTGTGTCTAATACTGACATTTAAGGAACTATATTTAATTTTCATTCTACCATAATTTACTCAGCCCAGGGCTGTCCAACTTCAAAGCATTCAGGGACCGTACCAGTTGGGGCTGCATGCCCTGAGGGCTGCATTAAGTGCAAGCTGTGGACTTTTAGGCCACCTCCTCCCCACTGCACCATGTGTGCTGGCAGTCTCCTCTTCACTGCTGCATAGCACATGTGGGCTGCCTAGTCAAGTACTGCACTGCATATGTGGGCAGCCTCCACCCTGAAGCCATATCACACATGGAGGCAGTGCCTCCACTCAGCTCCCCAGCTGCTGATGCTTCCACTGCACTGAGACAGGCTGTCCCACCACTGCAGGCTGTACCTCCCTGCACTCTGGGGCAGGGGCAAGAAGCAAAAGTCAGAGGAGGAGTGGGAGTCTAGAGTCCCCAGCTCCACTAGCACTCAGAGGGAAAGGGAGAGTGGAGGCCAGGTGAGAGATTGAGAGCTGCAGTCTACGGGACACCAGCTGGATAGCCCTGACTTAGCATAATATTATCTCCAAAGTGATTTACTTTGGGGAAATGAAGTTTCTTTATTTACTTGATTTTTTTTATGGGCAAAGTTGGTACTCTTGGAAGTGAGGAGACAAAATATAACACTAGTTTAAGAAATGCCTGTTTCAGGCAGACAAGGTTCTATGGGTGAATATGATATATTTTATTAGACCAATTTAAACAGTTGCAAAAAAATTTTTTAGCAATCTTTTGGGTTCAAAAACCCTTTGTCAGGCTGAGGAGGTCTCTGCAGTTGGTGTGTGCTCTTCCTGGATGGACTGAATAGTAAAGAAGCCACAGGCTGGGCTGGTATGCATACAAGACAGGCAGTCAGTGAAGATGTAAATCAGGCAGGCATGGTCACAAAAGTTTTTGCTAGTAGCTCAGCAAAAGCTGCCAAATCCAAAACAAGAGTTTTTGCACATTATCTGGACTACCATGACTACAACAACTCCAATCCTAACTGCAGCAATTTCTGATTTGTCAGCACATGAATATCAAATTCTGTGATATGCTAGACTAGGATTACTACCAGGACAAGAAGCCCTGTGAGGCATCTTTTCTACTTGCTAGTACCAGTCAGGAAAAGGGTAACAAACAACTTGCTATTGTAATTCTATACTAATAAATACAGTTATGGTAGCTGGCCAGATGAAATTTTCCCTTAGGCAGTCTGAAAGTCACTTGAAAGTTGCATCTGCTACCTTCTTCAGAATTTCTGTAGCAAGGGCTAAAATCTGTTTTTGCAAGGGTTGGCAACCCTTTGAAGTCAAATTTCTTCTTAAGTCTACAGAGATAAAATTAGGCTGCAGTTTTTGGAGGTGGCTGCTAATTTTGATTGTCCTTCCACCTCTCTGAGTCTGTACCTGGTATTTTCAGATGGTCTGCCATATCCATTTGCTTTAACTGGAGTTGAGCTGAAAAGCAGGTGCAAACATCTCATGTTGGACTTCCAGGAATAGAGGTTCTTTTAATTGGCAATTACATAAAAGAGTATTCCTTCAGTCTCCCACTTCCATGATAGTTGCTGATTTGCTTCCTTACAATGTTAGGTATCTCTAGTGCGAGGAGATGCAAGTGGGGTCGGTATGCCACGATGGAATTTACTGCAGGATCAGAGCCCTGCAAAGACAGCAGCAGACCCATGGATTCAGTAATTAAGTTATGCTCTATTTAACTCAGAAATTAATTTAGTTATAAAACATCTTGTTCTCCTGCAAGATAGGGAGATAAGACTACACGCTTGCATTCTTCGCACATTACTGAAAGAAGCAAAAGTAAAAAAAATGTTATTTTTATCTTTCTTACTACAGATCTTCATTTAGGGCATTTTTCACTTTTCTTTGTTGTGCCATTTGATTTATCAGATTTTTCCTGCTATTTACTTTTATCATTATGTGATCTTCTATAGGGGGAAAAAAAGAAGCAATTTAAAACTTAGTGTGGCTGACAGTACATTATAGGACAGCTGGTGAGAAACCAAATAGAAAATACAATTCAATTTCCAATTGTCAATTTGATGAAGTGAGTGTGAAGCTAGTTTAAATACCAACCAATACAAAAGTCATAAAAAGACCACATGTGATAAAAGCTTACAGTACCCATTTAATTATTATTCCCTACATATGCCAGCATGATATATCTCTTATTATGTACAGCTGTATAAGCACAGTGAAATAATTTTCTAGGAAATCTCTTCCAAGAAGACTAGAGTAATTAAAATAGTATTTCATTATGTAAGAAATGAAAGTAATAGGTAGGAATTAGCATAATGCATTTGCCACTCAAAGTACCTGGAAAAAAGGAAGAGTTTTATTCAGTTATTCCTGCCTAGCATTTGAAGATGACTGCTGATATTTATTGGCTTCATACCCAGTCGGTATAGTTTGGTACAAGTCTAACCATTACAATGCAGCAACATTACTGTATGCCCATGGAGGATCTGGCACTGTATTCTCCATGGGCATTGTGTATGTATTGTGTTTTTGGCATCATTTAGAAAGAAAACTGAAAAAAATTCACCTCAGTGGTTTATAGAGTTCAAGGATGAAAAAACAGGAACTGGCAGGTTTTGTTTCTCCATGTATTATATCACTCCAGGAGCAAAAGATCAAGTTTCTACACTTGCAGGAGAGTCCTGATTACTGTCCAATCTTCAGCTAATGCAAACCAAAGGAAATGCATTGACCTCAAAAGAAAGATGTAAATATAATAATTTGAGAGTGTCTGTCACACACTTTAATTTGCTGAATTGAGGATCAAAGCAGGATGACTAGGAAGTGGCTCTTAGATAAATAACTTATGACATGTACATAATGGATCTTAGCAGATGATCATGCAACATTTTCCTTGGGTAGATAACATTTAAATCTGCCTTCTTTTCTTGTTATGGCTGCCTAATCCTGTGTGGGTCATTCACTGCATTAAATAAATCACCTCTAATATCTTAATATGCTGGTGTTTGATATTCAGAAAAAGAAGATAAATTAAATCCTAACTATACTACATGAGTCGTCTTTCATTTTCATTAAAACAGAAAGCAGCATGCTTATATTGCACCCTTCACCAGTGATGGGGTGGGTTTAGTGACAATGAGTTGGGAAAAACCTTTACCTGAAGTTTTGGTCTGAGAAGTGACTGCAAAATTAATAGGACTGCTGATGTGAAGTAATAAACAATTATATTGATAGTTAGTACATGAGGGGTTGTCAACCAGGGGTACATGTATCCCGGTGGTACTTGGGAAGGCTTTAGGGGGTACACACGGGTGGGCGGGGACAGAGTGCCGTCACCCATCACCCTGGGCCACCACCTGCACCACCAGGAGCAAGGTTGGGGGAGGGGATGAGGGCAGTGGCTCCCCTCTGTGGGCCACAAAGGCTCTGTCCAGCCAGCCAGACGCGGTTGGGGGGGAGTTCGCATGCGGTGGCTGCCATCCACCACACCCCACCCCACCCCACCCCATCAGTGACACTGCCACTGCATATAAGTCCCCCTCCACTCCGCATCTGGTCGCCAGGGGAGTACACTGACTAAAAAAGGCTGAAAACCCCTGGTATAGAAGATCGTAATATGGCTGAGGCATCTGATGTTCTAAAGGCACATTTAAATTGACTTGTTACTTTATGAGACTTGTACAGCCATGAATCAAATCCCAAAGGGAACTTACTTTGTCAGGCAAAAAACCCTAAGTCTATTTGCCTAAATGAGTTGGGATAAGCTACTGCTGGAGACAGGGATGGAGAGAGACAGTGATGAAGTGAAGGATGAGAATGGAAAAAATGACTGTCTTGAACAAGTCCTTCAGCCTAAAATGCTGGAGGGCCACTTCAGCAGCAGCATGTGACCTTCACAATGTTCTGCTACCCTTCTGGTGTCAAACCTAAATTGGGAATAATTCAGTATTTCAAATTAGTGGTTATATAATAAAATGATTTGAAATTGGCTGGTGGACCACCAACTACTCCTGGAAAGACAGATGAGCTTCTTGGGCAAGGAAGACATCTAAGTGTCCAGAAAACCTTAAAAATAGAGCCCTTTGAAACAGCAATAAATAGCAGGAAAATTATAAACGTTCATCTACTATTTTCTGTTATGGTATTTGTTGTATAAAATATGGTTTTAAAATGAGTATTTCTAAAAAGATGTCATAAAATGCATCAGCTATATGTATTCACAATAGACTACTGACAGATGTGAATTGGAGGACTTTTGGGAAATCAAAACTATTCAGAGTTTAACCTTGTTCACTAAAGATTTCTGTGGAGTTTAATCTTGTTCTCTACGATTCATTTACATCATGCCTAAGAACCTGCTAATGTTGTTTCCTGATATAATTGAATCTTTTAGCTATCTTGGGTCTGTATTATTAGTGGTAGTAAGTAGTGCAGGAGACAATTTTAATCCCTGACATGATCATATAGGTTCTGAATTGTTGAGAATGAGTAGTGCTTTTAAAAATGTAATCTGTTTTCAAAGTAGGCTTCCAATGTTGCACAAAGTGGGGAATATACATATGCAATTAATGTGAAGCAATAAACTCCAGAGCAGTTTGAGCTGGAGTCAATCACACGTCTACACATACTCCTAGGACAGCAGCAATTTGAGCTGGGGTGGAGCAGGCTTAGGCTGGCAGGGGGCATGGAAGGTCAGCCCCAAGCTCTGGGTGGTGGTATTGGGTGGCATACAGGCTGGCTGGGGCATGAGGGTGTTCAAAGTGTGGAGCTGTGTGGCTACGTAGCAAGCAGGAGTCTGGTCTCCAGCTGGCTGGGCTGACCAGGCACAATTTACACCCATGGTCAGCATCTACGTGTATGTTTAACAGCAATAAATTACCCCACTGTACTGTCCCTGACTACTATTTTACTGCAGTGTAAATTAGTTTACTGAATCCTAATACCATTGCACATGTAGACAGAGTGTCAATGACATCTTAAGGTTTTTGGAGGCTCTTGAGTACAGTTTTGGGTGAGGGCCCCTATGCAGTTAATCATGTGATAATTATCATGGTGATTATGCCTGAGCATTTGCACAGGTGCATTTGGCATTTTGCATAATTGACTATTTGAATTTTCCTACAATTGTATGCTGGTGCTTTGCTTCCTTCTCTGTTTTTGACCTTGGCAAGAGTGCACCCTGTGCAGAGGTGCATATCATATGCCTTGTTTTCATGTCACATGTCATTTGTCATATGGTTCTTGAATCTAATTAAAACAGGGGACCTAGGCCCAGGCCCTATGGTCCCTTGCCTTAAAACAGCATTGGATACTTCAACTCTTCTGAGATTATAATCTACAAAGTGTCTACTGCTAAGTTTAATTTGATTTTCTGCAGAATTTTCTGGGTTTTTTTCAGCTGTTTTTATCCAGTGAACTGATGAGAAATTCAAAGAAATGTCCTTGTTCATTCATGTTCATGGGTACTGAAATTTCAATGATAGAAAGCTATGTTGTTGATTGTATCTACATTTGAACAAGACAGAAGTATTTTGAGTACTTGCTACACAAATTCAACTTTCTCTTTACTGTATCCTCTAGAAGTAAACACAGGAGCATCCTCTGGGATTTGATCTCCACTGCATAACCTTTATTCTGTGAGTGTTCTGTTAGATGTTTTTCCAAAGTATGAGTAATATAGGATTACATGTCCAGCAGAATCTTAATATAATACACTATATAATAATCTTAATATAACAACACTATGGAACCACACTATGGAACCATAATATGATTTTTACTGCCAGATCTTCCCTGTGTGTCTGTAATAGTCATAAGCATGTTGTAAAGTATGTTGCATTAGAAAAGTTGCCTCTACAGATGTTTGGATGTGTACTTTATCCAGGAGGAATAAAACAATTTCTGTATACATTCAAACTAATTTAATTTCTTCCTCAGTGAAAAAGGGATTTAGAAATAGAAAGTCAGAAGTATAAGAGAAAGATCTGAATAAATTTTAAGTTCAAGTCTGAGTTTAGAAATTCATTTTTAGCCAAAGCCAGAAAAACCATTTTGATATATGGTAGTTTCCTTACCAGGAGAATTGAATCAACCCACCTTAAGAGCAAAGCTCAGTTAAATGTAAATATAATTAAAGAATTACATATGGTTTTAATAGTTCCACTAGATAAAACCCAGTTAACAGAAAAATGCATTAGAAGCTGACATTCCAGATCTATTACAATTTTGACAACTTCTGAAACTGGTGGACTACAAAGATCTTGCTGAAGTAGTAGTAACAACTCTTAATTCCCATTTGAGATTCTCTGAAAGTCAAAACCAATAAAACTATCATTATTGTTGTTTGTCTTCTACCATCTGCCTTTTCTGTACAATATTAAAGAGATTTCAAAGTGACTAAAAAAATGCAGGAAAATGGTGATCAAATTTTCTTTAATTTTCTATTAATTTCTTT
Organism: Caiman crocodilus; assembly: GCA_030014935.1. Classification (NCBI taxonomy): domain Eukaryota; kingdom Metazoa; phylum Chordata; order Crocodylia; family Alligatoridae; genus Caiman; species Caiman crocodilus. The sequence goes on along the minus strand of JAGPOW010000261.1, from coordinate 64,691,191 downwards.
GTTACAGTACCTAGCAGGTTTACACTACAGAAACTTTTCTTCAGATTATTATCACAAATAACATAATTTCTCTCACATTAATGGTATTAAAACAAAAGATTAAAGCTCTTTAATCCCTGGCTTCTCCCTTTTAATTTTTTTGTGGTTTGTGTTGGGTGGTGATTGTTGTTACTACTACTACAAAGCACATTCCAGTTAGGTCATTTTACAAAGTCCTTAACTGTTGTAATTCCAGGTTCATTTCAAGAATGCTTTTTTAAATGTGAAAAATCAGACTGAGAACATCTTTATTTTTTTCACTACAGTGGCAGAAATGGTTTTAAAAATAGCACATTACCTACAGGAGCTTGGTTCCCTGACCACCCAATCTGTCATTGCTTTCTGTCGTGTAGATCACTATATAAAGGGCAGTTTGGGAATAGCTCCTTCTGCCTTTGCTGCTGTTTTTAGATTGAACTAAACATGACATGCAGGGATCAGAAGCCATTAAATGATTCCTGTAATTTGGCCTGTCATCACTGTTAAACTTCTACTGTTTCTTATCAGAATGAGCAATGATGAAACAGTGAAATAACAAGAAATCATATGTGGCCCAAGCAATATTCTTTTATCAGGGTTGCTAACTCAATAATATTTTTTTACTGACAATCTGCAAACCTAATGTAAATGTAAATGCCCTTCTGTATGCTAAGTGGTGCCTCAGACTGCCTGGGGCTGTGCTGCCCTGACTACCTTTGAGGTGAGCAGCTTTTCTGATGGGATGCAGTGGCAGCATGTGGCTGGGAGGAGGAGGTAGGAAGAAGGTTGCAGAGGTTCTCATGAGCCACAGCACTTCTACCCAGTCACATTCCAAGGATGTATTTGCAATCAAGCTCATGGTGTCTTAGTTTTTTAAAGGAAGGCTTCATTTTTTTATGGACTTCACAGACAGGCATTTTTAGTTTAACGCTTTTTAGATTTCCCATAAATCTTTAGACAGTTAGAAACCCTGTTTCTTACCCATCTTGGTCATAGAAGGAACGACTGAAGCCTATCAAAGAGAGGTTTTTGTTAGACAGGAGAAAAAAAAAGCCCCATATACAAACAAAATGCCCCTTGATGACATAGTAGGAATGGGAAAAAGATACAAGAATGATGATTCTGTTTATAGACTTTCTTCTGGCTTGGTTGCCTCTCTCTAGTAGAGAAGTAATATTTTGTTCTACCAGCAATACAAGTGCAAAATTATGTTTGAGGATTTTTAATTTATTTTTTTATAAATGTATGTAAATGCATAAAGTGAGGAACAGATGCTGATTTGGTTGTGAGGGTTACTTCAAGAAAATTAAATAGAGGATTCTCGCTTACAAAGGATGAGAGTAATAGTAATTTCTTTTTTACCAGATGAGAGAGGTTTTAGTATCATGGTCTAATAATGGTCATATTTATCTCTCTACCACCTTTTTGTCTCTAATATCATGTATATAAGCTACAAAATCATTTAGAAATGACCACCTGCCTATGGGGAGCTGAGAAGATGGTGTCTTACAGTTTGTCCTGACCCTTTGAAATGATTGTGTCTAGTCCAGATTACTGGTTTGAATTACTGCAGCACTGTAGTAGAGAAGAGAAAAGCATGAGAGACATCTCTCCATGCTGTATATTGTGAATTTGCATGAACTGTATAGGTCTATTTTCCAGCAGTGGCTGGCTGTTTAAGCTTGTTGTTTTTGATTGCCAATTACTTTAATTTTATTTGCTTATTCATATACTTTTGGAAAGGCAAGAGTTTCCACACTAAAGGCTCTCTCTTTTATCAGTTAATTCACAGTAAAAGAAAAAAATATTTTTATGTTTGCTTTTATAAGGCTGTTCCTGCAATGCTGAGAAATAGACTCACCATTTTACTTGGTCACCTTGAACTAGTTATGTAATATGCTGCTTAAGTAACTGTGTGGGACATCAAATCATAGAGAGTTAGGGTTGGAAGGGACTGCAGGAAGTCATCTAGTCCAACCCCCTGCTCAAACCAGGACCATCCCCAAATAGATCATCCAAGCCAAAGCTTTCCCTAACTGGGTTTTGAAAACCTCCAAGGATGGAACTTCCACTCTGGGTAACCCGTTCCGGTGTTTTAATACCCTCCTAGTGAAAAAAGTATTCCTAATATCTAACCAAAACTTTCCTTGCTCCAACTTAAGACCATTGCTCCTTATTCTGTCATCTGCTACCACTGAGAACAGTCCAGCTCCATCCTCTTTGGAACCACCCTGCAGGTAGTTGAAGGCTGGTATTAAATTCTCAGTCTTCTCTAGACTAAATAAGCCCAGTTCCTTCAGTTGTTCCTCATAAATCAAGTCTCCAAGCCCCCTCACCATTTTTGTTGGCCTCTGGTGGACCCTCTCCAATTTATCCACATCCTTTCTGTAGTGGGGGCCCCAAAGCTGAACACAGTACTCCAGTTGTGGCCTTACCGGTGCTGAATAGAGGGGAAGAATCACTTCCCTTGACCTGCTGGCAACACACCTACCCACACTGGCAGCCCAATATGCTGTTAGCCTTCTTGGCAAAAAAGGGAACACTTTTGGTTCATATTGTTTATTGTCCAATTGTAACCCCCCAGATCCTTGTTTGCAGAGCTGCTGCCCAGCTAGTCAGCACCCAGTCTATACTGGTGCATGGATTGCTCCGGTCTAAGTGCAGGACTTTGCACTTGTCCTTGTTGAACCTCAGGAGCATTAGCGTTGTGTAGGGGGTGCACGCGCACCCAATGATCATGGCGGTGCACCATGTGGAAAGGTGCCACCAGTGATCACTGCTTGCCACCCCCCTGCTGACATTGCTGGCAGCATCTGCAGCTGGTCCATGATCACCACTGGCCACTGCCAACACTGCCACTGTCATCTGTGGGTGGTTGCCAACCACTGATCAGTGCTTGCCACTCCCACACCCCACCACCACCAAAAGTGCTGTGGCTGCCTGTAGGAGCTCACTGTGCCCCCTCAACCTTCAGAGTTACATGGCATTCATACTCATGAGATTTGTTTCAGCCCTGTAACAAGTGAGCGTCCTGGGGCTGGTCCAATCATTGGCCTGCCTGCTTGTCTCTGGGTTAAATGCCCAAGTTCCTCACCTGCCACGGGGGCAAGATAATGATCATGAGATGCCAATCAGGCAGGAGGCTGCCCATTTACTTGCCCCAATGCCTACAGCCTATGTACCCAGCTCTGACCTTCCCTATACTGTGTCCTATGCCTTGCAGATGGCATCCATGTTCCTCCAATGCTTCATACTGGAAACTGAACTCTAGTCATTGGGACTTGAGCTCATAGTCCCCATGCTCTAACACTGGCCAAGTCTCTTCTCAACACTGGTCTCCAAGTCCCTTCTCAACACCGGGCTCCAAGCCCCATCCCCTGCCCTACACTGGGCTATAATCCCTTTATTTCTTTGTCCCAGGAGCTTGTCACATAGCTCCCCATAGGCTCAGGGTTACACCTCCCTGGAGCCACACACTTGGCTCCTTTAGTGCAGCTTCAGATCTCGCCATGAGTCTGGGTGCTGCCTCACGTCCTGCCTTGAATCTGGGCCCTGCCTCAGAGCTCAAAATGAGCCTGGGCCCCTGCTTTCATCTTATTACCCACCAGGGTTGTGGGGCCTGGCATTATAAGGTGTCCTATACTTGCCTTTTACTGGGGAGGTGACTGGCCTGGCATTTCCAGGGAATACCCCACCATGGGCAGCCCTACCAGACCATCCTACCCCAGCAGAGTATAGTTTTATGTCAGGCCCCAGGAAAGGGAACCTCCTACCATCCCCATAGTCTCCCACAGACCTCCAAGGGTATTCCATGAGCAGCAGTTTCAGGCAGGTGGTGTTCTCCCAGCCACTGGCAGCAGACTGCTGGCTTGGCTGATCAGGGCCATGCTCAGGAAATTATGCCTGATTGGGGTTGCAGCCATATATCAGCTGTTTGGCTACTGCCCACACTCTCTGGGCACCAGAGCACACTCTGTATTCTGTTACAGGCCCAATCTTCCAATTTATCTAAGTCACTCTGAATCCTAGCCCTACCCTCCAGTGTATCTACTATTCTTCCAAGCTTGGTGTCATCTGCAATGGCTGTGGTACATAGATACAGCAAAGCTCAAAGCCTACTACAAGCAGTGGAGTTATGGGTGTTTTTCTATTAAAAAAGAGGATGGATTATATATCTGACCTGTATGTGTTCATTTTACTTCATTTTCCTGAAAACTTCCATGAGGTAGAAAATTACATTCAAAATTACACAATTGAAATCCTTCCTTACGACCTATATATTTATTCTGCAATCACTGCAAACAATTTAAACAATTTAAAATAAATAATTATCTAAACCAGCTCCCTCCCCTTGGATCCCTATTATTTATTCTCTTATCTCTTATTCATCTCTTGGGGTGCAAGTGCTCTGGGATGTTGCTTGCCTTTAAATCTGTATCAGGCACAGCATCCACAGTTCCAAACATAACAGTAAATCAGAACAATAAAAATGATCAGTATAATTAAATAAGAATAACTGAATAGTATCCATGTAATTCTCTGCTCCCCTCTCTCAAGGATCTAAAGATTAAAATAAGTAAAAAGACAGCTGAGAGAATATTTAAATTGTGCTAGCTGACTATGGACAAAAGGAGCAGTGCAATAGAGAATAGTTATATACAGGTGTTTGGGGGGGAGAGGAGGAACAAATAAGGGGAGAGAGGTGATCAGAACAAGAATGTTTAAGAGGAAGGACAGAAATAAGGACAGAAATGGCAGTTTGATGGGGAACTCCTGTTTCTGAGATACATATTTAGGAGCATTAAATAAATTAACCAACTTTGTAATCTTTACTAATATGTACGCACAGTTAGTGTGGGTATCATATTCTATTCTATTACATTAAGATTGTAAAACCTTTTTTAGGATTTTGCTTTTATTATCTGGCTGCACAGTCCCTAGCACAACAGAGTTCTGATTTGTTTGGGTCCTACTGTAATACAATTCTCAATAATAGCACTTTCATAATAAAGAGGAATGATCCAAATGTTGTACTTGCTGTTTTAGGTGTGGGTAAAATCTGAACTCATCAGAGAGAAAAAGCCAGTGCCGTTTTCACAGTAGGAATTGCATGACACAATAATTAATATCCCATGGGTCCAGAGTTGCCTGATGTGAGTAACTGGACACATATAATGACTATTTGATAATTAGACTTTAAACTCTTTTGATAGAGCAATTTATTTGTAAATATTATGTGATGGTTGATGTTAATATGCCCTCAAGGCTGATCTATTCAGATTACAAATAATTTTTAATAGCTTCACTCCCCTTGATAATCATAAAGAATTATTTGATTGTGCGCTGTGTAGGTTGAGTCATCTAAAATATTAAACTAAATCATTAGTTTTAAACAGCTTCTTCCTTTTTAAGGTTTTTGGGTAAACTTATTATAATGGTTCTCCTGTGATTATCATTTGTGTGATATGGAAACCTGCTGATCATGGGTGATTGGTGCCTCCTGAGTCTGGGGGGATACCAGGTCGCCGAGGGGATGGGGAGATAGTCCCCCAGTGGCCAACTGCCAAGCCAGCAGCGAAACTGGAAGCGCATTTTCCATTTCATGGCTGGCTAGGGGGTGCACGCCCGATTTCAGAGGGTGCATGTGCACCTGTGTGCACCCCCTACACATCGCAATGCTGATGATTAGTAACTGTAATACGTTACAAACCTACCTCACATACATCTCTCAGCTGGTAGTGATTTTCAGTAACTGGCATTTACATTTATAGCTAGTATACTGAAAGGAGATAATCCCCTGCCTATCACCAGTCTTCTACATTTAAATCCTTTAGGTTCTCTGCCCAGCTAGAATGTTACAAGAAAAATTCAGAATATCCCACATTTATTATAAGCCAAAAATTACTAGACAAAAAAGAGTATATGGCATATTTAAACTGTGTCAAACTTACTGACAAAAACATCTAACAAATTTTGGCACAGATTTTACCTTCACGTTTGAATGTGAAATTCCCATTGAAACAATGGTGTGTATGTGTGTATATGTAACCCTAGCCACAATGCTACCTGCAGCCGTGTCTGGATTTAGGGTCCTGGGGTGTCAAATAGCCTCGGTCAACCTCCTACCCCCTAAGGCTGGGGCTACCTCTCCGTGGAGTGCTTTCTTGTGGTTTCCCTACACACTGGAGTACATATAGTTTATTTACACAGATTATTATTTACAAAACAGTCAACATATGAATGAGGTTAATAGCAGAACACAATATCAATAATCTAATTGTTTGAAGGCAGGTATCAATGAACTGAAATGAACTAAATCACTCAATACAAATTGAATCAAAGACACCCTCAGTACAACTTCCAAGCTTAAACCTTGAGATCCCAGGGAATTTCAGCAGGGGCACACAGCTTTAACAAGACATCAGCTCTCCTTCACACTGGCAACACAATAACCATGGCTGGTGCTGCTGCTTCAGAAAGTGCTGCTCTCTGCTAGAGCCTGCATGGGGAAGAGATGCTCTCCTCTGCTCCAGCTGTCTGTGGTATGTGCAAAGAAACATACACTGTCCCCTTTCCCCAAAAACACCTTTCTCCAATTCCCAGACATGGCCCCTTGTGCTGATAACTGAAACAACTCTGAGTTTATCACTCAGTCAGCCTAAGGCTGTTTCTCAGTTAACTCTCCCCAGAGACTTCTCAGACCAATACCCTGCCCTTCCAGGCAAGTCTACTTTACCACTCTTTTTTCTTCCACCTGAGTCCCTCCGCCTCACAGAGGGGAAAAAAGATACCAAGTTATCTTCTCCTCAGCACTAAAGTCAGGGTCACTTCACAGGCCAGCTGCGGAGTGGTTCCTCCCCAAACTCTGTGGTCCTGGAGCTCCTTCCCTTCTCTGACCCTGGCTGAGTTCCCTCCCCACTCCTGCCTCAGAAACCAATCAAAAACATGCATATGTTCCTGCAAGCAACAACTTTCTGCAAACCTTTCCACTCTTCTTTTGCAGGGATCCTGAGTCCTGCTGCAGATCCAGCAGTAGCTGTTACATATAAGAATAAAGTTTGCTCTTAAAATGGCTTTTTTGAAAAGGGTAGTCTTGGTTCCTGCCATGATGGTCCAGAAAGTATGTGAGAGGGAAGAATTATTTACTTGGACCAATCACATGGTTGTTACAGACCTGGGCAATCTTTTGGGTAGCACAGTAACCTTCCTCAGGTCTCTAGGAGAGAAGCCCACACAGCAGAGCTAAGTAGCAGATGGAAAAAAAAAACTTGTATAAAACTCCATATTTAAACTAAACCAGGATATAAGATAAATTATAGCCAACATGCAGGAGAGATGCAGTAAAAACCTGATAATGGAAAAACAAGATTGTTCAGAGGGGCTGTTATCAACCATGAAGTGCAGAGGTTAGTGAGTATCAGGTCATCATTGTTGGCAGTCCCTCGGTATGAGGGTGACAGTGTTCCAGGAAATAGGGACGTCATCAGTGAGTCTGCAGATGACTGAGAAGGGTGACTCAAATATCAGATAGATTATAATGAACCAAGGAGCCATTTTCTATGTTAAGTCCTTGGCATTTAGTGTCCAACAGGGTAACAGATTTTTGTTCTGACACTTGTTTTGTAGGGATGTTGGGTAGATTTCCTTTGAGCATCAGAAATGTGAGGTGAGACAGTAAGTGATTTTTTTTCTGGAAAAAATGTACTCCTACCTGGTTTTAGTTTCTCTGCCCTTCATTTTTTTTTTTAGTGCTCATTCTGATGCATATTTTTTGTTTGGTTTCACCTTGTAACAGACACTGGGTGTGCTTGTTGCACTAAGAAAAAAGTGTCTGGAAGGACCTAAGTCAGCAGACAAAGGAGCACCTTACCAGAAAGTGGTGGGCTTAACCAGGAGATAAGCCCAGGGCCAGAGCTGGGGCAGACAGTTTCACCCTTGCTACTGATGTGGTCCTGAGAAAGTAGCAGAGGGAGACTTTGCACTTTCAGGGGTTAAGAGGGAAACTGCACTCCCAAGCAGCCTTCGTTTAGGGATTAAGACAAGAGGCAGTGGTGGTCTGGGAGCAGGGTTAGGGTCCCAGGGGTTGGGACCAAAGGCCAAGGAGCAGGGCCAGAGAGCCCAGGGCATCTGAGTATAGTTAAGGAGCAAAGGGCAGTAAGAGACAGAGGCTTGAGGCACCAGGTGTCCAGGTAGCAGATTTGATGGTAATGGCAAAGGTATCTGGGGTACTTGGGTGCCCCAGGGGAGAGATACTTACCAGTTGGGAAACAGAACATAATCAGTAACATCTTTGAGATGTAGCTGTGGGGTAAGGGACTCTTGGAATAAGCCCTTAAGTTTCTATGTAGTGACACCTGAACAGAAGCATGGGACAGAGATCTCCAGTATAGCCATACCTAGACCTGTGCACCATTGCTATTGGTAACAAACAACACTATAACTTGAATCCAACATGCTATCCAAATTGCATGGATGTCACGCTTGGTCATTTTCAGGGAACCTAAGTCAAAGCTATAGAAATACGACAGAATAACAAGCCAAGGGCCTGTATCCTAAATACTCTGTATTACAACTGCATCCTAAGCTAAATCATTAAGAACAAAGGTGACCAAATATATTAATAGTTACTTTCCAATAATAAATTTATTTTTGCTAACATGACAGATGACACCAAGCTGGGCAGAGTAGTAGATATGTTTGAGGGTAGAATTAGGATTCAAAGAGACCTAGACAAATTGAAGGACTGGGCCAAGAGAAATCTTATGAGTTTCCACAAGGACAAGTGCAAAGTCCTGCACTTAGGATGGAACAATCCCATGTACCAGTACAAGCTGGGGGCTGACTGGCCAGGCAGCAGCTCTACACAAAAGGGCCTGGGGGTAACAGTGGACAATAAGCTGAATATGATCCAGCAGTGTGTCTTTATTGCCAAAAAGCCTAATGGCATACTGGGCTGCATTGGTAGATTTGTTGCCTGTAGGTCCAGGAAAGTGATTATTTCCCTCTCTTCAGCACTGGTGAGGCCACATCTGGAGTACTGTGGTAATTTTTGGGCCCCCTACTACCTAAAGGATGTGGAGAAATTGGAGAGTCCAGAGGAGGGCAATAAAAATAGTTAGGGGGGTGGGGCACATGACTTATGAGGACAGCCTGAGGTAACTGATTTTATTTAGTCTGGAGAAGAGAAGGCTGAGGTGGGAATTAATAGCAGCCTTTAGCTACCTGCGGGGTGGTTCCAAAGAGGATGGAAATAGGATGTTCTTAGCAGTGACAGATGACAAAACAAGAAGCAATGGTTTCAAGTTGCAGCAAGGGAAGTTTAGATTAGATATTAAGAATATCTTTCTCACTAGGAGGGTAGTAAAACACTGAAACAGGTTACCTGGAGAGGTCCACACTGGAGAGGTTGTGGAATCTCCATCCTGGGAGGTTTTTAAGACCCAGGTGGACAAAGCCTTGGCTGGGATGATCTACTTGGGGATGGTCCTGCTTTGAGCAAGGGGTTGAACTAGATGATCTCCTAAGGTTCCTTCCAACCCTAATTTTCTATGAGACAATGACCATGTTCAAATGATTATAGACACAAAGGCAGCCTGAGGATAAAAAGAGCAAAGCAGTCTTGTCAGGCCAACAGCCATAGTTAGTAAATAACTAACCAAGGTCAAAGGGTAAGTCATAATGGGAAATAAGAAATCTTTCCTTTTGCTATCTCAAAAATATAAATTTCAACTGATTAACAAGATCTTGATTAAAGTAAAGATTACCAGATAATGAACAGACTGGAATCAGACACCTAAAAATAAAGAGCTTTAGCTAAAGTGACCCTTTGACCCCTTTCTATGGGCCACTAAAGTCTGGTTCCACCCAGTTTCAAGAGTTCCAATGAAAAAAGTACATTTAAATAAAACCAAACAGAGAGCAATTATTGGCATGTCCCATGAACCATTTCTAATTATTGGATGTTGGGCAAGCGCCAAATTGGGACTGTTTTTGAAGCTCAACACACAAAAAAATGTACTCAGCAAGAGTCCCCAGGAAAGCAGAGCTGCCTGGCCAGCAGACTTGTTCCTTCTGAATCTAAGGCTGTGTATGCATTGTCTTTGTTAGTACCAATAAGTCTTTTCTATTGCATGTTGTGGCAGTAAAAATGCATTGACAGGGCTTACATTTACTGTTGAGGCAGGTCTGGCTCCCATTAGCTGGCAGTTGATCATCAGTAAGCTTACTTTTGAAGATGAGCGGGGCAAGGTTAGGGGGCTGGTTGAAGGCCAGGAGTAGGAAGTTGGGAATATTTTTCTCAGGATCTGATCCTTTTCAAATATAGACTGTAGTTATTTGATCTTTTAAGTTCAAGTGTGAGATGGTAGGTGATAACCAAGGTTGTTCAATCTTTCTTTTTTTTCTTTTCTTATTGTAATAGTTTGCTCTGGAGTATTTAGGTGGCTCTTTCAAAGATATGGTCTGTTTCTCTGCTGGAGTGTTCTTATGTAAAAGCAGTTTTCAGTTTGTTAATATTGGTGTCACAGATATTCTCCCCAGTATGTGGGGGTGGTTTCTCATTAAAAGGTATATAGTTAAGTCTCCATTGGCTATCTGGTTCTGCTCTATAAGGGAAGGAGGGTCCCTACACCTCCCACAGCACTTGTGCATCCGCTCTGATCTCTTCAATTGGAGAGGGGGTACATCTTGGAGTACCACTTGGGTTACACAAATGAAAACCAAAAGGTACCTGTAAATATGAAGGGATGCTGTAATTACAGCATGTCAGACCATGCTAATTAGCTCACTCCAGCAGCCTCTGTGTCTCATGTATTGAGTGTCCCAATACTTAAAAATGGTGGTGAGGGTGCTTTAACTAAAACTCAAGCAAACTTTAGTTGAAGCCCCCCTGAACTGCAGAATGCTCAAAACGTGAGATGCTGTGAGTGCTTTAACTAGAGTGGCTCTCAGAGTCACACTAATTAAAGCACTCCTCCCCCTACCCCCAATCACACATTCCCAGAGTACTTGTAAAGATGCCCCAAGTCACTAATCAGGCACATTATTTTCACAAGAAAGAAGTTATAGAAAGTGAACAATAATAGGCATACTGTTTCTTCAAAGGCTAATCATGGAAATTTTATAAGAAGCTTGCTGATAAGCAAAAATCTAATTTGTCAGTAAATCAATTATAATATAGAAGGAAGTAAACAAACATTTCTTAAATGTGTTATATTCTTGACCTTCTTGGTATATAATTTTATATTAGCTTGGTATCACAAGAGGCAGCTGCAGACTACTCACTAAGATCTTGCTTCTTCTGATATATCAGATGGAACAGTACTCTGGACAAAGTAATTACATTTTCATTGTCTAGAATTACTCTGTATTTTAATTAAAATAGTTCACATCTGTCCTCAGGGACTGTGTGGTTTTTCTCTGTGCTGATAAAATGGCTATCAGTTTCAACCAGTGAGTTGTTTACATTTTTGACCATATATTAAAAACAAAGTACTCCCACAAACCTTTGTTCTTGATCTTTTGTGTTTTCATTAAAAAGGAATATTTTGAAGTCCTATTTTGTTATATTCTATACATTTATGTTTTCCTTACTAGTGTAACTGTGGGTATACTACAGAGTGGTAGAGTATCCTTTTGCCACTTTGTAGGTTTTTAAAACATTGATTCTGGGTACACCTAAAGTTTAAACCCAACTGCCTGGTAGTCGCAGCAGCATTTTTATTCAGTCAGTGCTAAGGGAGTCAATTGACTTCATGCCTCATTATAATCTTCTGAACTCTTCATTCCACAGGTATTCAAGGAGTTTGAGATGCTACAGGAAGCACACTAGGAATGAAAAAAAAAATGTTCCCTGTGCTACATATTTAATCCTGGTATTAAAAAAAAATGCTAAAAAAAACAGCACAAAGCACACTCCTAGAGCATGCCCTGAAGCAACTGGAGACTCCAAAGAGATGCTCTAGCACATGGCCAGAGCCTCTATGCCTGCCATCTGTCCCAGCTATGCCATCATGCTGCTTCGCATGTTGGAGCAAATAGAGGCAGGCATGGCAATAGTGGCTCAGACCTAGGCTCTGTCCCCAGTAAGCAGGGATGTGATTGTGGGGTGGACTGTGTGTGTGTGGCTCATTGAATGTTTTTTATTTCAAAGTTCTCCACCAAATAAGGGGAGGGGTGGGTCCCCTGCCCAGCACCCCGCATATCTCACAGCTCCCCTCATAGCAGCAGAAGCCAGCAGCAGGCTGTCAGGGTGCTCATGGCCTGCTGTTGATGGAGCCGCCGGTGGTACGTGGCACCACCTGAAACCTGGAGGCTCCATGTGGCACACAGAGCTCACCCAGCCCACTGGTATGTGCTTTGGACAGGACCAGGCCAGCTCCTGCTGTTACCTGTGGCTCCCAGCACAGTGCACAGGAATCATGCACCATTGGGCCACGCTGCCTCCATGGAGGCAGGAGCTGTACCAGCCCAATGGTATGCAGATTCTGCCTTCAGTGCCAGGAACTCCAAGTGGTAGCAAGACCTGGCTTGGTCCTGCTTGAAGACCTGTGCCATGCACCACGTGAAGCCCCCAGGTCCCATGCACCACCAGGGGCTCTGCCAGCAGCAGCCCAGGAGTGCCCTGATAACTCACTGCTGGCTGCTGCTGCTGCTATGGAGGGAGGGGGGAAGGGGACAGGTGAGTTACTCATCCCTCCCACACTGTTCTCCCACCTACAACCCCCCCCACAATCCACCCACAAACCCAACATCCCCACAGACAAACCCCATACCCACAAACCACTTCCACAACACTCCCCAACCCTATCCCCCTAAACACAGGTGGTCACAATAGAGAAGCTAATGATTTCTGCCAGCCTTAAAGGGCACGTCTGCACATGAAGGCATTCATTGGTAATGCACACGAAAACACTTCCACCAAGCCCACCCCCACAATCTACCCACAAGCCCCCTCCCCACAAACCCTACCCCCGAAAACCCCCTTACAACACAAACTTCACATATCCTCACACCCCTTCCACTGCAAACTCCACTTCCCCCCAACAAGTCTCACACCTTGAATGCCCAGCCATCAGATGGGATAGGACCTGTTGGCAGGAGCCTGCCCTGTGCCCACGGTGGTGCTGGGTCATGTGGCCTCAGCCGGGGGGGGGGGGGCGCTCCTGGTTCTAGGAACCACGTGGGGGGTGTGATGGGCTGGGGGGAGGGGTAGAAATGGTAGCAGGGGTGAGTGAGAGAGCGATGGGAGTTGGGGGTGGGGGAGTGTTCTGGGTAGGAGAGGCCACCAGAGCCAGGCTTGGAGCCCTGCCTGCCTCCCCTGCAGCCCTCCCTACAGCAGCCTCTGCTGGGGGAGGCTGGCCTGGAAGGGAAGGGACTTGCCCAGCCCAGTCCCCAAGCTTCAGTCAAGGGCTTCCCAGGAACAGTATGGGGATCGCTGGGGCATGGGGACAGTAACAGGAGGCAGAACAGCAAGGGCTGGCACTGCTCAGAGCCACGAAGCAGCTAGTGGGACAGCTGCATCTGGACTCATGTTTTGGCTGGGATGGAGACGTTGCCAGGAGGGAGCTAGTGGGGGCAGGCAGGGGCTATGGGTCAGGAATGAGGGGCACATAGGTGGCTATGGGGTGGTGTGCACTACCAGTTAATGCCTTCATGTGCAGATGTGCCCTTTAAGGCTGGCAGAGATCATTAGCTCCTCTATTGTGACCACCTGTGTATACATGGTCATAGAAAATCACTGATTTACTGAGACTAAAAAGTTAGTTTTGACTAAATCATGTCTTCCAGAATGACATTCAGTCTTTACTGAAACCTATCAAGAAAAAAAAAGACTTACTACTTCCTTGGCAGTCGTTTGCAGTGCACTATTAAAAGTGCGCCTTTTTATTATTTTAAATTCTCTGGTTTTAACCTCTAGTCATTGCTTCTTGTTATGCCTTTCTCCAATTGACTGAAGAGTCCTTTAGCATCACTATATTCTCCTCAAGGTACTGAGGCACTGCAATCAAGTTGCCCCTCAATATTTTTGCTAAGAAAAGCAGATGGAGTTCATTAAATCTCTCAGAGCCAGGCATGTTCTCCCTCTCAAATAATTTTTGTGGCTCTGATGTGCACCATCTTCAGTTTTTCAAATCTTTTTTTTTTAAATGTGAAAACTAGAATTGAATGCAGTATTCCAGTACTGAGCTCACCAGTGCTTTATACAGAGGTAAAAATAACTTCTTCAGAAATTAAGCAGAATTAAGCTACCAAGAGTATTTTTTACACATGCTCTGGGATGCAGTATCGGGTGCTTTAATTAAAAGTACCTGCATGTCATGTCTATCAGCATGCCATGTACTGAAAAAATGGCAATCAGGCACTTTGAACTAAAGCTCATTGAATGTTTTTTATTTCCAAGTTCTCCGCCACCATTTTTACAGTGCAGGAATGTATGGGGACACTGATACATGTGATATGGAAGGCTGCTGCAGCACATCAATTTCTGTGCTCCAGAAATTGGAGCACAGAAATTGCTGACTTGATTAATTTAGTCTGCTCTGACAGGTTAGATTTCCAGTGTCTCAGAGCAGGGTCCGCACATGTCTCTAGGAGTCCCAAGTTTCAAAGAGTGATCCAGTTTGGTCCTATCCCATAAGTCATGAAACATACTAGTTGCCTAAGTTCTGGTGGCTCCTCTATTTTAGACTATAATATTCCCTGTGCTCTAATGTTCTGAACATGCCCAGAAACAATTCTGATTTATCACCTAGGTACCAACTTTCACTTAAGCTCTATTGTCATGCCTAACTCCCTGTTATCAGAATACTTTATTTATTTATTTATTTTTATAACTGGTGACTTGAAGTAAAATAAGACTCATGGCAACAGGGCCTGGAATATAGGTTTCTTGTCTCCTACAAGAGTGTCATAGCCACCAGGTTACATAGTCAAGCTGTCTCTTGCTTGCTTTACTTCTGTCTCAATTAACTTTGTACTCTTGGCTGCCCAATGGGCTAGCTTCAACAAAAGAGAGGAAGAATTCCTCAGTCAACCTGTTTAGTCAGACTGGTAATTACAGCACTCTCATGGGAAATGGAAACTGTTTACTTTAATGCCTTCAGGCTGAGAAGGGCCTAGAACCCAGGTACACTTTGAACAAATGCTTAAACTAGGCTATGGGGCAAAAGGTAGGCAGTACTTTGAGTGGCAAGACTAAGCCTAGAGAGTCTCAAGTAAAAATTGAAATGTACCCAAGGTTTGGCTTGCAACTTCTGATAGGTATTGGAGTTCAGATGCACCCCATGCTTTGTGTTTTCTATTGGCAAACTCTATGTGCCTCAGTTTTCTGAATGACCTTTCTGGGAGGTGCCTACCTCCCCCTATTCCCAGTATATACATACGGAGTATATATGCACCTAAAATCAATCAAATTGGAGTACTCTTTTGTGGTGCCATGTTTCCGTGTTGACTGTATAGCAAACCTAGGAGTCTGAACCCAGTCAAATTGGATTTCTCTCCCAGGTCATTGGGATTAGAATTTAAATACTGGGACTTCTAAGTGTGGTCATCTCTTAGGCCAAACTGAATCTGAATCATAGTTTATATTCCTTCTCCCTAATGATTTTGCTTTATGTCATATTCTGTTTTATTGATTTAATTTTACCAATAAATCTGATTGACCTATATAATTTCCTGTCCTTTTCTTTATTTTTTCACTTGCCATTATTGGTGTTATCCATAGATTTTGTTAGTAGAGAGTTTATATTCGCACCTTAATTATTGCAAAAAATGTTTGATAGTGTCAGATTTGAAACTAGAAACCTCCCATTCAATGATTCCGTATTGATAAAGACTTTGAGAGGTCTGTCATTTAACCAGCTCCTAATTCATTTAATGTGTGTTTCATAGTTGCATTGATGTAGTACTACGTTTTAAAACTGGAACGTTGTATGGTGGTACTAAGGCAAAACTTTACAGAAGTATAAGTATATTGTATTTAAGCAGTTACTTTTATTCACCAAACCTGTAATCTCCTCAAAGAATTCAACCGGGTTTGTTTGACAAGACTGATTTTATGAAAAGCCTTATTGACTGCCACCAATTGTATTCTTTAATTTTTATAGAAAAGAAAGTGGCAAAGATCTTTTAGCCTACTTTTCAGAAAATATTAGCTTAATAGCAGAAAAATTCACCAAGCCATAAATCTCCAAATGCCACTTTCTGTTCACAACAGTTATCTGGGAACTGAAAAATGTAAGAAAACAGGCTACTGAGGTCAAGACCTCTCAGCATAGCATTTAAGTAATTTGCAACTGATTGAGATTTTAATCAGACAATATTCAAGTGCTAATTATCCTCAATCAAGCAGACTAGTCTAGATATAAGAACCAAGTATTAAGAATCTTATTATAGTGATCAGACTTAAGGCTAATGTGTATTCAAAAATCTTATGGTATGCCAAGTCACCAGGTCAGCTATCAGTGGGGAAGCTATTCAACTCCAACTTACTCAGCAATGCACAGCTGTTAGTTCAAAAGGAATGGCACTATTTGAAAAAAAACAGACTGAAACCTGTTCCTCCCACCAAACATTTTTTTAGAAAATTCATACTGTTTTTCCTACTTTAACTGTGGTAGCAGTGACTTCACAATAGCATCACCTATGCATGGCCAGTGAGTTACCATCAAAACACAAACAAATCTAAGTCCATACTAAAATAAAAGCAAAATATCAATGAAACATTTTGGGCTTCAGGAGACAATTAAGCCTATAAAGGGGAAGCTACTTTACTTAGGCATCTAGGGAACTGACAGATGTGGGGGAAAAAAAGCCCCAGTGTTTTACTGGAAGCAGAATTGTGTCAGTTTGACCTGGTTCTCCAGTGTCTATATAGCTTGCATGCTTCAGCAGTGCTTTTTGGCACTTTCATCTAATAGCTGATCCAATTATCTATTAGATAAAAAGTGCCAAAAAGCACCACTGAAGCATGTGAACTTTGGAGAGGCTAGGTAAGCTGGGTTAAACTGATGTGATTACACTTTTGGGCATAGGAACACACTGAGTTGAAAGTAAACCACTGTCCCCACATCCCTTTGAGCAGGACTAGGCTAGCTCTTGCCATCACTTGGAGTTCCTGTTTGTTTGTTTTTTGCAAGTTATGTGGCGTTATAAAGCTTCTTTGCAAGCAGTTTGCTGGGAACAAGAGGAGGAAGGAGAAAAGGAGGCGAAGCCAGGCATCAGACACCAGATCCTTTTCTGGGAAGGTAAGTGAGCCAGGGCTGGCTGTGTGTTTGGCTTTCTGAGTGTTTGGTGAGCTGTATACTTGGGCATGTGCTTTGAGCAGCTGGGTGTGCTGCTATCTGAGAGACTGCTGCCTGTGTCTAACAAAAGCCTTAACAAGGGAGCAGAGCTAGTCCAGGCCCAGGAGGGTATAAAAGGAGACTCTCTGAACCAGGAGGGAGTAAGCAAACAGGGACAGCAGCTTACAAGATAGTTTGTAGGTCAGTTTGCTTCCCCCACCTTTGAGCTTTTAAGGTAAGCTTGCTCTTTTAATTAAGAGCAAATAACTTGCAAATATTTAGTGTAAGTAGCTGACATTCAGGAGTTAAATCAGTACTTAAGCCCCTTGTTTAACTAGAGACCAGACCAAGGGGGAGTTTGCTGTGGAGTTTGATGGGAAACTCTCTCACCTTCCTTCACTGTAAGCTTGGTGAGAAGAAACAAGTAAGCCAGGGAAAAAAAGAAACTTTCAGTAGGGCTGTGTGAAGCTTCAGTCACTGATTTGATTTGGCAGCTGAATCTCTGAATCCAAATCAAATTGGGAGACACATTAATTTCTCCAAATCAAAATGAAAGCCTGCAGTCCACTTCCAGGTCTGCTGCGGCATGTGTGTGTGTGTGTGTGGGGGGGTTCCCCCTGTGCTCCTGTGGGATGCTGCATCTGCCCAACCATCTCTGCATTCACAAGCCATGCCTGGTACCTCAAGGTACATAGAAAAAACACATAAACCTGTGTCTATGGCTAAATCGCTGATTCTCTGAATCAGAATCGAATCTTCAGATTCTGCCTAATCGAATTGGGACAGTGATCTGAATCAGCAAATTGAATTGCTGTTCCCCAAATGGGGCTGAATCCAAATACAAATCAAATACTGCCCTCTTTGCATCCCCCTACCATTCAGGACCAAGGAGCAGCAAATAGGCCAGCCGACAGGCGAGTTCACTCGGAACAGTCTCCTGGGAGAGAGGGTCAGTAAGGTAGAGGCAGCAGATTTAAGAGACTGGAGAGATAGCTGGAGGATGATGTAATGCCAGAAACACTGCCACTGCTAGCTCTTCCTCTGCTTGCACCTGTAAGGTATCTGTCCAGGCAAGACTACCCACTATCAAGGCTTCCATCCATATTTGCACCCTGGTTTGGCATTGTGGAGACTGTAGCTTGCAGGTTCCTTCCAGGGACAGTCAGGTGGGGGATTGCTTGTGATATGAGCGGTGCCTGCTGGTGGGGTGCCTTAAGAAGCAGGCAAGGGAACTACAGGAGATGGTGGCGAGTTGTTGAAGCATCCTCTGACATTGGCAACGTGTAGCGGTGCGGGTGCACATGCACTCCCTTAGATTGGCCATGCGCCCCCTGTGATTGGCTGCTGCTGCCACTGCTGGCAGTAGCCACTTGCCACCCCCCAATTGCTGCTGACACCGCCAGTAGCATCTGTGGGTGGTTGCCAACTGCCAGTTGGTACTCGCTACCCCCTGCCCCCACTGCTACGGCTGCCTGCGGGAGCTCCCCACTCGCTGCTGTCATGTCCCCACTGCCAATACCACCACTGCTGCCTGTGGGCAGTTGCCATGCCTCCCCAGCCTCAGGGGGCATTCATCATTCATGCTCTGCCATGAAGACTTCATCAATTCAATGCTGGAAGAGACCTCTATGACTGCAGAGGAAGGACTGCCAGAGGTGGCATTAGAGAAAGAAGAGGACATGGACTCCTAGGAAGGTGGAAACTGGAAGCTTGTGACCTCTGGCAGCAAACAGAAGTCTTCATTCTTAATTGAAGCGGTATGCCTGAAGAACAGATATGGAGCACTAGCAACAGAGGAGGAGCATGTTCTGTTGGTGGAAGAAGCCAGGCCAGACTTCTTCCAATGTTGGGAGGATCTCCAAGGTTAGGAGGATCCAGATCATTACCACCAAGAAGCAGCAACGTATGGTGGTTGGAAACTCCTTTTTAGATGAGCTGGAGGCATCCATCTGCCAGCCTGACCTATTTTCTTGGGAGGTCTGCTAGTTGCCTGGAACCCAGCCCCAAGATGTAACAGGGATTACCAAGACTCATTCAGCCCTCTGAATACTATCTGATGCTGCTCATCCATGTGGGCACTAATGAGACTGCTGGGGGTGACCCTGAGCAGATCAAAAATGACTATGGGGCTTTGGCTGCAAGGGAACAGGGGCTCAGGTGGTGTTTCCCTTGACCCTTCCCATCAAAGTGAAAGGCAGTTACCAACTGTCACTTGATGGCTTTCTCCCTTTCAAGGCAGGGGAGAGGACAGGATGTCGATTTGATGGGCTCCCTGAAGGAAGCAAGGGGCCTAGGGAGCAGCTCCCTAGTTCCTCCTGGCATGAGAGCTTTCTGTGAAACTCTCTAGTCATGGGGCCTGAGTAACCTCTGTACAGTCCAGCTCCCAAGCTCTTTTTTCTACAAGATGAAATGTACTCTGATAGAAATGAATGTATGTATGTAGCCAAAGTGTTATTTACTTTTCTAGAATTGGAATAAGTGTTGTAAAATGTTTCTAGTCTGTTAAGTAAACACAGTAGCAAATCTTGCCACTTAATTCATATCTTCAGATTGCAGATACAACCAATTGTTCTTGGAGTTTATATTTTGTCATACAGGGCAGCAGAAAGAAGATACATTCTCTATATATGTGAATTTACAGTATCTTGGGATCAATATATATCTTAAAATCTATATTTAGTTACTTAGCTGAGCACTCAATAATTCCTGACACCTTCAATGCATGTGAGCTTCTGCTTGAGTGGTAGCGTCCTTATTAGGGTCAGGAACATCTTTGCAATATGCCTTCCCGTGAATCTTTACCCACCATCACAGGATGAGTCAATGCCATGCCACTACATGGCTCCAAGACCTATCATAACAATCACTAAAATAAATGCAGATTTTTCTCATTTTCATGCATTTTAACTATTGGCAGTAACTTCTGAAATGTGCTATGTTTTCTGTATCTTCTCTGCTAAAGTGCTAGTAGATGCATTGGTGTTTTCTTGCTTGGATTGCTGCAACCCTTTCTTCCCCAGCCACCCTACTTTGACAGTTCTTCCTTCTTTAATCTATTTCTGAAGTCATTTAATTTTTAAGTAATTTGTAGTTAGTTATGAAGGATATACTTGCTGTGTATTTCCAATATGAAGACGGTATACCAAAATCCATACAAAATATACTTTTGCAAGATAATAAAACGAAGAGGAAAGAAAAAGGTGTAAATGCTTTTTTTCACGCCTGACAAAATTCATATAATGCACTGTCAGTTTTTCTTCACTAAAGCATTTTGCACAAAAGAAGTTTCCTGCCAGTAACTACATCAGCAACAACTTTCTTCAGCCAGAATTTATTTTAGCTACTTATTATTTCTTCCACACCAGCCTTTTTATATAACAGTTTATCATCTAAATAATAATGGAATAAATTATAAAAATAGAGGAAAAACTTCATCTAATTTCCCCTACCATAAGCAGATGTTTGCATTAATTAGTCAAGATGAAATACCAAAAGAAATATCTAAAGGGTCTAGTGACCACCAGGTTCAGTAAACACAGGCATACATGAATGAGAAGAACTAAGCAGTAGGCAACCTCTGCAGACCCTTTGTCTTTTACTCTAACTCTCCTAACTGAGGGGCTATCTTCCAATTTCAAACTTTCTTAGTTTTCTAAGTAGGAGTGTGCCTGTAAATGACAACTTCTATCACTACAAAGAGATCCACATCATCTTGTTTTGAATTAAAATGACAAGTAAGAGATTTTAAAAAAGTATGCGTCTTTTGTGAAATCCTGCCTCTACTTATGGCAATGGCAAAACTCCTACTGACTTCAATGGGATGAGGGTTCCAACTTTTATTCATAATTAATAGAGATAATTTTTAAGTTATGTACACATACTGTGTTTGTGCATATTGTCATTAACTATATAGTTTATTAAGGTCTGCAGTTAACATTTTCCAAAACACTGGAGAGTACAGCTATACAAGTTATTGTAAGATAGTCTACGGTGTGAATTTATACTGTGCCAGCTATTCTGCATAGAGAAGACACTTATACTACAGAAGCTGCCATGTTCTTTGCTTTTGCCTGTCCCCTTCCCTGGGCACATCTACACGTGATCTGGGAGCAGATTAATTTTGAGTAAACACTCATATTCCTACATCCAAGTATACCATGATTATTTTAGTTTCAAATTGTATCCAAAAATCAAAGGGGATCTTTGTTTGATTCACTTCTGGTAAGATGAGGTGGTTATTTATGATGGGGTATTTTGCATGCTAAAGTTTCTAAACAAAGCCTCAACACATTCCATACCTTTTAGATATGGATCTAGATACTAGCCGAATTTGGATGTGGGTCCCAATACTGTGTATGTGACAACCTGTCATCACATACATAGACAGTAGAAATGTATAAGCTTGCTGTTATATTGGTTTACATCTTGTTACTCTGTGCACTGGAAAACCCAGATAAAACAAGTATGTATACTATTCTAAGTGAGAGCTGTTGTCTTTATGGTTAGGGGCGGTCATAAGAAGCATATTTAGCCTTACCTGTTAGATGCTTCATAAATACATTATAGATGGGTATTACATCATTTTCTAATCAAACCTTTTAGACTCTTGCTGCCCTGAAAAAAGCCGAGAATAATTCCCCTCAGTCCACTGTCACTTTATACTGAGTGTCATAGACCTTTAGCTTATGCTACCAGAGTCTCTTCCTTTCAGGATATTCAACATCTAGAGACTAGGGATGTCAGTTCTATAGATAGAAGGTGTCACAATCCTTTTCCTACACCACCAGTGAGGCTGTACCTGAATTTGTACATTCTGGTTCTGGGCATGTCAATATGAATATGTACATGCATCTGAGAACAGCCAAAGAGGGAAGAAAACTGATTTAGGAGAGAGATGCGTCAATGACTTAGAAAAGATTAAAAATAAAATACAAATATAAAAACTGTCACAGATAAGTAGGGCTTGAAGGGACCCCTAGAACACAACCAGTCCAAAATCTAGTCCTGCCTGAAGCAGGATTACCCCAATCCAAACCATCGCATACAAACCATAACCTAAACTCTACATAATGTTACTGACAACTCTGACCCAACACGGACCACACCCTAACCTGCCACAAGTAAAAAAAGGGAAGCACAGTAATCAGTGTCTTGCTTTTATGAAATGTTGTCAATTTTATCAATCAAGAGATCCCAGGTAGACGACCACATACCCCTTACAGAGGAAGGCAAAACCCCCCACAGTCCATACCAGTCTGGGGTAAAATTCCTTCCTGACCCCAAAAATGGTGATTGGTCTGATCCTGAATGGAGAGGCAAGACCCTCTAGCCAACAATTTCTGGATATGGTCCCAACAGGAACACTGCTACGCTAGGTCAAAGTCCTCAGACTTGGCTATAGCCAACAACCAAAGCCCCTGAGGAAAGTTTAAAAATACTGTGACACCTGTAGCAGAAAAGGGTGAGGGGCAGTCAGCAAAGCTCAGAAGTATGGGAAATATCCATAGTAGAGCACAGAAATAGATACAACTGCATAATCCCTGACCATAATCCAACCTCTTCTTGAATGTTGCCAGTGATGGGAGTGTCCACAGCTCCTCTAGGCAGTCTATTCCACTATCTCACTGCTCTAACGGTGAAGACATTTTTCAGAGATCCAATCTAAAATTACTTTGCTGCAACTTCAGTCCATTCATCTGCATCCTCCTCCCTGCAGCAAGAGAAAAAAGGTACCTTCCCTTTTCTTTATAACAGCCCTTCAAGCATTTGAAGACCGCTATCATGCCCTCTCTTAAATGCCTTTTCCACAAGCTGATCATAACTAGCTCTTATCAGTCCCTCCTCATCTGACTTGCATTCCGAGTGCTTGATCATCTTTGTTTTCTACCTCTGGAGCCTCTGTAATTTCTCCACGTCCTTTTTAAAACGTGGAGCACAGAACTACACACAGTACTCCAGATGAGGTTGAGTAGAGTGGCATTATCACTTCACATGTCTTGCTCTTAATGTTTCTATTGATGCATCCCAAAACTACATTCACTTTTTGTGTGGCTGCATCACAATGCAAACTCATATGGAGTCTGTAGTCTACCCAAGTATGAACTCCCAAGTTCATACAGCCAGGTGTCACCTATTGTATATTTGTGTTTTTGATTATTCCTCCTGAGGTGGAACACTTTGCATTTGTCAGCATTGAACTTCATCCTGTTAGCTCTAACCTAATTTTCCAATCTGTTGAGATCCTTCTGAATTGTGCTTGCATCCTCCATTGTATTTGCAGTCCTTCCCAGTTTTGTGTTATCTGCAGTGTGGCAGGAACAGGGTCCCTGCCCCTGCCATGGTCCCACAGAAATGGCTATGCTGGCCAGTACCTCACCTGTCCTAAGTATGGTCTTGCTGAAGTCGTACACTCGCTACTAGCTGCCTCACCAGCAGACTGGGGCAGGTAACAGGGACCTACCCCACCCCTACAAATCTTTTCAAGCCCCATGCCTCTATCACCTGATTGGCGCTGGGACCTGCCCCAGACCAGGACAGTTTCCAGCCCCTGCTCTGCAATTGCGGGACGGAGGGTGGGGAGCCTGTTTCCCCACTCTGCTCCATGAGTGGGGAATAGGCTCAGAAGCTTGTTCCCCGCCCAGCTTCACAAACAAGCTTCCCAGCCCCCACCAGCAGGGACCTCACAGTGCCAGCCCTGTGACCAGCTCTGTGATCCTTATTTCCCAGGTCAATCCCCATGGTCATGGGACTCAGGCTGGAAGACCTTTATCTCCCAGCACTGGCCCCACAACCATGGAGCTGGCACTGGGAGATAAGGGTTTCTCAGCCGAGCCCTGTCACCGCAAAGCTTGGGCTGGGAGATAACGATTTCCCAGTGCTGGCCCTGCTTTCATGGAGCTGGTACTGTGAGATAAGAGTCTCCCAGCCCCCCTTTCCCTGATTACAAGGTGAAGTGGGAACTGGAAGATAAGAATCTCTGAGCCTTCACTCCCCAATTTCAATCTCGGAGTAGGGGGCTTGGAGCTACCTGCTCCCCAAGCCCTATGACATAGTGACAGGGCAGGGTGACAGGGGGACATAGTCCTCACCTGGGCTCCAGTAGTGGAGCCTGCCCCAGCAGCAGAATGCTCCCTGCCCCTGGAAACAATCTCCCTCCCCCTGATGAATGGCTGACTGGAAGCAGATTTGCTCCCAATCGGGCATCTACATGAATGCTATTGTGCTATTACTAATTAAAAGTAAATTTGCTACTTGCATTTTCAGGTAGCAAATTTACTCATGATTAGTGAGGCTCATTGTGCAGTAAGCATGCACACATTTAGATGAACGTGCTTACTGCATAGTAAACTATGCAACTGCACAGTAAAACATCTTGTGTACATGTGCCCAAACCAAACGAAAACTGAGCATGATCTTTAAGCAACATGACACACTTGGACCCGTTAGAAAAGCCTTGAAAATTATCTATTAGAAAGGACAAGCAAATATTTCCTTCACTTGAAGTAGCAATTTAAACATGATGAGGCTATTTTGGCAAGTACTGACATTTATGTATGTTTTTTTTTCCCTGGCATATTTAACAGTATCAAGAAACTGTTATGATTCTTAGAAGGCATTACATACTTTTCAGTCAAGGAGACCTAAGGATGAACTCTGAGACAAAAGCTGGTACAACTCAATTGAAATAACTGATGGTGGAGTTGCATGTACTTATGCTAGATATGAATTTGCTGCAAGTATTGGAGGAAGTTAGGTGGCAAAATTCAATTTCTACAGGAAAGAGGTATTAATAAAATTTACTGGCTCTCATTTTATTCTTTGTGTCATGAGGATATCTAGAAGGATTAGATTATTATTATTAGATAATAATTATTATTAGAAGGCAGTATTATTGATTCACTGTCTCACCCCTAAAAGAAACAGTAAAATGAGAAAGGGTACAGAAGTATCACTTTGGGTCCAGGTCTGTGGCATGAGTTAGTGAGGGATTCCCTCATGAAGTCAACACACGTAGTTCAGTAAAAGACAATACTAGTAAATCCATCCCCTCTCTGGTATTCCTGGAAACTAAAAATTCAAAGTAATTAAATTAAGAGAAATGTAATTGTGCACACTAACCACTGAGGCCAGGAGGCTACATCAAAATCAGCAAGTAATTTAATGTGTCCTCTCAGAAATTAGATGGTTTTTATACCTGGAACAGTATATCTTTCCAAACTCACTGTGTGCAAAGAGGTAGTTCAACACAGTGGGTGCATCTACACGACACTAGGCCACCACAGAAATGCGCTATGGTGATGTAATATTGGCAGGCACAAACAAACTGGGGCAGCCATGTTGCTGTAGCAACATGTTCCCTCACTACAGCATGTTGCTATAGTGACACAGTGGCCAAAAATAACTGAGCATAGGCAGCACTGTGCTGTATGGGCTATTACTGTGCCATCATTTAATACTTCTGAAACAGCACCATAGGGCCACGTGTAGATGCACCCAATGAGTATCATCAATAGTAGGAAGTGCTACATAATAATGTAGCAAAATGCCTAAAGAAGAAGCTGAAAACTGTGGAATGCAAAGAAACTGAAAAAGAAAGGCATATTTTAAAGAGGTATTTACTGTAGATATAGGCAAGGAGATGCTGCCAGAAGATTATGTTTAAAAAGACACTTGAAATATGATTTTGTAAGACTTATCTAGCTGATCAGAAAGACCCTTCATAACGTTTTTCCCCCCAATTAAAATATAATTGGCTGAAGCTGAAATTTAGCACCAGAAAGAGTTGGTTTCACTCTAATTCTTGATTTGAATTTTAAGAATTTCAAACTTTACAAAAGTCCTGGTTAATACCATTATAAGGGACCTGGGGGTGGAGAGAGAGGGGATCAGTTAATTGTTTAGCTTGGCATTTTGTTTTTTTAAAAACAATAGTTTCGATTTCAAAAGGACACTTCAATGGAATATTTAGAAAGTATCACAATAAAACTTTTCAATTGATGCATAACAACACATTGGTTCATTAAAATGTTCAAAATTTTGCCTTTTTGTGCCAATTTAGGAAACAACACAATTTAAAATTTTGAAATTTTAAAAATTTCTTCCAAGTGTAGGTGATATTGTAACTGCTCCAAAATTTCATAGCTAAATTTTGGGATTCACTTTGCATCAAGAATTTATCTGTAGTTAATCATTTACAGAACTTTGCCTATAGAACTTCCAAGATTTTTAAAGAACTCTGAACTCATTAAAAGTTGAATAAGAGTTTGTGTATGTATAACTGAGTATTCTTCTACCTGACATGATCTGTGAGTGGTTTTTACAAATGGATTAACAACTTCATTCATTTTGATACTATAAACTACTGTTCCACAATTAACATATTTTACGATACAGATCCCACAGTGCAAAGATGGGGTAGTAGTAAAGGGCAGTTTTACCATGAACAGCCAATATTGTAACCTATGCATTATCAGAAGTGGAGGTCAACTCTTTATTTTTACCTGAACTGTTTGTTTTTGTTTTTATAGAATAAAGTTCTCCACTGTTGAGAATAGCCAGCCATCAGTCATTTGATTGACAACACCTAATTATGGAAACTAATGTGTCTTTTTGCGAAATAGGAAGTTATGTCAGAATGCTATAATGCAAGTAATTTAATAGATGAAACCTAATAACCTATGACATTTTCCCTGTTTGGTTGTTTCTGTGCTGTCTGTTAATTTAGTAGAGAGATATGGAAAATCTTCATTGAAAAGTGTTTTGTAATTTTATTGAACTATAATATAGGTTAAAACACACACATTTGTGTTTATTTTTATTGAGAAATACAAATTTGGGGTTATTTCATTTTGTCTAAAAAAACTACTCATATTATAAAGAAGTAATTTTGATGCATATTAAATATCCTTAAAATGCTGCTTCCTATCTTTGGCCTGATTTTCAAAATCTGATCCTCAATGTGGCTTGTGTATTTTTGAATGTTAACAATATTGTGGTAGCAAAATTTATAACTCCCCTACAAGCTTCCCTCAGATATGGGAAGTACGTCCAATAAGGAGGCTGGTACATTTATCTGTATATTCATTTTCCTTGTGAGGACTCTGGATTTACCTCTGAAAACTCCAAGAGCTGTGGATATGAGATTGGCACATAATAGACTCTAATGTGAGGTGGGATATAACTTATAGAGTACAGGGATACAGCATTTCTTATGTTTCTCTCAGTAGAAATTGTAACTGCCAGTTCAGGTTCCTTGTGTTCTTTCCATATGCGACACATGGGGTGGACAAGGGGACATGTGCTCTCCAGGATTTCTCCCAGAACTAGTTGGGATTTTTTCCTCTTAATCAGCAAATCTATACATACAATTAATGTGACTGAAAAGCCCCAGTGCAATTTGAGCTGGAAAAATCCAGGTGTTACCATCTACATGTGCGTTTAAGCACTGTAGTTTACTGTGCCATTGGATAGTACTTGTGTTTGATGGGACTATCCACCAGCACAGTAAATTAGTTTATACTGGCCTAATTGCTGGGCACATGTAGATGGTGATGCTTCACTGCACAGTAAAAGTGAGCGTATAGACATGCCCACTGAGGGCTTTAGTCTTTCAATGGGGAAAAAAAAAAGAATCAAAACTATGACGTTTTCTGCAAGGGCCTGAAAATAGCCATATAGAAATACAGTTGTGGTAGGAGTTATAGACCAGGTATCTAATACAAGTGCAGTCGGACCTCCAGTTAAGCAGTTACAAATTATGCTGATTCACATATGCACACTGTCACAGGGGGAGAAGTCCTGGGGGCACTCCGAAGTTCCCCGAAGGAGCCACGGAGGCAGAAGTGAGTGACAGAGGGCAAAAGAAAGGAAAAGAAAAATGTCAGTTACTCACCACAGGAGCCACAGGATCACTGGAGAAACCCACACACGGCCAGGACGATGGCGTTAAACACCTGCGAACGGCAGGTGACGTCAGCACGGGGCACCGGCCAGCAAAGATAAAAGAAGAGGCCGCGGCAGGGAGCGGGGGAAGCACGTGGCTGCCGGGAGCGGGCCGTGGCAGAAGCGGCTGGAGACATGGAGCACCAGATCCGGCTGCCAGAGCGTGCTCTGGGCGGGAGATTGAGCCTGGGAGGCGTGGCTTGCTGGAGCCAGCTGCCGACGTGTGCCCTGGGCCAGAGAGCAAGCCCAAAGGCGTGGGACACCAGAGCCGTCTGCTGGCATGTACGCTGGCCCAGAGGACGCAGAGCACCGGGACCAGCAGCAGATGGGCCACCCAAGGCCGCGAAGATACCTGAGAGGGACAGAGGCCAGAAAGTGGCGCGACCAGGACGGGTGAGCCGGGGAAAGGTGGGGAGCGAGCCACAGACATGTGGAGGGACCCGCAGACTGTAGAAGACCCAGAGAGAGGACTGCAG
>JAGPOW010000261.1:64650056-64662374 GCA_030014935.1 Caiman crocodilus | reverse complement strand
CCAGGTGGGAGAGGGAAACCCTGGGGCAGCCCGGAGAGGGAATGTCCGGACCAGTGGGAGCTGGAGAGAGGGATCTACAGCAGGGAGAACCCTGAGAGGATGTCGCTCCCAGGGGAGTAAGATAAAGAACGGTGGGTAGCTGGCCCGGAGAGTGAGGGCTAGCAAGCAGAGTTGCGGGTAGTGGCTCAATGTAGGGGCCAAGACCCCGTTAAGTGAATAGCGGTGTTTAAGTTTGTTAGAGCGTTCCTTTGTTTGTGTTACCCCTGGTAAGAAGGGGCTGCGGTACGGGAGTAGGTAGGGAGGAAAGCCTTCCCCATCGGTGGTGGCCATAGAGAGCAGCGACAAGAACACCTAGAACCGCCGGGCAGGGTAAGGGGGAGGTGAAAGGGGTGGAGGAGCCTCACAGAAGATCTCGACTGCAGGTAGCCAAAAAGGACATCTGCCTGGACGGAAGCTTCACCCGCTGGAAGATCAAAGTCGTGGCAGGCGAGAAAGGGGCGGACCCCAGTGTGGAAAGAGACCTGCTCCAAGGCTTTCTGTGACAGCCAGCTGGATATCTACAAATCCTCGGGCAAGGAGGCCCGAGGTAAGATGTTTGACGCCCGGCGGCATCACACACTTGATATAATGTGACCATGTTTCGACTCGTGCAATGATATGCTTCACATTTACGCTGTTTGCGGTAGAGCGGTTGTTAGTTTGGAGTCTGCTTACATAGGACTTTTTTACAAGAAAATGGGCAACAAAACTTATTTAACCAAAAAGCAAAGTGTGGCCAGTGGTTTTAAGGTATTTAAAGATAGCTTAACACTCTTTTGTTATGTGCAAATGCCTCAGGGGACTTCAAGTGCAAACCTCTTATAAAGTACCAAGCTGAGAATCCACATGCGCTAAAGGGTAAAAACAAGATGATCCTTCATCAGAGGAATAATTTGTGAGTAAAGGTTTTAATAAGGCTATTAATTTCATTATTTTGTGTTTAAATAGCCTTTGATTATTGAATGAAGTTATCAGATCTTGGTCCCAGGTCCCTATCCCCCTGTTTTCCATTGACTTAATGCCTCGAGTTACATGGTTTCAACTACACAGTGTTTTTCAGGAACGTGTCCCCTGCATAATTCAGGATCCGACTGTACGTTGTATTTCCCAGCTGAAATATTGCTCCCATGGTGTACCATAGCTAGGATGTAACTCCATTAAAGCAATGGCTCCATAAAAGGAGACACAATGGGATGGCTTGGGGGAAAAAATAACCTGGTTTAAGAAACATCCTTCACCAAAACAATATTGGGTGCGTAAAAAGATAATTTAAAAGACATCCAATGCTGACTGTCCTGTCTGAGCTGCAGTGTCTCTAGAGTGATCGTTGGCTCTAGAGGTGCTGAGTCAAATCTGAAAAGAAAGGAATGATCAATATGGGCAGCAGGCTGGTAAAGGGATATTTTTTAAATCATAAATTACTGGAGAGAGGCATACAGGGGGTTCTGGAAAATTAAAACAAAAAAGGCAAGATTAGTGTCAACAGAAAACATCTCCATAGCCTTCCCTAAGCAACACAGGGACCACACCACTGCAGCACAGGGGGGAAGACAAGACTCAGTCAGGGTTACATCTCCTGTCAACACATTCTAGTTTCAGAACTGTGCAGGAGAGAAACACTTCTTGTGTGCACAGACATGCATACATATGAACCCCCCCACCTCCCCTCGAACAGGATCTGTAGAGTGCCATCTGTGCTTCAGCCATGTGGGTCCAGGGGGAAAACTACAAGAAGAGTCTCTCTGAGTTAGGGAGAAGAGGCAGACACAGAAGCAGCTGTAACAGGGACCTCCAGGGATCCCTGATATCGTCATCGGTGCTTTTCACCCCCATCTACCAGCTGTCCTTTCGTTCCAGTCCCCCACATATCTTCCTCATCTCAGCTGAAATCCACCTATCTTCCATGCTCTATTCTATCCTCCATTCCTTCCTTTCTTCTCCTTTTCCATCCTCCCTTTCTTCCTTTTGTCCTTTCATTCAGCTAATGCTCATCTAAGAATCCACCCCCAACTCTTCCCTCCCCACTACCTCAATCTTAAAGCAAATAAAATACTGTTGAGCTAAAATAATATTTGCACAGTACCACATTATTTAATAGACTTGTATTTTGTAGACTTCCTGCGTCATTTCCCTTCATTTTTCTTGTCTATTTAATCATAATCCCTCACCCCATGTCTATATATAATGACTTTGGTACAATGGGATTTAATTCTTCTTTAGGGGTCTTAGGCATCACTGCAATACAAGTAATAAATAATATTAGGAAACCTGGATATAGCCCACAAGGAGTGAAAGACTTATTTTCTCCACTCTCTCTATATTTTCAGTCTTCGGTTGACATTATGGAGCAGATTACAGTATAGAAGAGCATATAGTCAATAGGATTATACTATATATCATATTATCACCACAACAGTAATGTGTTCTTCACTGACACTCCTGTCTATTAAAACTAATATAAAATTATTGTAACAACAAAGAATAACAACAAAGAATAATCCGGTGTAATGGAAGAAACATTCACAACTGAAGCCCACAAATGAAAATATTATTTATCATTCTAACTGCAAATGTTGATGGAGGGAAATACCATCCAGTTCATGAAATACCATTCTGACACAGCCTTTCTAACTTATTCACTACAAACTGAATTCAAGCATGAAGCAAAAAGAATCTAGGAAACAACAACCTAATATTGTAAGGGTATAGAATACTTCTGGTATTGTTTGAGGATGTAGTCTGACTTTTCTTCGTTATGTTGAATTTGAATGTCTTAATTTGAATCTTTTTTGGCTAAATTGTAAAAACAACCGGTTTCCTCCCATGTTAAGACACGTTTAATTACACAGGTACGTGTGTGTAATGTATTTCTTTCCTTTGACCTTTATTGCAATGCAGGAAATTACAAGTGTGAGGACACCAAAGAAACTGAAACGGCTAAGAGTAGGAACACGATAAACAGAATTTATTGTGTCTGAAGGCAAATGTAAACTTGAAAAATATAGCTCACAGAAGTCAGATGAATAAAATCCTACAAACTGATTCCTAGCACTAGTAACACAACTTCGGGGTTTTATTTCACATCTAAGAACTTTATAGTGCTCTTTCATTTCTCCAGAATGATTTGACTGTTGTGATTCCATCATCATTTCTAAACTAAATAAATTTCAGAAGCATCAGCTCTAATCAAGCTGAGTTTATGTAAATCATTCCAACATACCTAGTACAGTGGAACCTCGGTACTCGTCGTTAATTGGTTCCGGGAGGCGCGACGAGTACCAAACAAACAGCCCTCCCCGCGCCAGGGGAGGGCGAGAGGGAGCGCAGGCCGGGCAGCGACGGCGGCGGTGCCTTGCCAGAGCAGAGCAAGCAGCGAAGTTCAGGAGGGAGCAGGCGCCGCTGCCTCCTCCGGCGAGTACCAAGCAAACGACGAGTACCGGGACAAAAATTTCCAGTCAAGATGTGTCGAGTACCAAATTCGACGAGTTGCAAGGCAGTCGAGTACTGAGGTTCCACTGTAGATGCAAACCAGTGAACCCTGCATAGCCACATAATGGGGGGAAAAAACAAGAGCAAAAACAATAAAACTATTGGCTTCTTAAGAATCCCAACCAAGTCTTATACTAGCCCTGTTGTATTAAGACATTACCTGAATGCCAAACAATACAAAATGGAGAGAGAAGACCATGTATTGAGATGGAAGATCAGGCAAATGGCCATTCTGGTGCTGTGCATGTTTTAAACCAAATAAAAGGTTGCTTTCATTTTCTCCCTCTCTTTTGGACTGATCATTTTTTCATTAGTGAAATATTTTGGATGATATGGATACTTACGTCATTTGCTCAGCTGGAAGCTGCAGAAAAGCACAGTTAATTGGCTTACCTGTTATTGCATTAGGTCCTGTTTGAAAATTTTTTTCCAGGCAAGGACACTATTTAATTTTAACTATGCATTTTAATTCCTTTTCTGCCAGATAGTAAAGGAGCAGGTAAGATCTCACCGGCATGTTCTGTAATGATCACAGCAGGGTAGGGCTGCCAGTTTTCATAAGATCCTGGGCAAAATGGTTAGTCTGTCTCCTTGCTGTATTCATGGCAATCAGTGCTGCTGAAAACCTTCTGTAAATATTATATTATTGAAATGCTTTGCCTCTGGTTTCTTATACTCATATTTTGAGATTTAGCCCTAACTCTAAATTTGAATAATGTTCAATTGTTGTTATGTATCTAAATGAAATGTACCAGAATTTAAACATTCTGAATTTTAGTTCTGACACTATTCAATTGCCTTTATAAAAATATGCCCTTAGATTTTCCTATTGGATTAGAATTTACATTGCAATACCCTGGGAATAATGTTAACTTAAGAACTAAACAAACATGGAATATGGGGATAAATAGCTCTCAAACCTGGTATTTAACAAACAATGATTAAAAACCGGACTTGCTCCTTTATGGGTATGAGTACATGTGCTTTTACATTTGCCTAAATTTAACATGCATTTGCTTAATGCACATTAAGGTGATCTAGGCGTATGTCTACACATGCACATGCTGATGCAGATTAACAAAGGTATGCAGACCAACTTGGGACTAAAGTTAGTCCCAAGTCCATGGACAAATACTGTGTTAATGCACATTAGTGCATCCACACATTTGCTAATATGATTTATCTATCTGCATCTAAATTTTTTTACCTACTTTATGTAGGTACTAAATTTAGGCACAAATAGCCTAAAATTGCCATTTTTAAAGTACATTAAGGGTACGCACATATAAATGTGTGCTCTTAATGCACTTTATTTCAGGCTAAAGCACCTTAAATCAGCATGAGTAGACACACCCTATATACTAATGAAGAGTAGCAGGTGAGGGTTTAGATGTGCAGGCAAGGAGGGGTATGGTGGTCAAATATACATGCTCTGAGGCTTCTGGATAGGATAGATGAAGTTCAGGCAGAATGGTTTGAGAAGCATGCTGCATAGAGATATTTGTTTCACGAATAAAAAAACATACAAAAAACAAAAACAAGGCAAGATTGCTAGGCAATTTTGTGCTACTTCCTGTATATGTAGTTTGTCAGATGATAGCAGTAGGGAGAAAGTGGAATGGGGCATTCAACCACTTCCTGGGCCTGGGAGGTCCATTGTGTTGATTTTTATGGATTATCTAACATGTCCTTATCACACTACAGACAGTTCAACATGGTTGAGGGTTTTGTACACACTAAAACAGACTACTTCATTCCGTGGCAACAACCACCATTAAATATCTTGTAAGTCTTACTGAAAAAAGGTATACAGAAAAACGGTGAAATCACTGAAGGCAAGGCTTTCATTTTAATCCTCTTCCCTTTAGCTATAGAGAATAGATATAAGGAAAATCTTGTATGGCAATCTTTTAATGATATTAAAGATGATAACTGTTACTTGAGGGGCAAAAGAGAAGAAGTTAGTAAAAACAGACTAGAATTGCTGCTGCTGTTGTTACAGTCTAATTTTGCTTCCTTGAAGATAAATACCCACAAAGGGAGAAAGCAAAATATAGCAAAGAGAAACAGAGACTGTTTCTGATGCTGGCTTTGATTTATAACCTCACTACTAGAGAAAAAAACAAAGGCAAAGTACTTGATCTTATCTGCCATTCTAAAAAATGGCAAACCTCTTTTGGTATCAAGACATTGCTTTTAGTTGCCTCCCTGGTGACAGGCTCTTTGAAAAATTAGGAAAGATCAGGTTTCAAAGAGCTAAGCTACACACTTAATACATAAAACACTTACATATGTAGGAAAGAAAAGGAAAAGAAATGGGAAGAAAAAAATCATGTAGGAATAGAAGATTAACAGCATGGACCCAAGTAGTGTATGCACTACTTGGAGTTCAGGATTTAGCAAAAGCTGGTAGTCGTAGTGATAACATTCATATTTTCTTTGGTCCAGCATGGCAAGATCTTAGCAGTTGGATCAAGGTTATGAAGGATCACTGGTGTCATAACAGATCTTGGAATCCCAGAAGGTGGTAGATTGGCAGCCATTATTGAAGAACTCGCTTCACCCACCCTTTCAGTTTCAAGAACTGTGTAATTTTTTTAAAAGACCCAAAATGGATGAGAAGAACTGCTCATTTCTCATTATTTTGTACATTGAAGGATGAGACCAATTGGTCATATTCTTTATTTTTGTCATACATGATCCCAACACAATTCTGGCTGGCACCTGTAGACCTCTTTGTTTGACTAATATGTCATTTCTGTTGATATAATTGTTTATAAATATGTAACAGGCTGTGTTGGGCCTTTTTTTTTCCCACTTTGGACAACATAAAAGGCCTATCTGCATAGCAGGTCTAATTCCTTTGGAGCTGTATTACATGTGGCTGTAAGAGTCTGTCCATGGCCTAAATAGCACGATGATAATATAGTTGACTGCACTTACCTTTTCCCACCTCCCCAAAGCACCCAGCCACCACTTTTTTTTTCACCATTTTTTACAAATGTCATTTTAAGTATTGTGCCATGTATTGTGTCAGATAGGCCTGTCAGTGGATATTAAACATTGTACTTGGGAATACTGGCATTGCTCTTTGCCATTGTGAGGTACAGGATATGGGGGTAGATGGACCTGTTGTCTAACCCACAATGGCACTTTTTATGCTCTTCAATTCCAAAACAGAGCGTCAGATTACTCTGCCTCTGAGGTGTTACCTACCACATATGTTATCCTTTCCTCCACTCACTGTAGTGGCTTCCCATCTGTTCCTGGATACAGATAACAGTTGGATACAAGCATCAAATTTCCAACCTAACTATCTCTGGTCTTTTATATTTTCTTGTGTACTATGGATGCAGCTGAAATGTGTAGGGTATTTTTTCCTGGATAAGATGGAAGCAGGGTGCTTTGGTGAAGAGAATTTAACTATGAAAAATACTCTGCTTGATTCTCTGGATTATCAAGTATCTGATAGCAAATTTACCTTTTCATACAAGCTGATAAATGAATCCAAAGCCACTTTGCGATTCCTAAGTTACAAACCAGTCATGAGTGTTTTTAATCTGCAATGGTCCCAGACCTTGGCAATGATATTGACAACATATCATTCATTATATTCCATGACTGAACTCTTAATAAAACAGAGGATACCATTGTTGTTCCTTCACTTCTAGTTATAGTTATTCCTTCAGCTTTCCCCTTTACCATTCTTCCTCAGTTCTGCTCAGTAACATAAGCTATTTTAGACATTTTTCTATAAGTAATGTTTTCCTGCAAAGCATTTTTTTGTTCATTGAGGTTTTTAATTGTTTTTCCCCCTTTTAAAAGTTGGCTATTGCTCTCTCTAGCATCACTATTATTCTTTAATTCTAGCTTTTTTCCTTCCCTTTGCCATGTCTTGTTGGCCATTTCCCACTCTTATATGTTTTTATTTCATTCTTGGAGTGGGTGATGTGATGTGATATGATGAGAGGGAAGTCATCTCTTCTGAAACCAGTTAATCACCCTTTTCCGTGGTCATGTTTTTGGAAGAAACCACCATGCTACCCAAGGAGAATAATCCTTGAAATAGGCTGTCCCTCTACTGAATAAAGAGCTCATTGAAGGGAGAACTCAAGGTGTTTGGATTAATTTTGTTGTAGACTTCTTTCCTGCTCTCCCCTCTTGGAAGCCCTCTCCATACAGAGTACACAAGGATTTTTACTAACACTGAATCTCTTTCAGTTTCACTGAAATGTTTGCAGTAGAGCTTTGTGAAGCCCTATTCTTAGGTCAGGACTGAAAACCTGCTACTGTTATGACCATAAGTGGCATAACCTGTACTGGTCAACACCAGTATTTGGTTAATTAACCTGATAATCTCAGGAAGTGCCAGCAGCTTTGGCCTGAGGAAGATAGTGGACCCCTTGATGGAGGAAATGCTGTCAAAAGATAGACAAGCATAATCACTCAGTGATTTTGCCAACAGTATCCATGCAGGGCAGATTGGGCTCTTCAGCCATGGCTAGCAACCAATCTAGGAGCTGAGCCCCAAAAGGCAGGCAGATGGTAGACCTCCTCTGCACTGGCAACTCCTGAAGCATACTGGTTCAAAACATAAACTACTTCCATCCTTCCTTTGGACTAATCCAATGAAGCCAAGAGGGAGACACTGATACAGGGGCAAACCAGTATCTCTATATCAACTGCTCAGGCTATTGCAGCCACACCACATGGAGAAGATACTCCAGCCTTGCTGGCAGCATAAACACAACATAGATGATGGTTAAAAGCCATAAGTTCTCACTTGATTGATGTAGAGAAGGAGGCCATGGGTCACCTTTGATGGTTGGAGGAATCGCCACATTCCATTGGTCAGCTACCACCTGCCATAATGCTGGGCAGCCCCCAGGCAGTTAGATGCTGAGCCACTATACTGTCTGCCTCACTGGGTGCATAGGGCTAGGCCAAAAGCTGAAAAGCAGGTGGAAACCTCGCACATGGCAAAAATGAGAAACCAAGAATTTTCCGGCTTGGAACGTTGAATGTCAGGACTATGTGTCCTGGCTTAACAAACAATGACAGCCCGAGTATACTAGGAGCATATGAAAGTCAGTCTTGAGCTGTACAAACTCAACATTTTGCAGCACTCCAAGAAACAAGACTGCCAGATGCAATGTTGGTTCTATTCATGACGCCAATTATACCCTTTTTTGGCAAGATAAAAGCGCTGAAGTAAATTGTCTACTTGGCTTCTGTTTGAGTAACAAGCAGATAAAAGTTACAGAAACACCCATTGGGAAGTCAGAGTGCATCATCTCACTTAGACTTCAGATGACTCTTGGTTCTGTGAGCATCAGCACTTATGTACCAACACTCAACTGCAGCTCTGAGGAGAAAGATAAATTTTATGACACTCTGCACCAAGTTGGCAAAGGAATACCATCAACCAAGCAACTCTTCCTCCTCAGAGATTTCAGTGCAAGAGCACTGAATTCAGGGCCAGATTGCCTAGGACATTTTGGCATTGGTAAAATGAATGAAATTGTCTAATGACCTCTTGAATTCTGCACCCAAAACCAACTGTGAATTACCAATTCATACTCTGTTGGAAAAGATCACCACAAAGTGTCATGGCAACAGCCACAATCAGGCCACTGGCTCCAATTAGACCTTGTTATTGTTAGGAGGAAAGACATAACTTTAGTGCAGAAGACACACATGATCCACAGTGCCAGTTGTGACACCTACCACTCCCTGATCATTAGTGAAGGGAAGATTACAAGTAAGAAACTACATAGAGCAAAACCTAGGAGCAAACCCAAAATCAATATCACTAACACCAAGAAACAGGGGAAGTACCAAGACTTTGTGAAGGCTTTCAAACTCAGCATGTTTGGGAAATCACTACCAGAGAAGGCAGAGGAAATTTGAAAAGTAGGGGTGGACTGATAGAGAAATTTGCGGCGATACCGATGGGTGATTTTTAAAAAAACATACTGGCCAATACTGAACCAATTGCTGATATGCAGCTGGGCAGCTTGGAGAGCAATGCTGGGCTGGTAAGTCTGTTGTGGGGAAAGGGGTGAGGGAAAGGGTGTAGGGGGGCAAGGCGTGGGGCAGGGGCCACTGCTGGGATGGAGCATAGGACAGAGCCACGAGCAGCTTATCTGGAGGAGTGGGGGGCACCTTCCACTGCTGCATGCACCTTGGGAAGGCATGGGGGGGTGCCCCCTGATCTGTGCACAGGGCAAAGGCGGTCAGCTGCTACTGCAGTGCAGGGCTCTTCCAAGCATTGGGGGGGGGGGGGGGGTTGGGTTTTGCTATGAGCAGGGTCAGTGGCAGCAGTGCTGGGAGGGGAGGCTATAAGGAGGGCTGTAGCCACCCCAAAATTCATCATAGCCCCTCCAACCTCCCCTCCTAGTGCTGCCACCACCTGCCCCTAGTGCAGCTTAGCCTGGCCCTCCTGCTGGGAACAGCCTGGTACTGCCCCAGCCCACCATGGCCCCTCACCCTGTGTGCAGATCTGGGGGCAGCCCCCATCCCCTCCTGCGGTGTGTGCAGTGGCAGGAGCTGCCCTGCTTCTCCATGCTCCTTGGATGAGCTGCTTGTGGCTCCATCCTGCACCCCATTTGTGCAGCACCTGCCCCAGCTCCACTCCCTTGCCATGTGGGCCTTGATCTGCACCCCCCCACACACACTTTCCTCACAACAAACTTACCAGTCAGACCCAACAGCTCTCCACGCTGCCAGGCTGCATGCTTGGCTGCCAGTGTGCTGCACTGCAGTTGTGCGTATGCATGGGGCATTTATTGATGACATTATGGGCCATGTCAGCCAAAAAAAGCTGATTCCTAATACTGTCAGTTTTCCTTATATCAGTGCTAATTTAATATGGGACTGATGTATAGATGTGCCTGATTGTAAAGGTTTAAGAACTGCTATCTATGAAACAGCTTAAGCTACATTTGGGGAAAAGAGACTGTCCCCCAAAGAACTGAAGGACTGGTTCAAAGAAAATGCAGAAGAACTATTACCTCTCATCAGCATCAAGAACACAGCCTATCTGGATCACAACAAGAAGCCAACAGTGAGCACCAAAGCAGGACTTCGACAGACAAAAAACAAAGTATAGAGAGCATCCAGACAGTGTGCGAATCAGTACTGAACTAAGCTCTGTGACAAGATAGAGACAGCCTCAAAAACCTAAAAGTCAAGTATGATGGTCTGAATAAAGCTCTAGGCTCTACTGTCAACAAGGTTGCCCCTCTCAAATTGCACAGCAGCGAAGCCATTACAGATAGAAGCAAACACATGCCTCATTGAGTTGAACATTACTCAAAACTATACTCACAAGAAAGAAACATCACCAGTGAATCACTGGAGCAAATACCAACTCTACAGGTCATGCCAGAGGGATATGTGGAGCCCACTTTGGAAAAACTAAGCAAGGCTAGCTTTTTCCAAATTGATAATTTTCCAAATTGATAATTTTTATTATCAAGTGGCAAAGCTTCTGGAAAACATGGCATACCAGTGGAAATTCTCAACTGGTGGGGAGAGGCTCTGCCAACAGTCAGAGGGCTGTGTCACCAAGCTCCAGACTGCTCTGGGCCAGGGAGCACTGCATGGGGCTGTCTTTTAAAGAGTGCCCCTTGCACCCAGACGGCTGTGGCTGGAGCCTCCAGTACCCACTGGCTGCTGCTGCAGAGAGATGGAACAAGGTTGGAGAAGGCCTGGAGCAGGCTGTTACCATAAGGAGCAAATAGCAAATCTAATCCAAAATAGCTGCACATGTAGATACCTGTCTGATAAAGTAGTTTTATGGTTTATGGAGAGAACCATAATTTATTAACATACTCTTTGTTTTGTTTTATATACATACATATACACAAGCATGATGCTTGTGAAGCATGAGAATACAGCAAAATATTGTCAGCACTTATTCTGTTTTAGAGGTCCTTGCATGCGGCTTGCTTGTATATGAGAAATGCTTACAGACAATGTTGTATGGTACACTTCAGTGTCCACTTTAAATCTATCTACAGGAACAGTAAAAGCCTCATTAAAAAAGTTATCTTTAATTTAGTCATTAGCACTTGTGCTAGTCTTTTTTTCTGTAAAAAGACTTTTGAAACTTTATGGAAAAGAGAGAGATTTGAGCTTTTATTTTTAAGCAGACATGGTGTTTGCAAATCCTTCAAGTAAGCCCTGCTAGAAAATGCATGATAAATGGTAGCTCCTTCCAATTTGTTAACTACTTTGATAATTATTCTTGAGGTAGTTAATAGAACAGAAAAATAAATCAAGCATAAAACCTCACAACTCCATAAAACCAAAACCTGAAGAACAGATTAATTGCATTTTTAAAGATGCTGATATATTGGGCAGCATGAAGTTTCAAAGTTGCACCTCTTCTGTTTCCTTCTAGGATGAGGGATGTAATATTGACCATTGAACATAGAATTCGTCCCTTTGATGGGGAAAAAATGGAGCAGCAGTTGCCTTTTGTGATCCAGTGCAAATCCACTTTCTAACTAACCTTCTGTCATGAGTCATTATTTTGGATAAATGCTATAGAGTTTGTGGATAGCAAAACAACATTTGCATTCCTTTTGTGATTCAGAGATTTCTCAGCCTTTCACCAAATGGAATATAAGAAAAAAATTAATTGCACTCAGAAGAGAGTATCTAATCTTCCTCTGGAGACCTTTGCACTATAGAGACTCAATTAGAGTGGCTTACTAGTAAAAAAAAAAAAAAAAAAAAAAAAAAAAAAAAAAAAAAAACCCCCATAAGTGTGGGGGTTGGGAA
>JAGPOW010000261.1:64623091-64641650 GCA_030014935.1 Caiman crocodilus | reverse complement strand
TACAACCTTATCTCAGCGATCTCGCGATATCTGATCTGTCTAGCAGCCAATAAAAGGGAAATCAAAGCCTAGTGCGGGAAAAAGAAATTAGTTAGAGTCTGTTCGTTCTCGCCACAAGTAAAACAGGGGAACAATGGAGGCCAATATCTTGCTGCTATGAGGGTTGCTAAAAAATGCTGGAGAGATCCAAGGAGAGATATTGGATTTATGCTGGAGAGATCCAAAGACTATGCTCTCTGCAACAAAGGAAGACAAAATGCTCCACAGTCTGTCTGTACTAATCTGATAGTTGAGTAAAATTTATTTTTGACCCAACTATAGCAACAGGTTTGGCACTGAACGGAGAGGCAAGTCCTCTGGGGACAAGTCCCAGCAGGAACATTGGCACTCCACAATCAAAATCCATAGCCTTGGTTCCAGTCAATATCCCGATTCTTCTGAGGAAAGCAAATCCATTGCTCTCTTCCCCAACAAATATAGCAGCAGGAAAAGGGTTGGGGGGAAACAAACCACGACTTCCTGGCTCCACGTGGCAACCAGCAAAGCCCAGAAGCATGGAAATGCCCATAGCAGAGCATAGGCAAAACTACTCTTGAATCATCCCTGAACAATGCTTATTTAGCATCTTCTTGACCACCTCCAATAATGGAGATTCTACAACTTCTCTAGGCAGTTCTCTATTCCACCATTCTAAATGTGAAGAAGTTTATTCTGATATCCAACTAAATCTACTTTATTGCAACTTCAAGCCATTGGTCCATGCCCTGTTCTCTGCAGTAATAGAGAAAAGGTGCTTTCCCTTTTCTTTATGACAGTTTTTTAGAAATTTAAAGACTGCTGTCTTGTCCCTTCTTAAGCACTTTTTCTGCAACATGAACAGCCCAGCAAGAAACAAGCACTATGTTATGAACTAATGTCTAAGAAATGTTTGTATCATGGCATTTAGTGCTTTCTTAGTAGAGTCAGTGATTTAAACCAATATTATAGATTCAGTTATGTATTAGATTTTCAGAGGCTGAGAACATTTACTCGTAGAAAAAGATATCAGATTACCTTTTGTTTAAGATTTAGATTCACTATGCAATATAATAGCCTCTGCAAGTAAGTACAGAGGAGGAGCTGAACACTACAAGAAACACTTGTTCTTGAACACTTAAAATGCCTATTAAAAAGTATGGAAACCTGGACTTAACATTTCAGAATGAACAAGCCAGTGATTAAAGAGCTCTAAGGACAATGAATGTCCATTCACACACGGCCAGCTCTGAAAGCATGCACTCTTGGACTTTATCCCATTTTGTTGCAATCTTCAACTCCTTATCTCTCTCAGGCTATTTTTTCATAATGGAACAGGGTAATGGTAAATTAGACTTATCAGTGTGTACCAAAGGTAAATAACTTTTTAGCCTTTTAAAACATCAGGTCAAAGTGCTTTAGAAAATGCACATTAGAAAGTCACTTATTTCTTAGGCATTTTGGCAAACCATTTTACTTGGAAATTAGAGAACAGGTTTTTTGTCAAGTGAATTATGGTGTTTACTTGCTCATGCTCAAACTGTATCTGTGCATGTTTTTCTTTAATGCCAAACCCAGAAATGGGCCAGAGATTAACAAAAACTTGCTATTACATTAATAAAAGAAACTACTACAGTTATTAAAAAAAATTGGTGGTTTTCACAGCTTCATGATACCTATGTGTATGCATCAGTGCATATTATGTTACTCTTCCATATGTTCCAGTTCTCTGAAAAGAACAGTAATGGAACCCCTCAAATGGTTAGAGAGAGCGCTAATTATTTTGGTCTATATTCTCAAATACCTATTCATTTTGCAGTCTATTGTTGCGATGTATCTGGCAGTCCCAATTTTCTCCAGTATGTCGTCTATTCTGGGCATGGGAAACGCATCAAATTCAGCTACCCCATGCACCTCCCGGAAAACCACACAAAGTCTGAGCGTACCATCAGGCTTAGTAACTATCACCAATGGGCTCTTCCAAGGAATCACAAAGCACTCAATGATCCCCAGTTGGTGCATCTGTTCAATCTCCTTTTTAACAGCCTCCCATTGATGTCTGGGTAATCTTCTCCACTGATTTTGGACAGCACAACCTGCTGGAGTCGTGCCTCCCTCAGGGTTTCCTTGAAAACATCTTGGAATCCATTTATTATTTCCTCCATCTCCTCCTGTTGGTGTCTTCCTAGCATATCCTCCACCACTGGGGACCTCCCCACTTCTGGAGGGAGCTCTGGACTTCCCAGGTCATCTAGGGTCCCTGTTTTGTGCATGAGCTACCCCTTTCATGGGTGCCATTTTTTCAAAAGGTTGATGTGATAAACTTGTTTCCTTCATTTAGGTTCTGTTCCCAACGCCTCATAATTCACTAGGCCCACCTTCCTAACCACCCAAAAGGGTCCTTGCCAGCATGCCAGCAATTTGTGGGTATTGTCTGGTAGCATCACCAGCACCTGGTCCTCTTGTTGCAGTTCTCTTTCTTAAGTGTGATGGTCATATAAGCATTTCTGCCTTACCTGGTTCTGTCCCAGGTTTTCCTGTGCGATTGTGCAATGTTCCTAGCCTTTTCCAGTCTCTCCCTAAAATCGGTTAGTGCCTTTCGGGGTGCAGACTGTCCTGGTTCTGATTCAATCCACCCTTCTCATATGAGGTCAATTAGTCCTCTGGGCTGGTGCCCATAGGACAACTCAAAGCGCAAATGTTGAGTAGACACCTGTGGGGCCTCCCTTACTGAAAAAAAGGTGGCAACATTTCCTCCCACTTACTGGGGTCTCCTTGTATTGCAGCTTGGATCATGGTTTGAGGGTATGATTAAAGTGCTCCACAAGGCACTCTGTTTGTGGATGGTACGCTGATGTTCAGAGTTGTCCGATTTGCAATGTTTTACAGACCCCCTGTAGGACCACAGACATTAAATTTTTTCCTTGGTCTGTTAGGATTTCCCGGGGAATCCCTACCCAGGATACCCACTTCATCAGTGCTTTGGCCATCTTTGGTGCTGTCACAGACCAAGCCTTGGTCCATTTACCCCATCCCTTCCCCTTTCAATATGATATAGGATGCCATCCCTTACCTTGAATCTCAGGCTGTGTGTCATCAGGTTAAGGTCCAGCACCTCATCTTCTCTCTTTGCCGGATGGTCCCACAAAATGTTTTGATAGAGTGGTTCCTGGGTCTGCTCTTCCCTGAAGATGTTTCCTCCAATTCTCTGATCCAAATCTAACTCGTCTTTCTCTTGACTGGCTGACTCTCCAAAATAGACTTCTTGGGTAAGGTACTTCTCACCCCTGGTTTTCCCATTACCCATGTCACTACTTCCTGCAGATGGGGCCAATCTATACCCAGCAGCATGGG
The DNA here is from genome assembly GCA_030014935.1 of Caiman crocodilus. Classification (NCBI taxonomy): domain Eukaryota; kingdom Metazoa; phylum Chordata; order Crocodylia; family Alligatoridae; genus Caiman; species Caiman crocodilus. The sequence goes on along the minus strand of JAGPOW010000261.1, from coordinate 64,638,281 downwards.
GCAGGGAAGGGTTTCAGCTAACCCCACCACCAATTCTTCAGTTTGTCTCAGTACTGTAAGCCAGGGTTTCCTTCCTTCATATGTGTAGAAAGCCCTGTGTATGCAGAGCATGCTGACTGTGCTCTCTAGGGTACCCATCTGTAGGAGAACCAGATCTGTTCTTACCATCGTCTGTATATAGCCCATGTTGACTACTGCAGGGATTATAGTGTCACCAATCCTAACATCAATCAAGGGTTTTAGTTTTTTTTCCATGGACCCTTATGTCTCCCAAAACTATAGTCCATTTTCTCCTCATGAGGGTAGTTGGACACAGCTTCAGCTTGCAGCCTCTGGTGGCAAAAACAGGCCAGGTGCCCCTTTTCCCCACACTGGTAGCATATAATTTCATGTGATTCCCCATTCTGAACTTCCTGACTCAGGACCCTAGGGAATTCCATCTTCCTCCCTTTTGAGCCGCCTCCTGCTCATCCAGTATTGGCAGGGTTCCCATTCCTTTCCCTCTTTAGGAGTTCCCCTTCAGCCTTGGCTGCAACATAAGTCTTCTGCTAGCTGCAGGGCTTCCTCGACAGTCCTAGGTTGATGCTTTCTGACCCATTGCTGGGCACTCCCCCCAGATCGGTCAGGAACTGTTCAAGTATAATCAAATCCACAACTTCCTCCCCTGTCTTCCCTTCAAGTTGTAGCCAATGTTCAGCTAGATCCCTTAATCTTTGGGCAAGTAAGAGTGGCCAAAGTTCCTCCCCTCACTTCTTGGCCCTAAACTTTTGTTTGTATGTCTCAGGAGTCAATTTCAGGTGATACAAGATTGCAGCTTTGACCTTCTTATAATCTCTAGCCTTGCACCGGGTTAATGCTCTGTAAACCACCTGTGCTGGTCCCATCAGTAGGGGTTTTATTCGGGTGGCCCAGGTGTTGGGATCCCATTTTGCCACAATAGCTGATCATTCAAAAGCCTCATCATCATCTTAAGGGCATACCTTAGGCATTGATGCTCCCCCTGCTTCCCAGGACCAGTATGCCTGCTGTGCCTCAGTTTTCCCACTGAGGTCTTGTTGTGGCATGAACAGCCAAAATCTTGACCTCAACTTCTTGTGTCCTCATTTGTATAAGCTCCTCCATCTGGGCTTCTTGTCCTTACAAAATCCTCAATGTCAAGGTGTGGGCAGTTGCCAGTCAGTAAGGTTCTGGACCTCCAAGACTCCATCCTGTCAGGGTTTATTCATGGTTTCCTGGCCAATGCACCACTCATGGCTGGGTGGGGGTGAGTAACGAAATCTCTCTCCCTGGGCCTTTCCTGCCACGCTTTGGAATGATGGAAGAATAAGAAGCTAATTTCGCAAAGAGCAAGGGTGTAGTAAATCACCCCAGAAGCAGGATAAAAGAAATTTGGTTTGTTAGTAACTTCCCAACAGGTTGTGGAACACCCTGGCTGTTCTCACAGCTCATGGTCTCCCTTTTCTCCACCTCCCACGAGTCAGTCAGCTCCACTCCAGTCCCAATCTCTTTTCCCTTTTCTGCAGTATCAGTGGCTCCTTTCTCTGTGGGACCTTCTTTCAGCCTGTAAGTGTCTCCTCTCTTCCTCACTGCCTTACTTTACTGGTCACCATGGTTACCTACACCCAGTAAACTTAGCTGGTCTTAGCCACAATCTGCTCCAGCACTGGGTCTGCCGATCCTGGGCATCCCTGCTGAATCTCCCCCACGCTGTGCCCCAGGGGGCAAAAGAAAACCTCTTGCTGTGGACTTAAGTAACTGCTGACTCCTAATCAGTTAATATTTACCCCAGGTGTGATCCTCTTCCCAACTGTGTTTACTAAGTAATTAACTTTGCCCTGTCCCTGACCTGACTACTTGCAACTTAGTAACATCAAAGGAACAGGGCTATCTTTGCCCTGGGACAGGAGGTAACAGAAGGATACAGCAGATGGATGAAGTTAGATGGGGTAGGAAGAAGGGACAAGGAGAGAATGAGGCAGTACTTGTCAATGTGATACATTTGCAGCCCGTCAAGTGTTTTGTGGACATCACAGCAATGCAAAGTTTTAATGAGGGACCTGAAGAGGTGACTGAGGTAACTTTTTGCATGTTTATAAGGAGCTCCTTCCTAGTGTGATGGGAAGGGAGAGAAAAACAGTAAAGGTGTTGGTCTGAAGAAATCCAACAATCCAACAAGTGGTCAATGGAGGTTAGTGTCATAGGTGAGTTGGGAGTGTGGGTCTCTGAACAGAATGAGGGAAGATAGACTGCAAAAGACTTTGAAAATAAAGATGAGCAGCTTTTATTTGGGTAATAGAGAAAGAGGGCAGTAGAATGATACACAGAGAGGCACTTACTCCAGGCTTTAAAGCAGAGCTGACTGAGATGCAATCTGCACGGCTCCCATAAGTCCAGAAATTTGGTGGTAGGGGAGTGTTGGCAGGGCGAGATAAGTTGGACAACACTCTTTTAAAGAACCGTAACTGCGCTGATATCAGCACAATGACAACTAATATTCACTGGTGACACAGCAGCATCAGGCCTTCTATATACTGTCCTTTTAATTCCCCCTGCTTCCCAACTTGTATTACATGTACATTTAATAACAAAGGATTTGCTTCTAAAATATGTAAACTAGTGGTGTTCATCCCCACTGTAGTACTGGCTGGAGAGCAGAGCTTTTTTTTTGAAACTTTGGTTTACATTAATTTCTGGCAATATGTATATATGTTCTATCATATTAGTATATTCTATATACTATATAATTAGTATATTAAATGCAGACTCTCCATATATATACATATATAAGCAGAAATCAAGTAAAGTACACATTATATGTGTGAATGTATGCAGGGGTGGATTCAGAGGGGGGTGCAACCCTCTTTTGGACTGGACTGCACTAAGGTAGTCACTGGGGAATTTTTAAAGTCCCCAAAGCATGTAAGGATCTCCCACCTTTTCACTCTGTGCTGAAAGGCATGATTTCTTCCCTACCAATCCCTCTCCACTCCTTGCTGGCTGCTGCTGCTTTTCCTGCTGTCCCTGGGATTGGGGAAGCTTTAAAGCCTCTCCTGCCCACTTCAGCCTGGTTGTGCAGTGGCTGGTCTCAGTTGGGAACAGCCAAAGCAACAGCAATGGCAATGGGTGGTGGGAAGGGTGGGATTTGAAGAAAAATGTCAATGATTCCAAATAATGGGCTCAAATTATCCCATTGTGTCTGCTCCTAGGGGACTGGGCAGGGTCAGGGTCATGCCTAGGGTCAGGGAACTTCACGGAGGGGAAGCAAGGGATTCTTATGTGCTTTGGGGACTTTAAAAACTTTCAAGGAGACTCCTGCAAGACAGTCCATTGGTATCAGTGGGTAGTAGGGGGAGAAGGCTGGGAGCAGGGGTGCAGTCACTACCTCAGTGCAGGTGGCTGTTTCCATACCCCACTCCCCCTTTGCCAAAACCTAGCTCCACCCCTGAATGTGTGTGTATGAATTTTAAATGTATATTAGTTTGTGATCATACAGAGATGTGTTATTTGCATGTCAAATACATGCTTAGCAACCTTTTACAGCAGTGAATAGAATTACTGTAGGATTACAAATTCATTATTTAGAGTTTGTGCTCCTGACTCCCCATGGCTTAGAAAATTCCCCCCCTCGTGTTTGTAAATCTCATGCAAATGCCAATCCATGATCTTCATTCCCAACTTGCACATTCATTGTCTACAGCAAAATTATGCAACACCCATATGACTAATTTGTTGTGAATTAAGCCCAGAGTTATAATTTGTGCCTGTTCTCTGAAAATGGACTTTTGAGGATACTCTGTGAATACTTTATGCCAGACATGATTGTTCAAACATCCAGGCAATTAAAATGGGGCCTCCAGTGTTTCTGGCAGCTCTGTTTACAAGACCAGCTGCATCTTATTTGGTATTAACACATCATTATCATGGCTGCCTCTCTTTTTAAAGAAAATATCACAAGTGTCAGAGATGTTGCAGACTATATATCGATCACTGATTATAGCTGGGGTTTTTAAAACTATTTACTCTCAAAGTTCACATTGATTACTATCATTTTATAATTGTCTTGATTTTTTTCTGTTCAGAGGCTCACATTGCAAGTATATTAGCTGCTTTACATGCTAGTAGCAAACCATGGTTGATAACATGTGTTTTCTGCTATCAATAAGTGAAAATAATTGCTAAATATTCTCAGGATCAGTTTGTAAAATAAAGGAAAATATTTTCCAAATACAATTTATGAGACCCACACATGTAGCAGTAGGACACCAAGCTGGTAGAAATTAACATGTTTTTTTAAATAGAAAAATTCCATAAAGCGTTTCAATTTATGATGTTTCTTGCACAAATGATTGCATGCTTAAGGCACACAGAGACTGACAATTTGTGATACCCAGGGGCTGTACTTATCTATCTGCAATACTATTTGAACAAGAAGCAGTATAGCTGCTTCCATGTAGCGCTGCATGTGGACTAATCAGTTCTGCTGAGTGATAATGTCAATTAGCTCATTACTGTGCTAATTAACCCACCTGCTGCATATCCATGCATAGCTATATTGTTTGTATGCTTGTAAAAATTAGCATGGCATGTTGAATTGTGTTGCTATTAGGCGTGGATGGTTTGTGGTCTAGACTTGTCCTTAGTGGACTCTTCTGCCTTGGCAACAAATTAGTTTGACTATTGAGTAGGGGTGATTGTGAGACAGTTAAGCATAAACATACTGAAAGTCTTATAGCATGTCCTAAAACTTTTGCTCCCTGGCCCCTGGGATATGCAGGTTCTCATTTGGACTATGACAGGCAAACACAGAGCTTTCCTCTAGAGCGTGCTATGAAGTGCTGCTTCCTGCAAACAGCATTCATGGACAAAACAAAGTATAGCTTGGGTAGTGACAAGGAAAGAAAGCAGCTGGGCTGCTAGGAAAGAAAGTCTTTTGAAAGGACTGCTCAGTTCACTAAACAAACTGTACTCACCATGCTGCTGGTGTTGGCATTACAAACAGAATGGGGGATCATCTCACACTGAATAAACAAGAGGCAAGGAATCAAAGAGTTCATGGGAGAAATGTACTGGGTGTAAATCTCATAACTGTCACTGTTTCATCTCATTCTTGTGGGGAAATAACTATTCAGGTCCCACAATATGCATTAATTACATATACCGGGCCAGCCCTATAGTAGGTATGACTGCATTTGGAACAGAATAATATCCTGTCTAGTTCACTTTCTTACCTGGGAAAACTGTACTGGTGTCCATTTGAGGTGCTTTGTGACTATCACAATTTCTCTTAGAAACACAATGTTTCTACTACTGGTAGCTAATTAACAGTATACCTATGGGGCTGTTAATTATAACAGTACCCTTAACAGCCCCATAGCCTTCTACTTTGTATTCTGAGATAACTATAATCAAACTCAAAGCTATGGACCAGTAGCCGTCATACCTGCACACTTCTGTTTTCACGGTAAAGTCATACAAGTTATTTGTGAATTCTTAGACTTGTAAATGGCTTCTCATTCATGTAGTGAAGAAATATTTTTGAACCTCCCTCTCCCCACAACCAAAACAAAAAAATGGGATGGTTGGGAGGGGCCAACGCTTTCTTTTTCAGAGAGGTTTTTTTCCCCCCCTATTCAGTTTTAATCACTTATCTGGAGATATATCCAGTTGTCCATTCTTCAACAATGCTCGTGTTATGTGACAAACATGTCCCTTTTCTATATAATGAAGTCACATGACAGGATTAAGTCTTTACTCAAGATAAAATTAATTAGACCCTAGTAGTTTTTTAAACTCCTAGGTAACTCCTAGGATATTTCCCCGAATATTTGTGGGTCTTGCTTGGGAGCTTATGTGAGGATTTTCAAAAGATGCCATTAAGAGAAATGTCTGGTGACAATTTAACACACTTACTTGGATGTATTCCAGATAACTAAATACTGATTTTATTATTGGTATTTGATATTGGTAAATACTAACTTTGCTGAAAAAATATGACTTCAAGCACCTGCGCAGAGTTGAACTAGATTGTATTTCTTAGATGTTAGTCCTAGACACAAGGCTATGGGATATTATGAGGTAGGGTTTCCTTCCTTCCTTTCCTTCTATTGGAGATCCACTTTTATATACAATGTTTACAGTGTCATTTTGTTTAAGAGTGAGACTGATTCTCTTACTTCATGGTTAGGATGCTCACAAGGAGCTGGGAAAACTGGTCTTGATATACTGAATGTTTCTTTATGCCTAGCATGACAGTGTCGTTCGAAGAGATGGAGCACCCCTGAAGTGCCCTATAGTCTGATAGTTAGTATACTCTTTTGAGTGATGCTGAAGGTATGGCAGAGGACAGAACTGAACTTCTGTTTCTTACTTTGAGGCTAATACACATCTAAGTGGCATTTAGGTAGCCATGTAAACAACATTTTTTTGGCATTTATGTGGCTTTTGAATTCTAAATCCACTTGCAGCGGGACAGATCCCTCAGGCCTGCGAAAAGCTGTTGGAAGATTACTTTCCCACATCTGTCATATGCCTAGAGCCTTTGGCTCCATGGGCCAGATGAGTGGCACAGAGCCAGTTCACAGGTCAGATCAAGCCCAACATACAAGGATCCAGCCCCACTGGGACTCGCACACCAGGACTGGGCCCTAGAGCCCAGCATTGCTCCCTCCTGGCCTCATATGCCAGCATTGGGTCCTGGGGCATTTTGGGTGCTGAGATTGGGCCCTTGGGGCTGGGGCTGCAATCATATACCTGGACTGGGTCTTGATGATCTACACTACCCCTGCCCTGTGCACTGGGATCAGGTGCTCAATCTAGTGTTCAGGGTCCAGGGCTTTCCATGGGGCCAGAAATTTGGCAGCAGAGGAGTGGTGCCAGCTCTCTCTCACTGCAAACTTTCCATACCTGGGGAGATCTATGAGCTGGATGACATGTCCCCAAGGGCAAGGTCTGGGCTACAGGCCAATGTTTGAGCAACCCTGGCCTAGAGGACAGGAGATCCAAGTTTTACACACCACATTCATCTAGTAGGGGTTTTAAACTGTATCTTTTATTTCCTAGCATAGTGCTCCAATCCCTAGAGCATGCACTAGATATTGACCCCTAAGTATTCTCTAGCCCTTGTTTTGAAACTGGCCTATTGGGTTAGCCAAGAGAGAAAGGTATATGCTGAGGGAAGGAGGAGATACAGAAGTCAGAGGAAGCATGCTTTAGTGTGCGAGACACTGTCCTGGAAGGCAGGGTACTTGGCCTCTTCCCCTAATGGGTTTTTTGTGCTTGCATTTAGTGTTCTTGGGACAAAATGGATAAACAACAGTACAATACTTCCTGTCCCACTAGGCTAAAAGGTGGATGTGGTCTCCTGTGATATCAGACATTTGGTAGGTTTTATTTTTCTGACTCGAATACTGGGGACACATACCAAATTATGAGTCTTCTTGTATGATTCTGTTCTGACCTAGAGCCTTCACAGCCAATGTGCAGCCTGTTGAGGCTACTCTGAAGGGAAATGCAAAACAATTGTAGCTATAGAATTGGAAATAGAATCCAAACTATGAGTAAATGCCCAAAATTATGCTTATGTGGACCCTTGGGTGCATAAATGGATTTAATTCCTGATGGATTACCACTAGATTATTACTAAAGGTGGGAAGACACTCCAGCCCTGGGCATTTCTGTGAATCCAGAGACCCATTTATTCCCTTTGTGAAAAATGTATTTTTCACTTGGAACTTTTTTTTTTCATTTTGTTTGGCAGCTGAAAGAAAATTATTCCTGTATCTCTGTTCTACTGCCCAAGTACACAATTTCTGATTTCATAAAAAGAGTTTCCTTTTATGGGAAGTCCTGCTGACTCCAATCTTTGAAGTACCTTCTCTAGTGTTAACAGATGTTCACCCTAACTTCTGCCTGTGATGAGGATGTCTTTAATCTTTATTACAAGACATGGGATGCTCTCAACAAATTTTCCATGCTTCTCTGGGGAATTCCAGGTGTTGACGATATTCCATAAGGCAATCTATTGTGCTAATATAAGAGCTCTTGAGTATTTATATTGAAAATTTCATGCAACCCTCCCAAAGTTTCACCTGTTTACAGATGAGTCTCATCTGTTTGTATCCTTCCTCACTCAATGCTGCCATCAGGTTCTCTATCCATGGAATGAGGTACTTGTCTGTCTTGGGGGCCTGATTTAAATTACCTTTATCATTCTTTCTAAGGCAAATGGTTTTGTCTGATTTGATAGTAAGCACTGTTGGCATAGCCTTTAAGAAATGAAGCCCTCCTATTCCAGTCTAATTTAATAGAGGCCTTTTCTCCAAGTGTGCGAAGGACTGCCTTTGCTTTTCTTATTTTGGCTTTCAGAGTTCCAAGGATCTTAGAAGTGGTGCTTGGTAGTTTCCATGGAAAGAAGTAGCTCTGTGGAGAGAGACCTGTGGGAGCAGGGTGGCCCTAAGCCACATTTCACTCTTAGCTTCACCCAGAGCAGCAGTATCAGCAGATGTGCACGCTAAGCACAGATTAGGTAAGGCCTTTACTTCTGCTTCCTCTGCTGTTGTTAATTCCAGTACTCTGGGCCTGGTTAAATTCCCATCTGTAAGCAATTGTTATTGAATTCTCTATCTTCATTATTTCCCACAGAGCATTATTCTCACTGCAACTCCTATAGGAAACTTCATAATGAATAATATTCAGTTAGTATTTTTAGCTTTGCCATATACGTATTTGCAGCTGTTCCTTGCCTTGCCTCCTTGTGCTACTATGAAACTTGACATGTTTTAGAATCATGTCAGTCTCTGGCATGCAGTGCTACAAAACTGCAGGTCTTCTAAGTAGGTCTCCTACTGTCTGATGTTCTGACAAGCTTCTGAGAAGAAGTAAATTTTACAAACCCTGAGGAAAAAAATGATTTACTTAATTCCAGGGTTCAAATTACACTTTGACTCTGCGGACTATGGGGGTCAACAAAAACTATTAAATCAGTTAATTGATTAACAAGTCCACATAAGTGAAGGAGCAATCCGATAGGAGACCCCCCCCAGGTTATGATTTTCAAATCTTACAGGGTGGCTCTTATCTCTCAGTCACCCTCCACCCCCAAGCTCCCTCTTAATTCTCACCCTGCTTAATCTTTATTTATAATCTCACTTGCAAAAAACTAGCAGCCCAGTCCTTCAATGTATTGCCACCAATTATCACTTTTTGCATTTAACTCCTCAATTTCCAATTTTTCTCTTTTCTCATCATCATTTTTGTAAATGAACCCCTTAGTTCAGCAAAAAACCCACCCATGTAACAGAGAATTTGCTGCTTTGTCATAACTTCATCACAAAGTCTGTGCATGTGGAGGGAAAAACTTCTACTGAATGAAAAGTAAATGAACCATCCCATAATGCTCTGGGTAACCCGTTTAGTAAATTTGCCATGAAAGACTATCTTTAGGGCGTAGTGGAATAGGAAAGACTATGGAAAAGCCAAAGAACTGTCAAAATACAAAGCACATACCTTCACAAAAAAAAAATCCATCCAAACCTCTCAAAAAACAAAAAACCTGACACAAATTGGAAAATAGAGAAAAAAATATCTTCCTGGAGAGATTGCCACAGTTAACACATGGATGTATGCCCAAAATTGTCAGAGGGGATTGCAGGCTTTACCCGACATGACCGAGAATAACTACCAGAGAAGCTATTATACAAAAAATTCTATCAGATCTCTAGAGGCAAGTGCCATAGGCAAGAGCAACTGGCTGAGATTGTCTTGTTCCTGGCCAAAATAAAATATGTAAAATAGGCCTGTTCTGACTGAGTTTAACTGTTAGGTATAAACATAAAATGTGAAGTGATCATTCAAACTGATAGCCTAGTTAACATTAAGGTACTAAATGTCATTACTGGCTTTGCTACAGTTTTAGGTACTACATCTACTACATTCCTCTCTGCTAATTGCATGAGTGTGTGTAAAAAAGCCTTACATTTTTCCAGAATTTATTAAATTTTAATACGTTCCACAGGATAATTCAACAGTGCCTATAGCTGCATCATGCACAGATGCGTTTCTGAGTATCCTTTGAGATGATAGTTTTGGGTTGTGTAGACTTGGAGCAGGGGTCTCCAACAGGTCTGTGCAAAATGGCTAGTATTAGCTTCAGATTCAGATTTGGGAGATTTGGGTGACAGTGATTTGATTCAGTGATTCAAATCACTGTCCTGAATTGATTCAACTGAATCTGATTTGGAGATTTGGCTGCTGCTGAATCAGCTGAATCTCCGAATCACACAGGGCCCATCACCTACCTGCTTTCAATGGCTACCCCACCCACCCCAGCTCCTGGCTCTTCAGAAAAAAAAGCCCTTACCCACTGGCTGCTGCCAGGCAGAGGGGAAATCCCCACTGCCCCCCACTGCCCCAGGCTGCATGGGGGGCTCTGCCACAAGCCGCCCTACCCCTGCCTGCCCCACCCTATGGCTGCCCTGCCTGTTCCAACTCCAGCCCTTTAAAAAAAAAAATCCAACAAAAAAACCCCAGACTCACCAGCTGCTGTCCCCCACCGCCCCATGCCACACTGGGGGCTCTGCATGAGCCCCACAAAGCCCTGAGGCTGCTGCGGGAGCTGGTGAGTTCAGAGTTGTGTTTGTTTTTTTTTCTTAAAGGACTGGAGCTGGGGTGGGCAGGGCAGCCATGGAGGGGCTAGGGGAGCAAGGGAGGATTGGGGAGCTTGTGGCTGAGCCTCCCCATTCAGCATGAGGCAGTGGAAGGCGGCAGAGATTTCCCCCCACCAGGCAGAAGCTGTTGAGTGGGGGCTTTTAAAAAAACAACCAGAAGCTGGGGCTGGATGGGGCAGCCATAGGAGGGTGCTGGGGGAGTGGGCGGGGGTTGGGGGCACTCAGAGTCTCCATCTCAGGGGATGGGGCCTAGCAGGGGTCCCCCCATGGTTCCCTCTCTCCACCTCCAGGCCCCCCTCCCCCTGCCCCTACTTACCAGCTCTGCGTCCAGGTCCAGCTTCCTGCTGCAGTGGATGGGGACTGCTCGAATCATCAAAGCTCTCCAAATCTTTTCCAAAGCAATTCAAAGGCTTTCTGGAAGGGGATGGGGTTACCTGTATGATGCTAGGCCACAGAAATTTCCTAGCTATCAGAAATGGACTGTGTACACGCTATGTTGTGCTTACGTGGCATCATGTATATTATATCTTGAATTGCACTACTTATCAATGTACCAATTAACTTAGCAAGACATTCTGTGGGCAATATTATAGAACAATAAATCAGAACAAAATAAAACACGCATTAAAATTCTGACTCGCTATCCAGAATTCTGGGTAATAGTGCAATTTTTTAATTACAGTCTTGTCAAACATGTATTCTAGTTACTTTAAATGGATTTGAAATTAGCTTGTTTCTTTATCCTTAAATGATTAAATGTTAAAATTGGTAACTGCTCAAAGCTTATTAAATATGATTCTTATCTCCTTCAGGACTATATAAAGACTATAGAGAGAAGTATCATTCTGTAAGGAGTAAACTCCTCATTTTCTTCCTGTGTACTGTGGTGTTTTTTCACTTCTGCCCCTGAACTCCCAACCTATCTCACCCCCCCACCACTCCAAATAGGGTAAAATTGGAAACTGATAGCTCCAGTCTAAAGGGATAGGAGTCTAATTATAGTCTGTTAACCCTACTTTAAAGGGACTGATACAAATCTATAGGACTGGGGAATAGGATGCAGTACAACGACAAGTGCAGAGTGCTGCACCTAGGGTGCAAAAATATACAGCACACCTACTACTGGCTGGGAAGTGACCATCTCAGCATCACAGGAGTGGAAAGTGATTTCAGAGTCATAGTGCATTCCACGATGAACATGAGTTGTCAGTGTGATGAAATCATCAGTAAAGCTAACCGCATTTTATTGTGCATCAGCAGATACATGACAGATAGATCCAAGGAGGTGATACTTCCCCTCTACGAAGCATTGGTTAGACTGCTGTTGGAGCACTGCGTCCAGTTTTGAGCACTGTATTTCAAGAAGGATGTTGATAGACTTGAGAGGATCCAGAGGAGGGCCACTCCTATGGTTAGGGGCTTACAGGGCGAGCCCTATGAGGAGAGACTGAGGGACGTGGACCTCTTCAGCTTCCGCAAGAGAAGGCTGAGAGGTGATTTTTGTGGCTGCCTACAAATTAATTAGCGGACACAGAAAGGGATTGGAGATGTTTTTTTCATGAGGATATCTCTTGGGGTAACAAGGAACAATGATCACAAACTGACAGAGAGTTGATTTAGGTTAGATATCAGGAAAAACTTCTTCACAGTAAGGGTGTCCAAAATTTGGAATGGACTCCCAAGGGAGGGTGTGTTCTCCCCTATCTTGGGGGTCTTTAAGAGAAGGCTGGATAGGCATCTGGCTGGGGTCATTTGACCCCAGCACTCTCCTGCCTAGGCAGGGGGTCAGACTTGATGATCTGTTGAGGTCTCTTCTGACCCTAACATCTATTAATCTATAGTTAGTACACTGTTGCTTACTAAACTACATATTGTTTGTAATATAATATAGACCTGGATGCCTAACAGCAAATCTAATGAATGAATTACTTAAAGAAATTGGTAAAAATGGGTAAAATTATTATTTCTCTGTGAATAGTTTTACCATTTTCAATTTGTCTCAAAGCTTGTATTTATTTAAAACATATAAGTTAATATACATCATCATGAATAACCTCTTAGACACTGGAATACTGTTTTTTATTTTTTTCTCTCTTCCCTCCTTCCCCATCTCCTTTCATCTTAATTAGAACAAAAACAGAGAGAAAGCTGGAACAAGGAGGACAGTTGGAACATGGAGAGATGCCATGGTAGTGCCAAAGTCCTGCAGTCCTCTTCAGGATCAGAAAGTAACAATTTGGGGACCCATACATTTCTTCCCAGTGGAAGAAACTTGTATGTAAGTGTATACCCATTAACTTGTATGTAAGTGTATACATAATTTCTATTTTACTCTAACCTCATTATATTATGTCATACAAAAGGTACCTTAAGGTGCAACAGGCAGTAAAACACAGCCTGAGATCTACCTTGTTCCCAGCTAGGTGAGGTAATAATATTCAGGCCTCCTCATTATACTAGTTATCCCAGGTCATCCCAATGTTTAGTTAGCTATGTCCTCAAAAAAGCTTGGAGGAAGAAACCAATCCACCAAAAATATAAGTTTTTTAAGAACCATTTTGGAGACATGAGGTCCAAAGTTGTCTGGACAAAGATGTCCAATGTGTGCTGTGATGCATATATCATCCACATATGTTAGTTTGATTTATGAATGTTGACTTACTATAAAAAAGTGTCAACAGCCCAATTTTAGCTTTAAGTAATATCCAGTGGTCAAAAAAAATCTCAGCTCTTAAATGATAGACACATTTAGCAAGCAGTCTGAAGTAGAAAAAGAACAAATTTGAGATTATTTAGAGAGGATGGGTGTTCTTAAGTCAACAGATCCAGATGAAGTTCATTCTAGGGTACTCTAGGAACTCTTTGTGGTAACTAGAGACCACTGGCTATTATGTTTGATACTCTATGGAGGTCTGATGAAGTCCCAGATTACTGGAAAAGGGAACAATCTTTTTAAAAAGGGGAAAAGGCAGACCCAGGAAATTACAGGCCCAGAAGTCTAACCTTGATCTGGAAAGCTACTGTATCATACCAAAGAATTCATTTCTAAGTACAAGAGAGAGTGTCGAAGTGATAATAGATAGACAGCATGGATTTGTCATGCTTATCTAGCTTTGATTTTTTGACAAGATGACAGGCCCTATGGAGGGCAGGCAGTGCATAACACTGAAGTTTGGCGCCCAGAGCAAAGCCTGCAGCAGCAGCAGCCCACCCTTGCCCCGCACACAGATCTTGGGGCCACAGCTCCTCCCCCATGCTTGTCTGGGAGTGCACACAGTGTCAAAGCCACCCTTCCCCCCATCCCTCCCAAATGAGCCTCTCATGGCTCCATCCTGCACCCCACCCTGGCTAGACCGTGCCCGTTGGCACCTCTTTGCTTTGGTGCTTGGGCTGGTTGCCCACCTTGTCCCCCTGCTTGCTACGGTACTGATGGCAGGGAGAGCAGTGATATACCCTGACTGTAGCAAAACTATTGATATTGTATCTTTTGACATTCTTATTATTAAGATAAGGAAGTACAGTCTAGATGAAACTATTATAAAGTGGGTGTGTAACTGATTGGATCCAAACAGTAATTATTTAATGGGAAAAACCCAAATGAGAGCAACAACAATGACTAAAGTTCTAGAAAATGAGAATAGGTTGGAAGAAGAGGGGCCATTTAGGTTGTAAAGAATCTGTGGTTGTGGCAAGGGGATGGTGGGGAAAGGCTATGAACAGCCTTCACATATAAAATGGTTGTTTTATATAAGGCATGTCATTGAATACTCTTTGTGTCCCCAGGAAATCAGAGGATAAGTAATGATCTTAAATTGCAACAAAAGCAAGTTTAGGTTGGATATTAGGAAGAACTTTCCAAGTAAGGAAAAGGGATGGAGGGATTAAACATCAAAACAAAGACAGTCGTGGCTCATTAGATTTCTATCATTTGAACATTTTTAAATGAACGTTGGGCAAAATGCTTGGCTGGGATGATTGTAGTATATCGATTCTGCTTGGCATAATGGTTGAACCTAGATTATCCTCTGAGGTGCCTTCCAGCACTATTGTTCAAGGATTCAAAATGCTCTTGTTACTCCATGCTCTGTTTGTGTCTAATGTTTTAGTAACAGTACCTAAATCCTTCCCCATAAGCAATTTGTTTTTTATCTTACTTCAGCAATTAATTGAATAGTATATGCTGAGTGGCAGGCTGGCTAACAAATCAATGTATCTAGTGGTAAGAACATGAGCAGCTGCATCTCCAATATTAACTTCATCATCCTGGGTAAATCACTGTTATTCTTCATGATTCTTCCTTTTTTGAGAAAATGTGTGACTCACTGAAAACATCCTGTGAAGCTGATAACATTTGTATAGCACTTAAATTAAGCTGAGTACTATTTAATGTGCCCTATTCTTATTACTTAAGCCTAAATGACTTACATTTATAATGTCTTTTATAAAGCTGGATAATGTAACTTTTTCTTTAATTGCATGAAAGGAATAAATTTTATAGGTTGTCTTTGAAATATTTATCTGCTATG
>JAGPOW010000261.1:64604232-64622691 GCA_030014935.1 Caiman crocodilus | reverse complement strand
ATAAAAAATTTATGGAGACAGTTTGTTGGTTTCAGCTTTCTAGGTTTGGCCTCTTACTAATTTAACTGTTCTTTTTCATAAAAAAACACTTGGGATTTAGAGAGTGTCTGATTTAGTTACCATCTGTTAAGTAAATTATTACATCAGTTTTGCACTGGTTGTAATTTAGTCAGCTTTAACTGAATTATTCGCAATTTATACCGCAGGGTCAAATTAATTTATTTCTGGAAGCAGTGACCCAGGGTGATAGAAACACTGCAAAATGCAAAGTGCATGTCAAAATGATATAAGAAGACATATTTTTGGATGTCTGTTCCATACAGATGCCAAAAAGGGCTGTTGCCCACCCTTTTTAAAATGAAATTTAAGTAGTTCTATTTTTTTATTGAAAACCTTGTATTTAGGTTGTCTTCAACTTTTTCCAGCATGAAAAATCCAGTATAGCTGTCATGGTGTGTTGTGTATTTTCCATTTCACTTCATCACCACTCTAAAAGATAAAAAGTTAGGCATTGATGGACTGGATCAGATAACTCCATTTTTTCTCTGACAGTGTCTGTAATGGACAAAGGTTAAGAGAACCTTTGAAATTTATATAAATGCCCACCTGTTAGGTCACAGCAACAAGAACACATGTAGGCTGTCCACTCAGTTTTTCTGGTTTAATAGTCATCATGTATTTGGTACTCCATGGCTTGTTTCTACTGCACCTGGGCTTCCCTGGCAGTTTCCCATCCATGTAAGACCTAGGGCCTCTCTACACATGCAGATAAAGGTGTAATTGGATCTAATGTGTGATCCACACAATTGTAACTTCTCCCATGCCACACATGCATGGCTGAAGGCATGATTGTGGGTTGGGGTTCTCAGATGTAGGGGAGGCCCTGCTACATTTATAAGTTAAAGCTCAGTAGCAATCAGCTGTAAAGTCAGTATCTATTTTCAAAGGCAACTTTATAGCTAGTTCGAGTTTTTCATGGCATAATAGGTACTTTGCGCACACAGCTGGTCTCAAGGTAATTGTGCAGCCAGTTAATTGAACAATACCTGTAACGTGTCCCAAAGCTGTTTAGCTTCTGAGATCAAGAGCATTCAGACAAGCCTGCCTATAGGCCATCTGAAACATAAAAACCTGAAAAAATATGTATTACTGCATGTGAGAGAGAACATCTCTTACTCTTGCAAAGAAGCCTGCTAGTGCTTTTGAAATGCATTACATTTACTTAACTTTAGAACATAACACTTGCAGTCATCCATTCATCTAGCATCTAGACACGTACTGAATAACCCATTGGCTCTCTGTAGTATGGAACCAAACAAGCTGACAACATTCTACAGAGGATGCATTTCCATCTACTATAAAATGTTCTTTTCACTTTCATCAGATATTCTTGTGTTATGGAAACAGGAAAAGAAATGAGTATCGGGAAGAATATTTCATGGAACTGTCAAGCTCTCCATATTTCAGGGAAGACCCTTTTTGAATTTCTTTCCTTAAGAATCAAAAATCCTACATTTTCATAGAAAATTTGCATTGCAAGAGAGCTCAAGAGGTCATCTAGTCCAACCCCCTGCTCAAAGCAGGACCAACTCCAACTGTGATCCCCATCAAGGCTTTATCTAGCCAGGCCTTAAAACCCTCCAAGGATGGAGATTCCATAATTTATCTGGGTAACCTTTTCCTGTGCTTTACTACCCTCCTTGTGAAAAAGTTTTTCCTAATATCTAACCTAAACTTACTTGCTCCTTGTTCTGTCATCTGCCACCAATGAAAACAGTTCTATCCTCTTTGGAACTACCTTTCAGGTACTTGAAGGCTGCCACTAAATACCCCTTGTACTTCCTTCATTTTCCACAGATCAAGGGAAATAATTATTTTGCTCTGTTCAGCATTGTTGAGGCCACATCTAGAGTACTGTGTCCAGTTTTGGGCCCCCCATTGTAGAAAGGATGTGGACAAGTTGGAGACAGTCCAATGGAAAGCAACAAAAAGAAGAGAAGACTGAAATGACTAAGAAATGTAACCGTTTCCGTTGCCTTCTGCTGTCCACATCCTTTCTGTAGTGGGGGTCCAAAACTGGACACAGTACTTCAGATGTGGCTTAACCAATGCAGAATAAAGGGAAAGAATCACTTCCCTCAATCTGCTGGCAACACTCCTACTAATGTAGCTCTGTATGCTGTTAGCTTTCTTCACAACAAGTGCACAACCCTGGCTCATATTCAGCTTATTGTCCACTGTAACTCCCAGGTCCCTTTCTATAGAGCTGATGCTTATCCATTTGGTTCCCAATCTGCATCAGTGCATGGGCATGTTCTATCCTAAGTGTAGGACTTTTACACTTCTCCTTATTGAACCTCATGACATTTCCTTTGGTCCAATCCTCCAATTTGTTGAGGTCTCTCTGAATCCTAGCCCTACTCTCTAGTGTATCTACTACTTCCCCAGCTTGGTGTCAACTGCAAATTCTGAGGGTGCACTCCATCCCATCTTCCAGCTCATTGATGAACAGGGATCCAGGTTTTCCATTTCCTATGGAAAAATGGAAAAAACTATGGGTTTTCCCTTTTAACTGAGAAAAATGTGAAAATGTCATTTTAATGGAGAAACACATGGATTTTCTAGTTTTGCAATAAGCTGTCTGCAGGCTGGCAAAGTTCCAACTTGCAAGGGGCTGGCAAGAGCAGATGGAGGTCAGTTAGGCAGGGGTGCCATGTGTATGTGCATGGTCATATGCACATGGGTGACAGGCAACCTGGAGAGTATCTGCCACAGGTGCTGGGGGGAGGGGAGGTTAATGTCATCAAAGGGAGGGAGGAGGCAGTTGTACAGGGCTGGGATTTGGGGCCCAGGGCCATGTGTGGCTGCAGGCCCCCAGCAGGGAGTGGGATGGAGCTGCAGGCAACTCGTCTGGTGGAGGAGGTGTGGGGACCGGCTCGCTGCTGGTCCTGTGTATTCCTGGAGGGGATGTGGGGGGGCATGTGCAAATGTTCCCTCTAAGGTGTAGCAGTCCATGAACATGCCACTTCAGTCCGTGAACATGCTGCTTCGGTCCATGAGCACACTGCTTTGGTTCCGCCTCCCCCATTTGCTAAGCCTGGATCAGTACTATGCTAAGCCTAATAGACTAGAATCCTCATGTAATGGATTTTGCAATAATCCTGCAAGCACAAGACTGGGGGCTAGTGGGTGGAGCAGTTCTCCAGAGCCTGTAATAGGGATTCCCTATTCATGATGCAGAAATCTTATGTCATGGTTAGACAAAGTGATCTGGGTAAATGTGATATAATTTACCCAAAGCACCTTGTCTGCCTATGTCCTTAGACCATCACAGCTGTAACCAGCACCCGCAAACTACATCATGGTTAGGAATGATTCGTTGTGCCTAATCCTTTTCCTCTGGTGCAGACCCAGGTTCTGCACCATCCTGCTCTGCCCTTCTCACCTTTCCCTGCTGCAGGTAACCAAAGTGAATCCAAACATGGTGCATTGGGCTGTTTAAACACTGTCTCTGGGAGAGCAATGTGCTGAAGAGGAGTGAAATGTCAGGGTGCACTCTTGGCTGCCTGCAAGCCATTGCTGCCTGCAGCATCTGAGATCTGGGGAAGCCAAGCTCCACGTGTCCCTGCTCTGGACTCAGGGCTAGGGAGCACATGGACTCAGGGCTGGTGAGCAGAGCAGTTTCCTGGAGCTGGCAGAACCCACACCAGCCCCAATCCCTACCCCTACCCCTGCCCCTGCCCCTACCCCAGCCCCCTCCTCACCTCTGGGAGTGAGGAGACCATGGCCTCAGGTCTGGGGAGTGGAGCAGATTCCCATTGGCAGCCCCCAGCTCCAGCCTCAGCCCCCACCCCTGCCTCTGGGAGTGAGGAGGCACATGGCCTCAGGGCTGGGGAGCAAAGCGGTTCCCCGGTAAATGCATGTGGAGGGCCAAGAGACCAGGCCATCCCCATCTGGTCCTGGCCTTCTCTGCTGCCCCACCTTGCATCCCTCTCCCACACTCAGGTCCTCCCATACGACTGCAACCTCAGATCAGACATGGCGACCTGCTGAACTTAAGCATATTAGTCAGTGGAGGAAAAGAAACTAACTAGGATTCCCTCAGTAATGGTGAATGAACAGGGAAGAGCCCGGCACTGAATTCCTGTTCTGTGGTGGGGTGCGGGAAATGTGGTATACAGAAGACCCACTCCACGGTGCCGCTCTCAGGAGGCCCAAGTCCTTCTGATCGAGGCACAGTCCATGGATTGTGTGAGGCTGGTAGGGACCAGGTCTTTTCAGAGTCGGGTTGCTTGGGAATGAAGCCCAAAGTGGGTGTTAAACTCCATTTAAGGCTAAATACCAGCACAAGACCAATAGTCAACAAATACCATAAAGGAAAGTTGAAAAGAACTTTGAAGAGAGAGTTCAAGAGGGTGTGAAACTGTTAAGAGGTAAATGAGTGGGGTCTGTGCAGTCTGCCCAGAGGAGTCAACCTGGTGGGTTCGGTCGGCTGGTCCAGGACAATGGATCCCCCTCATACCTCCCTCCATGGGGTGGGGTGGCTGGGGACCACTGTCCGAATGACCCTGGTCTCCATCAGGTGCATTTCCACCATGGTGATGCACTGTGACCAGCTCTGGGTCAGCTTGGAAGGCCTGGTGGGCAGGTGGCTTGCCGCTTTGCAGTGGCAAGTATTACAGCCTCCAGGCAGCAGCTCTCACCACATCCTAGGGTTGAGGGAGATGGCTGCTGCCATGCCTTCCCCCATGACCCCCCATCCCCTGTATTCACGATGGGGGGGGTGGTGTGGGGACCCGCTGGGGGATGGGCCCCCTCGCTCCCGGCATGACTGTCAGCTCGGGCAAACTGTCCTCAGTGCACCTTGACCGCATCCCACTGCTGGGCAGGGAGGGCCATGTTGGGTGCCTGGGGGTCTGTGGTGATGTTGGCCACCCACCTGACCCATCTTGAAACATGGACCAAGGTGTCTAACATGTGCACAAGTCAGAGGCTTCAACGAAAGCCTGTGGCACAATGAAGGTGAGGGTCAGCACATGTCAGCTGAGTTAGGATCCCAAGGCCACCATTTGTGAAGGACACACTACCAGCCCTTTTCGCCTGCCCCATCAGAGAAGTGGAGCATGAGCGTACGTGCTAGGACCCAAAAGATGGTGAACTATGCCTGAGCAGAGCGAAGCCAGAGGAAACTCTGGTGAAGGTCCGTAGCGGTCCTGATGTGCAAATCGGTCACCTGACCTAGGTAGAGGGGCAAAAGACTAATTGAACCATCTAGTAGCTGGTTCCCTCCAAAGTTTCCCTCAGGATAGCTGGCACTTGTCCGTCTCCACGGTTTTATCTGGTAACGTGAATGATTAGAGGTCTTGGGGCTGAAACAATCTCAACCTATTCTCAAACTTTATGTGGGTAAGAAGCCCGGCTCGCTGGCGTGGAGCCAGGCATTGAATGCAAGTGCCTAGTGGGCCACTTTTGATAAGCAGAACTGGCACTGTGGGATGAACCAAATGCTAGGTTAAGGCACCCAATGCCAACCCTCATCAGACCCCAGAAAAAGTGTTGGTTGATATAGACAGCAGGATGGTGGCCATGGAAGTTGGAATCCACTAAGGAGCGTGTAACAACTCACCTGCCAAATCAGCCCTGAAAATGGATAGCCCTGGAACGTTGGACCGATACCCAGCTGTCACCAGCAATGAGAGAGCGCAGGCCCAGGTGGAGCTGCCACAGGTGCAGATCTTGGTGGTAGTAGCAAATATTCAATTGAGAACTTTGAAGGCCGAAGTGGAGAAGGGTTCCATGTGAACAGTAGATGAACATCAGTCAGTTGGTCCTAAGATATAGGTGAGCGCTGTTCCAAAGGGACAGGCGATGGCCTCCATTGCCTTCAGCCAATTGAAAGGGAATTGGGTTCAGATCCCTGAATCTGGAGTGGTGGAGACAGGCAGCCATGCGGTGTCCAGTGCGGTAACACAACCAATCCTGGAGAAAACAGTGGGAGTCCCAGGGAGAGTTCTCTTTTTTTTGTGAAGGACAGGGCACTCTGGAATGGGTTCACTACGAGAGAGGGGTCCAAGCCAAGGAAAGCATTGTGGTTTTGGTGGTGTTCAGTGAGCTCTCACTGATCCTTGAAAATCCAGGGGAGAAGGTGTAAATCTTACACCGTACCATACCCATATCCACAGCAGGTCTCCAAGCTGAACAGCCTCTGGTGTGTTAGCACAATGTAGGTAAAGGAAGTCAGTAAGCCAGATCTATAACTTTGGGATAAGGATTGGCTCTGAGGGCTGGGGAAGTTGGGGTGGGATGTGAAGTGGGGCTGGGTGCGAGCCATGGCTGGATGAGGCACCTACCCCCCTCCGGGTTGGGGGCAGCAGTGACTCTGGATGTGAGCTGGGCCCTTCCTGTGGATGATCCAAGCTGCGGTGGGCATTGCCCGCCACTCCTCCTCCACGGGGATAGGAGGGGGCCGGCGTTCCGCTTTGGCCTGTGCCTAGCAGGTGACTTAGAATTGGTGAAGACTAGGGAAATCTGACTGCTGAATTGAAACAAAGCATAGCAAAGGCCCACAGTGGGTGATGACGTGTGTGATTTCTGCCCAATGCTCTGAATGTTGAAGTGAAGAAATTCAATGAAGCACAGGTAAATGGCAGGAGTAACTATGACTCTCTGGTGGGAGAAGTTATGACTCTCTTAAGGAGGTGCCTCCTTTAAGGTCAATGGTCTGGTTACATGGTTGTAGCAGGTTTGTGTCAGGTACCTCCCTGTGGTTCCTGCCGGGTACTGAAGCCCCTGGGCTGTTGGTGGCTCGACCCTGACACAGTACAGCCAAGGGAGTTCTTCCTTGCTGTCAAGTGCTTCACACACGTTCTCAGCCATTCACCTAGTGCAAAAAACACATATGACCATAAAGGGATGATTAGCTAGTTGGCTCTGCTGCTAGTCAAACCTGGTCACCACCCAGGTACCTGTGGCGAATGACCAGTCATTGCTGCACCAACATCTTGTGCCATTAGAGGGGAACCTCAATGACCAGGGCAAACCATACTTGTTGTGAGTCAGCCAGGTGGAATAATCCTGACTACAGGCCCGTGAGGGCTGACAGATGGGGAGGGGGTTGTGGAGCCCCCTTCTCGATCTTGGGGTCATCCCCACATCATGTCCCGTGAGAGGGGAACCTTGAAGATTAAGGCAAGCCTCACTTGCTAAGACCCGTTCCCAAGGACATGAGGCATGTGTTCTGAGCTGAGAGGGGTGATACCCGACAATCAGCACAGGACAGACTGAAGGGAGGCACTTGCCAAGAGTGTTTCTGACTACTCCCAGACTTGGGGTGGTGCTGCCTCATCTGATGTACAGTCGAGCACCCTACTGCTCTCTTTGGGCAGCAGAATACATCAAGACCCCCTGCTCATTCAAGTCTGTGCTTTCTTCCACTATCCTGCATTTCCAATCCACCTTGCTGTTTCCCCTCTGTGCTGCTTTTCTCTCAAGCGGGAAATCTTGTAATGATTACCTCCCATGTTTCCACTCAGGGCAGCAACCCACAAGACAGATAACTGGTGCACAACAGCCATCACGAGACAAGCCGGACCCTCCGGTGGTCACTATAGTCATTTTGCGTTGCATGGGGCACGCTGAGTCACTTAACCGAAAGACTCTAAATAACTCAAAAGAGGTACCCTTTGGGGTTTGGTAAATAGTCAAATTCCTCATCATCTAATTAATGATGTGCATGAATGGATGGACGAGATTCCCACTGTCCCTACCTACTATCTAGTGAAACTATAGCCAAGGGAACGGGCTTGGCAGTATCATCAGGGAAAGAAGACCCTGTTGAGCCTGACTTTAGTCTGGCACTGTGAAGAGACATGAGTGGTTACAGTAGAGTCTGTGCCAGCCTCCAGCCCCAGCCCTCACCTTGCCTTGCCACACCACAGCCCAGCTCCTCTCTGGGTGTGTACATGGCATTAATAAGTTAGTGCACAGCATGGCATTAAATTGTGCATGGCATTAAATTGTGCACGCACACAGCTTGGAGGGAACTTTGGCATATGCCCACCAGTGCGCAGAATGGGCAAGTGTGAGCTGGCTGCTGTGGGCTTGGCCTCCCCACCCTGCTAACCCCCCCACCCTGTTTGTGGCACTGGTTAGGGCTCTGTGAAATGGAAGCATTCTGTTTCGGACAGTGTTTTGTTTCAACTTTTGTTTTGAGTTGAAATGGCTGTTCTGTATCGTTTCAAGCCTGTTTCAACATTTCGCCTATAGGGAAGGTCAAACCAGGCTATAACTTTGTCATTTCTGGCCTGATTTTGATGAAACTTGCAGAAATGGTAGCCCTTCCTGGGGGCATGAATTCTGCTAAGCTTCAAGGCAATATGTGTAGGGGGTTCAGAGAAACTGTGCCCCAAAGTATTGAGAGCAAGACTCCTGTCACTTGTATGTGTGATGCTACAGCAGGGTCAAAACTGGAGGCTGGCTAGCCCTTGCTGAGGCAACAAAGCCTGCACAGTTTCAATGAGATAGGTGCAGGGGGACTCTGGGTTCTGGGGCCCTGTACCTCTGGCTGTTGACAGGCAAAACTCATGACATGGGTGCTTGTGCAACTGTGTCTGTCTTGGGATGGGGGGTGGGGAGGAAACACTGCAGACCTGGTTGCCAGGTGTTGCTGCAGCCACGAAGCCTGCCAGATTGCAACAAGATATGTGCAGGGGTCCTCTGGGTTCTGGGGCCCTGCACCTCTGGCCACAGGCAGGCAAAACTTGCAAAATGGGTGGGTGACTGTATGTGTGCTCACGTGCACCCTTCCTGGTGCACAACATGGCAGTATGCCCCTGTGAGGTCATTTACAGCCTCAGTCCAGTCTACCACTGTAAACAACGGCAGGTGAAAATAAGGTAGCTGGCTCAACAGAAATAGCACCAGCAGCATCTAAGGTAGCCAAATGGAACTGTCACAGAGCATTCCTTGTTATAAAGGAATTGACAGCAAGAAGTAAAGATGTTGTGTTGGATATATGTTACTCCTGGCATGTGTGATGATTTATCTTGTGTTTTTATGTTTGTATATTTATTATGAAAAAAATGGAATAGTTAGGGAAATATATCTTAGGAAGCTTTCAGCTTGAAAAATCCTTTGTCAGGCAGAGGAAGTACCTGGCATCACATGCCAGGCCAGCCTCTGGCTTCTTTATTATTCATTCCATCCGGGACCGGGAGACACACCAACTGCAGGGACATCCTCAGCCTGACAAAGGGTTTTTCAACCTGAAAGCTGGCATCCCAGGCAGCTAAGCTGAGCACAGTGGGAGCCTCACAACTGCATTGCAACCAACAAGCATCAGGCCTGTCAAAAACGTGACAGGTCTAGGCTTTCCCCAGCCAGGACTGTGTGTGTGAGTGCATTAGCTGGAGGTTATGGCACGTCCTACCCACCTTTCACCAGGGGATTGTTGGTCCTGGCATTTACAAGGTTGCCGCGCCACCATCAATCCCACCAGGCATCCCTACCCTGGCAGGGTGCAGTTTTAGTGGTCATGCCCAGGACGTGGGGCCTCCTCCTTCCCCATAGCCCCAGTCCCATACCTCCAAGTTCATCCTGGCAGGGGAACAAACTCAGAAGGGAGATGTTCTTCCCCTGTTGGCTCGTGATACAGTCAGTGCTCCCTCAAGCTGAAAGGGAGGCACTACCTGGTTTTTAAAAAAAGGAAAAAAGGAAATAGATGTGAATGGACTGAGGAGGGTGGCATTTAGTCCATCGGCACCTGGAGCTTGGGAAACCCCAGCAGCGGGAGGTTGACGTTTAGGAACACCAGCTGCTCCACCAAACCAGCGTTCAAGCAGGTGCTGTGGGGTGTCACTACATCCGCAGTGATGCTGAACACCCTCTTGCTCAGCACACTGGTTGGTGGACAGGACAGGTATTTCAGGACAACTGTGGCCAGATCCAACCACACTGGGCTGCAGCTTGCCCAGTAGGCCAAGGAGTCGCACAGCAGTGGTTCCACATCCTCAGCAAGATAGGCAGCCACCAAGGTGTGAGCGCTACCAGCCTGATGCTGGGGTCTGGTGGCTCTGGACCCCACCATAGAAGCCATGCCCTTAGCCCATATTGGCAGTGCCTGTGGTGGAGGACAGGACTGGCTTGTGTATCGCATGCTAGCAACAGACAGTGGATCCCCCTGTTCCATGTGCCCCTGCCTCCGCCATTCTTCCTCCCTGACTTTCTTTACCAGCACCTCCGTCCACTGATTCAGTGTTTGGCTGCCACATACAGTGCCCTTCACCCTTGCGTCACACATGGCAGCCAGCACGTGGACTGTACTGGACTGCAAGGGATCAAGCCATTTCCTGATGCCCTCCTTCAGCTGCCTTACCAGTGCCTGCACATCTGGTGACAGCGGCCTGCCAGGAACATGGATCCCCTGCAAGATCTACATTTGGTTCTCCAGTTCCCTTACTAAGGGGATCACCTTGCTAAGGAAGGCATCAGCAGCACTGAGGCTCTTGGTGGCCTTGAGGAAGGGCTTGAAGACCACCAAGATCTGGGAGATGATATCCCACTCAGTTTTGTTCAGGGGGCCACTGATCCCAATCTCCCCAAGCAAGGCCATCTCATGGATGGCCTTCTGTTGCTCCACCAGCCTCTCAAGCATCAGGTATGTGGACTTCCACTGAGTCTCCCCATCCTTCATGATTCTCCGCTGCAGGATGCTCAGCTCTTTTTGTTTATCCTGCAGCATCTTGCCCCACTTGATTCTCCAGTATAAGTAGCCTGCCACCTTCCTGCATTTTGAAATTAGCTTGCTGGTAGCACCATTACCAGCAGCCCTGTCCGCCTCCAAGGCATCCCTGACAACAAGGTGCAACTTATGTGCCACACAGCAGATGGCAACAAAGTTGGCATTGTGGGCTGCCTTGACCATAATGGCCCTGCTGTCGGTGACCATGAAGCCACAGGTGAGCTTGTCCTGCCCAGCAAGCCACTCCTGCACCAGGCGGTTCATGGTCCCCATGATCTCTGTTTCTGTGTGGGACTCATCCTTTACTTCAGCTTGAAGGAGAGCCCACCGATGGCCTAACTGGTGCACCAGTTCACTTCCCTTTGGGCACATTCCCACTGGTGCCAGGCTGAGGAGGAGTAAGGGCAAGGGGCTGGTGCCTGCAGAAATGCATCAGCATCCCTGTGGTGCTCATATGTTTTATTCCCTTGTCCCAGTTGGTTTGGGCTTGGCACTGCAGGAGGATAGCATATGTGAGATCACCTGCCAGCTCAAAATGATCCCACACTACTTGCTTTCTTCTGGGGTGCGGGTGCATCTGTGGATGCTGCTGCACTTTCTCCCTCCTCAGCAGGCAGAGGCACAGCAAGAGGAGGAGAGGACTCAGCTGAGCTGCTTGCCTCCAATTCTACATCAACCTCCTCCGAAGTGCCTTCTGAGGAAGGATACCTGGCTCAAAGGGAAACCTGAGGGGTGTCAAACACAAACTCAGCTGATTCCCCCTTCTTCCCCAGAATTTCCCTTGCTAGGGCACTAAGATCCCGACCCAGTGCCAGCTCTTCTGGCACTGGAAGGCTCAACATGGGAAACGACATGGGGTGGAGTAGGCTGCTATGCTGGTGCTGCTGGTTGTGGTTGTCATCATGGTGGGGGTGGGGGTCATTATGTTTGATGCGTGTGGAGAGGATGCAGTCTTGGGCACAGGCAGTGGGTGTAGCACTGCTCCCCTCTCCTTGCTGCTTGTAGCATCCTCATTCCTTTTAGCTGGAGAAAAGAGGCTACGTCTCAGTTTAGGGGGGGTGGGAACTTACAGCTCTACGTCTACCCCCTCTTCCCCCATCCATGAAGATATATGAACCTGAAAGAAATATATCTGTGTGTGTAGATAAACTCAAAAGTAGCTCTGGTGCAGTGATGAAATTTATGAATCTGATAGAAATATGTGTGTGTAGATAAACTTAATAGTTTTGGTGTGGTGGAAAGAATGAACGTATAAAAACAAATATCTATAGTAAATTCCTATATAGAGTAAATTCTATAGTAACCCTATCCAGTATAAGTATAAAATTCAAAAGAATAAATCAGTGAATATAATAATAAAATAAAAGCACCTACAAGAAAAAGGTATTCTGAAATTCCTCTTGCTAGGGTAGCAAGCAGGGAGTCTTTCAGAAAATCATAGCTGCTAGCTGTAGTGGTCTGACAGTGAGCTGCTAGAACAGACAGCTCAGTAAGTGACCCCAAAGCAGAAAGCAGGGCAGTTAAAAAAATGCTGCCTTTTATGCAGTTTTTCTGTCCCTTCCCCAGAGCACTGGGGTTGGAAGGGACCTCAGGGAAGGATGACAGTCACTGGCCAGCTACGCATGTAAATAATGAGAGCACACCTTCCCCCCACTACCTTCCCCAATCCCGCCCCCTGCACTTAATTTACTTTCTCTTTCCCTACAGGGAAGGCATTAAAGGTAAGTCCAGCTTCAAAGCTGAAACTCAAAACATTTTGAATTTTTCAAAACATTTCGACCTGCCTTGTTTTGTTTTGACCCTGTTTCAAGCCTCCCTGTTTTGTTTTGACTTTGCTGTTTCAAGGTCAAAACAGCTTGAAACAGCATTGAAACAAAATGGGCAGTGAAATTTCACACAGCCCTAGCACTGGTAGGCTTCCAAATTGCTTTAAAATTGTATATATATCAATTAAACATTGTGTTCAATTGATACCTATATATATAGTTGCATTTCATTTTAATCGTGGATTTGGGGGGGTTTAATCAGAGAATCTGTAATCCTTATAAGAGAGTTTCTGATTTTTAAACAAAGAAAACCAGGGTTTCTGTTGATGAAGATATTGAACAAAACTGGCTGCAGGACCAACCACTGGGGCACTCCATTTAATGCTAGCTGCCACATAGACATTGAGCCATTGATTACTTCCCTTTGAGCCTGGTGATTAAGCCAGTTTTCTATCCACCTTACAGTGCATTCATCCAATCTGTACTTCCTTAGCTTGCTGGCGAGCATGTTGTAGGAAACCATATAAAATACTTTGCTGAAGTCAAGGTATACCATGTCCACTGCTCTTCGTGAATCCACAGGATCCAGTCATCTGTCATAGAAGGCAGTCAGGTTGGTCAGGCATGACTTGCCCTTGGTGAATCCATGCTGATTGTTCCTAATCTCCACCACCTCCTCCAAGTGCTTAGATATGGATTCTTTGAGGATCTGCTCCATGATTTTTCTAAGAACTGAGGTGAGGCTGACCAGTCTGTAGTTCTCCAGATCCTCCTTCTTCCCTTTCTTAAACATGGGCACTATATTTTTTCTTTTCCAATCATCCTGGACTCCTTCCAACAGCCAAGAGTTTTAAAATATATTGGCCGGAGACTCTGCAATCACATTGGCTAGCTCCTTCAGCACTCTTGGGCACACTGCATCCACCCCCATGGACTTGTACACATTCAGCTATTTTACATATTAATTCATTAATATAAAACCTCCTTAATCTTTTTTTTGCCACCTACCTCCTAAATGTTTCTTTTTCCCCTTTCTGGATTTATATTATATGCTCTATATATTTGGAGAGTGATCAAAACTCAGTAAACTCTCCAGCACACTAATGCCCTAACTTTATTAATTTATGGTAGTACCATCTTAATAAAATGCAATGGTCTATCAAGCTCTTGCACTACCTGTGTATTGCAGGAATTCCTGTCTTACGGGCCTACTTCACACTTACAGCCACATTAATAGAACTACTAAAAACAACTGAAAGAGAACAGAATGAAGAGAAAGGGCAAATGTGGTTCTCATTTTCAAAAAAAGGAGGAAGGAGGACCCAGGAAACTATAGGCCAGTTAGTCTTACTTCGATCCTGGGTAAACTTTCTGAGAGAATTATCCTGGCACATGTCCACGATGGGCCAGTAGGGGAGGTTATGCTTAGAGGCAACCAACATGGGTTCATTAGTGGCAGATCCTGTTAGAGCAATCTGGTGGCCTTCTATGACCAGGTCACAAAATCCTCAGATGCAGGTGTAGCAGTGGACGTAGTCTTTTTGGACTTTAGGAAGGCCTTCAACACTGTTTCTCACTCCATTCTCATTAAAAAACTAGGGGACTGTGGTGTCAACATCTACACAGTCAGATAGATCGCTAACTGGCTGGAGGGCCACACCCAGAGAGTAGTGGTGGATGGGTCATTTTCAACCTGGAGGGATGTGCGCAGTGGGGTTCCCCAGGGCTTGGTCCTTGGACCCACCCTGTTCATCATCTTCATCAGTAACTTGGATGAGGGGGTAAAAAGCGAGGAATAGGCTGCAATTGGACCTAGACAGGTTACAGGGGTGGACAGATGAGAACAGGATGGGTTTCAACACTGACAAGTGCAAGGTGCTGCACCTGGGCAGGAAGAACCAGCAGCTCACCTACAGGCTGGGGAATTCCTTTCTTGTCAGTGAAGAGGCAGAAAGGGATCTTGGAGTCATTATTGATGCCAAAATGAACATGGGCCAACAGCCCATGTCAGAAGGAAGGAGGTCAGGAAGGCCAACCACACCTTGTCATGCATCCACAGATGCATCTCAAGCAGGTCCAAGGAGGTTCCCACCTATGTGGCACTGGTCAGGCTGCAGTTGGAGTACTGCGTCCAGTTCTGGGTAACGCAGTTCAGGAAGGATGTGGACAGCTTGAAGCGGGTCCAGAGGAGGGCCACTTGCATGATCAGGGGGCAGCAGGGCAGGCCCGACAAAGAGAGGTTATGGGACCTGAACCTGTTCAACCTCCACAAGAGAAGGCTGAGAGGGGATCTGATGGCCTGTTACAAACTAGTCAGAGGGAACCAGCAGGCATTGGGGGAGTCCCCATTCCCCTGAGCACTACCAGGAGTGACTAGAAATAATGGTCACTAGCTGGCAGAGGGTAGATTCAGGCTGGACATCAGGAGGCTCTACTCATTGTCAGGGCAGCTAGGATCTGGAACCAACTTCCAAGCAAATTGGTGCTGGCTCCTACCCTGGGGGGTCTTTAAGAGGAGGTTAGACGAACACCTTGTTGGGGTCGTTTGACCCCAGTACTTTTTCCTGCCATGGCAGGGAGTCGGACTTGATGATCTGCTCAGGTCCCTTCTGACCCTACCAATTATGAAACTATAAGAATGGATTTACTTAAAGTTAGAATCAATGGAAAGTCCCTCCTAGACTTCAACAATTGTTGAATCAGGATGGACCTTAGTTTTAGAGAATATTGTAACATTGCCAGAGTTCCATTTCTTTAAGGAGCCCAAGCAATGGGTGTGGGAGGGAGTGGAGGAGATGTTTAACTTATTTAAAAATCTTCAGCCCCTATCAAAAATATAATACTTTCAATGATAAGGGAAAAAATATAGCACCAAATTTAACCTTCATAACAATCATTTCTTCTTTTGTTGTCTACTTGTTTCCTTCTCATCTATGTATTTCCCAGATATCATTCACATTAGCAACCATTTTTCTTTTTGCAGTCATTGATGCTTTTCTCAACTGTATTTTGAATCTTTACTCTGAACATATTATTTGCTTGTTGTTTTACATTTCTTCTGATCTAAATTTAAATTATTTTGTTATCAACCCTATTAACTGCTTTTTGTTTTGTTTTGTTTCACTCTACTCTTGCACAGTGTAGACTAGGAGCCCCTTGGAATCAAGCCTGTGTCAATCTAGTTCATACCTAGAGGAGCGGTTAAAGAACTGGGATCATTACATTCTTTCTGTGTTCTTTCTTGTTCACACTTAACTTTAGTTTCCACTCTATCATCAGTATAAATATTGTTTCCACCTAATTGTCTTGAGTTGCACTTGGAAATTTGTGATTTAACATTTAGATGCACTTAAGTAATAATAAAGCAAATTGGTAAGGAATTCAAAAGCTCTTATGTAATACAGATGGAAGAAACAGTGTGACAGAGATGTCATATAATATTATGAAGACTGAATATAAACCATTTAGTTTATGAGTACAAGTACTGTGTTGTTGTTTTCTTTCTTTTTTTTCACTGAAGTGGATTTTGAAAACTAATGGCGCTTTACATCAAAAGTGCTTTAAAGTGAAAATCACTGAAGTAGATGACATACTGAATATCTATCTCTGTGTTTGAAGGTTATACTTAAAAAGCTAAATAGAGCACCTAAGTGTTTGGATTTGTTTCTAGAAAGTAGAAGTCCTGAGAAAAGGATATGTGATACCTACCCAAAGTGGTGGTCAGTTACATGAACAAAATAAATAGAGTCTGTTAAGTTGCTAAACAGACTAAAAGACTATTTCTCTTTAAATTAAATTAACTTACTGTTAAATAGCTTCATTCTTAATCAAGTTCTTTCACTGCCAATAGGTTTAGCTTTAAAATAGGCAAGTTACTGTAGTAAATGAATAAAGATTCAATGCCTTTTCACCTCAGTCTTCACAGGCAAGGTCAGCTCCCAGACCACAGCACCTGACAATAAAGTTTGGGGAGGAGGTGAGCAGCCAACAGTGACAAAAGAACAGCTTAGGTACTATTTGAAAAAGCTGGATGTGTACAAGTCCATGGGGCTGAATGTGATGCACCCAAGGATACTGAAGAAGTTAGCCAATGTGATTACAGAGCTACTAGCCATTATCTTCGAAAACTGTTAGCTGCTGGGACAGGTCCTGGATGATTGGAAAAGGGAAAGTATAGTGCCAATCTTTAAAAAAGGGAAGAAGGAGGAACTGGAGAACTAGACTGGTCAGCTTCACCTTAATTCCTAGAAAAATCATGATGCAAGTCCTCAAGTAATACATTCCTAAACCCTTGGAGGAGGTGGTAGAGATTAGGAATAATCAGCATGGATACACCAAGGGCAAGTTATACCTGACTAACCTGACTGCCTTCTATGATGAGATGACTAGCTCTGTGGATTTGGGAAGAGCAGTGGACGTGATATACCTTGACTTCAGCAAGGATTTTGATATGATATCCCACAATATGCTTTCCAGCAAGCTAAGGAAGTATAGATTGGATGGCCTTACAGGTGGATGGAAAACTTCCTGGATCATCAGATTCAAAGGGAAGTAATCAATGGCTCAATGTCTATGGCAGCTGGTATCAAGTGGAGTGCCCCAGGGGTCAGTCCTGGGATTGGTTTTGTTTAATATCTTTAGCAATGACCTGGAAGATTCGATGGAGTGCACCTTCAACAAGTTTGCAGATACCACCAAGCTGTGAGGAGTAGTAGATACATTGGAGGGTAGGGCTAGGATTCAGAGAGACCTCAATAAATTGAAGGATTCAACCAAAAGAAATCTCAATAAGGAGAAGTGCAAAAGTCCTGCACTTAGGATCTAACCAAAACATGTACTGGTGCAGGCTGGGGACCAACTGGCTAAGCAGCAGCTTTATAGAAAGGGACACGGGAGTAGAGTGGACAATCAGCTGAATATGAGCCAGGTGTGTGCCCTTGTTGTAAAGAAGGCTAACAGCATACCAGGCTGCATTAGTAGGAGTGTTGCCAGGTAATTGAGGGAAGTGATTCTTCCCCTTTATTCTGCACTTGTGAGGCCACATCTGAAGTACTGTGTCCAGTTTTGGGCCCCCACTACAGAAAGGATGTGGACAAATTGGAGACAGTTCAGTGGAGGGCAATGGAAATGGTTAAGTGCATGGGGCATGAGATGTGTGATGACAGCCTGTGAAAATTGGACTTGTTTAGTTTGGAGAAGAGAAAACTGAAGGGGATTCAATAGAAGCCTTTAACTACCTGGACTAAGAGGATGGAGCTAAACAGTTCTCAGTGGTGGCAGGTAACAGAAAAAGGAACAATGGTGTCAAATCAGAGCAAGGGAAGTTTGGATTAAATGTTAGGAAAACCTTTCTCACAAGGAGGGTAGTAAGGCACTGGAACAGGTTACCCAGAGAAATTGTGGAATCTCTATCCTTGGAGGTTTTTAAGTCCCCACTAGACTAAGCTTTGCTGGGAATGATATAACTGGGGCTGGTCCTGCTTTGAGCAGGAGGTTGGAATAGATGACCTCCTGAGGTCCGTTACAACCCTAATTTTCTACAGTTATATATTTCTAAGACCAATTATGAATCAAGCTATCCATGGAGGGGAAGAAATCTTTGCATTCTAACTATAAACCCCTTTCAAGTATTGCAGTAGTCTCTTTTCTGATGTCTCAGGCACAATATCCTTTATGTCTCACTACTTCATTTTATAAAAAATGTAGCCCTGCACCTAGGCATCTGTGTTATTTCTAGGAATCCTATATGTGCTTCTGTTTAACTTATTTTCATATTGAATGAAATAGTTTAAATGTTTGTAATAGTTGCCCATTAGCCAGTTTAGGAAGAAGACAAGATTTATCTTCTTATCTAGGCCATTTTTTTGGTCTATGTGCAGAAGGTCCTGACTTTGCTCAAAGTCTTAACTTTTGAATTTTATCTTTAGCGGCCTTTAACAAAGAGAACCTAAAAAT
>JAGPOW010000261.1:64589099-64604132 GCA_030014935.1 Caiman crocodilus | reverse complement strand
TTGAACTGTACTACTGAGGCCAACCCATTAAATTGTACTACTGAGGAATGAAACCATATTTAGGTGTTTGGCTTCTCGGAATTCTAGGATTGTAAGTATGTTATGAAAATAATAGTATTGATTCAAATTTAACTTTTAGTTGTAATTGTAGTTGTTTTTGTAGTACTAATTCTTATAGCATTGTTTGGGAAGGAAGTACATTCGGAGCATTGTTTCTAATATATGTAATTATTGTGTTCTTAATGTTTGTGGTGTTTCTTAAAGCTAAGCAGTGTTATATGTGTAGCAAAGAATTTTAAAATAAAGTTGTGTTGTATGAATTAAGGGTATAATCATTGTGAAATCGTGCAATCAACTAACTACTCCCCCAGCCAGTGCATCAAAATGAGTCAGTAAGTTGTGTGTGATCTTCTCTATTGCAGAACCCACTAGAGACACTTATAACATGATGCTTGCTACAGAAATGCAGAGAACTAACTTATTTTGGGGGGACAAGGGCAAGTCACTGCAGGAGTAGTCAACCGATAACCCAGTCTCTGGCACTTGACTTAACTTTAGGAAGGTTGGAACTGTATTTGTTTCCTCCATGTGAATGGGGACATCACTTGTCAAAAACTGTTACATGTAATGACTGACTATAATAACCACAGAGTATTGAAGAATAGGGAAATATCTGAAGAAGGACAGGTAGAGACAAAATCTTTTTAGAAGCGGAAGGAAACCAGAACCAGAACACAAAATGGGACAAAAAAATGAGTAGGCTGCAGAAGAATCCTCTATTCCCTGAAATATTTTGACCAAACGTGTTGTGGGGAAGTGAGGAAACCAAGGTAGGTAGGTTAGTTCCCCTTGATTTGTATATCCCTTCTTCTTTTTCTATGTGTTAAGTGGCTTCAGTTTGATTTGCCTTTGGAAAGCTTATAGGTTTTGTTTTTTGTTTCACATGGTCCCCTAAAGGTAAAGTAGGAGAAAAAAATATGGAAGCAGGGCATATATGAGGAGTCAGTACCAGTTCAGTACTAATTACTGAGGCCTAGGGTATCTGGACTATCAAGTCCCCTATTCCAAGACGGAAAATTCTCAATGGAGTATGCCAATGCACCTGAGAGACCAAAATGATGAGACAATGTGTGAACACTACTTAAATTTAGTCAGCTTTAAAATATATGGGATCCAAAGGCTGAACCCCATACAATAAGAAAGTGACTGTCCACATGGTTGAACTTGGCACTTAATCATCCTTCTTCCCTGCTATTTTGACCTCATTACATTCCTTTTTTGATCCCATGTGCAACACTGCAGCAAATTTGTCACTGCCTTGGAAATTAGAGAAACACTTGATGGGGACGGTTTAAGCACCTTAAGCAGGAAGTTGGATTGGATGACCTCCTGAGATTTCAGTGGAAGAGTACAAACCTGCCTTAAAGTCCCACCTTGGGCTTCAAGTTTTATGCTTTGTCTCTAAAAGATACAGGACAGTCTCACACTTGGAATGTGTCTAGTGCAATAAGGGGCAGAACCCCTTATAAAATGCAGAAACAAATAATGAGATAGAAATCACCATATTGGACTGGAATATGGTCCTTTGTCTGACACTGGTCACTGTAAATTGTTTCAGAATAAGATGGTAATTGTCTGGTATGTAATTACATGTTGTCCATCCCCCATGAGTTACCTGGTGTATAACTGAGGTATAAGGGTTTATATCAGTTTTATATGCTTAGCATAGTTGTGAATACTCTTCTATCCAAATAGGCTGTTCAGTTACTGGGCTTAGTGATCCTTTGACAGCATATTCCAACATTAATTATCTATTTTTTTATCAGATTTAAATTTGCTGTTTCAATTTCATAGCATACCCCATTATATGTTAGGTGTTTTATTTAATCATGAGAAGATAAATGGATTCACCTGATTTTCCCTCCTAAAACTATTAATTTTTATGCCTCTATCATGTGCACTTTTCTACTTCTTTTCATCTTCTGTTTTTGGACCCTATAACTTTCTTCCATAACTCTGAGAAAGGCTAGTCTACATGTAAATAGAATACCATCAATTTATATGCTGTCATCGTGGACATTTTCAGACTGAAAAATATGCATAATTTTATCCCATGGATAAAATAAAAATTGTATTCCATTTCTGACCATTCCTGTGCATTGATTCATAGATTCATAGATGATAGCCTTGGAAGTGACCTCAGTAGATCATTGAGTCTGACCCCCTGCCCTGGACAGGAAAGGGCACTGGGGTCAAACAACCCCAGCTAGGTCTCCTTTTTTGAAGATACCCTTACCATGAAGAAGTTATTTCTAATATCCAACCTATATCTGCTCTCTGTCAATTTGTGGCCATTGTTCCTAGTTTCTCCAAGGGTTGCCCTGGTACATAGAACATCTCCTTTCTTGATGCAGTATTCCAACTGCAGCTTGACCAGTGCCGCATAGAGGGGAAGCATCATCTCCCTGGACCTGTTTGTCATGTATCTGCTAATACATGATAAAGTGAGGTTAGCCTTGTTGATCACGTTGTCACATTGATGACTTGCATTCATCTTGGAGTCAACTATGACTCCAAGATCCCTTTCTGCTGCTGTGCTGCTTAGAAGGTCTTCCCCTAACCTGTAAGTGTGTTGGTGGTTGTTTTTGCTTGGGTACACTTGTCTTTGTTGAACTGCATCCTATTTTGTTCTACACATTGTTCCAACTGGTCCAGATCTGCCTGGATCTGTTCCCTACTGTGATCACTGGAGCCTTATGTGTTGTATGGCTTGTCGGGTGTGTAGCCCCTCCCCTCAACTCGCCTGCCACAACTTTGATGTTACGCTGGCAAGAGAGTGGGTTTAGTGGAGAACTTCCTGGGAGGGCCTCCTGACAATGTCAGTACTCAATGTTCAGGTGGCGAGAGACTTGATCATAGAAGGAGATGAGATTGGTAAGACAAGACCTAACCATGACATAGCCATGCTGGCTGACATTCAGAATCTTACCATCTCTGAGCGAAATGCACATAGATTCTTTAATGAGCTTTTCCAGGATTTGCCCTGGGATGGAGGTTAGGCTGATTGGCCCATAATTACCCGAGTCCTCCCTTTTCCCCTTCTTGAAGATGGGCACAATGTTGGCCTCTTCCATTCTCAGGGATTTCCCGTGTGTGCCATGAATTCTGAAAGAGCTTTGATAGGGGTTCCGCAATGACCTCAGCCAGCTCCTTCAGCACTCTTAGATGGAGTCCCTCTAGTCCTGCTAACTTATAAATGTCTATCTTTTCTAATTGGTATTGCACACAATCAGCATCCACAGTGGGGATGCTGTCAGTCCCAGCATGTCCCCTATGAGCCTTATCTCACTTGCCTTTCCTTTTGGTCCGGTGAAGTACCAAAGCAAAGTCGTCATTCAGGAATTCAGTTTTTTCCTGCATGTCAGTTGCCAGCTGTCTTGAGATATTAACCAGGGGTCCCACACTTCCATTTGTTTTCCTTCTACTTCCTACATACCTAAACAAGGACTTCTTATTGTCTTTGACTCCTGTAGCTAACCTAAACTCTATTACCACTTTGGCTTTCCTGATCATTTCCCTACAAGTCCTGGCCACTGTTGTATAGTCCTCCTGGAGGATCACCCCTAGATTCCACTGTGTGTACACCTCTTTTTTTCCTTTTTAAGAGGACCACAATGTCCCTATTAAGAAGCAATGTCCCTATTATGCAGGTTAAGAATCTACGTGAGTGGTTAGATTTGGTGGACTGCTCCTCCCAGAAGATGTCAGTGTAGTTTAAGTCACCTATGACAACTGTCTCTCTTGACTGTATGGCCTCTGAGAGCTGTCTGAAGAATTCCAGGTCTAGTTCATCCTACTGGTGTTGTGGCCTATAGTAGACCCCCACTACCAAGTCCCTTTCTTCTTGACCCCCTTTTATTCTGACCCACAGTACCTCAGTTTGGCCCTCCTCTGATCCCATCTTGATTATAGAGGATGTCTGTTGTTCTTTACCATAGAGAGCAACACCCCCCATTTCTTCCCCACTCTATCCTGTCCATACAACCTGTATCCTCAGTGCTTATTGCCCAGTCATGACCAACCAGGTTTCAGTTAGTCCAACCAGGTCAAAGTTGTTGCTTGCAAACAGTAGTGCAAGTTCCTCCTGCTTGTTCCCTATGTTCCTAGCACTAGTGTAGAGACATTTAAGGCCCTCAATGGGTGGTCTTGGTATTCCCCTGTTCTGGCATCTGTTGGGCCCGTTAGTGCTTACCTGGGCTGATCTAGTGCATTGCGTGAGACTCGCTGGTCCTATGTTCTCCTTATCCTCTGCTTCCTTGTCCCCCAATTAACCTAGTTTAAAGACCTTCAGAGGAGATCATCCAACCTGTAAGAGGACAGACTTTTACCTTTAGAAGAGAAATGAAGACCACCTTGTCCCAGGATGCCTCTCTCATGGAAGTGCAGATCGTGGTTAGAGAAGCCAAAACCCACATGATGGCACCAACTCTGGAGCTGCAGGTTGACTTCCCTGATGCAGGCGTCCTGATGCTGATGGCAACCTCTGACCAGAAGGATGGACCACCTGTGCCCCCAACATTGTAAGTCTGAACCCCAGAGCCCTGTTGTCACTCATGACATGGTCTGGGCTACTCTTGGCCGCATGAGAACCATGGGATGAGAACCATGGGATACTAATCAGAAACCTGAGTGAGATTGGGCATCCTCACAATGATATCCCAGATCCTGGCTCTGGGTAGGCAGCAAACCTCTCATGCCATGGGATCTGGTTGACAGCTAGCCCCTCTCCATACCTCTCAAGTGGGAGTCACCCACCATGATAACTTGGCATCTCTTCCTCTGGCTGAATGGTTGTCGCTCAGCCTGCCTGGTGTTTTCTGTGGATACATCTTCCCTGTGGCTTCCTGTGCTGCATCATCCTCCAGTGCTGCCAGGGCTTTATATCTGTTCCCCAGTTGCATTGGGAAGCAATTACAGCTGCACACTGTCTAGCTCTGAAGGTGACTGTCCTCCATTAAGCTGTCCTGGGACTCTCCCGTAATGTCTCTGTGCTAGGTGTCTGGTCCTGCAGAGAATGAAAGTATCCATCAATCTCACCCTCTACATCCCTGATTCCTTGCAGCGTGGTCACCTTTGCCTGGATTTCCCTCACCTGTTCCTCCACAGCCTCAATCCAGGCACATGTGGGGACAGGCAAGGGAACCCTCAGCCCTCACGCTACCTCCAGGCCTCAGAGGTCCTATCAGGCAACCCCCACAGATAGGGGTACAGGGCACTGCCAACCCATTCAAGGGGCCTGCCTGGGTGAAGGTCTCACAGGAGCTCTGGGCTAGAGGCAGCAGCAGGGCAGGGTTCCTGGCTGCACTCTCTGTCATTTCTCCTCCCCCCCAACCCTGTAGTAGCACCCCTCCTCATTCACTTACTTGAAGTCTCTGTCAGAAGCTCCCATGTCCTCCTACATCATGTACTCCTGCCCATAAACTAGCCAGCAAACTGCCTGCAAATTGCTCCCCTGTTGGCAGTCCCTGTTCACTGGTTCCCTGGTCATCTGGGGAGTTTCTTTTTAATTTATTTTAACAGATCCTTTTACTAAGTAGTTCACAATGATACACGTTTTCTTCATGAATGGTTACAGTTAGTTCAGAACCCAGCAATCATATATAACTTCATTTTCAGGGGAAGCATTGTGACTGTGAAATTTTACACCTCAACATGATTCAGGAGAACCAGAATCAAATGTTGATTTATGGCACAATACAAGGTCTATTTTCCACAGGTCTTTCTAATGAAGCAAATTCAGATTATTTAATGTATACATTGGCTAATCCAATCTTTAGGATACATACGTATTGGAAGGTGGTTTTTCCACAGTGTCTTTGGATAGAAAATTGTAAGAAGATGAATAAAAGGAGATGAAATTTATATGATCCTACTAGGAAAAATGCACAAAATTATTCTTGCTTAGCTATCTATATGAAAGAAGCCTTTAAGAAATCCTTGCAAGTATATTTTGGATATTCAGAAGATAGTAATTTTAGAACCCTCCAAACCTTTCAAACCTTTCATATTTTCTTATTGAGTATAGTTTTTTATTTGGCATAGTTTTGTGTATCAAGTGCATCGACCTCCTCCCTCCTGCCCCTCCCAAAAGTGGTCTCTTTCCACTTTTGGTAAAAAGAATTGCCAGATTTCAGCCTGCCTGTCTAAGGCTCTGTTAATGATTCTACAGCTAAGTCATCCTTTTTAAAAACATGATAGACTTGACTGTTTTAATCTCTTCATGTTGCTTTGATTGACTTCACATTCTAAATGGGAATTGGGTAGGAGGTTATGAAATAAGGGTTGTTTTTTAATAGCATCTCTCTAAGTAAACTTGTATGTAGGTTCTGCTGCAGTTTGGATATAAGAAGGAATTAATTTTATGCCACATCCTTCTGTCCCTGAAGACTAAATTTTTGCAAATATGAATCTAAATTGAATTCCTTGCAGGTACACAAGCAAGGATTTCAATAAAGGAACTTATTCTCCATGTCCTTATCAGGAGAAAGTTGGTTGTCTTTACCATCTTAACTACTATCTTAAAGAAAGGTTTTATGTGATAAAGAAGTGAGTCTGAATAAAGGAAGGTGGATACTTAAGTCTCTAAAACATGGAAAGGATATCCTTAAGGGTCTATAGTTTGAAAAAACATCATCATCCCAACTGCACAAAACAAGAATTGTTATTATGATATGCTTTGTAAACACTTGGTGTTGAAACTTGTTTGAGCAGATTGAATGTAAATGCTGGTAATACACTAATAGTATTTTTCCCTTCAGGTGTACAGTGGAAGAACAGTGTTTCATTATTGTTCTACAGGTGTGAATGTAGGTGTTATTCCAGACTTGGACTGAATGCTGTGCTCTGAAAGTTGATATGATTTGTGCTGTTCTGTGAGGAACATGTTCTGTTGAATATCTATAAAACCCAAGCCACAAAAAGTGAAACTTTCATAGAACAAGGGGAGCTCCTGACTGGTAGGGGAAGGTATCATGAAAGCACTTTGAAGTATTGCATGGGCCATTAGAGGTTCTTTTGGTGGAGTTTCCAAAATGTGTGCTCCTTCCTAATTGCCCAGAATGGGTATTAGATGGTTACTTTTGTATTTATCTACCCAATATAACACTGAAAGGGATTTTACAAGGAATCAGGGCTCAAAAGATCATGAGACTTCCATCCTGATTTTAGGTTCAGCTATACTTCATAAATTAGAACTTTTAAGGGGAGTGGAGAAGGGCAATAAATATGGTAGCAAATGGCTATAGGATCACATGAAGAAAACAAAGTGATGCGAGGTTCTTGAAGGCAAACTTTTGTGGCTATAATGCCATATTGAAAATATATGCACAGCTGCCCAGTTTTCTTTTTTCCCATTCTTGTTGAGATATTATTCTAAGGTTAATGTACATATCATTTTGAGAATTCTGATAATCCATAGGATATGAAAGAATAGCTCACACCATCTGCTTTTGAATTTTTAAAGATTTAAAAAACAAAATAAACAAAACCCCTGAGTACATTTATTATGTTGGCAGAGTAAAGAAACACAAATCAGTACTTTCTATTCAATCATTTAGGTAATTAGCAAGTGTGGAAAAAATAGAAAGGAAAAAAACACAGAGTATAATTTAAAATCAATTTCCTCACAGTTTATCATGTTCCCAGTCCCCTTAACCAGATGATTTAGTTCTTCCTAGATTCTGATTTTAGGTACTAATAAACTAAGGTGTGGTCTACATATAGACAGGAAAGAAAGCTAAGGTGAATAAGCTTGGGTTATAGGCTGTAGTTACTGTAAGACTACTTGAAGTAAGCTTTATCAATAAAAGGTATGCCATGTCATGTCATATCATGCATCATGTG
Organism: Caiman crocodilus; assembly: GCA_030014935.1. Lineage (NCBI taxonomy): Eukaryota > Metazoa > Chordata > Crocodylia > Alligatoridae > Caiman > Caiman crocodilus. Next base: position 64,596,230 of record JAGPOW010000261.1, on the reverse strand, counting down.
TAAATACTAGGGGTGTGTGAATGGGCGATATTAAATTTGGATTCAGATTTGGCCCAAATTGAGGACAGCGATTTGATTTGACGATTCAGATCACTGTCCCTGGTTTGATTCAGCCAAATCTGAATATGAAGATTCGATGCTGATTTGGAAAATCAGCGATTTCACCATAGACACAGCTTTAAATGCTTTTTTCTACATACCTTAAGGTAGCAGGTGCAGCTTGTGAGCACTGCAATGGCGGGGCTGATGAAACATCCAACAGGAGCACGGGGGGTGCCCTCTGCGTGCTGGGGGGTGAACCCAGAAGTGGACTGGAACTACTTCCATTCCCCTTCTGGGTCCACTGGGAAGTGTGCTGGGCCCAGCCCGCCTTGCTCGCCCAGCTTGGTAATCAACCGTGGGGGATCCTGAGTGCCCCTCCAGACCTAGGAGGCACAAGCTGCCAAGTTGGAGGAGTGTGGGGGGCCCCCTGCATGCTCCCTGGTGGACCTGGAATTAGACTGAAAGTGCCTCTGGTCCACTTCTGGGTCTGCTGCTGAGCACACTGGGGAGCCCCCCTGCACTCCTGTGAGATGCTGTGTCTGCCCCAGCATCTCAGCATTAGCGAGCTGCCTGGTACCTAGAGGTACATAGAAAAAACATTTAAGGCTGTGCCTGTATCACTGAATCTTTCTGAATTGATTCAGAGGGTTCCAATTCAATTTGGAGAGATTAAAGGGCCTCCTGATTTGATTTGGATTCGGAGATTTGGCCACCGAATTGGGCCAAATCTCCACCAAATCAAATTTGGGACCAAAGTTTCACATAGACCTAGTAATTACTTGCAGTAAGGAGTAGAGTGGCCTCAGATCCCAGTAAATTAATACTACTCCTTTGCTTTAAAATTTTAGAGATCATGGGTATAACTTTCAATTACTATGCCAGAAAGTACTAGCCTAAAGATGCCAAGCATGCTTGACCTGAACCAGTGCAGCCACTCCAGCATGGTATGGCAGATGACTAATCATCTATGCCTCTAAGCAGAATGAATTAGCTTGACAAATGTAACTACGTGACAGCTGGTTCTTGGGTCAGTGTATATGAACAGTGCAGCATGATTTAGCATGCTACTGTCTGGTGTGGTAACTGAGAGGTATAAGCATGCCTTGAGTGCCTCTGTGAAAACATTTCCTTAAAGGCACCATTGCATTCATTCGTAGTTGAAGTGATCAGCTCACTGAAGACAGTCTTCTATCATTGTACTGCTTTCCTGTAAGCGAAAGTGTTTTTAGTTGGCAAATGAAATGCTTTACTTCCTCCCTGAACCCTTGAACTTATCAGTTATTGCCAGGTGGATGCTATTTTAACTGTAAACCTCTGAAGTTATAGCATGCTTCTCAAGGAGAAAGCTCACAGTATAATTTACATAGTCTTACAATTATACAGTGTAGTATATGCCATCAGTATGCCAGTATGTAGTTAAAACATTTTAGAAAAATGTAAGGAAGCTGTGTACACTTAATAGAGATAGTTTTGTTCAAGAAATATGCTTTGTCTTGTGGTTTCCTTTCCCCACATGTGTAGCTAATTTTGATAGGCTGTAGTTACTGTAAGACTCCTTGGAGGTTAAGAGCCATACCTACGATCTTAAAAATCTACACCTTAGACATATATTCTTATTACCTTCTATTTCCTAGAAGAAGAGTTAGAGCCAGATCTCTCATTGGCTTGTTAAGTGAGCCTATTCCACCCTACTTAAGTCTATGAAAAAAACAGTAAAACATCTTTTTTTGTAGATCATCTATTTTACACCATCTTAGCCTTAAAACTAAGTCACAAAAAGCTGTTAGAACAAGAGCCCACACACCTTTTGCATTAATGGTTTTACATAGGATCACGCACGGAACTTGGTCATGTTTAGGCATCTAAGTCAACTTAAATTAACAGATTGAATAAGATCTGGACCCTAGAGTTTCTTTAAACCCTGATATTAGGTATGAGGAACTTTATAATCTTTATGGAAAAGAGCTTATGAATCCTGAATAACTCTCTGTGATTTAAACAGTGGTTTTCAAACTTTTTTCATTTGTGGGCCCCTTAAAAATTTCAAAGGAAGGTGCAGACTGCTTTCGAAATTTTGAATGGAGGTGTGGACCACTTTGAATTGTAAGTGTAGGTATTCAGATACTTTTGAATGATCATAGTCATCTTTCATGGACCTCTTAGACCTAGTCTGTCATTTCCTAGGGGTCCACAGATCACAGGCTAAAAACCACCGTTTAAAATTTTAAAGATACTTCTCTGCTGAAGCAAATAAAGGTTCTGTGTTGAGGGCATGGCTGCCTTCATGATATAAAATTGGTTTTAGACATTTTAAGTTTTAGTTATCTCCTTAGTATCGCTATCATTTACTGCCTTATCTTTTATGCTGTGATGTGAAAACTGCAATTTTTGACTTCTGTATGCTAACTGATGGTATACATACAAATTATATAACTATCTTAATGCTTTAGGCAGTTGAATTTGAAACCATGGAAAGTTTATCATCATTTACTGCTTAATTATAAATTTATTCTATTCACTGTGGCATTAAAAAGTTTAGCAAAACACAACAGGATAACTATGCTTTCTTTCCCACTATATACTTTGCCTATCGCATTTTAAAGAAAAAATGCTTAACAGAAGGGGAAAAGGAAAAAAAATCATGCAGGCAAACTTATGCAAAAAGGGTTGGGACAGGGGGAAAAGAATGTTTTTGACAAATTAATTGATATGTACTAACTAATTATTAATAAAAAAAGTTGAGCTGTGATGAGAGCTTAGACAGTCACAGTCACTAACTGTCATTTAATGAAATGTAAATGCCAGTTGAAGAATCATTTTTATGAACAAGTAAATGGCAAAATTTTCTGTTTCCCTGAGCGGAATAATAGGTGCTTACAGCAATCACATGATTAGTCCTAGTACATGCCATAAGGAGAAGGAGTTGGGGGTGGGGCTCTTGATTCATATAGCTTCCTTTGAAGTGTTGATTTTCCTTATAAAAAGGTCCTGAGATTACTTGAACCCAGAAAGAATCTCTGGTAGCAGTAGTGGGTAGAACTTCAGTAAGTATGGCCTTATTCCTTTTTCCTGGAAATATGACCTTGCTCCTGGCATTCTTGAAGCTCTCGTGTTTGCCTTTTCTCAGAGCGGTTCAGGTTGCTTTGAATCAGTGACTGGTTCGTCTCTGTATTCGTGTCATCTGCAAACTCAGTGAGTGATTTTTGAGGGTTTTTTTGCAGGTAATTAAAAAAATATATTATAAAGCAAAGCCAAGAACAAGTTTTGGGGAGAGGAGAGGGAGGGTGAAAGTTATGCATTAGAAATATAACTGCTTGATAATTCTCCACATATAGTTACATTTTGAAGCTCATCATTTAACTGGCTTTTAATCTACCACATCTTTCCTACATTGATTGTTTTATTTTTCTAGTTTACCAACTGAGGTATCAGGCAGTACCAATCCAAATGTTGTCCAGAAATGTTAGTCTATTAGATCAATATTATTGCCTTTTATCGGTGAAAAACTTGAAACTGTGCCCCACCTCCACTCTTGGCACTGCATCTCCTTCTTCCCTGCTCTCCTACAGGGTTTGTCCAGGGCACAAATCGTGTTTTTACTATGAAACAATACTAGTTGTTTTCTAAAAAATGCTGCATCCTCTTTGACTAATGTAAACTTTAAAACATGTAGATTACAAGTAATAAAATCTCTTAGATTAGATGTGGTATGTCTTGGGCTACTCAAAAGGGTACATGAAAGCTGTATACTTTTATTTAAGCAGTCATGCATCTTAATCATTTCTAGTTCTTGGTAATCTAACACTTTTAGTCTGTTAGAACATTGTGAGAGACCCATTGCTTATTTACTAGATACTTTTAAGTTTTTGCTCAGGATTTGTTTCAAACAACTGCATTAGGATGGTAGCTGATGATACATGGTTTAATCCTAACCTACATGATATTATCTCCTGGAGCCAGAAGCTAGGTCCCAAAGCCCATCATGACTTTGCTAGTCTTCTGTTACCTGTATGACAGCCCTTGGTTTTCTCACAGACTCAAACCCATAAAAATACTACTTAGTTCCCTCACTGAATTAAGCCCTTAAAATATGCCACATTTATAAAGCTTGACATCCAATGTTATATTTTCCCCATCATTTTTTTGTTAGACATGTACACAGATTCAACATTTATTTTTTTCATTTAAGCATTTAAGTCATTATAAAAAGTACTTTATATCAGATATATATTTCATTTAAAAAGGGTTTGAATTTCAAAGGAACCATCTTTAATGTAAATAAAATAAATCTTTTTTTAAATCTATTTTTCTCAGTCCTGAAGGAGTATGATGGTGATGGGTTAGGGAAACACATGAAACATAGAGGAGAAGAGACAGCAAAATGTATTGCAGCTATGTAGATACAAAGAAAGGGAGAGAACTGGAGAAAAGGGATTGGCAAATTGAATGGACTATCTTTAGAGAAACAGGCGGAAATATAAATTGGAGGAGAATTCAATACCTATAGGTAGAAAAATGAAGACAAGAAATAGGAAAAAGAAAGCACACCTGAAGTTTCATAAAATAACACATCCTCAGGCCCTGTATGTGCAGCATTGATTGCTTGGTTTCTTCTAAGAGCTTTATTATGAAAACAAAATCTTGAGGGTTTTCATGTGAATACATTAAATGACAGCGCATAGACAGAGAAGTATGTGCAATATATGAACAAATCAACTTCTATAGGTTTTTTTCAAACTTCTCTGAAGTAATGGCATCTAATTTAAACCTCTTAAATTCTTAGCTTTCTACATAAGCTATCAGGTTTCTCTTACTGTATGTAACTTTTCTTTTCATAATAGCCTTATTTAGGTATGAGCCTCTTTTGTGACTATCTTAGAAGAGCAGTTTTGTGATGTTTATAGCACCATACTTCAAAGTGACAAATCAAAAACGGTACAGGTGACAGTCAGCTGTTGATGAGCTATGTGCAATAACCTCAATGATCTGGTTTCTGCTCACACTGAAAAAATGAGTCAATGTTATATAAAAGCATTCAATGTATATGAATATAATATAATGTACAATATGGACTTAGGCTATGAACAAACATTCAAAAAGGCCAAGGGGATTTGATCTAAGTTATGTGGTTTTCTGTAATCAGAATAGTTTAGATTGGGGGTGGGAGGGGAATCTTAGACCAGGTTATGCCATTTTTAAACCAGTCTATGTGACGAACTTCTGTTCTATTATGGATTTAGACCACTTTCTGATAACTTATACTGATAAAAGTGTATCGTCTATACCTGGCTTTTCTTTTCCCATTCATCGCTTAAGGAGCCTAGGCATCTATCTCTTCCTTAATTTTGAAGCACTGATTTTCCTGATGGAGTCACCCAAGGGGACCAAGGGACCAATCAGGGTATGAATTCAGATCTTCAGAAGCAGCACCTTAATTCTAAAGACAGATATATTAGAAATTAATAACAGGGGAGATAACAATGGAAGTAGAAGCTTGGTATACTAAATATTAGTGCTGTGTGAATCAGCAGCAATCTGATCTGGCTTCAGATCCAGCTGCTTTGGATGGCCGTGATTTCTGCTTCTATCTGGCCAAAGCAGCTCTGAAACTTTGGAGCCACCTTGGAGATCCGGCCATAGGGTGCAATGGGGAATCAATGGAAGATCTATAACTTTGTTGTTTTTTGTATGATTTGGATGAAACTTGCAGGGATGGTAGCCTCTGCTAGAAGCATGAAGCCTGCCAAGTTTCAAGAAGATCAGTGCAGGGGTTAGGGGGGAACTGCACCCTAAATGCTTGAAAGCAAACCTCCTGTCATGTCTATGTGTTACAACACAAGGGGGGTCAAAACTGCAGGGATGGTAGCTCTTGCTGAGGCCACAAAGCCTGCCAAGTTTCAAGAAGATTGGTGCAGGGGTTGGTGGGGGGGAACTGCACCCCAAGCTACTGACAGGCAAAACTCATGACACAAAAAACCCTGTGTGTGTTAAGGCACAGCAGGCTGAAAACTGCAGGGGTGGTAGCTCTTATCGAGGCCACAATGCCTGCTAGCTGTGAGTGTGTGTCCTAGAGCAGGCCTGAGTGAGTGCTGGGCCCTGCGAGGCCATGAAGCCGGTCTGCCAGCTGTGTGTGTCTCGCTGGGGGAGTCTGTCATTTGGGGCCCTGCACCCCAAACTTCTGACAGGCAAAACTTATGATGTGGGTGGGTGACACTGTGTGTGTGTTAAGGTGCATCCTTCCTGGCGCTGGGGCCTCTGCACAATATGGCAGTGTGCTCCAATGAGGCCTCCTCCTCCCCTACAGCCTTACGCCCGGTCCTCTGCTTTACATGACAACAGGTACAATAACTTAGCTGGCTCAAGACCAGTAGCACCAGCAGCAGCATTAAAAGTACCCAAACAGAGCTGTCACAGAGCCTGTCGTTTTATAAAGGAATTGACAGCAAGAAGTAAAGATGTTGTGTTGTGTTGGACATTTGACATTACTCATGGTGTGTGATGGCTTATCTTGTGTTTTTATGTCTATGTGTGTAATATGAAAAAAATGGAGTACTTAAAAAAATTGTATCTTTGGAAGCTTTAGGGTTGAAAACCCCTTTGTCAGGCTGAGGAACTACCTGAAGTTGGTCCTGGATGGAAGGAATGTAAAGAGGCCAGAGAATGGACTGGCCCGCAATGCAGGCAAGAAAGCCAATCAGTAAAAATGGAAATGGAAGCATCAGGGGGTGAGGGACAGGCTGGGGGAGTGGGGAGAGGGAAAAGGGGGATGTAGCAGCGCAGGTAAAAGTGCAGAGGTGCCGGGGGTGTCAGATATCCGGCAGGCCGCAGTGTGCCGGAACTCCACTGTGTACACTGAGTACATGAGTTACTGTACCTACTACCTAAGTGCACTTCACAGACCCAGTTTTGAAAAGTGGTTTGTACATTCAAACAAGCACCTAACCTCATCACCACCCCCGCTCCCACCCCAGCCTGTCCCTCACCCCCTGATGCCTCCATTTCCATTTTCACTGACTGGCTTTCTTGCCTGCATTGCTGGCCAGGCCAGCCCCTGGCTTCTTTACTATTCCTTCCATCCAGAACCAACTG
>JAGPOW010000261.1:64569845-64583677 GCA_030014935.1 Caiman crocodilus | reverse complement strand
CATTTCTGGAAACATCAAAGTCGTGGCGGGCGAGACAAAGGGTTAAGGGGCAACCTGCAGGAGCTACCTACGGCCAGGGGACTAACCGCAGTCACACTGCTCTTGTATTCATTTGAAACAAATAGTCTTTCAGCAGTATAAAAGATGTTGAAACCCTATATAGCACCAGTATTTTAAATATTTGTAGCCACCCTGGTAGTGTAGTGTCTCTATACAAAAGCCCAAAGTATGCTGGTTTGGAAGTAACTTTGACTCTTAATCTTTGAGTTGATGAAAGGTCTGACAGTTAATGAAGGCAACAAAATAGTTATCCAAGACAGAAGCTGATTATTAATAAAGCTTGTAGTAGTGATGAACTTTTAAACAAGATTTTGCATTCATTGCCTTCAAATTTTTCTTTTTTTAGAGGGCAACAGGCTTTTTCACTTCAAAACATGTAGAGGCAAACAGGCATATTAATTTGAAATGTTCAAATCACAAAACTTAGAGTAACAACATTGTTGCATTGTAGGGGAGAACAGTAGACAGCAAATGAGATGATGGATGGAATGGCAGCTGCAATTCTGTGTAAGTTCATCCAGTAAAACTGACCTGCCTAAAATTGGAACATGAAAACTAAAAGATGGGGTTGAACTGAAATGAAGCTTCACATCTGTCTTGTTGACTCAGGTTGACCTTGAGTCCTTGAGTCCAAGACCTTGAGTTTAGAAAGAGGAGAACAGAAGTACAAGCAGGAAAAATAATGGCCCCAAATCAGGTAGTACTGTAATAAATTGCCCAGGATGTATCTGGGCCACTTTTTAACTTGGGAAATGGTGCACTGAAAACATCACCTTAACAACTCTAGATGAGCTAATTAAGTATTAAATATGTTTCACATCATGAAGTTAGTGATTATGTTAGATTAATATTAAGTGAGATTCTTATTACTGAGTTTGCAATGCAGATAAATAGTTAACAAGTGACCCGAATATATATAAAAATAGTTTTTCCTTCTCTCCAAACTAAAGGCCTAACACATTGCAGACATGTCAACATGTCAGATAATTTGACAAAAGGACTGAGACTGATTAAACTTTTGCACAACTGTCTGAAAGAAATACTCAAAGTGCAGTAGCACTGTGACCACAATTTAAAGAAAAATCCTTTTTTTTTTTTTTTTAGCTACTGAATCCATGAACAGAAATCACCAAGAAGTTGTAGGATATGACATTTGACTTGAATTAGAAATTTTTTTGAGTCTTCAATCAAATATTCTTTTTTCATTTCTTTTTACTTTTAAAGGAGATTTTCAGCCTTTCTTCTTGATTTTTAAATTGCAGCAGAAGAGTTAAGTGGTATCTTGCTGATTAGATTTACTTCCACTTTTGTGAATCTACCATTACAATTGTTTACTAGGTTTTAATCAGTCCTTGAATGACAACCCTGAAGTATGTGCAGGTTTTGTGACAGAGTGTGAGTAATTGACACCAAAACAAAGTTTCTTATCCTTTTGTGAGAGGGGCGCATCATGTGTTGTCAGATTTCTTCTGTTGCCAGTTTTGAGTAGTATTGTATTAATGAACTTCAGTGTTAGGCTGGAAATAAACAACTCACACAAGAAGTCCATACATGATATTGTCAACATGTTATACAAATATAAAACAAAAGACAGAATTACACATGGGACTGAATTTGATGTGTTAAATACTATATTTATTTAAATTTATATTACGTTAAGTATATGCCAGCTAAACTGCATACCTGTATAAACCATACTTAGATATGTTTTTGATAGTTATTATAATTTTACATATTGCAGGTTGTTATGCATACACTGATTATTTTACATATTTTGAATCTATACATTTCTGCCAATGTTTTGTTCTCAAACTATCTCATTATGTCCTAAATCTATTGTTTCATTATAATTATTTCTGTCCTGTGTTGTAGCTGAGTTTTTCATTTAAGTTAGGTTTTCATTTAAAGTGACCAGGAAGAAAAACTTGGATGGAATTGAGAACTAAATACCAGTAAGGAAGTTCCAGAGTATTTAATATATAAAATTACTGGACCTTAAGGCCCAATAGAACCATTCTAATGATTCAGTCCAACCCACTTCATAACAGATCAAAGTATTTCATCCAGTTACTTCTGTATCTAGCCCAATAACTAAAGGTTTATTGAGAACATCTCTTGCTTTTTTTTCAAAGACATCTAGTCTTGATTTAAAACCTCCAAGACAGTGGTTCTTAATCATTTTAGACTCAAGGCCCACCAGATTGATTTGCAGCACCCTTGAATAAATTCGAAGCACCTACCAGAAAATGCCAGCTCTTAGTTTTCACTCTTTTTGTGATTACAGGAAAAAAAAATAGAATATATTTTTCTTTTGCAAAGAAATCAGACCACAACTATGAATTTCTATTTGAAATCCCTGGGTTTCTCTTGTGAATCATGTTTGCAAACCAACAGTGCTAATATTGTGTGGTACTCTGTGGCAATCCAGGGAGCTGTGGCACCCTGGTTGAGAATTACTACTCTAAGTACTAGAAAATTTACCACAACCTTAGCTGATACATTCCAATGGCACTCTCTCCAATATCCCCATTATTAAAAACTTGAATCTTATTTCCAGTGTCTATTTTTATTTTCTTCAACTGCTGTCATTTGATCACATTATATCTATTTCTGCTCAATTGAAGGATTCTCTAATATCATTTATTGTTTTGCTCCAGTTCATTATAAACTAGTGCAGTAGTTTGGAGATTTCTGAAATCATGATAATTTCCCTGTTTACTATTTACTATTTAAGCTAGGTTTCCATTTAAAGTGACCAGGAAGAAAAACTTGGATGGAAGCAGTGAAAAAGGTGGGAAATTGTCATGACATATCTTTAAATGAGAGGGCCTAGATGGAAGACTTTTATTGCTGCAGAGAAACACATGGTGGGAATTCAGAAATCTCCACACTACTGCACAACCATTGGCTAAATGGGGATCACTTCTAGAACTGCAAAAATTGTTTAATTTTGATTCTTATGTAGGCTCTGCCCTTTCTAGGGGGACTTTTAACAAGCTTTAATTACAGGTTTCGGCCATCTAGACCTTTTTTATTTGGAAATGCACTAAGACAACTGTCTTGGGTTCTCATAGGCTGTCAAATGGTTATCTTAAATCATTCATATGTAGTTTGGATTTTCACTGGTAAATCAGAGCTGAGAGATATGCATGGCTCACACTATGGCCTTAGGAATGAAAAGAAACTCCATTATACAAAGCTTAAAATGAGCTATTTCCACAAACAAAAAAACCATCAGGGACAAAATTGTGGCAAGTAAATTAAATAAAGTGAGGTTAATAGACCCTTTTATTTCTGTTGTACAGTTTCTATTTAAAATGTTAGTAGGATTTCATCTGACTAGCTGCAGTAGACTGGACACTATTAACCTCACTGCTAGAAGGGTGCCCTTTCTAGTTTCTCAATAGCTTTTCTTCTATTACATAGAACATATTATCTATGTTTTAAGCTGTTGCCTTTCAAATTGCATTCTATTTTAAAAATATCTCCTCTACCCTGATTTTTTTTCTGCTTAGGACTATAATGTTGACAGCAGAGAATGCTGTAACTAAGGTGGGGGCGTGGGGGGGTTAGACTTCTACAGGAGGCAAAACATGCACAATTTCATATTGGCATTTAATTTTGTCTGATTTGTTCCTTTTTATATTCATGTCAAACAGACATATACATTGATAAAAAAATGTTGCTTTAGAATAGACTTAATCTAGCTGAAAAATGCCCTCTAGATTCATGATTTTTTAACTTTTTTTTATAGATTGGTTGAATCCTCAACAGGTTAAAGATGATATATGTTCTTTGACTTCAATAAGGAAGTACCCCTCAGTCACCTCAAGGCTTTCACTCATTTTTTTTGACTATGGAAAAATAATAGAACAATTCTTCTGTTGCAAAGTACTCAGAAAAACCATGGCAGGAAAAGGCTTTTGACACTCTGGTTTCCTATTTGAGATCTCTGGATCTGCCTGGTGAATCATGTAGGTATTTGCACATTGAACAATGCTAATATTGTGTGGCATCATACCATACCCTTAAAAGGAGCTCATTATGCCCCAGCACCTTGGATGAGAATTACTGCCCAAAGCCAACCAAGAGGAAATGCTGAAGAGTTAGGAGAGAGCAAAGGAAAGCAGAAACCCAGCTTCTCTCCTAGTCTTAGCTGCCTCCCTTCATCTTCACTTTAGTCACCAATGTAAGACTGTGATACAATTCCCAAAACCCATGCCTAGACTTAGGTGACTAAATAATTCATTTGTGTACAGATGACTGGCTCATTTTCTTTTACCTTTATATAATAAACCTTTGGTTGGAGCATGCAGGAGGTAAGAATTTGAGGGGATTAAATCTACCTCTCCCACTTCCTCAGAGAGGGCCCTAATTACTCAACTAGGGCCAAGGCTGAGCTGAGGACACGGTCCACCCCTTCTGCTAAAGCTTGGCCACTGTGCAGAAAAGATGGAAGATTGATACGGTTAGGGAAGGAGAGAGAGAGAGAGAGAGCAGGCACTATTCTAGATGGGACTTGTCTGCCCCCGCCGACCCCCCACCCTAGGCTTGAAGAATTGCTTTTATACTTGGAATTTGAGTCATTGAATAAATTACATGGGCACCTAAAAGCTCTATCAAGATATTAGCAATTCTGGACCTAATCTAAACTTAATTTTACTGGTGACAACTTGGATACCTTCAGTCACTCAGGCAGGATGACAGGGGGCTTGTTTTTTGATCTCTTGGACTAAAGGCACCCAAGTCCTTTATTTGATCAAGCTCCAAGTGTCAAATGAATATCTGAAAATAGACTTCTGAATGCTATTCACTTGAATATGAATTGAACTCCTGAATAGCTGGGGTGTTTTTTAAAGGTTGATTCACTTTGTTTTTGAAAATTGACATTTAAGATCTATTCTGGTGAAATAAAACAATTAAACCTATTCTATCTATCTATCTATCTATCTATCTATCTATCTATCTATCTATCTATGGCTTAGTCTGTTGGTCTATCTGTGTGTTTGTCTGTCCATAATGCTCTTGGGGGGCGTGGCTCCTGGTGGGGTGTGGCTCCAGCCAATGTTGCATCAAAAATGCCCATCAAGAATGATGGTCGGGACATATCTCAATGGAGCAGGCCAGGCAGAGTGGTCCAGGAGGATGTAGAGTGGGGGGAGAGATGGGGTGGTTGGGTGGGGGACCAGATGCGAAGTGAGGGGTAGGGGTTGTGGCACAGATATCATCTGACTAGCTGCAGTAAACCAGACAATATTAACCTCTCGAGGAGCCAGGAAGGAGGCATGGTGTATAGGTGGATGGAGAGCAGGGGCCGTGTGGTGCAGGTGCACTAGGGTGGGGGCCACGAGGCATTATTAACTCTTCTTTTCCTCCCTTAGTCCCCATTACCCCTTGTCACTTCATTCCCATCTCTTCATTAATTCCATTTCACTAAACCAACAATTAGACCAGCCCTGCTGCAGAACTAGACTGTACCTTCAGAGAGTGGTAATTCTTCTTTCCTTGGTCCTAAAATCTTCCAGAGTCAAGATCATTAGCTACTACCTCTCATCATGTTGGTCCATGCACCTTGGCATTCAGTCAAGGTTCTGCTTGCTTTCTGCATCTCTGTCAAGCCTCAGCTTTCTTATGTGGGGGAAGAATATAGGTCCATAAAAACTTGTATCCAAAGCAGTGATTTGAAGACATTATTCTTCCTATCTGGCCATATTATAGTTCAACATTAATAATGCTACAATTCTTTTTTAAATTGTCCATTTAAACAAGGTTTTCATGGGGTTGTTTAGAAGAATTGTGTTAAATATATAAGGACAATTTCTGCAGCCTTTATTTTGAATAGCACGTATAGAAATGTAACTATGAATGGTTTCAGGTATTAGATTTGGTACATATCTTTTAGGGGTACAGCACAGAACTCACAGAGCCAGTAAAAGGCTGGGGATACACCTGCTATAAAACACTTTCCCCCCACTGCCTCCACATGCTGCTCTGCAGAGGTTGTGGCTGTCTATGGAATCTGCCTAGAGTCATCACAATGAGGGCAGGACTGCAGCACTAGGCATGATACTAGGTCTTGTAAAGAGGTCCCTGAAGGAAAATCTTTCGGCTTAAATTCTGCTACAGGAGAATTAGGCAGAGAAGAGACATTTAAGACCCTTTTTGGTTTTCTGGCCTATCACCTGCCATAACAAGTTAAAGGATCTTGCTCATTGTGAGTAAGAGTTGTAGAATCTAGCCTCTAGTAAGTAGTCATAAACCTAGTTTTTAGTAGTTCACTTTTCAGTCAACAATTAATGTATATTAGTCACTGGAATTTATTTTCTTGCTACACTATGAATTATGATGTTTTCCCCAATCAACCAAGATTCATTTTTATCTCACTTCAACTCACGTGAGTTTGAACCAACAATAATGAGAAATTATTTGATGTACTGACACTTTTCAGTGTAACTGTCTATCTAGAAACAACAAATCACTTTCCTAGGTCTATAAAAACCTGGTTGCCTAAATGCTAGGTCAATGTAAAATATAATGGACTGACTCAGTTACATATTCTTGAAAATTCTTTGGAGAAATGTAACTGCTATTCACTTTTCTACTTATCTTATTTTTTCAAAATTTTCTTCTGCCTTCCTGAGATTCAATCCTGGCTGCTTGGATCTATGAGGTGATATGTCCACAGCTACTCTTTTGTAGGGGTGCAGGATTTCTTTGGCTTCTATATGAATGTCTCTCTAAGTTAACACAATCTTTCAAGACAAGGCAGTAAAGCATGCATTAGAAGCTGCGTTGGCTTCCTAAAAAGACCTTCTTGGAAGTGGTGGTCCAATTCTCCAAATGATTGCTTCACATATGACTGAAATGAGCAGAAAAGTACAGTGGTACCTCGGTACTCATTGTTAATTGGTTCCAGGAGGCGTGATGAGTACCAAAAATGACGAGTACCAAACAAACCCTTTGTTTCTGCTGGAAAGGGTAGCGAGTCATGAGGCAAGCGACACCGACAAGTTCTTGCTTGCGCATCGAGTACCAAGCAAACGATGAGTACCAGGACAAAATTTTCACATCAAAATGCATCGAGTACCAAATTCGACGAGTTTCAAGGCAGTCAAGTACCGAGGTACCACTGTACAACTTAATTGTGTAAATCTTGTAAATGAGCTCAATTTGATCTCTCAGCACAATACAGAATATTTATGTTCTTAATCAGTTATTTATTTGCTTTTTGATACATATCTCTCTGGGCATGTCTACATGTGCATTAGTACACTTTAGTTGAGGTTCATTAAATCTAGTACCTTCATTGTGAGGTACTAAGAAAATGCATGTCAATTTTTCTTAATGCACATTAACTAAAGTGTATGGGTCTCCTATATGTGTGTGCAGAGCCTGTTCCAATGCACTAGACATCTAGCGCATCAGAGTAGACTTGATTAACTGAGTCTGCTGGAGCATGGAAATTGATGTCCTCCAGCAGCCTTCTGCATCATGTGTATCAGCATCTCCAAGTGTATCAGCATCTCCCACATGGCTCCATGCTGAAAAAATTGTGGTAAAGTGCTTTGAAACAAAACACATTGGATGAGGTTTAGTTCAAAGCATACTACCGCCATTTTATCAGTGCGGAGATGCTGATACACGTGATGTGCAGGTGGCTTTAATTAGCACAGCTCACAAATTAAAGTGCCCAGCACTGCATCCCACAGCACGTGTAAAAATGCCCACAGTTTTAAGTAACGGTTAATGTGCATTAGCCTATTTTAATGCATATTAACTAAATAGCACATTTTTTGTGATGCTTCAATGCACATTAAAATAGGCTAATGCACATTAAAGCACATGTGTAAACATGCCCCCTTGATACCAAAAACAGCAGAGGTGTACCAATATATAGTGGTATATTGGATTGACACTAAAAAAAGGAAAATTAACATTATTGGCCATTGGGTTTTTTTAGCTGGTGGAGCAAATAATGTCGTTGATAAATGCCATGTACATAGAATCAGAGAAGGTTAGGGTAGGAAGGGTCCTCAGGAGGTCATCTAATCCAACCCCCTGCTCAAAGCATTACCATCCTCAACTAGATCATCCCAGCCAAAGCTCTATCTAGCTGGGTTTTGAAAACTTCCAAGGCTGGAACTTCTACCACCTCTCTGGGGAACCCATTCCAGTGTTTTACTACCCTACTAGTGAGAAAATTCTTTTTAATATCTAAGATCAACTTCTCTTACTGCAACTTGAGACCATTGCTCCTTGTTCTGTCATCTGCCACCACTGAAAACAGTCTAGCTCTATCCTCTTTGTAACCATCCTTCAGGTATTTGAAGGCTGCTATTAAATCTCCCCTCAGTCTTCTCTAGACAAAATAAGCCCATTTCCCTCAGTCTTTCCTCATAAGCCGTGTCAACCAGCCCCCTCACCACTTCCGTTGCCTTTCACTAGTCTCTCTCCAATTTGTCCATATCATTTCTGTAGTGGGATGCCCAAAACTGAATGCAGTACTCTAGATGTGGCTTCACCAGTGCCACACAGAGGGTATTAATCACTTTCCTTGACCTACTGGCAACATCCCTATCAATGCAACCCAGTATGCTGTTAGCCTTCTCGGCAACAAAGGCAACCTGCTGCTTCATACTAAGTTTATTGTCCACTGTAATCCCCAGGTCCTTTTCTGCAGAGTTGCTGTCTGACAGTCAGCCCCCAGCCTTAACTGGTACATGGGATTGTTCTGTCCTAAGTGCAGGACATCACATTTGTCCCTGTTGAACCTCATAAGATTTCTTTTGGTCCAATCCTCCAATTTGTCTAAGTCACTCTGAATCCTAGCCCTACCCTCACTCTTCCCAGGCAAGGCTGTGAATGTGACCCTGGGGCTGGGAGCAGGATGGAGTCATGGGCAGCTCATCCAGTGGCAGTGGGGTAAGAGGGGCAGCTGATCAAGGGGCTGTGGGGAGGAGGGGGTGTGCAGCTCCCCTCCACTGTGTGCACCCTCAGTGTGGAGGGGAGGCATGGGGGCTTGTGCCTCCCCCCCACCGATCTGTGCACAGGACAAGGGCAGGGTGCTCACTGTGGGCTTAGGGCCAGCGTCAGCACTGGCCTCTTCCTGGTAGGGGTGGGGTGGCTCAGCTGCATGGGTTGGGCAGTGGTAACAGCAGAGGCACTGGGAGGGGTAGCTATGGATAATTCTGGGGTGGTTGTTGTAGTGAGGCAGCAGAGTAAAGTACCCCAAGCAGGGGTGTGTTAGAGGCAGGGCTTGGGAGGCTACAGCCCCCCCAAAATTCCCCATAACCCCCCCATAGCCACCCCTCCCAGTGCTGCCACTGCCCACCCCATGCAGCTGAGCCCACCCTTGCCCTGCACACAAATCTGAGGGGGCACAGGCACCCCCATGTGTCTCCAGGGGTGCATGCAGCAATGGGGAGGTGCCTTTCCTCCCCTCCCCACTCCTTGGACAAGACTCCTGCAGCTCCATCCTGCTCCAAGTCCCCCAATTACATTCATTGGCTTGGCTGGACAGTGCCTGCCTCTGCCTCTGTCTCTGATCCTGTCCCACTTCCTTCTTTGCTGTGGGGGCCTCAATCTGCACCCTCCATGCCCCTTACCCATCCCCCTAGACTTACCAATAGGGCACTGTTCTCCATTCTTTCAGGTTGCATTCTGGTAAATCGGCTATTGGATCAGTAACAGCCAATATGGCTAATCAGCTATCGGTAGTGTCCAAAAAAATCTTTATCAATGCAGCCCTAAAAAAACAGCTAACTCAGAAGCCCCCTGGACCTAAATGTCAGTCCTATACATACTTTGGGTCTAGGGCCTGAATCGGAGAGGGGGCGGGCTCCATTTAGGCTGTTTTGCCCCAGGCCCCACACCCTGCTCTGGTCAGCTCTGGATAGAGTCCAAGTGTCCTGACTTCTAGCCATGCCCCTGCTTATCAGCCCTCTAGTGGCAAGTGAAAGCTATGCACGCAACAAATGGTATGAAGACTGACAATGTGTTGGCATGGTACAGGGGGGTATGCACCCCCTCCCTAGATTATTGCACTGATGACAGAGTACAGGTGTGGCTGCAGCCTGGCTGGAGCCAGCATCTGGCAGTGGCAGCAGCAGCATGGAGTTGTGCCCTGCTACTGTGGTGGTGGCACAGGGTTGTGCCCCCTCAATGGCATCACTTGTGCATAGCTTATGGGTATAAATGAGCTACTGCTCACAGTGCATTCTAACTTTAACATTGCTTAATCTTCCACAGATTTAGTATGATCTAAGTATAATGTGTAACTTCATACTCTGCTTCCTGACCCTGGATTCGGCCTGTGCTTTGGACTTTGTCTCTGGTCCTCCTCTGGTGCTCTAACAACTAGGCAAGACTACCTGTTACCTGGTCCATTAAGAGCTTCTGCTTCAAAATGTTCTTCTGGAAACTGATCAACGCTTTGCTTTAATATTAACAAAAATCATTATCAGCTACCTCCTAAAGAAGTTCACAGGACTAAGCTAAAGTCCTGGGAATTTTTTTTCAATAAAAAGATTTGAATAAATGTAGATTTGACGATATTAAACTTTTTCAGAGGTTTCTTTTTTCTTTTTTTTTTTGGAAAAATTATTTTCAAATAATATGACATTTTTTGCCATTTGTGATATTGGAGTGGAGGTTTTGTTTCCATTTTTATTTAGTGCTTTTCAGATTCTATACATTTTTCTGGTTGTAATCTATGCAATGGGTGAATCTACACATCATCATATGGCAATATTGCTACAGCGCCGTGCTTTAGTACTTTTTTTGAAAGTAGTAAAGTATGGTGCAGTACAGGTGGTTACTGTACCATGCATGCAGTGCATGGTTAAATTTCATCACTATGTCACTCTATACCCAGGGAGTGCACTGCTATGGAGACATAGCTAGTGATCAAGTGCAGACACACACAATCACTACTTCACTGTAGCATGCCATACAGTGATGTAGCATGTTGCAATGCTACCATAGGGCAATGTGTAGATATGCCCAATAAGCTTTTCAGAGAAGGAGCATTTTATTTTGCTGTATAGCCCTAGCATATTTCTTTAGTCTTACAAATGTGGGGCAGAGTGATTTGCCCTTTGCTATTTTAATATTCTTTTCTCAGTTACATAAGTGATCCAAATTTGGAATCTTAGGAATGTGGCAGTTTCCCATAACATGCATCTGAAGTTTGGTTTAAAATGATATATCCTTAACACTATAAAAATTGTGAGAGAATACACAGTAAGATTCCAGCTTCTTTCTGAAATGGCAGACTGCATCCTGTTCCTGAACATAGAGTTTTCCCAAACAGCATAAATTTTTATTTTACCTAGTTTTGATCTTTTATAAGAGTGAAACACTGTCCTCTTTAATAACAAATCAAAGAATGCTGTCAAAGCCTACTCTTTAGGCCCACTGGTTTGAAATGAATTATAGTCATTTTGAAGCCAATCTGTTATCCTAAACAAAATTAATGAGAGAATATGTATATCAGAAATGCATTTTTCATTATGTTAAGATATGGTGGAATATAAAAAAATCAAAATAGATTAACTTCAAATTGTGTAACCTATTCCATCTATTCCACTGACAAAATCTGTGAAGGATAAATTCATGGATTATTTCCAAAGGCTTTAACATAATGTAAGTATTGAATAATGGCCCATTAACATTTGTCCTTTAACTGTACTGAGAGATGTTTATATTGACTAAAATATTTATACATTTCTATGTAATGAACCAACTTTCTGTTCAAGTTCAAGTAGAAAGCTTCCAAACAAAACAGTGATTTCTTTTTAAAGCTTTACTTAATAAATAGAGACAGAGATTTTTTTTCCTTTTGGATATAGTTGTCAAAGAAAATCACATGATGACAGGAAGATTTTAAAATATTGAGGAATCATTAGGTTTTAAAGGATCCAGAACTAAAAGCAGCTAAGTGGCACAATTTGGTGGAAGAAAGCAAATACAGTATGGACCAAATGCTTACTTGTACAATTTTCCATATTTAGATGAAATTTTTTTTAGAAGCAATGAAGGGTCTGAATTAAATCTGATAGCAACTTAATTTGTGTGTATAAAGGCCAGATGCAAAAAAATTTTAAAAATTAAAATTGCATGCATAAAGCAGGAGTTAAGCATCTAAGTGTCATAACCAAATCAGTTGAGTGCCCCTGTCACAATAGAACTGCCCCAAGCAACTGCAGTTTCTTTTAAATTTGGTACGTTCTGCCTCATTAGCTATTCCCACCTGGCGGTCTGTCATTGGCTACTCTAAACGTATAAAGGGCCGCACAGCTTCTGCCCAAGTCAGAGAGCTCTGAACACATGGTAGAGTATGGAGAACTTTGCCATGTAGCAGAGAAAAGCTGGCGGACTGGCCATCCTCCAACATCTCCCTGTCACCATCTGTTCCCAATGTATCCTTCATCCTGCATGCTTGTTTCCGTCTACAAACTCGCCGGCTCGTTCTGTTGCCAGTTACCTGTAACTACATAAGCAACTTGTTACCTGTAACTACTTAAGCAACCTTACCACCTGTGCCACGGCCATCAGCGGCGTAAGTAAAGTTAAAGTTATTTTTGCAACCAATACGCTATGTCCCACCTCTCCATCCACCAGCCTGCCTGACGGCCGAGTAATTAGCAATCCTCCTCAAGTCGGCTCCAGCCATCTGAGACATGGCATCATGAACAGGATCTAAGAGCACAGTGGTGAAGATAAATCTAATTGAGTGCTGCCCCTGGCGCACCGGGACCCACCGCGTGGAAAACGCGGATGAACTCTGGGCGCATATTGCCTACCACCAGGTGAGAGGAGGGGATGGAAGGAACATCGACGGCTACTTCTCGGTAAAAGGAGAAGAAGCAGTCATAAAGGAGTGGAGAGTGAAGCTGTTTCCTGGGGCATTCGGATGTGTGATGACCAGTGACTGGGTTCGCAACTGAGCCCCCAATGAAATAGTGACCTTGTCCCTGAAGGGGGGGGGAAGGCGAAGAAGGCGGAAAATCTCACCCCCGCTCAAGAGTTTGCTCGGTGCACCCGGTGCCTGCTGGAAGGAGGGGAACCCTGCCGGATTGGTTTGACTCTTTGGCCTGGAGGGGCCCAAAATGGAGGAAAGGGAAAATGATAGATGTGCTGTTTTGTGCGATATCAGGTTTACTGCAGGAAAATGCAACTTTAGAAAAGCAATTACAAACAGCGGGCATGGAGTCACTGGAGTAGGCGGTGGGGGGCTCTGAGCCGCCGCTAGCAAATGGCGCCGGCCACGTGGAGACGCTGCCAAAAAATGACACTGAGGAAAGCAAAAAGGGTGCGAAAACCCCCCTGGGAGGTGGGCCGGCCACGTCACCACCCTCAGCCCCGCCCCCCGGGGTGACGGAAAAAGAAAACCGCCCCCCCCCCACGAGGGAGGAAAATTGTATCCAGCGCTCCCAGCTGACGTGGGGACAGAGAAACTGTATCCAGTGCTCCCGCCCAACGAATTTAACCCTCTCCCGATGGCAGCTCACCCGATAGCACTGATCAAGCAAGTTACTGATGTACAGGGCGCAACTCGTACTACCACCACATACCGCACCTGCACCCGGGGCGAATTGCAGGAGTTGTGCAGAGGATCAAAACCCTCTTAATGATGCTTATCTAGCCTCCTCTTGAAGACTCCCAGGGTAGGCGAGAGCACCATCTCCCTTGGGAGCCCGTTCCAGACCTTGGCCACTCTAACTGTGAAGAAGTTCTTCCTAATGTCCAGTCTAAATCTGCTCTCTGCTAGC
>JAGPOW010000261.1:64553842-64566770 GCA_030014935.1 Caiman crocodilus | reverse complement strand
TTGTTCTTGCTCCTACCTTGGGTGTCTTTAAGAGTAGATTGGATAGGTACTTGGCTGGGGTCCTGTGACCCTGGCACTCGTTTCCTGCCAATTGGCGGGAGGTCAGACTAGATGGCCTGCTCTAGGCTCCTTCTGACCCTTTGTACTATGATACCTATTAAAAGGCCCAAACCAAAGGGAAGCCCCTGAATTGATTCAGAGATTTGGAAGGCTTGCAGCAAGGCCTCATCCGTGCATGAGGAGCTCCCATCCCTTCTATTTTCATCCTGCTCTGCCTTAACACGTACAAGTGATATGAGTTCTGCTTTCAACAGTTTGAGGTGCACTTTCACAGAAACCCCTGCATCTGTCTCCTTGAAACCTGGCAGGCTTCATGCCCTCAGAAGGGGCTACTATCCTGCTTTTTTTTAATCCAAATCTGCAAAAAAATGACAAAGTCATAGGTATTTTAGTAATTCCCCATTACAGTCTATGGCTGAACCTGAATCCGTCAAATCGAACCAGGGCAGTGATTCGAATCACTGAATCAAATCACTGTCCTTCTGAGTCAGCCAAATATGAATCGAATACTTGCTGCTTCACACAGGCCTACTGTCCACAACCACTTGTGAGCAAGGTTTCAACTGTTTGCACACCAAAACCTAGTGCAATACCTGTAAAGACAAGTAGACAATCATGAGCAGGGGTCAGCAATTATTTCAGGTGGAGGGATGCTTAGTGAGTTTTGGCAAGCTGTCAAGGGTCACATGGGTAGCCCTGCCCTTCAACAGGTGGCCCCCCGGTCACAATCTTGTGACCAGAAGTCCCACCCCCTAAGCCCTGACCTTTGCCACCAGAAGTCCCTCCCCTTGCGCCTGGAAGTACTTCTCTTATCAAGGGGTTTTGCCATTTCAGAACCAGAAAAATACCAAATTATATTCTAAAAAGTGATCATCTACAACATTCATTAATTTAATTTCAAAAAATATTTTTGTCCCAACGTACATGCGTTTGTGTAGTGTATGTGGAGGTGAC
The DNA here is from genome assembly GCA_030014935.1 of Caiman crocodilus. NCBI lineage: Eukaryota > Metazoa > Chordata > Crocodylia > Alligatoridae > Caiman > Caiman crocodilus. The sequence goes on along the minus strand of JAGPOW010000261.1, from coordinate 64,565,756 downwards.
TGCACAATAGCTTAAAATGAAGTCTTATTCTTGTATATTGTGGGGGTGTGTATAGGTTTGTAGGGGCTGTGGGTGTGTGAGTATGTGGGGTGTGGGTGGGTATGGGGGGAGGATAGCTGAGGTTTGTGTATGGCAGTGTGAGGGGAGGCATAGGTGCATGTGTATGGAGGGGTAGGCATGTGGGACTCACCCTATAAACACACATACACGCTCTTTGCCCCATGCCTGCAAACATGCACATACTCTGCCTCTGAGCCTGCACACACATACCCCTACCAGTGCAGTCCCATGCTCCGTGGTCTGGGGATGCAGCTGGGAGCCACAGCCGGATGGTGCTGGAACAGGGTGGGAGCCAGAAGGCAGAAAACTGATGGGGGGTGGGTGGGGGCTTAAGTCTGCAAGTCTGCGGGGGGCTCCCTCTGGGTCCTACTGCCCCTGGTTCCAGCCAGCTTTCAGAGGGACCCGGGGCAAATAGATATTAATTTACTACATTTTTTAGGGGCTCGATGGGCCAGAAAGAATGGCTTGGTGGGCTGGATTTGGCCCATGGACCATATTTTGCCTGCCTCTGATCATGAGGAATGCATACAACTTTCCTCATTTTGATGACATTCTGCCTGGAATAGATGAGGCAGGTCTCCACATAACAGAAAAAGTGCGCTGAATGCAACCACTAACTTCCTGGGGTTTACCCCCATTAAATCATGTTGCCTTTGAGAGAGGACCTAAAAGAAAAAAGGACAGGACAAACAGTCTTGCATTAAAGATTAATGAGATAACTGCTTTAGCAAGCACTGTAGGGTCCCCCACCATCAAAACATTTAAATGACTTTCTGATATGGATGCACAAATGTTTTCAATTACTGCAAGCAGTGGGTATCACATTACAGGAGGACCCTCTGTTGTTTGAAACTTTGCTAGGCTCCCTTAATATTCACACTGTGAAATTTGATGACAGTGCTTCTCAAATGATTAGAAGGGTAGTCCAAAAACCTTTTAAGTTACCCATAGAAAGCTATCCTGGCTATCCTGACAGCATTCTCTAGATTACCCAGGGAGACTCCCACACATCTGGCAGAGAGAGTGAAAGTTTTTTATGAGATAACTGAAGATAAATAAATTGACCAGGAAGAAATGAGTGAAACTGTGTTAAATGTGTTACTGCCAATTGTGTCCAAGTGGATGGATGCTTAGTATGAGGATGGAGGGAAAAAATTACCAATGAATGAATGGCTGGGAAAAATAGAAACAGCTATTGAAAAGCATGAAGAAACTTCTGAATTATGGACATAGTTAAAACAATAAAAACCTAAGAAACCAGGCTATGTAACCCAAGACTGAAGCTGAAGTTGGCTACGTTAAGAAATCAATAAAGGAAAAGGTATAGGAAAAAAATGGAGAGTAGACTCCAATGGGACAGTGACTACAAAAAATTTAAACCTTAAGGAAAAAATAATTTTAAAAATAACTGCAGGCATAGCTGGACATATGGAAAGGGCAGCAATTCAAACAAAAAGATAAGACTGAATGAACCAATTGTAACTAAAATAATAGCAAAAGGCAGTCTTCATCAAGACTTAAGATGCATATTTCAACAACCTTAATTTTTGGGAACAATCCTATATTCATATTTGAGCTGTAAAGCCTGGTGAGCACAGGCTTGTAAATTTCTTATTAAACATGATGATTCTTATTGTAAAATCCTTAACGCTCCAGTTTGGCTTATGCACAATTAACAAACAATGTGCTATAAGAGGAAAGGAAAACTTCATTAAAGCAAAAACTGTGAAATGATGGGATAATCACTGATTGCACCAAGCAATGGTTAGAACTGTACCAAAGACAAAAAGAAAAATTTCTAAAAATAAATGGTATGGCCCATACCATATTGTAAATAAATGAGGACCACCCCTGTATCAAATTCATATAAATGGCCAGACGTATTGAAATCCTCATGCAGATGAAAATATATGCAATTTAACTTGTGTGTTAAAGTAAAATCCTTAGTACTTGCTATAGACAAATCTCTAATAGCAAACCACTATCATTTATCTATACAATGTTGGTGTGTGTGTATGTGTGTCTGTGTATACTTACACTTATACTCACACAATAATGTGTGTATAAAAACAAAATAATAGAGAGATGATTTCTTATTTTGTTTTACAGAAAATGATGCTAACCTGGATAAAGAAATTTCTAATCCTGGCAATTGCAAACAAGAAGACAGATGGACTGGCTGGCATACTGGCTGAACAACACACATGCAATGACATAACAACTCTGGACAACAGAGAATTCAGTGCAAACATATCTATCAATGATTTAGAACATATGGATGTCTCTTTAGCCAGTGTGCATGTAATGTATGGAAGTAAAGCTGCTGATCTGGTTAAGAAAAGTTAATTCCACCCGCGATTGCAGCAAAGGCCTAATTTATTAAACAGCACAGTCATTACAGCACAACTACATAAAAAATAGAACATGTTATATTAGACTTCTTATAATTTGCTAAATTTGACTGGGATGCCTCAATGTACCAAGATAAAAGTATCAATATCTTAATGATAATTCCCAGATGGAATAATCCTCCAGTAAAGGTATACTATGTGACTAGCATGGAAACCTTTGTAAATAATATATGTGTGTGCAACACTACCATAGTATTTCCCTGGAGTCAAAAGAAATGTGGTTAGAAGTTAATCAAAATTACTGTTAATAAAACGATGGATGGTGACTCTGTGAGTGCTGTGCCTCCATCACTACCAATAGAACCAAAAGGGGCTAGGTCCAATTGATACAAAAAGAATTGATGAATGAGGCAGCTTGAGTAAAAAATACAATGTGTGGTTTGGAGTATTCTCATTTTATGAAGAGGGAAGAAACCTGTCAAGGAAACTGGGAAGGATTCTGTCTGAACATAACAAGTAAAATTCAAATTGGGACTCATGCTTTCTTGCCAACATGCAATGCAAAGACTGTAACTGAGCGTATCATTCCTTTTGACAAGATTTATTTATTTATTTATAAATGAATATTTATTCATTATATTTATTCACTTATATTTATTTTGATTTATTTTCCCCATCACAGATTTATACTTAGATGTACAGAGCACCTATAGATGTGCTCATTCACGTTCTAATTAGAACGTGTTGGAACAGACTCAATTAACCTGGCCCAGCTCAACATGCTGTGCTTCTGGGCACATGTTTATATTTCATTATGTCTCAAATATAAATCCAGTTGTTCTGCTTTCAGGCTGCACAGGCAAATATCCAATCCTCATTCTGAAAGCCACAAAATCACAATGCTGAAGAGTTTCAAATAGGTAGACTGAATATGAAGAAGTTATGGATTGTTACTTTAAAATAACTTTCTGTGTTTATAATTTGTAAATAAATAAAATAAGTAGGCTTGATTATGTGACTTGATAATTAATTTTTTTTACAATACATTCTGATATTCCTTTCCCACTAATTTAAATGAGGTTTCTTATCTTTTCATTTTCATTAATAGTATAATTTGTGCTATTAGCAACTGTAAAAAAAAGTTAAGCAGCATTGAGTATATCTATATGAGACACTTTAGTGCACAGTAGACTAATCTACTCCACAATAAAGCATAACTACCTACATGAGTGCAGCATTTACTGTACAGTAAATTAGTCTACTATGTAGTTGACTACTACCTATACATGCAGACAGTAGATTAACCGCACATTAGTGCATGTGTAGACAGCTGACTGAGATCAAATTGCTCCCAGTCAGCCTAGGCAGCAGGGGGAAGGGGAACTCTCCATTTCTCTAGGCATCTCCCTCCCAGCCCTGTGCCCTAATCCACAGATGGGGAGCAGGACTGGGAACCTGTCCCCTCCCTCCGCACCTGTTTCTTAGCTCCATGCCCCAACATCTCTCCCCACCCCCTGAAGCCCGGGTTTGACCCAAGTGCCCCCTGCCAGCCTGGGGCTGACACCCAGGGGAACCTCTATCTCCTTCTGGCTGCTACTGGGGGGAAAGAGCAGGGCAGGAGTAGCCCTGTACTGAACTGCTCCAGTTGAGAGAAAATTTGCTCCTGACGGGCACATGTGTAGACATGCTCCCAGAGAAAGCTTACTGAGCAGTATTGTACTCAACACCTTAATAGCATGTGCAGATGCACCCATTAACTACTATATTATTTGCTGATCAAATGCTCATATAGAATATTGAGTGAGAAATTATGCTAAAAATTCTTTAGTCATCCTTTCCATTTTGAAGGGGAAGGAAAGAGTTCTTACATGTGAAAAGACAGGCATCCTGGTAAGCTGCATATCTGCTGGACCACAACAGATATATTGGAGAGATACTATTGGTGGCTATGTTAAAAAGCTACACAAGCGTGCTAGTAAAAAACCCCTGTGACATATGTTGTATACAGAGATTCCAGAACATGGCATTTGGGTAATAAAGTTGTCAAACAGTCTATCCTTAATTCCAGCTGGTGACTCAGTTGCTAGAGTGGAAAATTAGTAGGGAGAAAGGAAGCAGCAGGATGAGTGCTAACAACCACAAAAGACCTTGCCAAGTCTACAATCAATAATGAGCCAATTTACTTTCTAATTGCTTTGCTACAGGTTTTGGAAAGCTCTCATGTGCTGTATACATGTTCTTTTTCTTATTATTGTTGCATATGCAGTGGGAAACCAATAGTTTATTAACAGTGAGATGTCAATGTATTTAGTTAAGGCAAATAGGAACTAAAAAATATTTGGTTCCTACTAGACACATCTACATGTGCCCTTGACTGTGCAGCTGGTACTTGCTTTAGCAAGTACTAAATGGCTGTGCAGTACCCATCAGTACTGCTCATCCCAGGCGTCACATGGGTTGTTTTTGACCCAACTGCACAATAAGACTGAGGTATTGTGCAGTAATTTGTTGCTACTGCCCAGTAGCAGTGGCATCATGGTTATGCCATGCTATGTCACCATAGTGATGAGCTACACCACCATAGTGCACTGCTACAGTGACATAGTGTCTTGTTCAGATGCATTCACTGTGAATAAATATTTTTCCTTGCTTCCCTGAATCTTAAATTTCCTACCTTGGTCATCTCTAAATTGTTTAAAGTACAATCCAACCAAGTATAACCTTTTACCTTTCATCTTAAGAGGAGCCTTTTAACTTCTAAATTCAATAGTCCATACATTTAAGGGAACAAGTTAAACCAGGGGTAGGCAATTATTTTGGGCAGAGGGGTCTCTTACTGAGTTTTGGGAAGCCATCGAGGGCTGCATGATAGGCAGCCAGGAGCAGATAAATATTAATTTTATAAATTTTTTAGGGGCCCTGTGGGCTGGATAGAATGGCCGGGCTGGCCACATCTGGCCCCCGGGTCACATTTTGCCCACCCCTGGGTTAAACGATCCCAAGGAATGTTCGCCTATTGTCTCTACTTTAATCACCTCTAGTAGGAGTTGTGGTGGTGTGGGTGCTAAGGTGCATGGTTAACAGCTCAAAGATTGCAAGTTTGAGGCCATAGCCAAAGTATTCATAGCATAGCCCTGTCAGGTTCCAATGAATCTGCGAATTCTCATAAAAACCTTGTCATAGAAGGACATGACAAAGAAAAGGAAGCACCTCTTGTAATGACTCAAATAGCAGTACTTTTCAGGGAACATCCTGAATATACATCTTGATCATTTTTCTTTGTCCTTGGCTCAGACCATTACACTCTTTTATGATGTGTCTCCACAGACATTTTTTAAAGTCCATATTTTTTCCAGGTTGTTTTCCAGTCCATTTTTCTTGCTTGCAACACTTGTTAGCACCACCAGTTGAATACTTTTCACATACACTCAAAGAGGGGACTAAACAGTATGTGTACACATGGAAATGGCCTAAGCAGGCAACCATACAAAATGAGGTTTATTTAATCTAGTCTCTTTATATTCTCTCCTTTTATACTTTCTGCATCCAAGTTCCATAACTGCTGAATTCATTATGTAACCTTAGGACTGGGAAATTTGATGGGGAAGTGTACTATGAAAAAATGCCACCCAGAAGAACTGGGTCATGATATGAAGAATATGATAGTGTGTAAATAAGCATATAGAGAGTTGTCCTATATTCCTGGAAGTTGGTGGGAGTTTTGTCATGGATTTCAGTGGTGTGTGGTTTTCACTTTTAGTATAGATAAGAATGTAACTTGAGGGAATTCTGAAGTCTGTCATATTTCTGTCCTTAAACTTATACTGGGCCAAGTAGGAATAATGCGTGAAATAGTGCATTGGCTTTATTTCTGTTCCAGTGCCTTTTTTCAAATGTCAATAATTTTCAAAGTATAAGTTTGAAAAAGTAAAAAATGATTTTCTTTATGGAGGTATAGTGAAGATAGACCTGGCTACCTGGTATTATTTGGAAAGATTCCACGCTCAATATGAAAATTACCAATTTGTAATTTCTGTATTTTCCAAGATGAAAGTGAGAGGAGGTTTTCAGATAAAGACCATAAAAACCTTACTATGCTCTTTGTACAAACACTGCAGGAAGAGTGGGAGGTGTCCCTGACTATATAACATTTGCAGAATTTGTCAACACATTAAACTAAAGCAGATAAAGCTGGCTGAATGCTGTAAAACTTGTATTTCATTTAATTTAACAATGAATTTGCTTTTACTGTGTGCTCACAGCTCTTGTGTCTGCTCTCTGAGCATTCTAGCTATCAAGGATTTTCACATCAGTGCTCAAGAAAATAATAAAACTTACATTTGCAAATGTAGGTATTTGCACTGGAAACAGGATATTTTGAGGGATAAGGCACTCCTGGAAAAACCAATGGGCTAGCAGTCCTTTAACCCTCTGCCAAACTTCTGATAACAAAAACTATATGAGGTAGACTGAGATCTCAGTGATCTGTTCCGGAACAGAGATGTGTGCGTGCACATTTTTTTTGACAAATGATTATGGTAATAGCAGAAATGAGCAGTAAATGTAATAAATTTAGACAGGGTTGCATCCTATTTTTTCTAGAAAACCTCCCTTAGGTAAACTTTGCATGATCTAGAACAGGAAAAAAAATCTATTCTTTTGTCTTTTCTATTGACCTGTTTGAGAGATTAAAAAGCACAAGAGATTAAAAATCACTCTTCTGTTGGTCAGAGGAATTACAGTTCTCTGCATATTTATCACAATGAATATCAAATATTAACCATTTGCAATGAACTGTTCATGTTCAGTCCAGAGTTCAAAAAGAAGTTGTAAAAACTGTAATCTGTACAGGGCCATTGTATGACCAAGAGAAGAAGCAATACATCACAAGTAAATACATTACAAGTAAATATTAACTGAGTTATTTTGCTTATTTGTAAAGAAAATGAAGGAAAATGAAAGGGGGAGGCTTCACCTGGATAAGCCACATCCAGATGAATTTAGAGCCATCTGCACTCTACAACTGTTACCCATGGTTAAGTCAAAACTACATTTGCAGAGTTATCTTCTTAAAATCCGGGGCTTTTTCTAGCTTTGGAGGCATGTTAGAATATGTCTAGAATGCTGTTAAATAAGAATTGCCAGTAAAAGAGGAAGACTTTTGAGACTCTCCAAATGGAGAAAAACCCAAACTCTCTCACTCTCAATTCATAATGGATCACAAGACTTTTGACATATCTACAATTTGCTTGGAAGATTTCTGGGCAAATTGGAGGACTGGACCAAAAGAAATCTTGTGAGGTTCAGTAATGACAAGTGCAAAGTCCTGCACTTAGGATGGAAATGCACTGGTACAGGTTGGCAGGAAGCAGCTCTGCAGAAAGGTACCTGGAGGTTGCAGGGAGCAATAAGCTGAATATAAGACAAGAGTGAGCCCTTTGCTGTGAAGAAACCTAATGGCATACCAGGATGCACAGGTAGGAGTGTTGCCAGCAGATCAAGGAAAGTGATTATTCTCCTTGATTCAGCATATGTGGAGTACTGTGTTCAGTTTGGGGCCCCCACTACAGAAAGGATGTGGACAAATAGGTGAGTGTCCAGCAGAAGGCAACCAAAATAGTTAGAAAGCTGGGGCACATGACTTCTGAGGAGGGCCTGAGGGAACTGATCTTATTTAGTCTAGAGAACGGAAAACTGAGAGAGGACTTAATAGCCTGGTGGTTCCAAAGAGGTTAGAGAGAGACTTTTCTCAGTGGTGGCAGGTGACAGAACAAGGAGCAGTGATTTCAAGTTGTAGCAAGGGAAGCTTAGATTGGACATTGGGAAAAACTGTCTCACTAGGTGGGTAGTAAAACCCTGGAACAGTTTACTCAGACAGGTAGTAGAATCTCCAACCTTGACAGCTTTTAAGATGCGACTAGGCAAAGCCTTGGCTGGGATGATACACTTGGGGATGATCCTGCTTTGAGCAGGGGGCTGGATTAGATGACTCCTGAGTTCCCTAATCTTCTATGATTCTATGATTCCATGTCCCTCTCCACTATATCTGTCTATCTGAGCTTTCTTTTTCCCTTCTCCCTGGTAGTGCCATTATGGTGACTTCTTTTTCCACCTATTCTTTTGGACACCTTTGAACGTGCTTATACCACCCCAGTCTTCTCTCTTGTACTTTCTTAGACGTACTTAGATGTACTTTCACTACCTTCACCAATCCCCTGATGTAAGTATTCCTCACTTTATCCATCTACATCACTCCACACATTCATCATTTTCTTGATCATTTAATTTTAGTTTAGTATAATTAGAACAGTTAGCTAAGCTGTCAGTTTAACTGATCTTAAATTTGCCTGTTAACTAGTAAAATTCATAAAAACATGCACAGTTATTTTTTCTTTTAAAGTTTCAATAAGATTCATATAGCCTCAAGAGCAAAAATAATTTAATAAAGCATTTCAGAATGATTAAACTTTGTCTCTGGATTAACACTTATGTCTATCTCCATTATAGAGGTTCTAAGCACCCTGACATACACTGCAGCACCAGGTTCCCCCCAAAAAATCCAAACCCCCAGTGCTTCTTTGAACATTTTCAATCATTTGTATGTGTTGTTCCCATCAAGTATAACATAGTGAATTTTTCAGGATTTCACTCACATTTCACTGGTTATTTCAAGTGAATATAAAGACAGCTTGTCAATAGAACTTGAGCTACAAGAACACAAGACAATACTGAAAAAAATTCCTTCCCTCTAATTTACAGCATTACAGGTATTATAAATGGATGTAAAATTGCTGCAAAATGAATTAATCTGAATTTGTTGCATTTGAAAGTTAGTCATATATGTTATCAACTTTATGTTTTATTTTATTCAATTGCCCACAATAATGAAGTGAATAATCAATGAAGGAAAGTGGCTTTTTTTAAAATTCTGAGCATCTTCCTGAAAAATCTGCAGGTGTCAGAAATGAATGTTTCTTACAAACAGGTAATTATTCATAATGAGTTCCATGGAGAATTCTCTCATGTTCTTTGAGTTGCTTCAAGGCATCAGTAGTGACAGATTATAGACAAAACTATAAGCAAAGAGCACAATGAAATGCTCACCCATTTCAGCTCGTGGGTGTTTGATCTGTATTATTAAGATGTCTGCTTTCTGCAATTTAATAGGCAGATCCTCTGAGCCTTACATCACTTTTAAAAATACATATTTTTCTCTCTAAGCTGTTATTCCTGGAAAGGATTAGTTGTACATTTTAAGTTTGCACAAGTCTCCTGAAAGCAAATGGAAAACTCTGAAGTATAATAGATGAAATAGTTAATTCTCAGTTAAAAAAAATTTAAAATTGCCTTTCTTTCATTGAAATCAGTGATAGAACCATAGGATTCATGGAGAGTGTCTTGTGGGCATTTGCTTCTCCTTTTATCCTGTTTCTCTGAGAAATTTCTCTCTTCCTCAGCCTTTATTTTTGTGTCTGTTTTAAATCTAGACACAGTATTTGCATTAAAGGGGAAGTTTTAGAGGGATTTCAAAGAGTACTGCCAATGAATTTACTATACCTAATCTCCTGAAAAATAGAACAAATCACTAGCCATATTTTACCACTGAAACAACCATGTTGAAACTGGGTGCTTCTACACAAGATGCTTAATGCACTGTAGAATAATTCTACTGCACATTGTGTGCAGTGTCATGGCAAAAACCATGCTATTGCACTAATGTACAATGGAATTAGTCTACTAGAAAAAGACTATGCACCTTTGCTGCTGCTCATTAGCACTGGCTACTGTGCATTTATGTAGAACCTCATATCAGAGGTAGTAAACCTAATGCAAAGTAGCAAAGGCACATTAATGCATGTGTAGCTGCACTGACAGGCAACTCCTAGCCTTTGCAAATTCCGGCAGGTCCTCAATTCCTCCTGTTGTCAGTAGAAATCAAAAGCTTCTGTTGCCTAAAATGACTTGGCCCTTCATGGTAACTCCTTTTCTGTAATTATTAAATAGAACTTGTTGTTGATGTAATATACTTGAAGCTTGGAAACCTGAGAAACACTTAATTATTTCCCTCATGAAAAATAAATACAAATGTGGGAGAAATTTTAAACATTTCTTTGTGCTTAATAAGTGACTTTTATATTCAGTCCTATAATGTATGCAGTTGATTAATAATCATATAATAGTTCACAATAAACCTTGAGGAATTTTCCTGCATGTGAAAAATAATTTTTAATTTTCACTAATTAAAAATGGAACCATGTGTTTGCTTAATTATAGTCATTACCTTTTTATGCTGGAAAAGAATTCCCCAGTTCATCTGAATCTGAAGGTCACAATAATTACAAATTTTATTTTTTTAAATAACTTTAGTTAAAATATGCATAACTACAAAGTTTGAAGTAAATTTCTAGAGGTGGGGTGAAGAGCTTCTAGTCAACTAACAAAGTTTGCTTTCTTGTTTTCTGTGTTTTTGAGAGACACTTTAGATGCCTAAAACTTAAACCTTGCAATGCCTAAAAATTAGGTGCCTGGCTTCAGGATTTGGATTTTAAAAAACAGGGATAGTCATTTATGTTCCCCCTCAACAGGGAAAGTTAGGAGCCTCTAAACAATCTGGATATAGAGCTGCAGATCACTTAGAACTAACTAAAAAGAAATACTGGGTGGATCTATGCATCGCCATACGGCAACAGTGATGCACTATGTCATCATATGGTGTGCTATGGAGACATAGTAAATGATCACGTGTGGTCACAGCTATGTCACTATAGCAGCACACTCCTCCAATATAGCATGCTGCTATGGTGACATACCAGCAAAACTTACCCACGCGTAGCACAATACCCGCCTGTACTGTACCATGCTTTAGTACTTCCAAAAGGAAGTATTGGGCACTTTTTTGGTGGTGTATGACCTTGCTGAGAGGATTATGATACAACATAGCCTGCATTATGTTTTCCTGGTCAGTCCCCATGGATCATACTGTGTCTGGGTTTACTGGAATAGACGCCAAAGACAAACTCAAAGCCAGGTACCAGTTCTAGTCCAGAACAGCATATTGAGGGTCAGGACAAGGTTGTAGTCAGGGAAAACAGCTGATCCAGGTTATGAAGTCCAAGACAGGAACAGGAGCAAGTGGGAGCAGGCAGGAGGTCCAAAGTATAGAGTCAGGTTTTGGCATGCCAACCAGGCCAGAGGTATTCTGTTGCCCAGAGGCCTCTTTACTTTCTGGTCTGAGTTTCTATTGCCAGTGTGTGCAGCCTCTCCCTGACAGATGATTCAGTTGGATTGCCTGATTACCTCCATCTAAGGTCTGGGATCAGATTAGTCTCAGCTGGACCCCGGCTTCTTAAAAAGATAACTTGTGTTATTACCAATTCCATTGAAATGGAAATGTAGTGTGTGTAACAGCAGAAGGAACCAGGGGGAAGTCTGTAGAGCTGTGCTGACTGTTAATTTGGATTACAACTCCCCAAGCACCCAAGGGCTGTGGGGCAAGGGAAAAA
>JAGPOW010000261.1:64511996-64548874 GCA_030014935.1 Caiman crocodilus | reverse complement strand
TCTAGTGCATGAAAACCATGAAACCACACCAAAATTGCAACAGTTGTAACATAAATTCAAAACTAGTCTTCCTACATGCCCGGTGAAAGGTAAAAAAAACCCAAGCCCACTACTATATCTGTGGAGTTGTCTGGTAGATTATATATATATGTATTACGTTTAATAAAATTGAACAACTCAAGTAATCCCTATGAAATTGACTGATAGAGAAATTACTGCTTGACACAAGAACAGATATCAGAATTGTCTATATATTATATAGCTATGCATATTGCAGCAGCTGGAGCCTTTATTTGAAAAAGTAGTTCCATAATATTAACTACTGAGAATAGCAAATGGAATGGGAATGAAACTACATTTTACTCATGTTTTATTTTCTCATTTGAGTGGAGTACTGTATTTACAGAGAAATTGAAAACTGAAAGTCTACAAAACACTACAACTACAAAGGAATAGATTGTGGGCAAAACCTTAGATAAACATCTAGAATTTTGATAGATTTATGATAAAATCCAAAGGGAAATGGACGCTACAAAAAAAAACTCATGAAGAGAAAATGTATATCTACTGTAACACATGTACTGTGGTGGGAATAAAATATGCTGGAAACCTTCCAAAAATCTTGAAGAATCATTCTATATGTAAGCTACGATACATAATGCTTTGCAGATCAGGTTTCCCTGGTCATTGCTCAAATACTATCATGACTGGCACTAAAAAGAGACGTGAGGTGTGTTGAAAGCGCTGTGTGTATATCCTCCTCTTGAAAGTATTTCCTGAATAAGGCTTGAAAAACTACATCTAAAACATCTACATTATCAAAAATAAAAAAGGTCCTGTCTGGTTTAAGAATGCTAAATTTTTCATGCAATGTAAGCTCAGTTTAATTATTATTCACCCTAGAGAAAACTATAAATTGCATAATCTTTCAAAACAAGGCCGTGGTCCTATTCAGCTGTAACTGAAAAGATGAAATGTGCATTTATTTCCATGTAGTCTGCCTTATTTTTTAACAGAAGCACTAGTATAAGTGTGTAGCAGAGGACCAAGCTTGGACTTGGCTATGCTTGCACCTTGAGGCAAATCCGGCTAGGAGACATGGCCACCAAAAGTGCCAGAGCCAAGGGAAAATGCCAATACAGCACTAAATGTGTTAAACCACATGCACCACTGGCAGGTATAGCTGGGGCCAGCTCCCATAAAACCAAGGAAATTCCAGTCCTCCACAAAAAGAAAGCAGCTCAACTTTCAAGTTCCCTGGAGACAGGAGACAAGTACCTTGCATTTTGTGTGAAAGTGAGAATGAGACATGGAGAAGGGAAGAGAGGGTCTCCATCCATGGAAACAAAGGTGGAAAGCTGATGCTGAGACCACTGTCACACAGACTTGTCCCAGCCTGGTAGGCAGGAAATCTCCTCTGATAGAGAATGAAGGGAATCGCAGTCTTCACTGAAAGTGAGCAATTGCCAGGCCTGAACTGATTCCAGAAGAAAGGGGAAAGTTGAGAAATGTATGGACTGTAACATGTGAGGCATTGAAATTAATTAAAGACTGATCAAAGAAGATAATTGATTAATTAGAGCATTTAGTCCAGAGAAGGACCAAAAAGGCCATGCCAGAGGGAAATGCAAGAGATACCTTGGAGTTAAACCCATTGCCCAGAGTAACACCAATTGGGACAGTGTCAGGTCAGGGTAAAAGGGAGGAGGAGCCCTGTAACTATACCTGGTGAACTTACATCAACTGACCTATTAGCTAGATATCCACCTCCCTTTGTACATTTTAATATCATCTCAGCATGGTGGTCAAAAGAGAACAGCACAGGGGTGATAAAAGGGTCAATTAATGGTTAAATGGGTGATCACTGTTATAAAGTAGAAAGACTTTCAGCTTCTTGTTCATTTATGTAAGCTTGAATTGATATAACCAATAATAATTTTGGTCATAATAATAATTTAAGAAACAGGAATACTACATGATGTATATTTAGTTTGTGCTGCCTTTAATCACAGATCACATTCTCATTCTTTCTTGATTTTTTTAAAACAAAACTGATTCATGGCAAAAGTATATAACCTTCAAGTCAAATTTCTTTGTTCTCATGGTGAGTAGTAATTTTCTCTATCATTCAATTCCATTGTAATATCTTGTGTTGTTTAGTCTTATTAAATGTAATATTTTAAAAGATCTTGACAATTTACAAAGCTTCTTTGAAACCCAGATCGGTCAACACTGTTAAATAACCTCTGTAATACACACTTTTTTACAAATCAGTAAAAGATAACATACAAATCTTGAAACTGTTGTACCTCAGTACTGCCTCTGTTTCATCCATATCTGCATCAGAGGCATAATGGGCTGGCTTTGCACTCTGTTCAGGAACAGTACATGGGTTGCACTAGCTGCTACTGTCAGCTGCAAAGTTGGCTGTTTTTGTGCTGCCTTACCCTCTCAAAATGTTGTGTCTGGGGCTGTTGCCCAATTGCTATCACCTTCACCCCACTGCACCCCCTATTCAGTTATGCTACTCATCTACATGAGCTGTGTGATTTTGTGAGGAACATAGGCCCAGATTTGAACTGGTCTTTAGGAAATTTTTAACAGCTTAATTATGAAATGGACAAAATTTATTCTGACAAAATATAACAGCAGCTTATTTTTAGGTTGAGTAATTAGAACAAATGCTACATTTATACTTGCTCCCTAATTTTGTTTTTAGTAAAAATTTGGCATATAGTAAGAAATGTTGATGGACATCGACGAGAAGATGTGAAGAGGAAATGTGTTAAGTAACTCAATAAAAGTCTTTTTTTTCATACTTTGGGTATCATGCTCATTACCTCAGCATAAATATTGACATCAAAACTTTCCAGGCAAAGATCTTAAGCTTATCCTGGGTTTTGTATTTTTGAAAGAAGACCTGGACCATGGTTAACTTGAGTTTTCTACAGCCATTGTCATTTGGTGATGAAATCTATTGTTATTACCTGAGGCCTAGAGAATGCCCAATATAAGTGGACTGGTTCCTGTTGACAAAATAAAACACTTAAGAATACACCTGTTTGGCTCTGGTGGCATGAAGGCAGAGCAAATGAAACATAATCCTTATAAAAGCAAAGAGCACAAACATGTGGCAGCAGCAGTATCCAAAGCTGCATGTTCTTCTCTTACCTGTCAGGACATCTAAAAGAAGAGGAGGCAGTAGCATAATTTAACGGAGGGTGAAGAACATGAACCAGCCCTGGACACCAATTCATGGGTTCTTCAGGGAGCCCAGGCCATCACTGCCACTGCAGCAGACTGTATTCCCATCCACTCCTGCACTGTCCAGGACACCAAATGTCTCTGAGAGGAGGTAGAGGTCAGTGTGCAAGTTGAAAAGGCCTCCATATGGATTATTAGCCCTTGCTATACTTCTGATTCCTGCCTGATTCTATATAACAAACAGCAGCAACCATGAGTTTAAGGTCCCCCAAAGCAAGGAGAACTTTGAATTCTTCTTTTTCACTGTTATTTGAAGGGATACCATTTTTCCTTCATGTATGTAGGTGTGCATGAATGTGTAGAGAAATACTATAGTTCCCTAAAAGTAACTGTGAGCAATCATTTAATTAGTTAGTAGATGGAAAGTAGTATTATCCAAAACCTTTCTATGGTTTAACCATCACCTCTGTGTTAAGTCTGTGGAAATATTCTGAATTATTTTGAAAGTATGCATTTGAATAAGAACAGCCACAATATTGTGAGATGAGAATGAGCATTTAGAAGGGACGTGTTGAAGTGGGATGAGTATAGTTGCACTTGACACAAACCAAGGAGCCTTACTTCAATTGGCAAATCAATGGGTAGATCCAGGACATTGTGAAAGAGGAGTGCAGGAGTAGTGATGAGTGCTGCAAAGGCAGCTGCAACCCTACTCTCAACTCCCAGGCCTGCCTCTCTCTCCATCCTCTACATGCTTACCAAGGCGGGCAAATCAGGGACCGTTCTTTAAGTCCCTAAGTCAATAATAATCCCATTGCTTGTCCCTCCAGCTTGTTCCCCTCCCATTTCCACACTCTTCCACTGCCTGCTGTCCTGGGCTGATGTTGGTCCAGAGCTTCTCCTGCCCCACTGCAGCTGGGAAGAATGGTAGCAACTGCAGCAGCTGGGGAGTTTTTCCTCTCTGCCCAGTCCCCCCATGTCCCATGACAATTTAGGAGAAAATGTAAGATGTGAGAACTCATCCACTGCCACCATCACTTCTGTTCCCTGCTGAGCTTGGCTGCAGCAGCTCTGGAGTTTCTTCCCACAGTGAAATGAATTGGAAGGATGTGACTCGGGGGGGCTCTAGAGACACTGCATCCGGGCTCAGCAGGGGATAGCAGAGGTGGTGAGTGAATTTTCCTGCTCTGAGCCAGCTCCTGGGCTGCCAGGAAACACCCAGACAGAGAGAAGGAACCTGCCCACTGCTGCCACTGTTCCTAGATGGAGCGGGGCAGGAGCAGTTCTGGACCGCCCCCTCCTCCATCAGTAAGGACAGTGGCAATGGAGGGGTAGGGGTGGGAATGGGAGGGTAAGAAATGTGCTGCTAAAGACAGAGGGCAGAGAGTACCAGAGATAGGATTCTTTACCTGCTTTGGGGATCTAAAAGCTCCTGGCTGCTGCTTCCACAGCATAGTCCAAAAGAAGGGTAGTGTCTGTGCCACTGCATTCCCTCTGAATCTGCCCTTGTTCATCAGCTAAGTTAGGACTGTCCAACTTCTGGGTTGCCAGTGAAGCATGCTGCACAGCCCAAAAGAAACACTCCAAGTGGGCAGCACAGAACTCCTCACCCACTGTATGAGAGAGCCCCCCTCCCCAAACCCCCTGTCTGCATCCCTACACCAGACCTGGGGTGGGGGCAGGAAGTGGAAATTGGAGGATGGAGGGTGTGTCCAGAAGCCCAAGGAGCAGCAGAAGCAGAAACATTGGCAGGCGTGGTGGCCAGGTGGGAGCCTGTGCTAGGTCGATGTACTACTTGAGTTAGGGCAATGGATTGGATCTTAAATTGTAAGGCATCCGGTACTTCTAAAGTCTCCAAAGACAAAACTAACACAGAGTAATTCCTTCTATTATTAACATCATATTTTGCTGTAATGACTTGTTGTACAGATCTGGATGGTTGGCCATTTGAACGTATTGATTGGATTTGACTGTGACTTGAGTATGATCTTTGTGTAATTGCAGTTGAACTAGCTTAGTAAAATAAATATCTTAATAACATGGTAAGTGTGTTTGCTTATTCCCTTTAAAATAAATCTACAAACAGTACCTAGAGGTTGTTGATTTAATTTAATTGAACCATGAGTCATATACTGTGAAGGCATAATTTAACAATGTAAGAAATTTGCCAGTTACTTGGCTTTTCTTCCAAATTAAGTCTAAGTCCCTCACATATCATACCATTGTTATAGAACACTTTTGGTTTGCACCAGTGAGCATGAGCTAGGGATGGGTAAGTGAGCGGGGCACAAGTCCTGGGGACTGCCAAAGGTTATGGGGGTGCCAGAATGAAACAGGAAGAAGCCTCACCCTCCCATCACCTACTTCTACTCTTGCACATGCCTTGGCAGCAAGCAGTGTCAGTGGGTGAAGGCCATTCTGGGAAATGCCGTTCTGTTGCAGGAAGATGTCATAAGGAGTTTTGCTCACTTGACGTGTTTATGGCAAAAAAAAACAACTAAAAAAACTGCAGCTGTTGCCCTGCTGCAAGACCCTCTGGAACCAGAGCCCTGCAAACAAGGTACAGAGGGAGGGGGAAGGAGTGCCTTGGGAGCAGTCTTGGCCAATTACATCTGTGCCAGTGAGCTTACTATTTTGGGTGCTACACTGAACCATTCTGAGGGTTCAACATGTGTGGAGCTGGAATTTCAATCTGCACAGACATGCTCAGTGAGGCACATACAAAGATGTGAAAAAGTCATGATAGAAAGGACTTTGGTCTTTGCCCAGAACAGTTCAAAACATTTAGAGTCAGATGAAGAGGAGGGACGTGCAGACTGAATAAATAAATTGGTCCAGGTGGTTGATGATTGGTGGTATTGTGTATTTTGGTATTACATTGTTTTTTCACCTTCCTCCTTTTCTTTTTATTTTTTATTTAGAGCTGTGTCATTGTGTAGCCTTGGCCCTACAAAGCAAAGAAAGTCAATTTTTACATATAACTTAGCAAATTATTTCAAATAATAAAATCTAACAAACCCAAATCCATCTAATGCTCAGAAAACAAACGTGTAAGAAGCCATTCTTGCACCCTGAACTGGGGTTGTGGTGATGGCAGCTGCTGCCAATCCTGCTCCTTCTCTGGCTCAGCACCTTGGGTTGGTGCTCTGCTCACCCACCTCTAGTTTTTTGCTACTTGTCTAATATGTATTGGTCTTTCCACAGCTCTAATGCAAATAATGTATCATTACACAATCTGAAATACCTTTTGTCCACCTAGTGTCCACAAAAAATTAGAAGATATGATAAATGACCTTCAAAATATCAGTTGGAATCACTGTGAACTTTGAGACTCAATTTCGAGGACAGTAAGGTACAGACAAAACTGAAGAAAGGATTTAATATTTTACTGTGGAACTCATTGTCCACAATGGGCCAAGGGTATTCTGTTTTCTTTTGTTTTAATTTAATATCAGGAACAAATGGATGAAGCTATATCAGTAGCTATTCTGAAAATGCATTTACAGCCAAAAGAAGTCTTATGAGATCTGATCTTAGGAAGTACAGAGCAATCTTAACTAGGGAGAGCTGAACGGTTCGTTTTCTATCAGAATCAGAGATCCTTGATTAGCTCTCCAGTGAACTATGCTATTTTTCAGTCAGAGAAAAAGCTCTTCTATCACCACTAAATATAGCTTTTAAATTCTCTGTCAGTTATCTGATAGACCCCTTATTCGTGGCAACTTGAATGCATCCATTAAGCTGATGGTGTAGAGCTGGCCCAAAGAACGTTTTGTTTTGTGCCACTAAGAATAGTTTAAAGTGAATCTTTCCTTTGCTCTTTTTAATACTATAGAAACCCTTAGATTTTTACAGGATACAGTATACAAAAGGATAGCATGAAAGCTATGGAAAAAAAAAATGGGACTCAAGATTTATGAAGGAAAACCTGGGAAAATATACCTTAATAACTGTTGAGACAACTTACATTCAATACCGTAAGAATAAATAAAGATTACATGTGATATTTAGATTAGAAATACAGTATTGTATTCTTTTTGATTCATTTTAGGTGCTGGTTTTTGACCACAAACCAGAGAAAGTAGAGCCAGGCCACATTTCCTTTGTATAGCTTACTCACACAGGTTTTCCCCTTTGTATAGCTTGCTTGTTCAACTCTTTGGGATCAAAGCTGTCATGGGATTGTAATGTTTGTTGTTGATCTGCTCTTGCTGAAAAGACAGAAAAGTTGGAGGGGGAAAGACAGGAAAGTTGGAGGGGAAAATAAGCCCCAAATCACCCACCCTGGCGGCTAGATTAAGACCACCAGCTCGATCTGGCCACCATCATATCTATGTGATATGAGTGGAATTTTAAAAAGCACTTAAGGCTTTTAGATACACAATTCTTTTAAATTATTGGGAACTAAGCACCTTAATTCCTAAGTCAGCTTTGAAAATATCTACTTACAATGCTATTGCACAGTATCTCTCTGGATGTTAGAAAAAAAAAGTTTTAAAAATACACTCTTCATTTCTTTGTGGTAAATTCTGGCTTTATTCACATTTTTCCTGCTCTCTGCTTTATATCTGAAATGTCAGGAATAACATTTTATCAGGACTACCATTCAATGGGTGCATCTACACATGCATCTAACTGTGCAGCAGACTAATTTGCTGTGATGTAAAGTAACGCAGTCTACATGTGCATTGCTATTCGACTGCAGCAAACTAATTTTCACCATGACAGGATAGTATTGTTGGGGATAGTACTATTTTACAGTGGTGGAAAAAAACTGCACCTAAGTGCATGCATAAATGCTGACCCGGGCATACATTGCATCTGAGCAGCCCAGGCAGCAGGGGGCAAGACCCCTGCTAGCCACTAAGCCACATGGTTCCACTCTTTGGCACTCCTGTGGCCCAGGCAGCCCTTCCACTACCTGATGCCACAAACTAGAACCTGGGGCTGTCTCCCTGAGCCTGCCGTCATCCTGGGGCTGCTCCACTCAGCCCAAGATTTCTGTGGTTCCAGGTGCACATGAAGATGCTGCACTGGAGTTTATTAAGGTGCACTAATTACACATGTAAATGCAGCCAGTGTTATCAGATATCCCAATTCCCTCCACATGATGGGTGTTTTGGTAATAGTAATTTCTTCCAACACTTTCTGCTATGTGCTACTTTGGATTTTTTTAAGAACTGAGACTTCAAGCTGTTCTTCTTGAGGGGAAGTACCAAGCGTATGAGTGCTTATTCTGGTGTCTTATGCTAATACTCAGTGCTGGAGAAGGCATCCAGGAAATACCCTTCCAATGTGCGGGTGATCCTTTGAAGGTAAAGTTACCTTAAATGTTTTTATATCACTCTCCTTCCTGCTACTGCTTTAACAAAGTAAGGTTGTGGGGGAAGGGGAGTAAAAGTGGAAGAAAGAGGTAAGATCTAAGCAGGATTCCCCTGCGCTATTCTGATTTTTACCTATCTTAGTGGACCCTTACAGGTACTAGCCCTCAGAGATAAGCAAAAATATAATGATAGTACAGAAGTGCACAACCTCTACTAATACACAGCCTTGGCCTTGGGCTGTGAACAATTACCAGTATCCCAGTATCTGGCACTTCACGTGGAGCCAAGCTATGAGCTATTTTCTCTGATTTAGACAGCACATGGCCTGAGTTTAGCACTTTTTTTTTACTCTGTGAGAAACTGAAAATAAGCAGCTTGTATGTATTACATTTTTTTTGCTGGTAACATGTATGAAGTTCACAAAATGATAATAAACTTTGATTTATAGGCAGGGAAAGTGTAAATGTTTAGGAAAATAGATGACATGTCATATTTAATTTTTAATGCTGGCATTATGCAATTTTTTAAGAAAAAGCTTATGGCTGCATGAAAATCAGATGCTACACAGCTCCAAGGAGACTGGTCTTGTTCTGACCTTTATCCCTTTAAATCAGAAGCCTAGAAGCAGAATGCCATCAGAATTATAATCCTTGGACTTATTTCTGACCCACTGCACATCAATATCCTTTCTATTGTTGACATGGGTGAGATCATCTTGGCAGATATATGAACATAGCTCAATTTGATCTGCTCTGTGACGGTCCATGAAAATTTCATAAAAATTTCTGATTACATTTTTGATAATATTGAATCACATTAGGTTTCATATATGCTGGAGGGAAATTCTGCATAGAACATGATAATATTTGATTTATATATACTTATTGTGAAATTAGGTAGAGAATACTTGAATAACCTCTTACATTCCAGCTAAACACAGACATCCATTTCTTCTCATGCCTCGCAAATAATTAGACAGAACAAAATATTACAATACCAGAACATTTCTCCCTCTCATAATTTTCTGATCTGTATTAAGCACAGTAAGAACTGTATTCCTATGTATTTTCCTGAATTTCCCACCTGGTGTGGAGTGGTTTTTATCAAAACGCCCATGAACTATTTCTTGTGAGAGTAAACTTTCACTGCAGTAGAAAAGAAATATACACAGATCCCACTAAAAATAATGATGTGCTTTATGTGTTTAATCGCCCAACCATTACTTATATTTTCATATCCCAAAGCACTCCTGTGTTAGAAGTCCATTATCTGTGTATTTGTTAATGCCTTTGCTTTGATTCGTAGAAACATCTACCATTTTTCTACCAATTTAAAAAAACCTCATTGTTAACTGTTTGCAGAAATTAATCTTCCCATCCTCTGAAGACTCTATGAAATAATAACAAATGTCTGTTTCCTTTAAAAATGATAGCCACTATATTTAACTGTTTTAAAATACAGTTCCTGTGTAGTTCAACTTCCTTAATGGCAAAACTGAAAGCAGAAAAGAAACTAATTTTCTGTAGCTCATTTGTAAATTTCTTTACACATCTGGCTGTTCATATAAACACAGAACTGATCATACCAGTGCCATTCTACCCTGTGGACTTACCTACATGAGATGTTTAACTTTGTATTAGCATAGTTTACTGTGAAATAAGTATGTGCATCTACACAGGCACATGCTTACTTTGCAATAAACCTCCCTAATACTGATTAAATCTGCTGCCTGCAAATGCAAGTAGCAATTTTACTCAGCATTAGTAATTGTGTTGTAGAGCTCATGTAGATGCCTGACCAGAAGCAAAATCTGCTCCCAGTCAGCTGTTCACCAGGGGACAGGATATTGCTCCCTGTCCCCTGGAGATGCCTGATGCTGGGGCAGGCCACTGGCACCTGGGTGGGGACTATGTCCCCCTACCCCAGCATTAGGGAGCTCCAAGCCCCCTGCTTTGAGATCATAATTGAGTACTGGGGGCTAGGAGATCCTTATCTCTGCACCCCACTCCACTGTTGCAATTGGAAAGCTGGGGGCTCAGAGACCCTTACCTACTAGTGTTGGATCTGTGTCTCCAGGACCAGTTCTGGGAGATCCTTATGCAGTTACAATCCTCCTGCAGTTGTGGAGCCAGTGAAGGGAGATAAGGATCTCCAAGCATCAACCCTATAGTCTTGGAGTTGACACTGGGAGCTCCCTGCTGGTGGGGACAGGGAAGCTTGTTCCCTCCGCCAGTCAGCTCACAGGGCTGGGCAGGGATCAAGCTCCCCAGACCTGCCAGCAGGGGGCTCCCAGCACTGGCTCCATGACTGCTGGGCTACTGCTGGGGCATGCTTATCTTCCAACCCAAGCTCCGCAGTCTGGCGTCTCAGTCTGGGAGACATTTATCTCTCAGCAGCAACTCTGTGACCACAGGGCCACTGCTAGGAGATGTTTATCTCCCAGCCTGAGCTCAGTGGCCTTGCATGTGTAAGCTGCAACCTGTGCAATATATTTAATGGTGACCGATTATGAGTGAGATTACACAGAAGTGTTAATGTGTCCATGAATCTCTTGGACTTCCTTGCACTGATACAGTTTAGCTCCTTTACAAGATAAAAAAATCTTTTAATCTT
Organism: Caiman crocodilus; assembly: GCA_030014935.1. Lineage (NCBI taxonomy): Eukaryota > Metazoa > Chordata > Crocodylia > Alligatoridae > Caiman > Caiman crocodilus. The sequence continues at coordinate 64,537,733 of JAGPOW010000261.1, read as the reverse complement.
TTTAAAAAAAGTAAAGAAACAATATATTCCTATTTAAAATTATGACCTCTTACATTGTGATTTAAACATAATATATTAGTAATTTAAATTAAAATTAACAGTCAAAAAGTTCAATTTTAAGGCAAGTCAGTAAACTAAAATGAGAGAGAACACTGTTTAAACATTCACTGGTATGATAGATCAGGTTTTGACAGCTCTATCCCTTCTGAAAGTGTCAAGAGAATATATTCTTCATATTATCTTCTTCAATTTAGTTAATTTCAATAGTGGTTAATGCAACGTAGACGAACTGGGAATTAGAAAAGCAAGAAAGCTTGTTACCCTTCTTTCAATTTATGAATAAAAGCTGTGTGAGAGGCTGAGACCTAGTACAGTAAAATCTTTGTTATCCGGCATCCATGGGGTAAAGGGATTGCTGGTTAAGTAAAAATTCTAGTTATCTGAAATAACCCAGTAGGGTTTTTCAGATAATGTGGAGCAGGGGGAGGCAGGGTTTGATGGCTGCATGTGGAGTGAGGAGGGGATGTATGGCAGCAGCCACATGTGGAGTGGCAGCAGCACAGGGCAGTGGGTGGTGGTGGAGGTGGCTCTGTGCAAACTTGCCCCTGACCCCCACTATGTCCAGCCAGCCAGATGGAAATTCTGGTTAATAGAATTTCCAGTTACTTAAATGTTGGATTTTACTGTAGTTTCTAAATGCTGAAGGATAGCGTGAGCAGAAACAAGCAATATAATTTGCTAACTAGCAAGTTTGTTTTGTTTAAGAAATCAGTTAGTTGTCAATAGAGAATGTTTCAGTAAACATTTTCTTATATATCCTGTGAATTTCATATAGATTTATTTAACAAGAAAAACTGTTTTAAAATACTGTTGTCACATTTTAAATTCAATAACAATTACCAACAAAAGTAGGTTAATGTGTCTTAAGTTAAAAAAGTAATACTCAAGTAAGTAAGAAATGCAAAAATCAGAAATCTGAAAAATTTATATTAAAAATAATAAGCTTTATATATTTTTAAATATATATGCAATTTGTCCTCTGGATTAGCCAAAAGGAAGGGGTGCCCCTACATATGCGCTATTTAGTAAATGGGCATTAAAATAGGTTAATGCACAATAAGAATCATTTAAAATCCATGGGGCTTTTGTACACATCCAAGCCCTGCGGTACGGGGTGCTTTGAAAAGCATCCAGTGCTTCATTGCTTGCAGTTGCATAAGCAGCAAAATGCGCGTCAACTTGAAGAAAATGATGGTAGTCCACTTTTGAACTAAAAGACCTTTGAGGTCGTCTGTGCTGCTGAACCCCCATGGGCCAGGGGCATAGTAGACTGTGCGGGGCTATGAAGGACCTGCCACCATTTTCTCTACATTGACACATATTTCATAGCTTGTACAACTGCAAGTGGTGCAGTGCAATGCACGTCAGCTCCTGTGTGGAGCAGACTCGATTAATTAAGTCTGCTCCAAAGCAGTGGATACCTGGCACATCTGATAATTAAAAGGTATGTGTATAAATGCTCATGCTTTATAGTTAATGCACATTAAGAAAGGAAAATGCACATTTTCCTAGTACCTCACAAGGGAGGTACAGTAAAAGCTCTGTTATCCAGCATCCCCCAGGATATGCTGCTTAATTAAACAGCCCTGGCTGCTGTGGGCCCCATGGGATAGGGAGGCAGGCCCTTTACAGTCTCACAAAGCCTATTATGCCCCTGGGCCATGGGGGCTCAGCAGCACAGGCTGCTTTGCCCCGGGATACAGGAGCTTGGAGAAACTGGAAGTGCCATGGTGGCTACTTCTGGTTTCACTTTTCCTTAGAAGCCAGCATGCTGGTTAATAGAGCATGCCGGCTTGTAAGAAGCCGGTTACCAGAGTGTTTACTGTACGAAATTTAGTGAACATTAACTAAAGCACATTAATACATGTGTAGACATTTCTCTTGAGTACCTGGTTACCAAATTTAGTGAAAAGACTGTATTTAGTTGCAAATCAACATGTCTTCATGGTTACTTACTCACAAAATCAACCTTTAGGAATATAACTAAAAAGTAAAAATGCAAAACAAAATTTAAATTAATTATTTAAATTAAAGCTCTTGCTTGATTAGTTAAATAATAATTAAAATCAATTCCTCATGCTCCTTTACTTGATCTTGTGGGTGCAGTGAGATTTTACATGGTTAGTTCATTTGTGGCAGCATGCTTTGATCTGTTTCAGTATAATACAATAAAATTATATTATCAATAATAATTATCTAAGGCTATCTTTTGCTCCTATTAGATTAATGGCATTTGCAGAATATTTTTCAACCAAACATGCAGTAGATTTCCTGTTTACCTATTTCAAACTTAGTTCTATTTAACTTTTCAAACTTACTTTGGCTCCTAACTTATTTTGATGTGACAGTAACATGTGGTGCTATAGAAAAAATAGCTTCTGATTTTAATATTGGGTAGACTTATTTTAATATTCTTGCTGTAAAATCACTGCTACATTTAGGTTTCTATTTTAAATTAATTTGGGTTCATTTCCTATGACAAATCAATCTGTTGGATAGCCTTAATTTTTGCATTTATAAGATAATTCAGTTGAATTAAGTTCTTCATCAGCAATAGCAGCAGCAGCAGCAGTGGCTATATGATTGATCTCCATTTGTGTCTTCATGAATGTAATTTGTGTTGAATTATTTCTGTGTACGAGTGAAAGTAAAATATTTTTTTATAAATGCTTGCTTTTTGTGTCTATATTTGGTACTCTGTCCCTTTTTCAGGGTACCTTGTATTGTGATTACTTTTATCTTTTCAGTTCTGGTCTCTGCTATTTGTTTTCCTTTGTCTTGGTATGGACTTTTTAGATGCATATCCATTCTTTTACTGACTGTTAATACTTTGATTTAATTTTCATTGACTTTATGAAAACTAACCATTTTGTTAAAATTAAATCAGTTTATTTCAATAATCTTGCTTTGATTTACTTATTGGTTTTATTACCAATAATTCATTCTCCAAACAGACCATCGTTTAACTACTGTAATTCATACATCTTCATTTCATTGTCCAGGACTATAATCTCACTATGACCTGGTTTCTTGTAAAGAAAATGACTTTTTGCAATGACATTCTTGTGTGTACTACAGTATTCTTCTTTTCAATGACCTTGTCACAAAATTGCCATTTTTTTCTTTTCCTATTAGAGGTATTCAAGACCCATGTCCTCTGGACTTGACCCACAATGAGATTTCACCCGTCTATTTTTTTCTGCAATACCACTTGAATCTGAGAAAATTCGGATATATTGGTTTCATCTCCTCAGCCTCTGCCCATTTCTTTTAATTTTGTCAGAGAATAATTTTCCTTCTGTGTAATAAAGGTATGACACATAGGAATATTAAAATATTAGTCTTTCTTTCCTGGCCTTTACTCCTGATGTTAATCAGGATCATATGGAAGGATTCATTATCCACTGTTGTCAGTGGCTGATACAACAAAGCCCAAGTACTGGTAGGGGATGTTGATAAAGGAGAGTGGGATCTTGTAGGCACTTTTGTCTGTGAAAAAATTTCCAGATCTTGTTATAAATATGATATTAGAACAGGCTGTGCCTCATGAGGTAGCTGAAGCACCTCTTTGGGGTCACCCTAGCCTGTTCTCCAATTCCTGATCCCTCTCTCAGGCCTCTTTCCCTCTTTCCTGCCATGACTTGATATCAAAAGTATATAGGTTTGGGGAGACTGCCTTCAGTTGCCCAGAGTTTGGCTTTCGGTGCCTTGACTTCTCTGTGCATCATTAGGCTGCCAGTTGGCTAATCCCTAATGGTAGCAGCGCTCTCTCTCTCTCTCACTTGTTCAGACTCCCTGGCCCAGCTTCCTTCTCACTCATCTGGGCTGCAGGACTCTCCAGGGTTCATCCCCTCTCCCTGGGCTTTAGTCCTAGTTACTACCTGGGTCCCTGACCCTGGCAGAGGTCTGTCTGGCCCTTAGCCCCTCATAACCTGCACACTTTCTGGGGCACTCCCCCTGTGACCCCTTTTACCTACTTCACCTGTTCAGGTGTAAGCTCCTCAACCTCAGCCCCACCTGTGCTTGGAGGTTGACCCCTCGGCCTCTAACATAGGCCCTGGGTATCAGACCCTTGGTCTCAACCCCACTTGCACCTGGATATCAGCCCCTCAGCCCTAAGGTACAAGCCCCTTTAGACCCCTCTAGGTCTCCTCCTGCTGCCAGTCGCAGTCCAGCCACTTGTTGGAGCACCTACCCCTCCAAGCATCACTGAACTTATGGCTGGGCCTTAGACCTCTTGGCCTCAGCCCAGCTTCCTCTGCCTGCCCTTTTGAAGGACTTAGAACCAAGGGTTCCTCAGCACCCTCCCAGGCATAGGCAATGCATAGATGGGACATGGCGGGCCCTGAGATTGGCCGCTGCTGATGCTGTTGCCAGCATCTCAGGGTGGTCACCGCTCACAACTCTCCCCTTGCCGCTGACACTGCTGCAGCTGCCTGCGGGTGATCCCTGCTTGACTTGTCCTTGACGCCACCATCATTGCAGCTGCCTGCAGGTGGTCCACGCTCACCACCATCATGACCCTGCCATTGCCACTGCAGGCAGTCACCATGCCCCCCACCTCAGAGGCACAAATCATTCATGCTTCTAGGTGGCCTCCTCCTCCTCCTTTCAGCCACAGTCCAGTCCTCCAATTTAACACCAACCCAAAAAATAACAGAAGCCAAACACAGAACTTATCTCCTCATATATAGTCTACCTGAAGAGCTCCTTCTACAATAAGGGCCTGAGCCCCAGGCTCAGACTTATATGGTCCTCGCTTCTTCCTAGCCTGGCTTCTTGTTAATAGGGCCCAGGTGTAGCTCAATCCCTATTCAGTATCCGGGGGCATTTATAGACATGCTCCAGGAGTGGGGGTGGCTGGGGAGAGGAGGGGAGGGACGGGACGGGACGGGACGGGACGGGACGGGACGGGACAGGACGGGACTTTAATTAGAGTGGCTCTGAGAGCTGTATTAATTAAAGTGCCTGGATCATCTTGTGTATCAGCATCCCTGGGCTGAAAAATGGTGGTGCTGCTTGTGTATAGGTGTCCCAAGTGCTCTGTTGCCTGCAATCTGCAAGCTGGGCCCTTAAGCCCACTTAGCAGCAGATGCAGGTAGCACAGCATCTTTCTTACAAGCTGCAATTGCTGTAAGTAACAGGGGAAAAGGGTCCCCTGTTACAGATATAAATGAATGGTTCATGGATCAAAGGCTGAAGGTCTGAGAGAAGATTCTTCAACTGACAACTAAACTTTTCCAAACCTTGATTTTTGTTCCATGACTGATTTGTCTGTTAATGAGCTTTAAACCCTGGACTTGTATGTATTGCATCAGTGGCCTTATTTGCAAGTTAGTTACTAATTACAATAATATCCACTATTACCTTATTAAGAAGCCTTGACTATGTTTTTCTTGTTGCATATTCCTCCCAAATTATAGTTTTTTAAGTGGCCATTGGATAATATTTCCTTCTGATTAACTTTCTGAGCTGAGAACAAATCATACAGACTTTTTTTGATCACGTGTTAAATTTCTTCAACAAAAAGGGTATGATAGGTTTGGTTAGCTTTTAGAAATAAAAATTACTATTGTATTATCATATGTGTCACTTAATTCCATGCTTGTTGCAATGAAGAGTGTAAAATGTCTTTAAATACCAAAAGGTTATTAGCTTCCCTGTGCAGCAGTTTAGAGAACATTGTTATTATCTCTATAGATATCTATCATAATAATGTATGCCAACATACATATCGTATATATGTAGGATCAGAGGCAGTGGGTTTGTCTGAAAGTATTCTTTTTTAATTTCTGTTTGATATGGTAACAGAGGCGAGCCCTGCTTAGTGCTCTTAATTGGTTCCTGAAAAACCGAGCAGTAAGTGGAATGAGGCTGAAGTGAAACTGAAAGTATTTGACAATGCAAGATGGTGACTGAAATTGTTTTTAATGACATGAGATGGTGACTACAAGTGTTATAACAAAACTGGCTGAGTGCTAAGTGATATCAGGTATCAATTTAAAATGACCATTATAGAGAAATAGTGCTAAGAGAAACAGTAGTAAGTGGGGGTTGCTTGTAGCTCTTAAAGACACCTGCCATTATCATTGCCATCTACTGTGGCCAATTCCTGAACTGCCTCATTTTTTCCTCTAAAAGCATAATTAGACCTTTTGTTTCCTTCTTATGGGACAATTTCATGTCTTTATTCAGATGCAGTAGGCTGCAAATGATCCTGTAAGAGGTATTGGGAGGAGCAAATGTATGATATTAAGGGGCTACTGCTGCATTATAAATAGGAATGGAAATATCCATTCCCTCAAAATATATGGAACTAGGAGGAAGTTAAGGACCTATAATAGGAGAACATGACTGTTCCACTGAAGCTGTGGAAAGCTCATCTGTGAATAGAAATATCTACCCTAAATCATGAAATAAAGTAAGTTATAGAATTGTCACTAGAAGTGGCAAAGGCTTGAGAAAAATGAAAGGTTAAGTGAACCATGAGAAATCCAAATGCTTATTCAAATGTGTTGTCTTCACTCCATTTCCATGAAGGCAGGAAGGCCTCTCCTCCAGCCCCTGCAAAATCAAATCTGGTCTCCTGTTCTTGCTGTCATGTCATATGACCCTTCCATATACAAACAGATTGCAGTCATCTCTGCATCATTTTTTTTAAAACTCCTTCCTTCCAATACACCATTTTCTCAGATCCTTTACCACTCAACATAACTTGATCAGACTTTTCCCACTCCTTTAGTTCTAATCAGTTCTCTTAACCTGGACCCATTACTCACCATTATCTTGATTCATTATCTGATTGTTATCTTTGGTTATATATGGTCTTTCACATGACAGATCTTCCTAACATTTGTAAATTAACTGTTAAGACCACCAAGGGTTATGAGTTCTGGTAGACTATTGTATATCTATACCACCTTTGCAACATCTTAAGGCCACTGCTGAGAAATGAGTCCTACCCACTTCCATTCTGAACTCACTGCATGCTATCTCCCACATCCCCTCTCCCCCTGGAACTCTGTTCCCTGCAGTGTACTGGGACAGACTGCCTGCTGTCCTCCAGGTGCTGGGTTTATGCTCTGGAGTCCTGCCCCTTTTGGTTAGGTGGCTCCCTAATCAAACAAAGGGATTTTTCCTTTTACCTAATGGGCACCCTGCCCCTCCTTGCTGCAGGTTATCCCAGCTGCTTTCAGCTTTTGCGTGTCTCGGGATGGAGGGAAGATGAGCCCTTTAAAGCAGCTCCAAAAAGCCACTCTAATTAAAGTGCCTGCAGCGTCTCATGTATTTAGCATCCCATGCTTGAAAATGGCCGTGAGGGTGCTTTATCTATAGGTCATTCAACAAGCTTCATTTAAAGCACCTCTGCCACCATTTTGAAGTGTGGGGATGCTGAATGCATGTGGCACTGAGGCTCCAGGACACTCGATTCATCTAGTTTGCTTTGACACATTCTAGTTAGAATGTGTTGAAGCAGGCGTTAGGCACATGTTTAGGTACCCTTAATCCTCTGGCTGTCTGGAAATCAGTACCATTCATTCACTTCATTATGGTGCAGGTAGCCTTGGGCTCAGCTGACTGCCTACAGAGCAAGGCCAGCCTGCTGTCCCTTCCTTTTAAGGAACAGGGCCTTTGGATCCCTATTACAAGGAGTCACACTGTTGTACCATATGCTTATACTTTATTTGAATTTGAAGCCCTAAGTGAACAAGAGCAAGACAAGAAGCTATTCCCCTTCTGGGACAGAAAGACAGCCTCCCCAGATACTGCCTTTCCTCACATACAACATGCATCTTTCTCTGCCCCCAAAAATCAGCTGCCCAAACTTGGGGTGCATGTTTGAAGTGGGGAAGCTGTTTTATTCACTAGTAAAGCAGGACTCCTGGAGATACTGTTCATGCCATGCCACTGCCAAGATAGCTGCCACTTGTGTGTGGCTCAGCAAGCTCAAGGCAGGGAATCCTTTCTTAATCCTCTCACAGTGTAGCTACTTGCTGAGCACTGTAGTGTGAGGCAGCAAGTGAGCTCTTGGCAGTATCTTGATGAGGCTTGTGAGGAGCAAACAATATTTTCTAGGAACTATTTACAATAAAGAAGTAACAGTCTTGCTACTGCCCGTTGCAAGACTCTGGGGCCTAGCCTTGCGAGACAGAGTATTTCCTCCTGGAGAACGTAGTGTATCCAGGAAGACTGGCATTGCAGGAGATAATCTGCCACACTAAGATGTTCCTTATGTTATACTTTCTGGACAATATATTTTTGGACAGTAAGTTTCTGGGAAATTTTTGTTCCCAGGAGGACTTACTAAGCTTGCAAAGAGAAGTGCAGGTCCCAGTTGTAACTCAGGACATTTTTCTGCAAAGCGTTCTGAGTTACAATGTTATCTCAGACCAAACAGAAGTCCACTGTTGGTTTCAGTGGGGAGAGGAATCTAGCTATGGGCTGAGAGCCTGCATCCAAGGTCCCATAGCAATGGCCATGGCTCTCTGCCAGTGTTCACTGTTTTCAGAATGGGAGGGCGGAAAGGCAGTGGAGGGAGCTCATTCTTGGGGCTCCCCACTTGGTGCTGAAAGATGGGGATGAAAAACACCTGGACTGAACTCCCTCTGCTCCCTTTCCCCACCTTCTGAAAACAGCAACAGGCTGGGAGGCAGTGCAGACACAAGTTACAGAAGACGTTACATTTTGAAACATCTTTATCTAATACCTCATGAAATGAGGGGTCAGATTTTCACTTGATCAGTCATTTTTGAAGCTGTCTGCAGCTGTGCACTTGTGTTTGGTCATGGCTATAGAATACTTTCTGTGGCCTATACATCACAGTCAGCCATGACTGCAAAAATCTTTTTTTTTCTACACTCTGCCCTCCAAAAACAAAATGCATGTTTTATTTGGGGAGTGCTGCACATGAAAATACACTAATGGTATTTTTTATTGTAGTAAATCAATGACTACAGCTGCTTGACTCAGTTTTTACTGCATCTGTAATTTGTAAAGTAGTTTCCACTTTAGGAAAGCAGGACAGTTGCAATAACTGTATTTCACTCTTAAAAATACATAAAGGTAACTCTTATCTTGCTTTCCAAGTCATTTTTTTTCAACAGTATGTTATTTGTATGGCTATGCAAGAAGCAACTAAAACAGAAATTTCACATAAAACCAGGGGAACTGCAGAGGCTTTAATTATTGTCCATAATTAGGAGAGGAAAATCCTATTTATCTAATGCTAGCCAAGCTCCAACATCCTGTCCATTATAATAGTGTATAATATCAGCATTTCAGAGCAGATGTACATGGAGGTAAATTTCATGTCTACACCTTTCAAATCTATGCATGCAAATTCTTAGAAATACAATTTTTCTTGTAAAAATAATTTATAAGGGCTATTTCTGACCAGTTTTACATCATTTTGGAAATCTGGCAAACTACTTTGTGTACACAGTTACAATTTATACATACCAACACTTATATCATTTATTTATGGAAAAATCTGTACAAGCAAGGGGATGAACATTCAAACAATTTCCTGCTATGAATTAGCACTAACAGACTGAAATATTTAGTGAGCAACATTTATATAACAGAAAATGAAACCACTGGAGAAACATTTAACAAGCAAGCAATTTCACCATTTTTGATCATATTGTTTTCAGTATTTGCTATGGTGTTTACTGAAGATGGAGCATGATCCGTCTTATAGACTGTGGTGATTATATAAGTGTGTCATTATTTCTTTGTTTACTCTTACCCCTCAACCTATTTTTTTCCTACTCTACATAGCAAAAGTAACAGAGTTTCAGTTATTTTTTTTTATTTCTGTTTTCTGAAAGATAGGCCAACACTCTATGCCTGGCACCTTACAACTATGATTTCAGGATTTCTAGGTGCTAATCTAAAATAAATAAAACTAATCATTGTTAATTGATGTGTACCAGGCTTACCTTTCAGAGCTTGGGTTGAATCCCAGGCTTGAGATCCTGCTGTTTTGATTGGTGGAGCCCATCCACCAATCAGGAGGCAGCAAGGAAAATAAAGTCATGCCCCTCCCCTGAGGGGTGGGGAAAAGGGGTTTATTTGGACCTGACTGAAGACTGTAAATTATCAGATCTGGAAGACTTCAGGGGCAGAGCCCTGGAGCAAATAAAAGGAGCTGCGTGCCCAGCATGAGGGAGATGCACTGGGGACAGAGAAGAGCAGGGCTAAGAAGAGCTGCTCAGCAGGGTGAAGCAGTAGCCCAGAAAGAGTCCCTGAAGACTTCCATTGGAGGGGAACAGTGGATGGCTCCAGCAGTTAGGCTGTCAGTGTGCAGTATGGCATCCAGACCCTGGGAGGTGCGTGAGATGGCTCAGGTCTGCAACCTCTGTTGTGTGGCCAGAGACATGGTACACAGGCTGGTGCATGGAAAAAGATCTTTGGAGCCCCTGGGGTGGCTCAGGACCACAACCCCCAGCACAAGGCTGGAAGCCCAGTGCAGGAGGCACTGCACAGAGGGTGGGAGACCCTGGGAGCCACTCAAGTTGGCTTGGGACAGCAGCTCAGTGCAGTCAACACTGCCCAGAGGGTCCAGGAGCAGACCAAACCCCAGTGCTACACAAGGCTGTCTGGGCCTCCAACCCCTAGCACAAGGTGAAGTGCTCACTATATGCAGTGGTGCATGTGACCCTAAGCTAGGCCAGCAGCAGTAGAGTCAGGCAGTAGAAAAGCCTGGCGGGGAACAGAGCTCAACCTGGAGAATGGGAGGCAACCCTCTATGACTATGGAGTAGTAAGTTACCTGAAGAGAGGGTACCAACAGAGGAGGGACCCCCCAGGGTTGCAAAGGGGCACCACATGGGCTGCTCCTGGGTGATAGCAGGGGAGCTTAGGAGTCTTTGGGATCTCCCTCTCCTTTTCTTTCTCCTTGCCTTTCCTGTAGTGGCACCTTGGGAGTGGGGCCCCTGCCCTGAAGAGTACCCAGGTAGTCTAAGGATTACTGGTTATACTTGTAAACTGTGCCTTATAGTTTATGTGAATAAGTTGAAGTAATAGTTTGTATATTAATAGAGTTATAAGGTTGCCTGATCAATATCCTTTGTTCTGAGTTGTTCTATGATTCATCTGTATTTTTAAATAATAATTGGTTGTATGTATGTATGTATATGGTATGGGGTTTATTGTCTTGTAAATTTGTGTGTGTATATATATAACTTATGTCCTTACCCTTTAATGGTTTTGTTGTAATAATAAATGTGTATTACAGGTATCCCCCATCTTATACGCATTTAACTTGCACAAATCCAATTATACGCAGGTGGGGAGAGGGGGCGAGACTTGAGTCTGCACGTGGCACTGCCACTTATCTGGAGGCCTGGCCACCACCACGCTGCCAGCGGGGACTGCCTCTGCCTCTAAAACCTCCCGCCGCCGCCGTGGAGCCTTGCCTGGAACTGTGTGGCCGGCCACCGGGCGTGGTGGCTAGACAGCACGTAGCTATCCTCACCATCACCGCATGCTACACCGCTGCCACTGGTCACCAGCTCTAAATGTGGCTTCATGGAGGTGGCAGGAGGTTTTGGAGGCAGAGGCAGTCACTGCTGGCATGGTAATATGAGATTTCACTATACACAATTTTAGCCTTTACGTGCTGCCTTTAGAACGTAACCCCCGCGTAAGATGCGGGATGCCTGTAGTTAAGTAATTGATTGACTGAACTCCAATAATTCCCTCAATTGGAGAGAGGAGTACAAAACCATGTACACCTGGGCTACAGATGTATGCCTTATTCACTCCTGAAGTTATAGCAGAACCAAATCCAAGACTTTCTTTTATTGCTTTAACAATATCAAACAAGCCCATATGTAATTAGCATCAACAAAATGAACTATAAATGCTCTAACAGCAGAAAGATGATTTTTTTCTAACCATAATTAAATGCATCTTAATGGCTATAAACTTCATAATTAAATGCATGTTCATTTCTGTATTTTGTCTTTTTGTAATTGATTATAGCTGTTATGGTAGTTTCAGATGAGCAGGAATTTGCATCTTTTACAGTGTTAAATTAGAAAAAAAATAAGGTTAATTATCTGCCCCCCAAAGCCAGCAGACATTTTTCTGAGAACTGTAACAATGGGTCTAGGTAGGAAGAGCTTTGGTAGTCTAGGTCAGTTTTTCCCAACCAATGTGCTGTGGCACAAAAGTGTGCCGTCCGAAATGCACAGGTGTGCTGTGGAATTTTGCCATGGCAGTGAGCTACATTAGGTATGAGGATGGAGAATGCCTTAACTGGTGTGCCACAGAAAATTTGTATTAATATAAGTGTGCCTTGGGCTGGAAAAGGTAGGGAAACACTGGTCTAGGTCTCAATGGAAACATTGATGTGGATGCCAAGAATATGTGAGAATCATCTTTAATAGAATTTCATACTTTGGTTTGCACTTATTGAAATTTCCCTTTTCTTCCCTCTCCCCACCCCATGCCCATTTTTGATACTGAGTATAATAGAAAGCCAGGACAGAATTAACATTCTAATTAGCATTTTCATAATTGACCTTCATAAAGCCAGCATGGTGCTTAGTGAAAAGCATTTCTTGAAAATTAACATTTTGAACTTTCTTTTCATTTTAACCAATGCCCTGAAAACTCGTATAGATCACATCTTTGCAATGCCAGAGTAGCTTAAAGAGGGCTTGAAAAAAATGAGGATCAGGCCTTTGAACTGCTAACATATTCAGTCAGATCAGTCATTGCAACTTTCAGTTGATACCAGAGATCTTGAGGGAACTGAAATTCATATCAGCTGCATTTTGGTCTTCTTTTCCGCCCCCCAAATATTTTTTTTCTATTTTTCTTGGCAGAAATTACAGAAAAGTTCCTGTCACGATTATTTACAGAGAAGGCAGTAAGACAGTGGGAGTATTATGTCAGAAACCACCCATGACATTTCTTGGGGCTGCCATTTTAGGATAGGCTATTAAATAAATGCTTTTCTTTCATTCTGCCCTTTTCAGTCAGCACTGCCAGTACTGCTTTATTTCCAGCTATCAGAAAAGAAATACAAAAGTATTAGGTAGTTAGAGCTATTAACAGTAGGTGGGTGGAACGTCCTTAATAATATGGAGACATCTGGCTCTTTTACACTGTGAACAATAAACCATTAAAACATTATTGGCACACATTAGCAGGAATAGATTCCAGAACTTCTGTTTCCACACACAATTTTTTTTATAATCCTTGTAAAAGAATTGTGTGTCTAAAGGAGAAAAATATTTTAAAATGTTATTATAATAATATTAAGAATTGGTATTTCTTGCCTTACTCAAAAGTAGGCTATACATGTATAGTTCTTCTAGGCCAGCTATGCAAAGTCATTTTGTTACATTATCATAGTCCTTATAAGTCTGAATTCTGGAAAAGCTAATCAAGCAAATGAATAAGGCCAATAGCCTCCGAAACACTATAGCATGATTTGAACATTTTCCATTCTAGACAAATAAGAAATATTGTCTTAAATATTTGATTTAAAAATGAGGGACTTAATTCTATCCCACCTTTAAGTTATTGGTCAAATGTCCTTTGCTTTCTTTCTTCCTTAATTGTGAGACATCTAAATATATTGCTGTGAAAAGAGAATTGACTTTTCAGTTCTCAAAAAAACCCGTTTTGAAATCGGCAGTTACTAAGTACCACTGATACAGAAGTTCAGAAATATGAATTGACTATGACAGCATAGTCTTCAAAACCTTGCACTGAATTTACTGTATACAAGTACAAATACATAATTACAAATGTATCAAAATTACTGATTAATTTGTTAAAAATAACTGCAGAAGAAGATTATGGAAGGTACTAAAAAAGCATAGAATAGTTTGGGGGGAAAAAATCACTGAGACTTAAATCCACTTGAAAGCTATAGCAAAGCACAGTTGCTAACTAGCCAAGTGAAAAGTCAGGTGTCAGCTCTCAGATGTACTCCATTGCTTCTTGGACATGGAAAGTCTTGGAATTGTCCTGTAACACCTTGCCTAGACCATCTGGAAGATGGGAACAGAGGGAGGAAAAATGTAATTTTTAAAGTGAATCATTAGGGATTTTTCTTGTGCAAAATGTTTCCCTGGGAATGCGTATTCAATAAAACATTCCAAGGGAATCTCAGTTATTCAATAGAAATATTATTCAGTCCAGGAAGCCTTTCCAGTTGTTGATTCATACACGTACATCCCACAATACCATTTCATGAGCAATGCAGCAATGAAAAGTTGGCAGATGTAAAAGCCCAGTTCAAACTGGAGCTGGTGCCACACATTTTCAAGGCTCCCACTGCTAAGAGGCCTGAGAACTCTGTCTCAAATCAGTTTCAAGTGCTTTCAGGGCTGTGTGGCAGGCAATCTGAAAGCCTGGCTTCCAAATCTTTCAGCAGCACAGGAAGGCTCATCATTTTTATTTCAAAAGTAAAAATGAAATAGTTCAATATTTTTCAAAGCCAATTTTAGACTTGTTCCATGACAAAGCTTCAAATTTCAAAATATCATTTGGCTACAGAATTAAATGTTGTTTTTAAATTTTGGAATTTTCTATAGAATGACAGACAGAACTGAATGTTAACCCACTTTATAGAAGGGGTTAGAAATAATGCTGCACACTCTGAATTTCCTTGATCTGATATTCATCTAGCTTCTCCTACCTACTCTAATTCAGGGAGATTGTGCTAAGCTGAACACTAGTATATCCATCTTGAAATGGAAGTAGAGACCTGTATCTCTTCATTGTTCTAAAAAAATGAGTGGCTTAAGAAATGCATCATCATTTTTCTTTATCTCATTTTGTTTTCAGCATTTCAATTATGGGTCTGGAAATACCTTGCTCAGTAGCAGCTGTGAGCTATTTACCAAGGTTGAGTCAGCAGGCATGGCATTCAGTGCTTACAAACATGATACGCTGATAATTGCCACATAGCCTGATAAAATTATATCATCACATCAAAGCAAACCTGCCTTTCTTTTACATTATTTACTTTATTGCATTCCTTAATTTCAAATTTGACTGTCTCACAACAGCCACATTGAATATAGGGATTTCTTATTGGCAGTAGTAGTGTTAACTTTTCGGTGACTAATGGATAAGAATGAGTGTGTGTGTTCAGAATATTCTTGAGAGAATATGACCATTCTGAAAATAAATAGCACAGACCTTGAGGCACTGGTGTTATTTTCTTCTCATGCATGCTATAGTGCAGTGATACTCAACCTCTGGCTTGTGGGCTGAATGCAGCCCACTGAGCAGTGTCATCTGGCCTGCAGGGCTCCTCATGGGTCTGGAAATTTGGCTGTGGGGAAGTGGTGACAGCATTAAGTTCTACAGCTTCCAAAGCCTTGGTAATCAATGCTGCCACTGCTCCCACATCACCAAATTTCTGGACCTGTGAGGAGCCCTGCAGGCTAGATGACATAGGTCTGTGTACCCAATCATGTCTACACCTAAGGCTATGACAAGATGCCAGACTGACCTGTAGACTTACACTCATCCCACCAGAGCCATGCCTTTCATCTGGCCTACAGGGCCAAAAGTTTGAGCACCACTGCTACAATATACTTGTTGTGTGGCCAATTCTGCAACAAGAATGCTGTTTAAAAAAGCTCTCAGGAAAACTAAGGAGAGACTTAAAAAATAAACAGCATGAGTGAAAATGAGTTCAGTAAACAGAAATTTGGAATACAAAAATTAGGAAAAAAGAATCTTTTTCATATTAAAAACAGACATTAAAATTCAGCATTAAAACATTTAAGAAGCAGCTGCTAATCTTTCTGAAATATGGCACATAACTCTTTCCAGGTTGGCTGTAGGAGTTTAGCCACGCAATCATTACTGTTTATTATAATGATAAGTATTGGGAGAATCTTTAATCTTTTAGTCTGTCCTGGGTGGCTTAGTTGTAGGTGTAAATGAAAAAGTTATGCTGTAGGTGGAAAGGTTGTATAGTAACAGTTGTTGGAAAATACACAATAATGCTGTCTCATTTTATCTGATTGCTGTTTCAATCAAGTTAGCATTTGGGACATTTTTAGTTTCTATCTTTGCTTAACCAGTTACATCTATGCAAAGTTCTTCTTTTATCATGCTTTCTAACTTATGCATAGAAGTTTTCAAATTTAGGAATCTACCACATGTTTACAGCTTATGAAAATTAGTAATTGTTTATAATGTAAAAATAGCCACAGTTTATTCAACTGAAGATTTAAGACTTAAGGAATATTCTAAACTAATAGGATTAATCCTTATATCACGGTTTATTTTCATACTGCCAGCTAAAGAAATGTTTAGAAAAATAGGGTAACAGCACAAAAATAAGGTAACAGCAGTTAGGGAGACTTGTATAGTTACCAATGACAGAGAAATAGGGAAAAAACTGCAATGAATGAAATAATGGCCTACTAGAGATGGTAATCAAAGAGGAAGAAGCAACAAATTGAATTGCTGCAGCTGAAAGAGATGGAAAGACTTCGAAACACTGAGTCTGATTTGAATCTTATAACCTTGAATTAGAATCAGGCATATAGTGTTACAGAGCAACAGGTCTTTAATGTATCGGGAGTCTGTAACAAGACCAAGAACTGATTTCTGTGGGAGCAACAAGTGTATATTGCATCTTAAAGCCACACAACTTTTATTTATTTGCTTCTATATGGATTTCAAAATTTAAATTGGAGTAGTACGTTTGAAAATTTCACCCTGTAGACTGATCCCTAATGTAATAAATATGAAAACTTATTTTTCAGTCATTTATGCCTTTTGTTTCTAAAGTTACACCCTTGGGATGCCTCCACTACAAAGCTTACAATAAGTAGTCACATTTTTTGTTAGTCATGTAGCGCAGACCAGGTTTTAAAGTAATAGAAAAGGAGTAAAGAGACTAAAGCCTAAATCTAAGGCTGTTTACTTCAAGAGGCTAGACTATGCCTGGCTCTTGCATAAGTGAGACAAGATGATGTAAAATGTTTCCCTCTCTCTGGTGTTTCTGCACAGCAGTGTGAAAATAACTGCAGTTGCCTAAGGCGTGTGTAGACGAAACAGGGGTCTTAAATTGAAGCGGTGATTTTTAAAAAACACTTTCAATTTAGGGCTATTAAACCCCTGTGTCATGCACACACCCTACTGACTCACTGGCCTCTCTGGCAGGGAGGAGAGGGCGAGCTGCCAGCGGACAGAGCAGTCCTTGGGCTTCAGGGGAGGTGCTGGTTCTTCCCCAGTGGCACCCACCTGCAGGCACCCAGCTCAGGCAGTACCAGGGGGTACCATAGCTGCAGAGGGAAGAACTGGGCCCCTGTGGATAAATCATGAGAAGTTCCAGTTCAGTGCCCTCCTTCTATAGGATCCATTTCTACCACTGTTGGAGACAGACTACTGAGCTGGTCTGAGCCATTATAGCACTTCTTATGTTCTTTATGCTTTCCAGAGTCCATGGACCCTGAAAGGCCACTTCAGGCAGTACAGGGACTGCAGGTGGCTGTGGGGCTATGTCAGAGCTGAATAAACATGGTGTAACTCTCTAGCAGTGATTAGATTAGAAAAGATAAATGGGGACACAATAGAGTTATAGGCATGTAGAAGAAAACTTCCTTGCACCTCTTCCAAAGCTAGTCTAATACCTCTTACTCTTGTCTTTTCTTTCCTCATCCCCAGATCCATCCATTTGTGTATATTCTTACTTTCACTCACCTGTTCTCTTATTTTCCCGTTCACCCTACATTCCACACTCAGCTCTGTAAACCCAAGGCATCAGGACCCGTGGGCAGAACTCTTTTAGTTCCTCTGAAATCTGTCCCTCCAGCAGAACACTATCTTGTTCAGACTCACCACTCACCTGAAACAATATGCTCAACTCCCCTGCACATAACTCAGAAACCTCCTCATCCCAGCCTAGTAACCCATAGGACCAAGATCTTCCGTTTCCACCATAGCCCCACAAGGAGAGGGGGAAATATTTTTTAACAAGCATCACTTTTTGTCTTCTATCAACATATTTAATATAGTGTGCTGGTATGTTTGTGTATCAGAGAGAGACTGATTATGCATTTAAAATCAAAGCACTTGTGGAGGTTTATCATTAAAAACCTAAAGCAACATGATTTGATATGACCTGTAATAGGAAAAAGTGGGATATAGATGAGAGAACCCCTCACCCAAAATGAATGAATCTTCAATCATTGATTAATTTCAGCTTTTGTCTAAGAATACTATTCAACCACTTGGTCTTATTTATCAGCATAGATATACATTTTTTTTGGTTAAAATCGTGCATCTAAGATTATTCTTTCCAGTAGAGAGTAGTTTAAAAGTATGGACATTTAAATTTAAAGACTGAGCTATTCATTGCAGTGATCGGAGTGATTGCAGTGTAACGTAGACAAAGTTGAGCTAGCTTTAAACGAATTGGTAGTTGTCTAGCCAAAGCAGCGTGAAGTTCAGTGCAGGCAGGTTTTGCAGCCCTCACTAGGCTCCATTCTGTTCATAAGCGGAAAATATCAATGTGAAAAAAAGCAATCAAGTGAGCATTAACCACTAAATTACACAACAGCCAAAAGAAAATGGTATCATTATGAGCAAAAGCCTGAAGAAAGCAAAACTAAGGTATCGTGATTGAAAGTGCAGTATACCTATATCCTTAACTTACCTCCATCCATAAGAAAATGGCTTGTAAATATTACTTTCAGTGACAAATTTTTGCCATGGAAGAATTTAGTATACAGCATGAAACACAACAGATGCCACTTTATGTTGCTTTAGTTTGACTGCATCAGTAATACAATGTTCAGTTCACACATTTCTGGAAATACGTATTTCATTGCCAGAAATATATTTACAAACTAGTAGGACCTCAGAGGTGCACAACAGAAATAATTAAGATGGAGATTAATTAATTAATTAATTAAACTAAGAAGGTGCTTGAGTCCCCATTTATCTTGCAAACTGAGTCTGGTTTTTGATATCAGGAATGTTGCATGGATAGAGGTCATACAAGACTCCATCTTCTTTCACAGTGTTTGCAGTCAGATAAAGTAATTATTTCCTCAGATAACAGTGATACTGACAGCATGGCAGTGTAGCCTAGCAGACATGGCTATTGGCTTTCTTACTCTGGTGCCATTTCTTAATCTATCTTGCAATGGTTTGTTTAAATTATTTTTATATCAAACGTGATATTTAACAATATGATAGTGCATTAGCCTTGAACCAGCAAACTTTTCATCTTGTCAGAAACTGCCAACTGTTAAATGTAAACAGCTCAGGCAAAATAAGAGGGCTGTGCTAATGAGTCTGCTGTAATGTGATGCTGAAATTAAATGAGTATGGCTGATAGTAATTTGTGTAATATCACAAATGTGTGTGGTGTTTTTCAGAACATAGAAAAAGACAACTCCATGCTCTGAAGCATTTCACTGAAGGGACATCCAAAGCCCAAAAAGTGAAAGTCTTTCTCTCAGAGCCTTAACTAGAGTGTTAATGCCCTGGCCAAGGGCTGAAGGGGGAGATGATTACTTCCTTGTGCAGGGATTGCTGCAGCACAGGCTGCACAGGGGCTGCTGTCTGGCACTCCCACTAGATAGGCACCTGGGACTAGGGCCCCATGTCCTCTGCCTAGTTATGTTCATTCTTTCTTTTGGCTTCAGAGGGCTTAAACCTGAGATAAACCTCTGAGATAAGGATAGATATAGGAAAGTGATATAGGTGTCTAAAAGCCAAAAGCTGAGCAAGCATATCCAACAGATATTCCTGTTGCACAAAGGTGATGCACCCCTGAAAACATAACTAATGGAATACCCACCAGCATGTTGGGCATGTTTAGTCACTGTTTATTCTAGTTACCACTTGTAACTAAAGTAAAGTGTTGCTAAGCTAATGTTGCTAGGCGGAAAACGTAGGAGAAGATATGCGCATGTCTAACTGGTTACAAAGCAGAGCCAGTACTGGTTATGTAACACAGCCAGTGTCAGGGTAAAGTTGTGGTGCATGAAAAGCATTGATTTGACTGGTACATCCTTGCTCCACCTCCCAAGAGGTGGTGATGTTTTTCTCAAACTTGTATGCTACAACCTATTTCACCAACTATTGTTCTTTACTTTTGTGCGTCCCCAACAGAAGTATCACACCGTACCTGCTCATTTTGACCAAGTCCCCTTGCTTCAGGAAGGCAAACTTGTTATGTAAAGAAGGACTTTTGGGTGAGAAAAGCACAATAATTATGTACATCAGGATTGTCAATAAATTAGTGTAAAGGAAAAGACAGATGGTGCTTAGTCACCTTAGTGTGTTATGCTATAGACAACTGGCATCAACATGTGTGTGAAAGACTAACAACATAGAAAAGTCAAAAGTTTGAAGCTCATTTGTTCCTGCAGCAAAATCACACAATATTCTTAATGTTGTGTCCCTTAGCCTGGAATGCTCTGCTGGCTGCAGGACAGGCTAAGACACAGAAGCTGGAAGCAGCCATAATATACTACTTTCCTCCTTCGTAAGGAAGAAGAATATTTGAAGGGTGAAAATGGAAGCCTCTCTTTAGGAATTAGCAGAAGATTTTTTTCTTGGGTCAAAGTAACTGGTGATTCTGAAGGAAATTCTCAATGAAAGACTGGCAGTGATCAAGTGGACATAAAGTTTTGAAAGTAGCACTTATGACAGATGCTCTACATGTTTTCTTCTGCTTTTAATTATTTATGAGGTCCAGTTGCCCATGGTGTTAAGAGTGTTATTACTGTGTCCTACTGTACCAGATTCAAAGTAATATATGAGTCTAGGAAAGTATAAAAGCAGATACAATCTAAATGCAGTCAAAGATTATATCATTCAACCCTTATGTCTTCTCTGGGTGTGTACACCTGCTTAAATTCAATCACTTGCTATGTGAGACCGCAAACACAAGGAAGGGAAGCAAGATTAGGTCCTATGTTGGAACATAATGCTGACAGTCTCTGCTCAGGCTTCCTAAACCAGCAATCTCTATTTAAACTAAGTCCCTTTTGCCTTGACATGCTTTAAATCAACAACAAAGTCTAGTGATGGTTGTGTCAAACGTTTCAAATAATATGGCAGTTTTGCAGTGGGAAAATATGTGGGTTCATTACATATCTTAGGTTTTTAAAAGAACCCTGTTACTATGAAACAAGTTAAGAATACTCATTTTCAAACATGCTTCAGTAAAAATGGAAAATAATTACAAATTAGAAAGCAAATAGCAAGATATGAGAACACTTTCTTAACATTTTATGAGTGAAAATTAACAGTTGGGACAAATAATGATAACAACAACACTTGTCTTTCCTAGTAAGTTTAGCTATACTTTTATTACATACAAGGTCAGCAGGATGTGATATCTGAATAATTCATTAGGATCTCTCTAATAGCAGGAGGTACACAGCTGTAGACCAAGCAATTTATGCAGCCACTATATGAAAGAAGTAGTTTGGCAGCAGAGGCCACTAGTTGCTGAATAGCTTTTCCCAGTAACAAAAACAGGACTTAAATATATCCAATACTTGGTTGTTTGCACAATGGGAAATAATTGAGGAAAAGTGGGGGGGGGGGAACAAAGACAATAATGCTACGGTGAAAATGAATACATGTAGAACATTTCTATGCCTACTACTGCTGTAGTTTATAAGGGTTCATTGTTCTTAAACATAAGGAATGAGTGCGTCAGAGAAATCACCTTTCTGTTTTTTACCAGCTGCTCTAATGGCTCTTTTCTTCATACTGGGAAATATTAAAAATGAAAGGTGCTTCATAACTATAATAATAATTTTATATTGGGCTCATAAAAAAATCAATGGTTTGCTTGGCAAAAGAAAAGTACTTGGGATGTGCATTTGCTCATTGTGTGTACACGCATACAGCATTAAGAAAATACTATTATTGAGGTTTATTTTATGGTTGCTGAGTACAGTTTCTAAAGTAAATATGAAAAGTTGTTTTACCCTTTTATTTCACTCTCCACAGGAAACTAAAACCAGAAGATCAGATGCACCAGTTTACACAAATTGTTTTTTTTCTCTCTCTAGACTAGGGACAGATATTCAAAAAGCCTGACCCTGAATTGATTCAATCTTTGCAGGTTAGTTTAACTTGGCTAGGCTAAATCAGTTTATAACCAGACAGACATTCCAAAACTGCAGGCACATGCCTGCAGTGGCTCAGGCTAGAAGCTGGGGTGGCAGGGTGCTAGAGCAGCCCTCCTTTCACTTCCACAGAGCTGAGCTGAGGGGAGCCTTGCCAGGCCCCAGCAAGTCATTGTGATAAGGGAGGGGTTTCCCTACTCCTGACCAGCCCAGCAGGAAATGTTTATCACCCCTAACTCGGTGTTTACCAACCCATTAAGAAAACAACAGATGGACATTACCAGTTACCTGTTGATTCTATCGTTGTCCTGTGTGCCACAGTTCAGCCGTAGCTAGCATGTGGTCTTCTAGTTAATGCTGAGAGGTGTCTGTGAGGGATGGGGGAATGCCTGCTTTGCAGAGAGCGGGGCAGGGAGTGGGGAGTAGAAGCCAGGCAGCCACCTGCAGAGAGTGCCAGAGGTGAAGCCAGGGAGCACAGGGGAGTGCCCAGCCTTGCTGTGGAACAGAGAGCCCTGTCCAGTCCAGAGAGTATGCCGGGATGCTGGGGTAGTCTAACTTAACTTAAACCAAAAAGGGGTCTGGGACAGACATTGCATAAACTGGTTTCAGCCAAATCAGTTAAATCTGATACTACATTCAACCAGTTTTATCTCAAACTGGTTTCAGCCATTTTCAAACTGTTTTATGTGCACTGAACATCTGTTCTGTTACAGGTTTAAACCAGTTTCTGATCACTTAAACCAGTTTATGTATAATGCCTGTCCATTGCCCTAGTGATGATACTGGCTGCAATCCCAGTTTAACTGATCACTTAGACAAATTTTGTATCACCAATGCAAATCTAGACCAACAATTTCCATTACAAAGTAAGAGCCCAATCCTTCAAAATAAATGCCTTTAACTACCACTGACTTCAGGTTTGTCCAGACTGTTTCCATTGCCCTCAGTAAGAACTGTCTTAATTGAAGTGTCCTCCATCAGACCATCAGGGCTCAGCTGTCCTAATGGAGCAGCTGCATCCCATCCACTCCTTTTTCACTTCCAACCCTGCCCCTAACTCCATTCCTAGCCCTACCCCCACAACCATAGGAATTTAAAATTTTAAAATTTAGCTAAAAATGCACCGTACAACCTAAAGCCAAATAGCATGTACACAGTAGATTCAAGTGTTTCTACTCAAGAATTACAAACCACAAAGCAGTTGCTTGTAACCTAAACAGTAATTATGTTTGATTAGATATTTGTGATAGAACTAGCATTTTGGAATACTGACCTATGCTGGCAGGAACTAATTCAAGAAATAGCAGATAGCAGATAATACTCAGAAAAAACAAGACCTAACAATTACTGAAGTAACTCCATCAGGCTCCACAAGAACCATCTCGCCTTACTCTTTAAGTGTCTCTTAGCTCCTCCTACACGTTGTAGTTACTTCAGTAATTGTTAGGTCTTGTTTTTTCTGAGTATTATCTGCTATCTGCTATTTCTTGAATTAGTTCCTGAAACAGCTGGGGCTGAGACAGTTCATTAGTATTCTTGCAGCATCATATGTCCCCAGATCTTGACATTTTAACTTTTTAAGAACTCATTCCTCCCTATAACAATTTCCTCAATCTCATCTGAATGTAGTAATCTATAAAAGTCAAAGGCTAGGGACAGAAGTTATGCATAAACTGGTTTAAGTGATCAGAAACTGGTTTAAGCCTGTAATATAATGTAAGTTCAGTGCATGTAAATCAGTTTCAAAATGGCCCAAACTGATTTAAGATAAACTTGACTGAATGTAGTATCAGATTTATCTGATTTGGGTCAAACTGGTTTATGAAACTTATGTCCCAGACCTCTTCCTGGTTTAAGTTAAGCCAGAGCCCCCCCAGCATCCTAGCATGCTCTGCAGCCCTGGGCTGGGCTGGGCTTTCTTTTCCAGAGAGTAGGGCTGGCCCTGTGCACCTGATCTCTAGCCGGGGGCAGGGGTGTGACCCGATGCCAGCCAGCATGACCCCCAAGGCAAAGGGAGCAGGGAAGGGCTTTAGTCCCCCACTCCCCTCTCCCACTGTGGAACCGCAGCTGAGGTCTGCCTGGCTGGGGGTGTAACAGCCCATCAGGCATTCTCCCTCCTCCCCACTCCAGTGACCGGGGCAGGGGTAGGGGCATAGCCAGAGCCAGCTGCCATGGCTCCATCTGCCTCACCTGCAGTTGTGGGTCTGGGGCTGTAGGGCTAAGCATTGCTGGCCCACAGGCGCTGCTGAAGATGGATACACAGGGATGGCCTGGGTTGGGCCATAGGAGCCAGTGCCTTGACTTGGGGCGGAGAGAACGAGCAGTGGCTGGCCAAGCAGCAAGATAACCAGGCTGGCTTGGAGGCGAAAGTGTGCCTGAAGCCCAGCAACTACCCGCCACGGGGGCTTGCAGTCCCTGCCATGCCCCTGTCCTGTGCAGTACTCACTGGCTGCATCTGCACCACAGGCTGTGTGCTGCCTGGGGCTAGTGGGGCTTTTTTACCTCCCTTGCCTTCAGCTTCCACTGGCACTGCTACAGTGCAGCTCTGGGTAGCCAAGTGGAAACTTTAGCCCCATGGCTTCTGCCTGGTGAAGGAGCTCTGGCTTCAACTCTGGATACTTCCCACCCACACCCCCTTCACACCCCTGCCCCACAGGGTTGCTCATTGCACCAGATGGCCAGTGTGGCCTGAAGGCATCCGGAGCTCGAGCCAGATTTTTACCTAACTGGCTGATTTCCCTGACTTACAGTGTATGGAGAAAGTAGTCATTTCATTGTCACAGTCCCCCAGTTTCCCTTTGATCCTCAGGTTGCTCACTAGATCATCCCCTTTGGCCAGAACCAAGTTTCATAGTTGGTAGGGTTGGAAGAGACCTGAGCAGATCATCAAGTCTGACCCCTTGCCATGGCAGGAAAGAATACTCGGGTTAGAGGACACTGGCAAGGTGTTCATCTAGCCTACTCTTAAAGACCTCTAGGATAGGAGCCAGCACCACTTCTCTTGGAAGTTGGTTCCAGATCCTAGCCTCCCTGAGAGTGAAGTAGCGCCTCCTGATATCTAGCCTGAATCTACCCTCTGCCAGCTTGTGACTGGTATTCCTTGTCATTCCTGGGAGTGCTCAGGGGAACAGGGACCCCCCCAATGCCTGCTGGTCCCCCCTGACTAGTTTGTAAATGATCCCCCCTCAGCCTTCTGTTCTGGAGGCTGAACAGGTTCAGGTTCCTTAGCCTTTCCTTATAGGGCCTGCCCTGCTGACCCCTGATCATGTGAGTGGCCCTCTGGACCCTCTCCATGTTATCCACATGCCTCCTGAAGTGTGGCACCCAGAACTGGATGCAGTACTTCAACTGCGGCCTGACCAGTGTCGCATAGAGAGGGAGGATCACCTCCTTGGACCTGCTTGCGATGCATCTGTGGATGCATGACAAAGTACGGTTAGCTTTCCTGACCGCATCCCCACACTGTCGGACCATGTTCATTTTGGCATCAATAATGACTCCAAGAGCCTTTTCTGCCTCTGCACTGATGAGATGGAGTTCCCCAGCCTGTAAGTGTGCTGCTGGTTCTTCCTCCCCAGGTGTAGTAC
>JAGPOW010000261.1:64479548-64500067 GCA_030014935.1 Caiman crocodilus | reverse complement strand
TTTTTTTTCCTTAAGGCCAGCTCTGGGGGCTCCCCACAAGTCTGGAAATTTAGTGGTGGTAGAACAGTGGCAGGGTTAACTGTTGCAGCTCTGAGAGCATTGCTACTCCCACTGCTCTCTGCTGCTAAATGTTTTGGACTTGTGGGAGCCCCATAGGCCAGATGACTTGACAGCTCATGTTGGATTGGGCTGGTCTGCAGCTGACCCAGGGCACAGCCAGATCTGTGCACAGCTCCGGACACAGCATGTGGGTCAAGACATAGGCAGCTGGTGCCAACTTAGTTAGGGAGTGCCCCCTGTAAGCGACCGGTTAGTGACCACAGAAGGCTCCCCCCACAACCAAGAATGGGCTGTCCCCATGACTCATCAAAAGACAGTTGATCACTGTGGCCACTTCTGGGAGTGCCACAGTGCTCATTCCCCAGCCAGCACTTGCAGGGGGGGCACCAGTACTCCCACCTGCCCCACCACCTGTTGCCTAAGTGGTGAGTGTTGCCAGTCAGGGGGTGCACCCCCATGCACCCCCTACACATTGCCACTGGGTTCAGACTTGGCACGTGGCCCTAGACCCAGTATGCAGGGAATGACCCAGACCTAGTATGTGGGGTTATTTTTCAGGCCAGATCTGACATGCAGGGTTGTTTCATGCAGCATATCTGATCATAATGCTGCACACTGCATACAGCCTGCAGACTGGTTGCACCTTACTTTCCATCCCATGCATCAGAATTCTATTAAGCTTCCACAGAGCTTTTGGAAGCCCCTCCCTCCCATGCCAAAACTGAAAATAATGGAGCAAAATTGCTTTGGCAATACTGTTTGCTACTGTTCTTGAGTAGAATAGACATACGGGGAAGGAGAGGGGGAGGAGCAGAGGGGCTTCATCTGCTCATTTTTACAACTCGTGTGGTCCTAAAGAAGTAACAAAAGGTACCCTAATCTGACCCATGAGATGCAAATCCAATCACTTTTCATCTGTTTCTAGTTTTTCTTGCTCTATTTATGAATTATTATGAGATGTAATATTACAGTAGACCATTTTCCAGCTGCTGGGTCTCATTGGGGTGACCCAGATCTCATCGGTGTGACTCCAGATCCCAATGACCCAGATCTCAGCCTGGGTCCTTCACAAAAGTCGTGATGCTGAATTTTGGATAGTACATTTTGTCTGATATAATTAACACCAGGTTATGACTCCACAATAGAAACTGAGCTGTAAGGGGAGCATAGAAATGCCAATAACTAAAATAACCTCATGGGGATATAAACAGTGACTAGCTAACTAAATTGCTTTTTAAGAATGTCCTTTGGATTCAGACTTTAGCTTTGAGGTCCCTGTGTATAAGGCAGCTATTAACTGTCAGTAATGGAAAAAGGAGTTGTGTTTAGCATGTGATTATTTTTATCTGAGTCTTTAGAGATTACTAGTTCAATGAAATGCTAAAGACTTACTTTAGTAACTGTTTGAAAGCAACTCTGAGTATGACACTTAAACTAAGAAAACATTTTACAGTGACATTTTTTTTTTTTCTTGTAATGTCCTTTGGTTGAGTATATCACTAAATAGTTAAACATTGCTGTGTATGTAACATAAATTTTAAAAACAAGTTCATTTATCACAATCAGAATCAATGCAGTTAAATATATAATGAATTGACAATTACTAAACACTTTGGAGTAAGTTTTCCTTTAAATCCTATCAATGTTGACAATCATCTTCAAAAGTTAATCAAGATAAGAATATACTGTTTATACTCTTTAAAATATACTCTTTAACATCTTAGCATTAAATATATCTGTGTAGAATGGCTGAGCGTGAGTAATCAATTAACAGAGGCTTCCCTGATGAATTACTCTCTGACACTTAATTTCCTTCATATGTTTCATCTTCTGAAGCTTGTATGATTATAGGTTTTGATACAAGTGACCAGCTGTTGGGATTCTTTGTGGAAACTCTAACGTTGATTTATCTGTTTAAAAGCTCCCAGTTTTGCATGAGCTCTGATGTCAGGCTGCTCTGTTCTGGAGAAGCATAGTAGGGTCTTGTTCAAACCAGCATCAGGCCTTATGTTGCCTCAGTTTCTCCTCCTTCCTCCACTAATCCTATTGCATAGCACAGTTACTTTCCAAATAATCATTGGCTTTTTGAAACTTGGTTTATTAAGAAAATTCAAAACACTGAAAGTCTCTTGCACAACCTTCAAAAGCAGATCATTTTGAAGAGGCAAGATTCTTAGTTTTGACTGCTCAGACTTTATTAATAGCAGCCGCCTTCTGCCCAGGCAATAGAATGACCACCCTTTCAAAATGGAAAAGTGGGAACATGCCCACCTCTTTTCCCCCTCACTCCCCCACCCAGCAGCATAGCTGAAGCAGAACCAAGTGGAGCCCATAGGGGGTGGGGAAGGATGTGGGCTGCCTGCTGCAGGCTCTGGACTCCCTGTTCTGCTGCCCTCCCCATAGGAGCTCCATGCTGGCTGTGCTGCCATGGTGAGGCACCCCCTGTCCACCCAGCAGCAGCAGGAAGCACAACTCTGCACCACCACCGCCAGCCCTACTGCTGTCAAGTGAGAAGGGGGTGCCTTGCTATGGTGGTATGTCTGGTGTGGGGCTTGTGTGGGGAAGGCAGTAGGGTGGGGAGCCCTGAAGTAGGCAGCCTGCACCCACCCCATACACAAATCTGGTGGGTATGTACCCTCCCTTACCCCCGTCTCTGAGAGTGCACACAGCGACAGGGAGCCACCTCCTGCCACCCGCTGGATGAACCACCTGTGGCTCTGTCCTGCTCCCCACCCCAACCCCAGGCCCCATGCACCACCCCAGCTGGGCAGAGGCACCAGCCACAGCCCCAACCCCAGCCCCACTCCCACTCCTATTCCCTCCTTCACCATGGGGGCCTCAATCTGCCCGCTCTCCCACATAGACTTACCTTCAGGAAGCTGCTCTCCACTGCTGCTTGGGCTATATTCCTGGCCACATGCATATGTGCATGCACACATACACATGGCATTCTCTTTGTCCTACTCCCCTTATCCCCAAGCAGCCCCTTGCCAGCTGAAACTCTGTCATCCTGCAAGGGGAAACCTGCTATTTCCTGCATTTTTCTGTGGTGAACAGAAAACCTAGATCAGTGCATGATACTGGGAATCCAGGACAAAAGCTGTCCCAGAGTAATTCAGCCCAGGACTGGAACTTGATATTCGTATTTTGGGATGGTCTGGCCCAGTTAGGGGCACGTGGTCACCTTTCCATGCAGTCTGGAGAATTACTCCAGGTCTGTTCTTCCTAAAGCTTCTCCTGAGTCATGAAAAGTTGTCTTTTATAGAACTGAACAGGCCTAGCTTTTTTCCATATAGTCCTTGTTCTAGTTGTATAGGCCATGTCTGATACAGCATCACATGAAGGCCTCTATTTATCCTGTACATCTCTGGGTTGGTTAATCTATAAGGTGCAAATCTACCCTGCCTTTTATCTGACTTCAGACTAACACACAATCTCTTTCTAGCTATGTCAGCCATATGTATTTATGGTTCCTAGCACACGGAGCTGCTCTGAGTGGAATACTTTTCAAAATGAAAGCAATATTGTTGCATCTGCATTACTGGCATTGGTAGTCAGCAAAACTAATTAAAAATGCAAGTTATCCCAAATGCTGTATGAAGGTCCTTGTTTTGCTTCTGGTTTAGCATACTGGCTTCTCAGAGAAGTGCTGTATGTTTAAGAATGCCACTGCTGGAGTCAGTAAGTGTATGTTTAGGTGCAGGGCATAGCCTTATTTCGTCTACTAGGATAGGTGATACTGAAGTAAACAGTTTCTAAGTCAGCCCCTTTGGCTTAGCATCTAGGGGCATGTCCTCACAAATGGGAATGTGTGTTTCCCCAGGGACAAAGAGGTGTTTTCCCAGGGACAAAGAGCAATGGCATGATGTGTGCTGCTGCTACTTGTCCCCAGGCAATGCCCATGCCACATGTACAGCATGTTGCCCCAAGTGAAATAGGGGAGGCTGTGGCCAGCACCTATGCTGGCTCTAGCAGCCTTACCTAGGGTCCTGGGGGTCTCTGGGAGCTACAGCCATGGTGATCCAGCAGCAGGGAGCCTGGCTGGCAGCTGGAGCATAGCTTCAGCCAGCCAGGCTTTGGTTTGGGGCGGTGCGCACTGCTGCCTTATGCACCCCACTTTTTTTAGGTGCAGGTTTTTAACTCTGGATATCCTAGGATCAACCCCCCCCACTGCAAATTAGCAGCACAGTGAACATCTGCATGTGTGGCATGTGGCACCGCAGAACCATCTGCAGGTCTACATACCACACATCTGTGCTCATATGAACGTACCTTTGGATGCTAGACTGGAACTTTAGAGATCTGAGCTCATTTCTAAACTTTGCTACAAATTTGAGCAACCCCAACCAACAAGTCATTGCATCTCTCTGTTCCTCAGTTGCCTCATCTGCTGGTTTGTAAAATGCTGTCAAATTAAAAACAAAGACATATTATGAGCTCAGCGTGTGCTACACTGTGGTCTCAGCTTCAAGGCTAAAATAATCAGGTAAAATAAATAAGACTGAGTGAACATAATTGTGTTCATTTTAAAAGAAACAGAAAAGAAACTCCACAATAGCATGCAGCTGTAAGGCCACCATGATTTTCCAGCCAGATAAGCCTTGCTGTGTTGTGGTGGACAGATATAATGGTGTGTTCTTTTTTACAAAGGCATAACAGATCAGCTCTGAGCTGAAGGCAGCTGCAGTGCCTTGGGAAGCACTGTGTGTTGCATTGCCATGCTGCCAGCAGTGGCAGTGCAGCCAACCACCAGCTGCAGTGGCACCTATTTTTGTCTATGGCTGCTGCCCCTGTCCATCTCCACCCTCCTGCATTATGGTACTGAGCATTTATGTTAGCAAAATGGCTTTGTTTGGTATGAAGCACAGCATATATTAATTAAACAGATATTTTCCAAACAGTAACTTTCTTGAGCTGCACTGTAAAAAAAACCTAAACAAACAAAAAAATAAAGCAAGCTGAACACTGGGTAATATTATTAATAAAAACACCTTAATCCTGGAGTTATAAAGATGTTTTACTCAGCCTCCTTCATAATAATTCCATTTGTGCTCTGAAATTCTTTCCAACCACTGCACTTGCATGCATTTAGAGCTGTACTAATCTGATAGAGTTCTTTGTGAAATGTCTGGAATAGAAAAGCAGCTGTATATTTAAGTATAGGATTCTGTATAATAGTTAACAGCACAATTATTTAGGCTTGAGAGTACTCAACTATGGAATGGTTCTGAGTTTATAAAAAGAGGAATGCAAGACATACATTTGATAATGTTTTGGCCAACAACCAAAAGGGGTTAAGCAAAGCAAAAGGCACAACAGATTTCTTTATTTTTCCAGTAGAAGTATTTTTTATTTTAGTGGCTGCTGGTAATGTCATTAATTAAGGATGTCTGCACAAATGCAGTTTTTTGGTTTGTTAAAAGGAAACGATTCCTTAATGCTATATGCCTGCATGTCTGTCTCATGCCTACATGTGAAAGTACAGATAAGCAGAAAGAATAGATGAACTGCTAGTGGCAAAAGTGCCATACGGCAAAAGTGGCATTTAGAAAAAGGGGAATGTGGATGAAATGGGACTGTACAATGCTGGTTCCCAGTGGCTGCTCCAGCTTCCTGGAGCCACAAACAGTCAATATAAGTTTCGAAAATGGAAAATTCCAGGGGGGGGAGGAGGGAAACTTCTTTTGAACTACATAGAACTTGTTTTTTCCCTTTTCTCATAAAAAGTAGACAAACAAATGAACCTTTTTCACAATTTGCACTGATGAATTAAAAATGTGTTTGGATCAGAAAATTGTACATCTTTTTTTTTACCACAACTCTACAGACTTCAAAGTGTTTTTTATACTGTACAGACTTCTGACCTGAAAGCCCTCATTATAATTTAAAACACCCTCCACCCCCACGCCACACACACAATAACACTTGCAGGTAGGGGGGAAAAAAAGTTTTCACTAAATAAACAGCATACTGGATGGA
Organism: Caiman crocodilus; assembly: GCA_030014935.1. Lineage (NCBI taxonomy): Eukaryota > Metazoa > Chordata > Crocodylia > Alligatoridae > Caiman > Caiman crocodilus. The sequence continues at coordinate 64,494,028 of JAGPOW010000261.1, read as the reverse complement.
AATCTGAACTAAAAGTATATCTAAAACTTTGTCTTCTTCAGCTCAATATTCTAAAAGCAAAAAATTATTTTTACAAAAAACAAGCAGATTCTTTTTTTCTTCAGACACACTTTTTTTACCTTATTTTGTGCCCCTTCTAAAATTTGAACTTTCCTCCCCTTTAACATATTTCCTATATTTGCACATCATTCATCACAATTTTCACAGCAGTACCCGTATGTGTTATTTCCTTATCTCCAACTTTATTGACATCCTAATCCTCTCAATTTACAAAGGCAAATCTTTTCCAGACATAGGCTTGCAGTTCTGGGGCAAGGCTGAAATAATCTGTTACTGATTTTTTTTTCCTTTCCCTTCAGGTAATTAATGTATGGCCATTATGATGATACCTATATAAACAGGGACAATTTAAGGGTTGGCTAGTGAGCCAGTTCTTGGCAATTTGTCCAAATAGTAGAACAGATACTAGACCAATTCCTCTGTTGCAAAGAACTCAAAAAGATGCTATGGATTCCTATTTGAAATCTCTGTGTTTATCTTGTGAACCATGTGCAGGCATTTGCAGCAATACAAGAACTCAGCTGGACACTTTGGACCATTGCCACACACACAGGTCACAGCAACTTCCAGTTGCCACTGCTCCTGAGACCTCAATCACATGGCTGTGGCAAAAGTCTTTTCTTCACCACTTCTATTGGCACCCAGTGTGGTTGCCCCTATCCCTCTGCCTTAGTTATGCCACAGTGGCTGTGTCTACATGAGATGCTGATTGCACAGATATTGCAAACTAAATAACTGTGCAGAAACCAGAGTTACTATGGAGTAGCATTGCCAAATGGCTTTTAGGTGACACTTACTTCATGCCACGTGATACTACTACACAGTAGTAACAAGCTACTGTGCAGTCAGTGGCTTGTGTAGATGAGGCCAGTGTTAATATCAAAAGGCACCCTTAAAAGGTTCTTATAGCCCCATAGGGTACTGTTGCACCTTGGTTGAGAATCACTGTTTTAGTCTTATAAAATGGGAGGGAAAAGGTGCCAACTCTTGCTGATTACAAGACTTGCATTTATTTGTAACTTCCTTTGCCTCTGATTTAGCAGCTTTTACATGACTCTGTTTCTTTTGTTTTCCTTTGCATCCTTTGATTCTGACATCTCTGAAGGTAAATCACCTACAATAGGCAAGACAGCAAAATCAATATTACCATCTTTCTCAAACTATCTTACTATGTTATCTGTCCTTTAGGATTTGTATTTGTTGCACAGATTAAACTGTAGATATGATTTGCCCTTTTTTATCTATAATAGTATTCTTTCTTAGTGGCATCATAACATATTTAATCCATATAACAAACAAGACTTTGAGTGTCATAGATCTATTGAAAGGAAATTGCTCTTCAAAATTTCAGCTTAGACAGTTCTACTTAGGATGTGTATGTGTCACCTACTGAAAGATCAGCAAAGTTAAAGAATATATTAAAAAAAAGAGATTATTCTGGGCAACTAAGAGTGGTGGAAAAAGAGATGACTCTTTCACCTGTGAAGCTACTTTTCTTGCCCAGCTGGTATTCAAACTACTGTATATTTTCTCAGAAAAGGGAAAGACAGCTTAGTAGAGCCAGCCCTAAATATTTTGCCACCCTGGGAAAAATAAATTTTACTAGCACCTGCCCTATGATCAAGTAGTCAACCACACTGCTGATCTGTGTAATCAGCCTGAAAAATGGTTCCTCTCCTACTCTGCCACTCTAGGCAACTGACCATTTTGTTCATAGGATGGGGTGACCCTGTCACTCTGATCCCTGAGCCTATATTAGGTGGTGTGATTCACTTGGAGGCCTGTTTCACATCTACTTCTAAGTGGGGCCCTTAGGTCTGGACAAAGGTTAATGTGGGAGCACAGGGCTATTGTGCAGATCCTAGTAGATCCAGAGGGCTTTGTGGGAAGTTCATACAAGGAAAAAAAAAGCAACCCCTCTCAAGAGTTTCATAGCAAAAAAAGCAAACAAGCCTTTATGAATAAACTGTATCACCAGTGTGTTTTAAATGGTTCATAATGTTTGTCAAGGAAATATATCCATGATTTCTCCAGCCAACCTATAGTGATCAGCCTATACCTGTAAATGAATGATTTTGCCATGGACACTTGCATGGGCATTTGCATGTCAATACCTCCTCTCCCCCTCCCCCCCGGTACATCAATATATTAATGACAGCTTCCTCCACAGCTGCCCTCTTATCCTCCTTGTATCAAAGTACAGCAATGACATCTTCATGATATGGACATATAGAAAGTAATTTCTAGAGAAATCCCACTAAGACTTCAACAACTTCCACCCCTGCATCAAACTGACTCTAAACTGACCCCACCCAGCAAATCATTTCCTGGGCATTACTATGAACTGTACAATGGCCTCCTTACTATCACATTGTACTATAAAACAACTGCCTGCTACAGCTATCTCCATGCCACCAACTTTCATCCTAAACTTAGATCGATCATGGTATGTAAAAAGTAAAAATACTACTCAGAGAAGAATGAGAAGGGATTTGATAACAACATTAAAATACCTGAAGAGTGATTATAAAGAAGATGGAAATAAGCTTTTCTCTGTGGCTCTAGGGGACAGAACTAGGAGCAATGGTCTCAAACTGCATCATAAGATATTAGATTTAGAAACCTAGAGATTGGGAAGAATTTTCTGACTATGAAGGAATCTCTATCCTTGGAAGTTTTCAGTAGCAGATTGAACATGCATTTGGCTGGGACAGTTTAGTCTGGGATGAACCTGTTTGAGCAGGGGCCAGACTAGCTGACTTTCCTATGATCCTTTGGTTGTCTACAGACAAGCTCTATTACAACAGTACCTGCTCTAATCCCACCAATTGAGATAAACACTTTAGGGCTCTGGAGCAGGGATTCCTACACTTGAAATACAGTTCCAAACTGTATCATATCAACAGAGCCAGACTCCGATCCTGTTCCAGCTTGATACAATACCAATCCCTTGATGACTCCTGTTCTCACCATCTTCCACAAGTCTCAACTTCGTATAATGTGGCCAGATAATTGACCATTTCTCCCATTTGAAAACTTTAAAAAAGTTTCTGTATAGTTGAAGCCTTGCTAAAGATCCTGATGTCAGCTATACTCCCTCATCAACATGGACCACATTATCACTAAATCAAACAAGAAGATTATAATACCCAGAGTTCATTTACCTGCTCCTCTATCAATCTCATCTATGCCATCACCCTCTGCTGTGTACATTGGACAGACAGGGTGACCCCTATATGAAAGAATAAAGGGACACCAATTTAATGTCAATTCCAGAAAGACACTAAAGCCTGTAGCAGAACACCTTAACTCCCTTAGACTGAACTCAGAGTAGCTGTCCTTTAGCAACGAGAATTTAAAAACCAACTTGAACACAAAATTGAGAGAAAAAAGGTCTTCCATAGACTAGAGTCTGTTAAGGATGGTGTTAACAGAGATTATAGATTCTTACCCCATTATCTGGATTAACTTTTATAAACCCTGAATTCCTCAATGTGGTATGTGCTTTTTTTTTCCCTTTTGATCTCTGCAACCCATCTTCACCACTCTCAGCTATGCCTCCTCTCCTTATCCTTTCTATTCCCTTTCCCTATCCCTTAAATTTAAATTATTTCATTCTTTACTGTTTAGTACCCTGTGCTCTCTTCAAGTCCATTTATAGCATCTGAGGAAGTAGGCTGTTGCCTGCAAAAGCTTATGCCTCTTTGAAAAAAGTTAGCCATTAAACCCCTGGCAGAAGTTCAGGGGTTTAATGAATTTAAAGGTGCCATGGGATCTGATCCTCAATCCAAACAATCAAGCCTCCTGCCATGCTATGTGTCCTTTCTCCTTGCCAGTGCAGGGCATGATTTTTTGATCATGATCCTGGGCTCCTCTGTACCGACAAATTGAAAGCTGAGTGCTCATATGTCTGGGGCTAACAATTAGTTGTCTGTCAGCTCTGGCCCTGCTACACAATTTATTTAAGGTGCCATACAAACAAGACAGAAAAATGTTCTACATTATATGTAGAACATTTTTATAGCTGGTTTGTCATTTCATGGGGTCCTAAATTGGCTCCATATAGAGCCTTTGCTATTTATGCCATGATTAATTTTACTCACAGGATAAATATAATGTATAGAAGGACCCTAAGGTGCCACCCTGCTTTCTACCTGCACTAGACATGTAATTTTTTTTAAAGAAGTTTACAAAATGAAGAATTGGCCTATTATTTACCTAAATTATACAAAGTTAAGATTAAATTATATGCCTTCCATAAAACAAACATAGAGAAGATGTTTCATATAAAATACTGGTATAAACTCAAAGAAACATACATGTCTTAGTGTTTGTGAGATGTGCTGGAAATGGAGATGTCCATTTCTAAGGGTGATATTACATGTTAGAGTTAGCAGGTGCTAATTTTCAGAAATATTATTCTATGTTGAGATTGGCTAGTAATAGTAATCAATCACAAGTTTGGGGTTAATACCTTTTCTAATGTGCACTGCTCAGACCCGCCACTAAAGGGCTGGTGAGCAGGGGCATGGCTAGAGGCTGCAAATCTGCTCCATGGCTGCCTGATCACTAGCTCTATAGCCACGGTATAGGTCTGGGAGGAGAGGGGGGAAGGGCACCCACACCACTTAAATCATCCCCTCCATCTCCCAAATCACCCTGCTGCTCCCTATCAGCCCCTGAATCCTCCATTCAACCCACTATTGACCCCTGGATCAAACCTCCCTCCACACTCCATGATTGGCCCTGCCCCCTGGGATTGCTGTGCTGCTATCCCAATCAAACCAAGAATGATAGTGGTGTCAGCAGAGGGAGAAGGGAGTTATCCTTTCCTGCCTGCTCCCAGGCTCCTTGCAGCCCATGCCACCAGTGTGCAACTGGATCCAGGCTCCATTGGGCCCCAGAGCTGTCTAGTAATTCATTGCATTCCCTACTTCCTTGTCTCTGCCTCCCCTTCAGTTGCAGGGCTTGACAGGGGTTGAATCTAGGTGTCTTGTGGCCGCATGGTTTGACAGGCAGGGAGGGGAACACCCTCCCCCTGGCACTGCCACTACTCTTAGACTGATTGGGGTGGCAGGCTATTGATCTGGGTGTTGAGGGGCCAATGGTGGCCAGAGAGGACAATTGAGGAGGCAGGATAGTGATCTGCAGGTGGAGGAGGCAACTTGGGGATTAGGGAGAAAATTTGGGGGTCTGGGGGGTAGCAACTTAACACTTCCCATCCACTTCTCCCTTCCCTCTACATTCTCCCTCTTTGTCCCCCCAACCCTGCCCCTCCTCACCCCCTTTCCCTGACTCCCCTGCAACCTTTACCCCTCACTCAGTCCCCACCCACCTATTGCCTGACTCTTCCTAGCTGTCAATCTAGGGGTAGAGTCCTGGATTATAGCTAGTCCACCAGGGGCTGTTCCCCCTTGGTTATTGGAGGACTGCAGATTGGTAGTTTTATCTCAGGTGAACACCCTGAAGTCAATTTATCTCAAACTAGGTAGCACAGCTGAAAGGTAATCCTTGTTCAAAGTGGCATAACTTTAAAACACCTAAAGGGCACTTAGCACTTGTTAATGAGCCTTAATTTGAGATCAGTGAAGTTTTAAGAGCTCTTAACATGATATAATTGTAATGTGTATATGTAATCTCATCCTAACTCAGAGAGCTGAAAATGGCATTTTGTCATCCTAGAGGACAGAAGTGAGAAAACTCAAAAGGAGAATAAAGAGGATCAACTTCCAGAGGTAGATGACCCCAATGATGATGATGATAATTTAACAAATGTCTGGGTCCCAATGACCAGCTCTCTAATCTTTGTTTACTACTAGAAGAACATCCTGAAGCCATTTTAATATTAACTGTGAGTTAATATGCAATTTTCACAAGTACAATCTGTCATTTTAATAATATTGCAAGTGAACCCTAGGCACTGACTTGTGGGATGAGAAAAGCAGCTGCTGGTGGTCACCACACTTTTGCAATTTTCAGGAAATTAGTTAGGAAGGCCAAAGCAGGATTAGAGTTTAGACTGGTGACAAAAATTAAGGACAACAAAAAGTCCTCCTTCAGGTATATAAGAAGCAAAAAGGAAGGTACAGTGTAGCATAGTGTTACTCAAATTGCCAATTGCTCAAATCATGAGCAAGACATTATATAGGGGGATAAGGCAAGGTGCTGCATTTATTGATTACATGAATTAGACATAAGGGTTCAAATACGTCATTCATACAAATGAACACGAATCATCATACACATCATTACACACAGGCATACACATACACATTCCACCCACACATACACAAGATATAGTTATTAGCAATAGATGCTCAATATCAGCCCAGATAGCCAACCTGGGCTTACTGAGTAGATGATAATGATTTGAAGACGGCAGATTTAAAGAAAACAACTGGAACAAGGTGAACACATGTATCTGTGCTCCGATAAAACAGCAGTAGAGAAAAAGACTCACCCAACTTGGCATTGTCAGTGTTCTTTTATAGGGATTGGCATCCTTTGTTTCAGTGCTTCAGGGTTTTTTCATACCCAGCTTCTGTTTTTGTGGTTGTTCTTTTGTCTTCAGATTATCTCAGCCTTGGAGTGTTCTTGCTGCTCGTCTGGCAGGATGGGTGCATTCCTTCTCCTCATTATCTTCTTTGTGCCCTAGGCCTAAAAGGGATTTTTCAGCCATTCATTAATTAGGTCACTCACTGGTAACTTACATTTGGCGCTTTGTTGTTTATGTAAACAGTTAAATCTTCTTCTCCCATCCCTATGGCATTTTTTCACCATTCACCCTTTTATACGCACTTACACATAAAGGCTATGCAGAGTTTATTCACTTATGTCAAGCAGAAGGCCACACAATGGAGTGTTCAAGTTTCTTACAGGACAAGACTAACATGGTTACATTTCACTACTATTACACTCTATGTTAACATCAGCTACATTAGTTCAGTTCGTGCTGCAATAGGACCTGTAGAACAAACTAGAACAATTGGTGACAGAAAGGGGGTGAAAGCTGAGCTCTTCAATGAGATCTCTGCATCTGTATTCCTAGACACAGACCAAGACAAATCTCCTAATTGGATCAGATAGACACAGGAAGGACACCAGCCCACCAACTGTTAGTGCAGACTTGATGAAGGGGCACTTGGAGAGGCTGGATGTGTTCAAATCAGTGGGCTCAGATTAACTTCATTCAAGGGTGCTGAAGGAATTGGACAGTGTCATAGCAGAGCCACTAGCACAGTTGTTCAAGCACTCATGGTGCTCTGGTCAGGTGCCAGAAGACTAGAAAAGGGCCAATGTGGTCCCTATTTTCAAGAAGGGGATGAGTGAGGAACTGGGAAACTATAGGCCAGTTAGTCTCACCTCTATCCTTGGGAAAATCTGGAAAAAATCATTAAGGACCACATTTGTGGGAGTCCAGCAGGGGAAATAATGCTGAAAGGAAATCAACATGGGTCATTGCATGTAGATCCTGCTTGACTATCCTTGTTTCTTTTTATGACCAGGTCACAAAATGCTTAGATGCAGGAGTCGAGGTAGATGTCACTACCTAGACTTTAAGAAGGCCTTTGATACAGAATCTCATTCTGTTCTTGTAAATAAACTGATAGGCTCTGATGTAAATGCTTACACAGTCAGGTGGGTGGCAAATTGGCTTAGGGGTCTCACCCAGAGTGTGGTGGTAGATGGGTTGATATTGACCTGGAAAAATGTGGGCAGTGGAGTTCTGCAAGGCTCAGTCCTTGGACCAGTGCTATTCAATGTCTTCACCATTGACTTGAAAGAGGGTGAGAAGAGAAACCTGTCCAAGTTTGCAGATGCTACCAAATTATGCAGCAAAGTTAACACACCAGAGGGTAGGGAATGGATCCAGGTGGATCTGGACAGGTTGAAAAAATGGAAGGAATGAAATAGGATGCAGTTCAACAAAGACAAGTGAAAAGTGCTGCACTTGAGCAAAAAGAACCTCTAACACACTTATGAGCTGGGGGAGGACCTTCTTAGCAGCACAGCAGTGGAAAAGGATCTTGGAGCCATAGTCCAAGATGAACATGAGTCATTGATGTGACAAAGCGATCAACAAGTCTAACTGTACTTTATCATGCGCTAGCTGAAGATGCATGACGAACAGTTCCAGGGAGATAATGTTTCTCCTTATGTGGTACTGGTTAGGCCACAGTTGGAGTACTGGTGCAGTTTTGGGTGCCACACTTCAAGAGGGATGTGGAAAATCTTGAGAGGGTTCAGAGAAAAGCCACTCTTATTATGGTCAGAGGCCTGCAGGTAAGGCCCTATTAGGAGAGGCTGAGGGACTTGGATCTCTTCAGCCTTCACAAGAGCTGAGAGGTGATCTGGTGGCTGCCTATAAATTCATCAGGGGAGGGCAGCAGGGAATAGGAGATGCTGTATTTTTTAGGGCACCCCCTGGAATAACTAGGAACAATGGTCCCAAATTGTCGTACAGAAGATTTAGGCTGGACATTAGAAAGAACTTCTTCACAGTAAGGGTTGCCAGAATCTGGAATGGACTTTCAAGGGAGGTGGTGCTCTCCCCTACCCTGGGGGTCTTCAAGAAGAGACTGGACAAGCACCTAGCTGGGGTCATCTGGCCCCAATGCTCTTTCCGGCCCTGGGCAGGGAGTCAAACTCAATGACCTACTGTGGTCCCTTCCAACCCTAACACTTATGAATCTGTGAATGTAACAGCAACCAGAAATCGCCATGTCTGCTTTCCCTGAAGCTCCTGGGCATCTCTCTACTCTGCTGCCAATAAGTCATAAGTGTGGCATGTCTCACAAGCACTAAATTCACTGCAGAGAATTTGAAAATACTCCTGCATTACTTCTGTGGCTAATACAGAATTCTGGATATAAAGAGAAAGCTCCCTCCAGGTAAACCTCTGGCTCCTGCTGGATCACATATTCTGTTTCAAAAACTGTGGAGTGTTGATTTTTGTGTGTTCTGTGGCAAACAATCAATGGGTAAAGTCAGTAGAAGTTCAACGGAAATGACTGCTGCTTCTGGCTAAAAGAACCAAAAGCTAAGCACCAATTCATCACTTTAAAGAGTTTCTCAGTGTCTCAGCTAGGGATGAAAGAAAAGGAAAAGGCTAAAAGAATAATATAGCAAGTATGAAAGAATTAAACAAGAAAATAGAAAAGGAAAACTATTTAATGCGGAACTCGAAGCTCTCTTCTTCAGTGTTCATTCCCTCCTTTACCATAAACCGTATTTACTCAAATATAAGATGGCCCCACAATAATTAGATTCTATATCTGAAAAAATGTATACATTTATATAAGTATATGAATATAACAAATAGTGTGTAAGTATATGAGTAAGGAAAATCATGCCTACTGAATGACTAGGAGGGTTGTGAGAGGAAAGGATCTACAATTTTCCCTGTGCAACTTGGAACTGAGTTAAGCAAGGCTAAATTTTACTTCACTGTAGAACATTCAGGAAAGCAACAGGAATCATTCAAATTAATTTAAAAATGTACTGTAAAATTAACCCACTAAACCTGGTATTTTTTCAAAATAGTTTATGAGGGAATTCAATGACTGTGATATGTTGGGAAGGTAACACAGCAATGCATAGGCAGTCAAGCAAGTTTTCGGAGTGTTGGGGACAAATTTTTGGTGCATATGGAAGAAAAGCCAAAGAAAGGGGGAGGAATTACCTCCTGCCCCATTCCGCACAGCTGTCTGGGGCCCTGCTGTACCCATCCGAGGCACCAGAACAGGATTACCAGCCAGATCCAGCCTGTAGATAGACAGGGCACTGCCTATCTGCCCCACTGAGTAAAAAGGTTGAGCACCACTGCTTTAAACCAATGGCTGATAGCCAGATCCTCATCTGTATAAATTTGCATTGCTCCCCTGACTCCAGTGAAGCTACTTTGTGTTTACACCAGATAAAGACCTCAATATTTGGAAAAAAACAAGACAGTATACCAACTACAAGAGATTTTTAAATACAAAATTTAGAAGCTAATAAAAAAAATAAGAGTACTCTGCACCATATTTATATTCAGAGAAACAACCCCGAATTGTTACAAACAGAGCAAGGTTTAAAAAAGAAGTTTGATAACATCAAATAATATTTGTGGTGTAACTGGAGGTGACTTAACAACTTCTGCAATGGCTGAAAGAACTAGACATCTTTTCAATTTTTTTGTCTGGTGCTTAGCTTCGTAATTGTTAACAGACCTAAACGATTACTCAAGACACTTTCAGAATAAGGTTCCTTTCACTTCACAAATGACCCACAAGTAGGTGAAAAGCTTCATTAACTGACTGTCATGCCTTGATGTGAATTCTCTTTTCATTTACACTGAGTATTTTGTGCAAAAGTTCCCTTTTTGATTTCCCTCATGATGCATTAAGAAGAACACTAATACCCAGAAAGTGAGATAAAGACAGCTGTGCTGACATTTAAACTGGCAATACAGTGAAGAGAAAATGTGCTGCCCTAGAGCAATATATGAAATGTGCATATCCAGATTAAGTACATTCTTTTTATTGTTATGGACTGTCTCTGAGGCAGTTGGAATAGCCTGTTTACCTATTAAATAAATATGCTTGCCTGTTGGGTTAAAAGCACTGTTTTAGGCTTGGGAACATGCAAATAAGAAAGCTAAAAATCCTTGGCATGTATACATGTATTAATTCCTTTATTTTTATCAATCAGTCAGTCATAGTAGGTGTACCTTCTCTTATATATTTAGGTGCTGCTACCAATTGTAGAAATGGCAATGTTTTATAGAGGTAATCTATTATACAAAAGGAATCCATCCATCATCTGTCCATTCATCGGCAGTCCTTCGGAGTCGAAGATGATGTCCATCATGCTTAATGGGTCCTCAGATGACTGAAGAGCTCAATTCTGGATACACACATTCTTCAGCAATGGGGACATGTTGTTGTGTGGGGAGTGTGATTCGCAGATCCGGGTTAGTTCCTACTCCTTCCTCCACTGCTGTCATTCCATCTCAGTATCGGGTCATTGGGCCTTGAAATGGTGTGTGCCTTGGTAGACCTGGTAGCACCACACTGAAAAGTCAGTAGCTTTCTCCTCCTAGGCATTGATGTCGATGCTGCCGTGCTTGAGGGCAACCTTGAGTGTGTCTTTGTACTGTTTCCTTTGGCTGCCCTTTGAGCATTGGCCAACAGAGAGCCTCTTACAGTACTTTATAAAAGAGAATCTATTGAGGGAGGTGGTTCTCAGACATCTTGATGCAGTGGCTCCTCCATTGGAATTGATATCTCAAGAACAAGGCTTCAATTCTGGTGGACACAGCTTCATGGAGGACACTTGCACTTATCCGGTGGTTCTCCCATTTGATCCCCATGATTCAATGCAAGCACTGCTGATGAAAGCTCTCCAGGGTCTCAATGTGGCATTGGTAGATGGCCTATGTTTCAGTGCAGTAGAGGAAGGTGGTCAGCATGACAGCTTTGTAAACCAGGACCTTTGTCAACTTCTGAAGGTCTCTATTTTTGAAGATATGTTGTTGCAGCTTGAAGAAGGAGGCATTGGCACAGCTGACCTGGTGCTAAACTTCTTCATTGATGGTAGCTCATTGAGAGAGGTGGCTGCTAAGATACAGAAAGTGTTCCATGTACTCCAGAGCCTCCCTGTCCACGTTGATAGTACAAGGGATGTTCATCTGGCCTGGGGAAGAGTTGGTGGAGAACCTTCATCTTGGTAATGTTCAAGGACATACAAAGCATTGAAGAGATCTAAGGTCACTTGCACATTCTGTGTTGAGTAAGCCATTACGCAGCAATCATCTGCAAACTGAAGGTCCTGGATGTCCTTGGTGGTGAGTTTTGTTTTTGCCCAGAAGCAGCCAAGATTAAAAAGCTTCCCATCCAGGCAATACTGGATACTGATGCTGGAAGGTAGATCATCTCGAATGAGGTGGATGATGATGGTCAGGTAGATGGTGAACAGGGTGGGGGTGATCACGCAACCATGTTTGATCCCAGTCTGGATGTGGAAAGCATTGGTTTCAGATCTTCTACTCAGGACAGTGGTAGTCATATTGTCATGCAGGAGCCTCAGCATGGTGACAAACTTCAGCAGGCAGCCAGGCATTGGAGGATGATCCACAGAGCTTCACGATTTAAGGAATCAAATGCCTTGGTCAGGTCAATGAAGGCAAGGAACAGTTCTTGATTTTGCTCCCAACATTTTCCATGGATCTGTCTGGCAATTAAAATCATGTCTTCAGTGCCCCAGGATGGTTGGAAGCACTGGATTTCTGGAAGGATCTCCTCAGCAATGGGATGAAGGTGATTCAGGAGGATGCAGGTAAGGATCTTACCCGCAATGGACAGGAGGGAAATCCCCTTGTAGTTACCACAATCAGATTTGTCCCTCTTCTTGTAGATGGTCATGGTCATGTTCTTGAGATTCCCAGGGATATCCTCTTCATCCCAAAGGTGGAGGATAAGTTGGTAGAGTTGTGATGTGAGCCAGAAGCAGCCAGCATGGTAGTCCTCAGTAGGTATATCATTTGGCCCACAGGCCTTGTTGGTTTTTATCTGTTGGATGGCCTGCTTCAACTCTCTGATGGTTGGTGGATTGCCAAAGGAATCCACCACAGGGCATTGTGGGATAGCTTGGAGGTCTCCTCTGATATAGTGGACTCCTGGTTAATGAGGAGTTCAAAATGCTCCTTTCAATGCAGACAGCGTCATCATCCTTGAGGAGCTGGGAGCTGTCCTGTGATTGGAAGGGGTTCTGTCCAATGGAGCGGGGTCCATAGGTTGTCTTAATAGCCTGGAAGAAGTTAGGCATGTCATGCTAGTCAGTGTAGCCCTGGATCATGCATGTCTTCTCTACTCATCAGTTGTTCTTCACACCGCGGATGTGTTGTTGGACCTCAGCTTTTAGATGGAGGTATGCTGCTGCCTTTTGCCGAGTTTGTGGGTGGCTTTTCCAGGCAATGAAGGCTGCATGCTTCTGCTCGAGGAGACTGCAGATCTGAGCATCACTGGTATCGAACCAGTCCTGGTTCTGTCGTGATGCAAACCCAATAGTCTGGGTGGAGGTGTCTTGGACTTGAGTTGCTCCCAGTGCGCCTGGATAGAGATGTCATCAGCAGTAGGGACTTGCTCCAGTGCACTGTACAACTGGGCCTGGAACTCATCCCACTGTCCTGCTGATAAGGAATATATCCATGTTGAAATGCACCGTATTTTCTGGATAGTAATATTTAAGTGCTTATATACTTTACCTTTTATAAAATGTCCCTAGTAAAGGCAGTCATTCAAAAACACTGCCCTTCCAATCACGTTATTGTATTAAGCTGTAATAGAGCTGGTAATTTTGTCCTTTGTTGTACATAATCCTCACAAAATCTGACCTGTCTTCTTACACAAGGAATGCCAGAGAAAATAATAAACTGAAAACTTATAAATGTACGTGTGGTGGCCAGCCGGCTGCTGGGCTGTGGCCGGGAGCCCAGAATGTCAGGTGGGTACTTTGATGAGTGGAGTGGAATTAGGCATGGATGTGTATTGATAACAAATAGATTGTTTACTTACGCCACTGATGTGTGCAGCGTTGGAAGAAACTGGCTTTGGTTGCAGTTACAAACGTAGCGAGAGCTCTTGGAACGAGACGAGACATTCCATAAACGGCTTACCAAGCATGCAAGGGAGGGGGTACATCAGGGAAGTCGGTGATGGGGAGTTGTTGGTGGGTGATCAGTCCACCAAGTTTACTCCAGGATGTGCGCGGAGTTCTCCAACAAGGGCAGGAACTGCTTTTACTTTTATACGGTTAGCAAGCCAATTGTTAGTTGCCAAGTAGGAATAATTTGTAACCGGACAATGGGTGGTGCACGTGGTCAGCCAATCACAAGGGTTTGTTGAGGCTCAAACAATGCAGCCATTGGACTTCGCGGGATTTTTCAGTGTGGCAGGATTTTCCACTGTGCCATAGGCATTCAATTATGGGCTCTGACAATATGTAATAAGGAGCTCCTTCCTCTATTACTTATAGAGTGACCTGTATCTTTAATGATGGAAGAGCACACACCAACTGCTGATACTTCCTTAGCCTGACAAAGGGTTTTTGAACCTGAAAGCTTGCTTAAAAATTGTTTTCCAACTATTTAAGTTGGTTTAATAAAAGATATCAGATTCACCCAAAGAACCTTGTCTTGCATAAGTCAAGATGCACTATAGCCACAGTATTTCAGTCATCCATGTGGCAGAAATGCCACCATCTGTGTCACTCTCCAGAAATCTGTCTCTGCCAGCATGAGAGGCTGGTGTTGAATTCCTAAGGGAGGGAGATCTTCCTCCTGTCGCACCTTCAGAGCCTTAATTTCTACAGGCTCCTAGGGCGAGAACGAACGCTCTCTAACTAATTTCTTTTTCCCGCACTAGGCTTTGATTTCCCTG
>JAGPOW010000261.1:64402392-64436531 GCA_030014935.1 Caiman crocodilus | reverse complement strand
CTCAGAGCCTACAGTGTCCCCTCTGGGACAATCTCTGCCCCTCTGCCAGGCAGCTCTTCCCCTTCTATTCAGGTGGGTCCATTTTTAGAGGCTGCTACACAACTATGTACATTTTATTTACAAAAAGAGTTAAAGAAGAGGAAATCAATTGGTATGCAATGGATAAACTGTTAGAAACTTATTCACACCCTCAATTAATAACACTGTACAAGATGATGGCCTTGGATGATATATACATGGGTAGCCTGGACCAGGTGCCCAGGAAGGCAGAGTAACCTCCACTGCCATCCCATGGGAAGTGTGGGCAGGTCCTTGCTGTGAGGGTCTCATGAGGTGTGCCCTGGGGTTTGCTGTGCTGCAGGCAGATGCTCCCTCCCTCACTGAAATTCCTGTAAGATAGCTTACCCTGCCCAGATCCTCATCCCTTACCAGAAAGGGAGCAGGGTCTGGGCTGGAGATTGGAAATCTCCCTTGACAACACCCACACACCCTCGCTTACCAAGCAGTCAAAATCTTCCCCCTCCCTTGAGTCTTAACTCTCTCACAGGGGCCCCATCCTATGTGGGAAGGGCTAATGTCCCCTAGTTCTGCCTCCCACCAAGAACTTGCAGTGAACTGGATCAATCTCTTTTCAGTCCCCCCTCCCCCTACTGTACTTCCTGCCACACAGGGGCTTGGAGAAGAGTCCTTCTTGTTGGGGCTCTCCTGAAGTGCCAGGTGCTCCTCCAAGCAACCAGACAGAGCTCCCAGGGGGAAAGGAGAAAGCAAAGTGCTGCACTGTAGCCTCCAGCCCACAGCCTAGCACAAACCTTCCTCAGGCTCCGGCAGCTCTAGGGACAGGACAGGACAGGACTCTCCCTTGACCTCCTGCCTACAGCATCCATTCCTCCCCCTAGGAAACCAACATTTCTTTATATAGCAGCCCTGTCAACCAGTTCCTGAGTGGGCTTCATTTGCCCATATCACATGATCTCCAGGGAGCCATTTGCTTTCCAAAATGGCTGCCTTTGGAGAGGGCTCTATCTGCCTGTGTCACATAATCTCTGAGGAGACATGCTGTTTGATGCTGCTGCCTGGGCTGAGTTCACCTTGGGACCTTGTTCTCTCCGGTACGGTGATTTTATTGTCCATTGCAAGTACAAGAAGTTTCTATATTGAGAAAATAAAGTCAATCCTTTTATTTCATAGGTTGAGGTAGCAACAATTTTATATGAAACAAAACTTATTTAAATAAATGTATTAGCTTTGAAAAAAATATATATCAATGCCCTTCCTATTGTATGTTGCAAGCAATTTCAAAAGGAAAGAGAAAGAGATTGGTATAAGAAGCTGGGTTTTTGGTTGTATCCATGTTGGTCTAAGGCCATAGGCAGGTAAGTTTCTTTGAAGAGATGTGATATTTTTTTATTAGACCAACTGAGTTGTTGGAAAAATGTTCTTGGCAAGCTTTTGGGTGCAGTCACCTTTCTTCAGGTCACTGTGTTCTGAGACAAAGTGTGGCAGGATGTCAGTGAGAATGATATCACATCTACTCAAAGAACCTTGCCTGATATAAGAAATGTCTCCTGTTTTGAGGAGAAACCCATTTCTGCTATGGTCCCCATTTTAAGTAGGGAGACTAGCTTTTGAAGCAACCACAATAGGAGAATGATGCTTAATGTATCAGTCTTGAACACAGGAGGCTCATTCCTTAGCTGGGCAGAAGTTATTCTCAGAGCAGTCAGGGAAAAGATCAAGGGAAAAAAGGGATCTAAAATGATCTGTTTACTGTCCTGTTACTGGACCATCTTCAGTGATGAATCATAGAGAAGCAAGGCTGGAAAGAACCTCCATAAGTAATTTAGTCCTGCCTGAGGCAGTATCATCCTTATCAATCCTGTACAAATCCACTATCTAACCTCTTAGCAAAACTACACAATCAACCCTGACACAAAGCCCAAGACATAACACCTTAACCTGCGACAGGTAAAGCAGGGGAACCAGTGACCAACATCCTGCTGCTGCAAAGCTGATTAGACTATGCTTGAGAAATCCAAGGAAGAGGGCTGCACCCACTACTACAGAGGAAGGCAAAACCCCTAACAGTCCATACTAGCTTGTCCATGGTGTACAATTCCTCCCTGGCCCCAAATATGGTAATTGGCCTGATTCTGAATGGAGAGGCAAGATCCTCTAGCCAGGAACCACCATGTTGAAGTTCCAGCAGAAGTATGGGTATGCCCCAGTTTAAATTCCCACTCTTGGCTGTAACAAACACCCAATACTTTTATGGAAAGCTTTAAAAACCCTGTCATGCAGTAGCAGGGGAGGGTGGAGAGTAGAAATTCCCTCTCAGTCCCATGCAACAACCAGCAAAGCACCAAAGCATAGGCAATATCCATAGAAGAACATAAGCATAGCTATGTCTATCCTTGAGCAGAGCTGTCGAACCTCTTCTTGAATGCGTCCAGAGATGGAGAGTCCACAATTTCCCTAGGCAGCCTATTCCACTGCCTCTCTGGTTTAACATTGCCAGAGACCAGGGAGTATTGGTGTCTTTTCTTGGGGTATGACCATCTGGGTTTTCTGCCCCATAATTCTATGGGGTGAGCTTCTCCTTTGAGACAACTGCAGTTGAGCCTTAAGAACAATAATTGTGACAATAATCCATAGTCATGCCTCGCAGATGTTATTAGTCTTAGGAGGCACTTTGCCTCCATATATGGTCTGGCCTACTCAAGCCTCCAAACCCTTGTCAGGATCCTGGCTTTCCCAGTTTCCACCCCCTATTTCTCGCTGGGCTACTTTAACCTAGGCCCACAGCACCAGGTCCCAGCTTATTCTTCTCCACAGATTTTGGGCCCTTGCCTCTATTTTTTACCCATTTGGGGCTACAGCCCTTGGCCCCTTCTGCCCCAGACTGTGTCTGGTTTACATTCTGCCTTGGTAGGGTCCTAAGCCTTAGTATACCCCCCCACACCCATCCGACATCCCACGGTTACGCAGCACTCCCAAGTTTGAATGTTATATAAATGTCTCCATCCCATAGTCAAAAATGTGATTTCCAAGGATTAACAAAAGACAGTAGAAAAAAGAAAAGGGTGCTGTTAATATTGAAATGGAGAAAGAACTTTGGATTCTTATGTTTATTGTTATAATTTAAATATTGTTTTTGTGAAGAAAGTTAAAATATAATTCAGTGTTCTATTCCCTCATGTGGATACCTCTCTTACCTTATTGTGGTATCTCTGTACCTGAGGTTGTTTTTATTGCCATAGAGTCATCCTTGTCAGTATGTTTAAACTATACACACACATACACACAAATCCCCTATATTCAGTTCCAGAAATACTAGGAAGGAAATTAAAAATTTTAGGATAGAATTCTACCCTCCTGCCTAAGACATTTTACTTTGCTAAAGTATCAGAAAAAATAATAAAAGACCACTGCAATTTGGGGGATCCAATGGTGTATTAAGAACAGAGAAGGTGAACAGACATTATGATTTTCCTTTTCCTTTTACAGGGATGTAGATTTTGAGATTTAAACTCTGGGTTTTCCTGTTTTGTTAGTTGCAGTGCTTATTATTAAGGATTTTTTTTTATATAGGATTTGTTACAGGTGTTCTTCCCTAACAGTGACTTTCTTAGAGTAGGAGGTTCAGAGGAAAAAAGAATAAGTCAATTTTGGTGATTTGTGTCTGAATCCTACAATTCTTATTCTGATTTAAGTGGTGGATATGGCCAAGTACAGATTGCAGGAGGAAGTAAAAATCTTCAAAAAGAGTTAAGTTGCATAAACAGAACAAAATTACTTGAGTATCTTCTTATTACTAGAGAATGCTACTCTTCCTGATATTTGAAGGTACTTTTCTATGGCTTAATTATATTTTTTATTATATGGCTTAATTATGTTTTTTCCATAGTAGAATATTCATGATGGACTGAAAAACACTAATGACAGCATAATTTACAAAAGTTCAAGACTCTGGTTCAGTCTTCTGCTCCTGGGATTACAGAGGTTAAAGGCATGACAGAACAGCATACCGTTTCCATGGTAACTTTTTTGGCATTGAAGCTTCCAAGCAAATGACAAAAGTAGTGAATGTTCGAAAAGGACGATTTTAAATGTCTGTCTGAAATATTTTGCAAATCCTGTTATTGCCTAAGGGAGAAATAGAATAATAATAATAATAAAAATAATTTCCTGATTAATTCCAGTTCCTTTTGTCATTTTTAAAAATAATTTGACACTGGTTTACCTATACATCTAGGCTGCATACACATGTTCAAATGTGTAGCATGGAGGGGTAAGATGAGCCAGACTTTTATAAGGAACGATTTTCCTACTGTCAGGGTTCCCACACCAAGAGGTCAGTCATCTGTTGACTTTGGGTAAGAGACTGAATGATACCTCTTAACACCAAGTGACATATGAATGTAAAAACCTATTAAGTGGGAGATCTGGAATGTAACCGTGGCCAATTTGACTACTCATACATACATGATAAAATATATTTTACGTGACTCTGGGCATATAATTTATGTGCATGTCTACACATGCATTTATGCCAGGTTAAATTTACTGAGCAGTAAATTGGAATAGGCTGACATCTATACATGTAGGCATCAAAGCCTACAAGTCATTCAAGCCTACATTCAAGTCAGCAATAGTTGCCATATTTATTGCACAGTGTGGATGTACATGTGTAGATACATGCCTATACTGTGCAGTTATGTTGGTTACTGCACAGTAAATGCGCACATGTAAACATGCCCTTTGTGTAGAGTGTACGTAATTAAATAACATTTTACTATATTAAGCACCTTAGTCCTTTGAGTGCTCTTCTTCCATGCAGCTTGAGTGGAAAAAAAAAACTATTATTATTTGAAATGCAAGCATTTCAACAGAAATGTGTTTTGTCCTTCCTGTATGCCTTTGCTGGCCAAAGAAGCTAGCTGTATCTATAACAGTGCAGGGAGAAGAAGGTATAGTGTAACAGTTTGAAAGTGGTGCCAGCTTTTAGGAACCCTCAATTTCTAATTCTGGGTTAGGTGACAACACATGGCCTCTTCAGCAAGTCTCTATCTCTCTCTGTAAAACAGAATAAGAAAACAGAACTTTTTTTCCCCTTTGAATTACAGCTGATGCATCTGAATAATATAGCTCCACAAATGGCTACTAGAAGTTACTTACCATTTACAGATTTTATGTGTTCACACAGCTGGTGGTGCTGGGAGGCAGCAGGACT
Organism: Caiman crocodilus; assembly: GCA_030014935.1. NCBI lineage: Eukaryota > Metazoa > Chordata > Crocodylia > Alligatoridae > Caiman > Caiman crocodilus. The sequence continues at coordinate 64,431,301 of JAGPOW010000261.1, read as the reverse complement.
CTGACAGCCAGGTTTATCTGGGACTAAACTTGATTTTTTTTTGCTAATCCAAGTGGAAAGCTCAAATGGGTCCCAGAAGCCACAGAGTTGTCCAGTTTTTTTGCCACCACTGAATGAAATGCTGGTGCCAGAATAGCAGAGATGACTATCAGTTTCATAGAAACTGACAATAGTTGGATAATAGTCTCAGAAATGAGCACCACTCAGAAATGCTCTGGGACTCTGTATGAGTACATAGAGCATTCCATCATTTCAGAAGCACACTGGCAGATTTCCAAATATCTTGACATCTTTGACCAAGCAAAAAATAATGTCTAAGCAGCGTGACTGTGCTAACTCGGTCTGTGGGGAGCAACGATGAATAATACTAAATCAAAACTGTTAGCCTAATTAAAAGTTTTTGTATTTTCAGTTAACCACTATGCACACAATGATTATTTTTCTAGTGCCCGTAGCTATTCTTTTAACCATTAGTTATGTGACAAAGGTGACTTCTGCCATTAGTAATTTGAAGGATGAAAAAAACCTCATTATTTGTGTCAGGCAGATTAGATATCAGTGATTTTGTTTTCCAACTAAGATCCCGTAACAAAATATTGTACTGGATTTCTGCATTACTGAAAACCATGTCATGAAAAACAAACTCTGATTAAGGAAAGATGTCTGATTGTATAAAGAAGTGTGTATCTCCTCTTGCTACAGTAACGTTGTAAAGCTATAAATAATAATATAGTGTTTGTCATATGCAGGACATAAGGTTCCTCCTTTGAATTAGATTTGTTTGGATTATGCTTTATTTTTCTGGAAGTGCTACTTTTTGTATTTAGAATTTAAAAAAAGTTTTAATATAACCTCAAGAGTTTTCATTTATGTAGAAATATGCTTTCATTGAACTTCCAAGTATTAAAAAAATACAGATTTGATAGCAATTCTAATTGGAAATTTTGCAGGATTTTCAGTATGAGGACCTGATTTCCATTCTGTTTTGTCAAATATGCTGTACTTAGACCCTGTCTAGACTGGGATACTCAGGAAAGTTAAGTGGAATTAGTTGAAGGAGAATAGTTAATGTGCATTAAACTCCACTACACAGGGATTGTTTTTTTCCCCAGAACAAATGTGGCCTCAGCTCACTATAGCTTGGTCTTCTGATTAAACTAACTTCAGTTATAGTTAGTTATAACTTTAGTTAATTAATTTCAGTGCATAAATCAAAACCAAGATTATTTCTAAAGTAAAGACTAAACTATTACTATTTCAACGACTACACAAATTCTCTTATCATTCTCAGTGTGCGTTCTTAGAAAAAAGTCGTCAATGAGAGTCTGAGTAATGAACGTTCAATTTCTTTCCAGCTGTTTTTTTTTTTGTCTGAAGCTTACCACCACATCTAGAGAGGGTGTCACATAAGCATGCCCTTTTGTGATGGGCAAGAAAAGCTATAACTGAAGAACTGATTTCAAAATAAAAAGCAAGCATGTTACAATCTTAGAAGTGTATTAGTCCTTTTACTGGTTGCAAAAGACTGGTATAGTTTGAGGGAGGTTATTTTTCATTTTTTAATCTAAAAGAAGTAATGATTATTGGTACAGTTCCTACTGGTCGGGCTGTCTGAGCTCTCTCTAGTTTTTTGTGGGTTAAAAAAAGGCAACAAAATTTTAAGATGCCTTCTCCAATAGTACCTGCTAGATGAAAAATTATGAAGTAAGCTTTTTAAGAGGCTTTTGTTGATAAGTAGTGAGTACATCCCCTAAAAAGCATACTAAATTAGAAAATAAGGCATAAAAACATACTGAAGTCTGTAGTAAGATTCTCACAGACTTCTGAACAGACTCCATGTTCCTTGGAATATAATAGTGACTTCTTTATTTTGACCTGATATGTTATGGCTCCTAGTGAGGCTGCAGAACTGTTGCTGGTTTGTATATTAATGCATATTAGCAACTCTCCGATTAGTATCAGTTAAGATTTGTAAACGATGATGTTTCCTAATGAAATTGTTCAGAACAAATGAAGACAGACGTCTATTTGGATGTGGTCTCTGTTGATTTTAATCACTGCTGCTAACCTCCCTCCCACTACACAATAGTTGTCCTATTGTGAAACTGACAAGGGCAACATAATTACACAAGCATTAATGCATTTTGCTTTATTTTGGTTTCTTAAAATCTGGAATGTTTAATAGCATTGCCTCTGTTTTTCCTGTTGACGTGCAGAAAGAAACACCACAAAACAAAGGAAATAAACTCAAGAGGAGACCATAAAAATAGCAACCCTCACTCATAGTTCAAATCTCACAAACAACAATCACCACAGAGCATTACAGACACATGCATGTAGACAGATGTGCATTCTACAAATATCATGCTCAACAGATAACTGTTGGTAATGTGTTTATTGAGCTACTTACTTGAGTCAATGTTTCCTTATCTGTGGGAAAATTTTGCAGTCATTAGGATGGATAGCTCCCATTGATATTACAAATTTCTAAATTTCCCATACTTCATTTTAATGAAAACTGCAACTGCTAAGCTATTAATCAGTACCTGGTATATATTCTCTAGTCTAATCTATGACATCACAACAGGTGACTGTAAACTGGTTTTGATGTCAAACATCCCATTATGAATTCAAGAAACAATCTATACAAGTCAAGGAATCTCAATCTGCTGAAGTTCAAGATCCTGTTTCCAGGTACATGTTCCTATTCCTAATGCACAAAAAGGGGGAAAATACAGGAAAACCATAATATCTAAATAATATGCTGGTTAAGAAAAAGTTTTCAGAAGGTTCAGCTTATAACACTACATGGGAAGACTTCAGTATTGGTTATGTCTAAAGCATGGTGCTCTACTTCCCCTCTGTGGTGAAGTTTTATAATTCTCGGCATATGTAGCAAAAAAGCAATGAAAAGTGATCAAGAGGAGAGTTTTCTTTTTAAATGGCAGTTGTTAACAATGTCAACTGTGCTAAGGGCAGGGGTAAGGAGGGAGATAAAATTACCAAAGGAATAAAGAAAAATATTTACTGAATAGCCAAAAGAAAGAATAACTTTGTTTGTTTGTTTTTTTACCGTTGTCTTCCATTGGCTTTGAATCAGTTTTTGAAATGCAGCATATTAACATTTTAAGATAGACTTCAAAATAAATATGTAATATTTTATTTCCAATAAACTTTTTGATTAAACTTTAATACAAAAGATAAAATGAAGTGAACAAGAAGTTGTCTCTGATTTAATTCTACACCTAGACAAGCAAAGTGAAAGGATGAACTGAACCTTTGAGAATATTTTCCAATTTCTCTGTGGTATTGCCTATTAGCTGTTCTCTATATACAGATGCAATTTCTTTTTTCATATGAAATGGAAGCATTATAAATATCATAAACCAAAATATTGAATATCATTTTAAAAGGATGAGACTACAAAGATAGGAACCAATCATAAAATGGAAATAAGATTGTTAGAAAATATAATGGTTCAGTTCCATAACATGTTTAGAGTTTTTGCTTTGTTTTTTGAAGAAATCCAATGTAATGTAGTTTACCCTGAATTACCGGTATGCATTTTCAGCCTCTAACATTTATTGAGGAAAATTCATTTGCTAAGAAACTGAAGTTTATAATTACTGTCATTCATAAAATATGGCATTGTAACAATTTTGACAATTTCTAACAATGCAAATGAAAGAATAACTTTAAAAAACAGCTGCCATACATACAAAAATGTAGAACTATCAGACTGCAATCTACCACCTTGGCTTACAGTGTCACACTAAGCATCAGTTTTCAGTATTTTAAATGAGTAAATCTGATTTTCACATTTATTCGTTTATCTCCATTTGTCACCCCTTCCAGGCACATTCCATAAATCACATCAAGTCGCATCTTTCCCATCTTGGTTAGCTCCAAATATTCGACTATTAGGTTTTATTTTTTATAGGATCTATAGAGACAGTTTCAGGCAAGGAATAACTGTGACATACTGAGCAGTTTTTCTTTACAGTCTCTAAGGAGGCAGAATCCAAGCTATAAAGGGAAATAATCTATCTAACAGCTGCTTCAGGAGGCCATGTTTTAAACATTTGCCATGACAATGTTCCATTTGACAAATCAAGCACAGGTCTTAGGCAGCTGCAGAAGGACTCAATGTTACTCTGGAACCTGACAGGCGGAACAAAATTTTAAGTATCCTGAGAACACAAGGCTTGTTCAGCCCATTATTTGCATTTCAATCGTGATGTGAGCTCCAGTAGTTACAGGGTAAAGCATTGCTGCTAAAATTGGGTACTACAGGAGGTGAGTTCTGAAAAGATAGTAACTAACTTCATCTTTGTGGATGCCTCAATCAGAGAAAACAACTACAGTGCTTTTTAGAAGTATCTTGTTTCATTCACCTTTGCACTAAAATGTAGTCATTTGAGAAGTTTCCTGAGCCAAATGTCTCTCCGTAAGCTGCTTTCTGAACTTATCCTATCTAAAGGATTTTGAAAGGGATTTGGTGCATTGGAAAAATGGAGTAGGGTTAAAACAAACAAACCTTGAAATTATCTAAAATAAAACAAATGACCCAAGGCTTTGGCTATATCAGCAATAAATAAAAGTTGTGAATGTCATGGTAATTATTTAGGTAATTATTTGTACATCTAAAACTGACTGAAATTAATCAAGTTACTTGGGTGGAAACCACAAAAATATGTGAGCACTCCATAAACAAGGATTAATCTTTGAATTACAAACTATTTATCTATTTTATGGTTGGAAGACTATGGTACAAAATGTAAATGAATTGTCCAAAAACTCATAAAATTATCGAAGTAGAAAGAAACATGAACCTAAATCTCTTGAGCTCTAGCCCAAAGCTTTAATCCTTTATTTTATTTTTTATTTTTTGAGAAAATAATAAAGAAAGGATTATCTTTGCTTTTAACACTCAGAAACGTATGGTTTTTACAGTAAAACTTCATGAGTATTGAGCAGTAAAACAGCAAACTTTCTCAAAATAAGCTTGTTTTTTCCTAATCTTTTAAAATGTTGATATTGCCAGGAGCACATCTCTGGATGCAGTGAACATGCAGTGAGCTTGTTCTCCTGAAAGACCAATGAGTAGGACAACAGGTAGCATGCAGGTTGCCTAATGAACCAGATTCGCCAATATCTGCTTCATTTGCCAACATTTATCTCTACCCTTAGTTTCATTGGGACACAGAAGGATTGAAGAAAACACATATATTGGCTGAGGGTCATTGCTTGGGGAACTGATAATCCCAGAGACCATTTACAACATAATTAAAGTCACAATTTTTTTTAGTCACTGAACCTTTGACAGTTGCCTGTATCCCTCCCTTTTTCTTTTTTCTGAATCTGCTGTCTTTTCCCCCAACTTTCTTAAATAATTTGGGAACTGAACCATTAGTTCTGATGGCATGAGTTGTATTTTATGGCATTTAGCTTTTTATGTTAGCCTTGAGTTTTCTTTGGTTGTTTAATATTTTAAATTTTATATCTGCTGCCTGTAATAGACATCCTTACAGTAAGCTAAAAAAGTAACCAAAATTGATATTGATAGTGAAAGTACACCTCCCAATGATACAGACCCCCTCTTTCAAAGTCGTCCAAACAATTGTGCCCTTTCACCAAATTCATCTGCTCTTGATTATATCACAGAAAAAATGCAATTCCAGTGGAAAACACCAGCATTCTGGAATAGCATTGTTTGGACATGGAAATTTGTAAGTGGTCTAATTTGTTTAACTGTTTTCCTTTTACTTGCTATTGGAAATGTGCTCATTTAATGCCCATTTGTTTTCCCTGCTTGTTTTTTTTACGTAGTGTTAGTTCATGAATGAAGATCACTGATAACAGAAAAAATCCTAATGGATTATTTCTAGATTGCTTTGAAGTGCCTAGTGCTGTAAGGGGACTGATTTTTCTGGTGCGTTGTTCCTATCTGATTGTGGTAGGCAGTATGAGTCTCCAGGAATATTGAGCCTGCATCTTTTAGCTCCGCATTTTGACATTGCAATAATTAAAATAAAAATTGGTGAAATACCAGCTTTGAAGTATTCTGTACAGCCTATCACTTAGCACAAGCACTAGCTAATGTTTAGTCCAACTAGCCAAAATCTCATTTACTGTCTCAGATTTATCCAAGAAGGTAACTAAACACACCATATGTAACCAACCGGGTAATCTTAAGACTTACATCTGAGAGATCAAGTAGAACCTTATTGACTTATCTCAAAAATGTTTTCAGCCAATCGTTGTAAAGGATTTTGGTCTTGAATTTAGAAATAGAGTTTAGATTGTCATTAGAAGAAAAAATCTCTGGGGAGTTTCAGAATCCCCTTACAACATAAAGGGCTAATTAGCACACTGTATATGTATTAGATGTCCAGTTTATTCCAGTGGAACGGCAGTCACAGATCAGGACAGTTTAGACTAGTATGAGTCTATGGAAATTCTAACATTGGAAGTGTCTTTGAAACATTAATAGTTCAATATTTTTCAAGCAATCTCTCTGCGCTTTGTCAATTATATATTTATGATGTGATACTAAAATATGCACACATACAAGAACAAAAACGTTAGATCATCTTTGCTGCAGAAACTGACTTATTTTAACATCTAAATAATTCAAGGCATTTTCAAGCTATTTTAGTTTTTTCATTTCTATTATGTTAATGAGTTTTAATTAAAAAAAAATATTCAGTCAAGTGGCCTAGCTGACCTCAGTTCATTTTCTTTTTCATTTTAAAAGCAGGATTTATAAAACTTCAGTGAGAGTAAATTTCTTCTCAGATTCAGTATGTTGCATACTTACAAACTCTCTCTCATAACTATTTGAGGACAGTGGACTTTATCCATCTTTATTTCAGCAGAAGTTGATAAGAAATTTGAATCCTCAGTTTTTTAATAAGTCGCAAAGTTAATTCCACTACCGTCTATGCTACAGAACCTTAGTCTGCATATATAATTAGAGATGGATCCCAAGCTACAGACTCCAAATCATTTCTCCAGACACGGTAAAATTTGAAGTGTAAGCGGTTATTTGACCAGGGTGTGCCATTGCTCCTTCTGGGACTAAAACCTGGAGGTTCCTCATTAGAGGGGCTTGCTCCTCCCTTCAAGGTGGGCCTTATTAACACATTTGTAATCAGAAAGGGATTTTACTTTATTGTCACATTGGTATGGACTGTGGGAGGTTTTTATCTCCCTCTGTAACAGGGGGTATGGCCCTCTTCTTTGAATCTCTCAAGTACATTTTAACAACCCTTGCAGCAGTGGGACATTAAGGGTATTTATACACATATGTTTTTGTCCCATAATCCACTGAAAATCTGCCACTTTGATTAATAGTCTGCTCTGCACACAAGCTGATGCAATCTGCACTGTGCTGCATGCAGTTAAATAAGTGGCAAAATGTATGTCAGCTAGCAGAAAAATGGCAGTGATGCACCTTTGATTTAAAGCACCTCCAATGTGTTTTAGTTTAAAAGCATGTCACCACAATTTTCTCAGCACTGTTGCGCATTTTGCCGCTTACACAACTGGACGTGCTGCAGTGCCGGGCGCTTTTCAAAGCGCCTGCTGCTGTAGTGCATGCTTGTGTACAAATGCCCTAATAGCATTCATTCCCCTGCTTTCCCTGTGGCAGGTTAGAGTGCTTCTGGTGTCCTGGAGCAGTTTGCCTTGTAGATGTGGAACAGGATTAATTGTGTAGTTTTAGGAATAGGTTAGACAAAGACTTGTGTGGGATGATTTAGATGGAGATGATCCTGCCTCAAATAGGGGGTTAGATTTACTGACCTCTAGAGATCCCTTCCAGCCCTACTTTTGTATGAATCTATGAAATGTGAAATATCAGTTCTACAGCCTAAAATCCAATAGCTGCAGTCCTCAGTTTACTTCTTTATGTGATTCAGTAGACTTGCTGAGGAGCTTATTAACTCTTCAACATGAAAATCACGAAGAACTAAGATAGAAAATAAGCATAGTCAAAACAGCATCTTCACTACGGAGACTGTTTTCCATTAGTATTAATGCAGTTTCATTAGATAAAAGTAGTAGATATGAAAACAGAAATCCAACTGGTTTTATCCAATAAGATGATTTTCTTTGATGATTCTAATTAGCATTTTGAACTAGGAAATTATCCCCCTTGGTCCTATTATAAATGCATAACAAGATTTCAGTTTAATCTTGATTGTTGCAATAACTGCTTTTGTAGAATTAGCCTGAGGCTAATGTGAGCTAACAAGGTTCAGTGGATTGCTGCTGTTAACTGATCAAATGGAGGGATAACTGAAAAAAGAGCTAATACTTCCTTTGACATATTCTGTGTTCTATTGTTTGGTTTATTGTAGCACCATGTTTAAATTCTCATTTGTCATCTAAAATGCCTTTATACAATGACTATGCACCTCATTAGAGTATGGGTGTTTCCCCATTTGATTTATGTAACAAAATGTTAGATTTAATACAGTATTATTTCCAAAACATCATTTTGCATGCCAACCAAATATTTAAAACTAGCATCATCTTTAGATTGAAATAAACTCAAACAAATCTGAGTCCATTCCAATTTCTCTCTCAACCTGGCCCCCCTCCACCCAACTCTTGAATGACTCTACACCTGTCAAACTTTAGGGATTTGACCCCTAGCACTTCATGGGATTGTTGCCCTTGACTTCCTTTGTTTGAATATCAAGTCACATGATATATTCCCTAAATTATGTGAGATAAGTGGGTTAAACACATACATTTGCTTAATAGGAAATTTATGTAGAGTAGGAACCTGTGGTTTAATCATCATTAACATGGACTGATCAAATTACATTGCATCTAGTGTAGGCAGCTCAGGAGAAATAACTTTATAGTGCCTCCCATTACTTTGTACTTCTGTTGATTTGCAGAGATCTAATTTTATCTTTTCAGCTTTCATTTTGTCTCCTGATGATCCTCTGAGGCATGGTTTAAGACCATCTGGTTGTGGTCCTGGCTTCTTTGAGATCTTTGTTTCCTCCAAATAAATGGAAGTAAAAGACAGTTGAACCTTTAAGGTGCGAGTACATTTGGAGGCCTCTGTGTTTTCTCAAAAGCAACCATTTAAATCTGGATACGCTCCTCCATCTTCTCCCAAATCTGAACATTTAAGAATTGTTGAGATTTAGAGCATAAGAAAAAGTTCCCCTGTGCTTGTCTTAAGTGGTGGTTTATTCATGAGAAAACATCCATATTCTTTTACTATGTGCATGCATACATAAGGATGAAGTTCATTATAATACCAGTAACTAGTTTAAGCAAGCATAGAAATATAACTTCTTTTAAAGAAAATATATATTCTTTTATTTGTTATGTTAAACTGAAAAATACAGTAGAGGGAAGACATTAATTAAGAAGCACTGAAAGCAATGAATAAAACATCTTTTAAAAAGCATATTTAGTGCAGATACAAAACATCAACATCTGATGCACAGAATCATAAGGCTCAGTTCAGTTCCACTGTCAAATCCCCTGTGATTCAAGTAACATTTGGCTCAGATATGCAGAAGAAGCAGTGTTCTACCAGTGATAGCATAATCATAGGCATTTTGGCAGAGATGGTTATACTCAGATATTGTAACATTGAGACACATAATTACCTAAATAAATAAATAATAATAATTTAATGCATCAGAAAACTGATGCAGTTGATTCCATCAGATGCAATAAGAGCCGGTTTCTAAGTTGGTGTAAAATAGTTCTGTTGACATGACCAGCAGCATAGCTTACACTAGCTGAGTGCTTCTAGACAAGATGCTACTATGCAGTAGCATTGGGGGAACTAACTGTGGTGTGACGCTATTGCACTGTAGTAATGAGCTAATGTACAGTAGCTCTTTGTTAGTGTACAATAGCATCAGAAAAAAAACTGTACAGGGATACTGCTGCTGCAGTAACAGCGGTTTCTGCACAGTCATTTAGTACTGGTATAACCAAGTACTAAATGACTGTGCAGAAACCGATCTGCACAGTATAACCAAGTACTAAATGACTGTGCAGTCCACTGCTTGTGTAGATGCAAGCAGATTTAGGATTCTAATGCTTATTGTTGTAGTGCTCCAAATGATTACTGTACCTGAGACTTTCCGTTCTGATTCTTGCTAATTGATTTTTCTGACATACAAAGGGGGTAAAAAGTTTCCTAGACTGTAATAAAAAAAGAGAAAAAAGAAAATTTAGAGAACCCATGTAAAACAGGGGTGGGCCAAATACAGTCCACAGGCCATATCTGGCCCATCAAATGATTCTATTTGGCCTGCAGCACCAGCAGAGGCTAGAGCCAGAGCCAGAGCCATAACCTGCCTGCAAACTAGATAGAATCAACTGGCAGGCCCCTGGGTGGCAGCTCTGGCTCAAGCCTAGCAAGGGAGGCTGGGCATGGCAGCTTAGGAGATGGAGTCTGCCCCATGGCATTGGGTGGACAGATGGGGCTGTTTCCACACAGTGTCCTCTGTGGCACAAGCAGAGGTCGAAGTCCCATCCACCCAGTTGCCCACACTGCACAGCAGGGGAGGTGGGCAAGCGGGGGGATCTAAGCCCCTCAGCCTAGCTCTGTTCCTGCCACTCAACCAAGCCAGACATTGTGTGGGGGCAGAGCGCGGAGATAAGGTGCTACAGCCCTGGATAGGCTCATGCTCCCACTTCTGCTCCCACTGCTGCTCTGGCACCTGCCTTGGCCCATTTGTGGGAGCTTGTGAGAATGCAAGTCTGTGTGAAAGTGAGAGCATGTATCAGAAGGCAAGTGCATGTGAAAAAGAGAAAGTGTGCACAAGAGAGTGTACAAGTGTGTGAGTGTGTGTATGTGGCTCTCAACAGCTCACCAGAACCCATTAAGTGGCCCTCCAGCCTAAATAATTGCCCACCCCGATGTAAAATGATAGTTTTATTGTATACTTAATATGGGACATTTATTACCCAGGGAGATGTGACATGTATATATCACATTCACTGTCACAGGTATGACATGCTTAAGAAGGATTTCAGTATATGCTATCAAACATCCTCATTGTGGACTGATCTTTGTAAAGAATGTACCACAGACAACGCAGCAAAAAATCTTTTAAAGTAAAAAGTGAGTCCCACTGTCATGATCATTCAAGTGAGAACTCCCAGCAGTTAAATAGCTTTAATTAAACAGGTGTGCACCTCCTAGCCCTTCAGTCCCAAAAATCATATAAAAAAAAAAAATCAGTAAAAAACCTGAACTATATAAACAAATATACCGATTGTGTTTCAATACGAATACAGTGGTGAGTGGCTGGCGTAGCAGGGAGAAGGTGATATTCACTGCAAACTGGACTTCATTAGAAGAATTACTCCACTTTTCTCATATGAGGGCTGAAAGATTAGGTTAGGGTCTGAGAGGCTGAAGGTGTTTCATAGTTGTCATATTTGTTTTAATTTTCCTATGTACTAATACAAGGACAGTGGAAATTATTTGTGTTTTGCATGTACACAGATATTGGTCTAGACTAGAAAATGTATTTTAAAGGTCACACACAGCAGCCTTTTGATCAGATCCTGCAATGAAAGCATGTCCTTTAAACCTGTTAACAACTGATAAAGGAAAATGAATGAGTCTATTTGCATGTTTAAAGTTAAGCAGGTCAGATCTAAATTACAAGACCTAAATGTCAGTGTAATAAGGAGCGACCCCAGCCAGATTACTGTTATCACCATTATTGATTTTGTGATTGTGTTTGGAAATTAGTAGGTTAAGGGACATGACCACCTGGTGAGGCAGCAATGCAGTGGTAGAGTGACTGCCATCTCACTCTACACGTGAACAGAGCATGATCACCGGTATAGGCAGCACATGATCAGAGAAGGCTGTACCAACTAGAGGACACCTAGGGAGCATGACTGGCTGGCCCAGCGTGCTTGTCTAGAACCATCCTTCTAGGACCCTCTATGATTGGTCGGGGAAATTATAAAAGGGGCAGCGCGCCTCAGCGCGGGGTCCCCGGACTCCAGTAAAGCTAGATGACTGATCACCCTCTGCTGTGTCTGGTCCAACCCCTAGGCCCGATGGCACTTTTGCGAACCAGGGTCATGGTTGCATTGTGCTTATTCGATTGCGTACCGAGCGCATGTTGTTTATGAGAAATTAGTGCACTGCATTGCTAGCGTCAACGGTGCAGTGGTTGTAAATACCCCGTGCTTACTTCACGTGAATCCCTTCAAGTTATTTGTATATAGTTTTCCTGTATTACCCACCTTCATCTGTATCTACTGTTGCATCTGCCTCAGCCTCACCTTGTTGTAAGTAAACCTTTGTTTTGTTTCACTGTTAATTTGACTTCTTGTCTTTCATCAACGCTCCTCTCTGCTCCTGGCCCGACGAACCCGGGTTGGTTTGACCACCCGGACCCCAGTAATCAACCTCGGGCTTCAACAACATCAGTGATCCCCGACACTAAACTATTAGATTTCTATGTATTTATTGAATTAATGGAAAGATATAGCCATCTAGTGGTCTAAATAGTATTTCTGAGTTCTTGTAGAAGTGCCATTATAAGTAATGATAGCTTTTAACAAAATTAATCCCAAGACAGATCACTGAGAAACTACTAATAGCCTCTGTGGCCATGTCCAGACAAGTGAGACCATGTGGTATTCGGCACCACAGACACATCTGCAGCATCACATACTGCATGTTCAGTTGTTCATTTGTGAGGTGACAATCCCAGGTGTTCTCCTTAATGCAAATCCAGTGGTATTGGAGGGTTGGGCTGTATATTAAGAGCTGTAAATTATATTATAATAATATTATATTAGATTGGACGGCTGTATATTAAGCCTTCCAATACCACCAAATTTGAACTGAGAACACCCATGATGATCAACTCATAAATCTCAAAGGGCCTTACACTCAACAAGGCCTCCCGTCCAGAGAGAGAGATCATACTTTTGAAAGAGCCATCCGGATACCACATGAAGAACTTCTGCAGTACAAAAAGGAAAATCTCCACAAATCACACACCATTAATTATGAAATACCAACCCTCACTGGGACTTATATGGGAAATCCTCAAACAATTGCAACCCATGCTAGAAGAAGACCCAATTCTTAAAGAGATCTTCCCAGAACCACTCCTAGCCTTTAAACAAGCACTGAACCTTGCCAATCTCATCACCAGAAGCAAGCTTCCTGTGGCCCAAAACATACTGAATGGATCCAGACCACGCTGGGACAACTAATATAAAACCTGCCAACACATCTTTACCACTCCCACAATAACTACACCCCACAACAGAAACATCACCATTCCTGGATCTTACACCTGCACCTCTACAAATGTAATATATCTCATCCAGTGCACTAAATGCCCTGATGGAAAATATGTAGGAGAAACCAAACTACACCCGAGTACCCGAATGAATGCATGCTGAAAATCTATTAGACAAAAATACCTAGTTACCTGTGGGTGCACACTTCTCACAAGGCAAGCACTCTCTTTCCAGTCTCTCAGCTCTAATCCTCAAAGGCAACTTACAAAACGCTTTTCATAGACAAGCCTACGAACTTCATTTCATGAATCTACTGGATACAAAAAAAAAATCACAGACTAGATGTAGACATTGGATTTATGGCACATTATAACCTGCCTGCCATCCAACAATCCCAGGTAACCTCTCTACATTTTACCAGCTACATTCTGTCAACAGGTCAACATTCCCTCTTTCCCCAGCCCCCACCTATCTCACACCTATTGTCTTCCTTGGCATCTGATCCTCACTGTTACACATTTGCATTTTGCTTATTGGCTTGCATTCCATCCAGGAGCAGCAGAACAACAGCAGACTCTCTCTATCCCTGAAGAAGGGTGTTTGTGGCCAAAATTGCTAAGAACAATTTTTCCAACTATTTTGTTGGTCTAATAAAAGGTTCCACGTTTACTCAAAGAACCTTGTCTGCCTATGTCCTTAGACCAACATGTCTACAACCTATACCCCCGAAATGATGTACCTTTTAGCATACTTAACATTGCCAATACTGCATGGCACCCCACAGTACACTTCCCATTTCCCTAAGCTTTGCTACTGATTTGGCAGAGAGCAGCAGGGCCACACAACAGGGAGCCTTTCAGCCAATCATCAGAAAATGGCAGGGGGAGTGGCCACCATCTGTTGCTCCCCTTCCCACCAGTAGCTCCTTCCACCTCTCCTGACAGGCTAAAACACTGGGTCAGAGCATCCCTGGGGACCATTGGCCCCTGCTAGGGATCAGAATTTTATTTTTAGTAAGTTCCCCCCCTGGTGATTTCATGCCAAAATGATGGGGTTGCCATTTTTGCAAGGTTTGCAGAAACTGTTTTTTACAATTTCCTTGAAAAATATGGAATTGCAAATAATATAGATGCCTAGTAATAAAACCTGGTTGATTGTGTTCTCTATTATACAGAAAGTAGGGTCTACATAATTCACCTTAGTTTACTGTTCGACTCATCTGATTTATTCCTCTTCAAATCAACGAACGTTTTGTTCTTTACTAGAGCACAAACGCAATGCACAATGCTTTGACACTTCTTAACAATGGCACATCAAACACAACAGAGAATTAAATGTTTAATATGTGTCACTTCTCTTAAAAGGCTTTTAACTACCACACCACCCTCTCCCCAACTTTTACCTATAGTCTAGCTGAACTTTTCATTTTGTTCACATCGATAACTTTTGAACAAAGCATGGCAAGGAAACACTTTTCTAGATTATGTATGTGTACATTTCTTTTGTAATCTATCACATGCTTCTCCTCACAGGCACTGCCTCTTAAACTTTAGTCCCCCTGAAAAGAACAGCGATAATTGCTGCCTTTGCGGTCTTGCCGAGTGCTTTTTTCGGCTTGCCCTTTTCACCTCCGAGCTCTTATCTCCTCTCCACCCCCGCCCCCACCCCCTGGCCCCCAAGGCAAACCATGAAAAAAACCAGAAGACTGACAAATGGCAGGCTAAGGTCCCATCTACACATTACTCTTAAGATGAAATTAACCAGTTAATTACATCTTAAGTAGACACCCAGCCCCATGTTCAGTCAGTTAATGGTGTAATAAAAGGAGTAAGACAAAGTTATTTCACATTATAGGTAACCTGACTTTGTGACTCATTCCTATCACACCATTAAATGTATGGCCAGGGAATCCTGTGGCTGGGAGCCTTGATCAGCTGACAGCACTCCCAGCCACAAGGAGCTAATAAAAGCTGATCAGGGCTCCACCTGACACCACCCAGGGATGGACTTGACTCTGGCTCTGCACCCCCTGGGAAATACACATCAGTAGCCCTTGAGTATACTCGACTCACTTAAAAAAAACTTGGGGTGCTTCCCTCAGTCAGAAGCACATATAGTAGTCTCCCTTAGTCAGCCGAACCAAGGGGACTCCAAGGCATAATCTTGACCCACTCCCAATAAGTCTCCCATGCTAGGTACAGAGGAGAACTTTATTGGTTACAAGGAGTAGGATTGGAATAGGGTACAGAGTTCAGTAGTATCAGAGAAATCCCATAGAGCAAACAGGGTGGCTGGGGTAGCCTTCGATCATGCATCTGAGTTACTGTAAGCTATATATCTAGTTAGATCTCAGGTAGCTTATTCACAAGTATCATCTAGAGGCAGGTAGAGATTCCCTCTGTAGGCAGGCAGTTCCTTGATCATGAGTTTTGAGAAAGAGAGCGAGCAAGTTTCAGATGGTCCAGCTCCTCATTCTCTCTGAGTTTTCCTCATGGCTGCTGCTCCCTCTTCCTCAGCAATCTTTAACTTACATAGTCCTTATGACCTCATTTACCTGGTCCAATGAAGGCCAGCACCTGTTGGCTGTCAGCCAACCAAATTGAAATGCATCACTGGTTGCTGGGCAGACTGGCAGTCTCTAGCCCACCAGGGTGCCCAAGCCCCTCACCCAAGTATGTGATGCCAGTCTTGCAGGCAGAGGGAACAGGCTTCCCCCCTCCCTCAGGAATGTATCCATCTCAGGTTACCTAAAGAGGTAAGGTAAGGTGTGTATCCTCTGCTGGGCCCATCCCAACCAAATTGTCACAGAGCAGAGTTTTTGGGAAGAAACAGAAGTAGCCTTCTGTCACACCTTCATATTAGCTCAGATGCATCTTCAACAGTTTCTGGTACTCCTTCCTTTAAGTCGGAAAAAGTTGGTGACAGACATTTTAAAACTGAGTGATGTAAGAAGTCAGAAGAGAAAGTAAGACTCACTTAAATTAAGCCAAGGTATCTACATTTCTAGAACAAGTTCTTAATATGAACCAACCCCCTTGCATATTATATTCAGTTCATACTTTGCCAGAAGTTTCTCTCATTCTTCCATCCAAAGCCAAAATGTAATTTAGACAATCATGTAAGCAATATATTGGAACGTTGTTAAGACTTAACCTTCTCTTTATAAGAACCCAGAGCAGAGGGAGAATCTAGCTAAGAAGTTTTAAAGTCAGGTAGCAAGTCAAGCTGAAGGTCTTAATTAGCATCAGAATACAGGGACAGTATGGCCTACAAATTAACTTCTAAATATATTGCAATGGGGAAGCAGGAGGAAAACATGCTGTTGTTTCCATACTATTAAATTTGGGAAGTATGTTGTAAGGCTCTCTGAATTAACACTCAAATAATTGCTATTGTACAGTTCACCCAAATGCTGTCACGTCTACCTTGATGGACTAGAGAGATGCTTTCTGAATTAAAGAAAGGATATGTGGCACGATAAAACTGCAACTCATCCAAAAATGAATCCAGATAAGTTATTTCCACCTTGCAAGCTGTCACATGCTTGGTCAGTCTTTTAAAAATATTGTTTTCTTAATATTTGGTTTTGTTTCTCACATTTTTAAAGTAAAAACATGAAACCATGTCCTTGGTGTCAAATTGCTACATCTAACCTGGAAAGGCATTATAAAAATAACAATTAACATATGGGTTCCTGATAGGACAGTAGTGAAAAGGCAACAATTTTGTTTCCTTGTTTTATGTGAATAATAAATTTATTGCCCTGTTCTAAACATGCTATCCTCAATTATTCTAATATTTCTGATTTTAACCACTATAGGTTAGAACAAACCATGATCATATCTGACAGATTATGTATTTACAATAAAATACATAAAGCCAGAAACCAACTTTAAGTAAATATTCAACCATTTTATTTCTGTGTCAGTTTAGAAATATTCATTCAAGAAATGCAAATTATAACTGTTGGTACAGATCCATGTAGCGTATGCACCATCATTTATTGTGGCTAGTTCTGATAAAAACAAAGTACTGTATATTACAATGTGAGGTATTGCAGGGCCATTAACAACTTGGTTGAAATATTAACTTAATCCTTTTTATATGGAATTTTATCTTAACTTCCCTTTTAGAAACTACGATGATACAATACAGTTTTAAATTAAAAATTTTAAATGGTACTATTGTAGGACCCACCTACACGATGTTATGTTTAAGCAGCATGCATATATTTTACATTATCACTATATAATATGATTTAAAAGCCTTATGAGACAGAGACCAAAAGGGAATCAATCAGAGCAAAGAATTACTTCCAGCCATGGTAGAATATTACTTGATCTCTTACTACACTAAGCAGGTGGCTGACTTCTTAACCAAAAGGGACCAAATTATTATAATCAAGCTGAGACTATCCCATTTTAAGAACACAGAATAAGCATGGTCAAACAGATAGCATAGTAAGGCCTGGTTTTACTCACAAATACCAATGCGCATATAAATAAGTACTACAAAAGAACCTATAGTTACTAGCTGGTCTTTGCAAAATATGAAAACATAGAAAGCTCAATCAAGGGCTTATTTCTGCCCATTTAAAGGAAGACACCTCTTTGGGCTAGATTGTGACTCTAGGCCACTCTGTACAAGTGGTGTGAAAACTGCTCTAGCTCAAGTAAGTACTGGAAGATGCTGCAACTCAAATATCCAGTTAAAATTCCTTGCATCATACCTCCTAGCAAGCAATACTCCGTTGGTACAATTCAATAGTATGGTCTTGATCCTGGGAGATGCTATGTATCCTAGTGCTGATGCAACCAAATGCTTACAGATGCAATCGATTTGAAAAACAAATTAGTCTGACTCAGCACTACAAACTGGCTGCATCTACATGAGACGCTGACTGCACAGTAGCCTGTGACTACTGTGCAGTAACGTCGCATAACAGAAAGCGTGATGCAATGACTACACAGACTGTCACAAAAAAGCCATTTGGAGGAACACTGTGCATTAACTCCAGTTACTGGTCATTTAGTACTTGTATAAACTTCGTGTATAAACTTTAGTACTTGTATAAACTGCACAGTAATGCAGTCAGCATCTTGCGCAGACGCAGCCAGTATGACCAGTAAGTAGGGGGACTGCAGCTGCAGGATTTGCTCATCCTCTCTTTGCCTACACCTGGGAGAAATCAAACAGGTGAAAATCCTCACTTACTCCCACATAGGTACCTTCTGTAGGAAGGTAAGGGAAATCATTGCCCTCTTCCCATCTTCTTATGTGGGTATGCAGTCTGACCAGAAATCAAGCCCTATGCGAGGAAAGGCGGTAGAATCAATCCTAAAACAAACAGCCTTATTTTCATGAGGAAAGGTTTGTGCTATCCCAATATGAATCTTAAAAAATAAATAAATAAAAATCTTTCCCACAGTATTATTTAAACACCTTCTGTCCTACCTTTAGGAGACATCACACTTGAAAATATTAATTGTGGCTATTGGTAGAGTTATATTTAACGCATACCCTTTAATTAGTACTAAAATAAAAGATGCCTTTTTTATTAAATCTCAAGTAATTCTACAGCCAGAAGGAAACCAATTATAAAGAATTTCCTGCAACATACCATTAGAGCAAGGTTAAAGAGCTGATTTTTATTCTTCAATGAAATTTGCAATTAATCAAGTTCACAATACTTCTGTCCTCCTTTATTCATATGCATTCATTCTGTTCTGTAGAATACAACAGTTAATCCATTTATGCTCCAAATTTAGAATAAATTTACTTTTTAGGCAGAATTCTGAGACTGTCCATTCAAGTAAAATTCAATCATCAGCAGCAGTGACAGTTTTGGAAAAAGGATAACAACAGGTTAAAGTAATTAGAAATATTACCCATACCAAATGACTAGCCATGACTAGTATACCTTGCCAAACAATTTACAAAAATACAAATAACTATAAGCTTATCTCAATTATTTTGTACATATACACTTAAAGGGAGCTTTTGAGATATATGCATATTATTAAAAAATTAACAACCTTAAAGGAAAAAAGTAACACTCTTGATAGGCAAATGAACTCATTCTTTTAAATGAATAAAAATGGAAACAAAGGACAGATGTTCTTACCAAGATAAAAGATTTTGCATAAGACTGGTCTGCATTATAGTAAATAAACTTAGACTTGAAAAAGATGTAAATCTATATGAAAATGTTATTCCTCAGAAAGAGATGTAAAATTTGCCTACTGGAACTAAAAGAACTTTATTAAATGCTGCTTCTCTACCACCCTAAAAATCTTCTGAGAAGGTTACAGGTTCATAAGACAGAAGTTTGCAACTATTTATGGTGCCACTGTTTGTTATTGGAGTAACATTTTTTTTTATGTGATTTGGGCAAAACCTTTTCAATCCTGGATTGGATTGAAGGGTTTTTTCTCTATCACACTGCTGTACTGAAGTGTTCAAAATCTCCTAAAATTTCCAAAACCATGTAATATTATCAGAATGTGCCCTGATTGAATGCAGACCTAAACTCCTAATACGTATATAGTCAATATGTAGTCATAAACTGTTCAGAAGTGGGGTTTACAGTGGGAAAAAATGCACCTTTAAAGGTATATCACACACAATCGACAATAAAAGCCATCAACCAAATTTAGGAGTGCCTGAAAACTGGTAATCTTTTTCATATTGTAAATTGATAAACTTATTTTTACCAACAAAATCAATTTTGTGCATTTGCCAAGTAACTTAGCAAACAGACAAACAAAAAAGAGGCTGCTTATCCAGAGCTAAACACAGAATGCTGAACAAGTTTAAAAAAGAATTTAGCATGCACCTTGAACATTACAAACTAAAACCAAAGACAAGAGTTAATAGTTAAAAATTATACAAGGGAATATTATCTTTCTAAAAAGATACAGAAATAATTACACTGATTTATTAATCACCAATATTCACAATTCTCATATTTGAATTAAACTGGTTTAAATTTTCAGAAAAATGTCAGAAGTCGAGAACACATTTTATTCTTCAATAAAATACTACTGTCAAAGATTTTAACTGTTGTTCCATACAGATTTGTGTCCATTTTCTTGTGCTTCATGAAATATAACCTTGTGTTCCATATTCCCTGCTAGAAGGTTTACAGTTATCAAATAACCATATAAATTTTATCTTTTTCCCTTGTAATTCAATATGGAAGTGCTATAACTACTGGAACATGATGTACTCAGATTGGATAATCCACATAAGAACTAATTATAATAATCTAAGTACTGATCTGGGTTTTTTTAACCAGATATATTCACACACTCACCTTTGTGCATGTGTGTATACATACACGCATGTACATGGCATATGCACTTTGAATAAACTATATGGAAACAGTCTGAAAAAAAAAAAAAAAGATGGAAATCAAGGAATGAGGCAGCTTGATGCCTTTCTATTTTTGAGTTTTTAAACACCACCACTGAAAAAACCCGATGCTGTTTGCTGTCTCCAGAACTAGGCTGAGTTGCTTTACTTCTCGTACATAATACCCTTTAACAGGTCACTCTCACACCTGTTCCCCCAGATTGAACATTTCAAGTCATGCTTCTGCAGTCTTGACTTCCTCAGCAGTTTTGTTTATTTATGTGCAGTCTTCTCTAGATCTGGAAGTTTTTCAATCAGTGCCTTATGGTCCATATTGATACTGGCAATGAGTCCACCCTCATTACCATCTGAACCGGTGTAACTGATTTCTTCTCCAGCCAGAGTAGTCATATGACCACCTAATGCTTTCAACACAGCATTTCCAGCACATATGTCCCACTTCTTAATGTATGTCACATGAATATACACATCAGCTTTTTCTTGTTTCTCATCAGGCACATCAAGGAGAGCTAGAACTTTATAACCTAAAAAGGATTATAAATGGAGCATCAGTTAATTGAAAATATCATACTTGCCATTTCATCATAAGTAATGACATTTTCACTATATGTAATTACTTATCAGAATAAAAAGATATGAAAAGGAGACTAACTGGATCATCTGAAGTTCAACTGAAAAATTTTACCTTTGGTTTTCCCTCCTGCAAGATGCCAAAGTCTAGATTTCCCATTCTCTCACATTTTAGAGAGCAAACCCATTTTTGAACATATTTCCTTTGGACCTTCTTTATTGATATGCCACTGGCAGACATATCCACAAAACAGAATTGGACCATGTATGAATAAATCTCTGCCCTCAGGGTTATTTGTACAATTTCATGACTGATCTCTCTTTTAAAAATCCCAAATCCACCTTTTTCTCCTTCATCCATTTAATTTTAAGAAAGATCATGTATCTATATTTATATGTTTAAATAAAAGTTTTTAAAAGAAGCAAGGCAGCCCAGAGATTTTTTTACAAATACATTTCCCATTAAAACTAGTCTCTAGATGAAATCAGAATGCCTTCATTATACAGACAGACTTCATTCTTTTACAAAACTCCCTTCTAGCTCATTTCACAGTTCAGCTAATCCACTTTATTCATATTAAATGTTCCCCTTTTTATGCAGACCAATTTAGTGTAATATCTACTTTATCAATTTCATTTCTTCCAATAACTCAATTTAAATTAATTCTTGTACCCAGGATAGGTCATCAATGTAGAGTGACTGCATCCTATTTGAAGGATGCAGCTATTGATATTAAACTAATCTGTATTTTGCAGCAGCCTGTAGTTACTGCTTCAAACTTGTGCTTCTCTGTCTCCTTTATTGAGGTGCTCTCTCTAAATATACCAGGTACAACCACTCCAAGAGATCTGGAAATAACTATCAGCCTTTTAACATAACAACTAGTTTTGATCTTATTCCCTCAATGCTCAAGGCACTGTCTCCAGCACTTCCTTTTCCTTTCATGGTACACCTAATAGTTTGGGGACATTATTTTTATTTCCACCCAACCAATACTCTTGACAGAATCAGTTAAGGGTCTTACAGCTGAACACTCTAAATGCACGGTATCCAGGGCTTCTACTGCCAACTGTTTGGCTCTTTGTCCCTTCTCCAGTTTAATTATCATCTCCTTCTCTGAGCAATAAAGTGGATGGGGTACTTAAAGTTAACAAACCTGCTCCACCAGCAGGGATGATCGTAGTTTTATTTCCAAATGTCTGCCGAGCAACCTGGTTTACTTTTCCAGCGTGAGAGCGGGATACGATAATCCTTGGAGTTCTCTCATTGTAGGAGGAACGAGCTTTTACATTTGACCCTCCATCCACCATCGCCCAGACTACAAAAGGAAGTATGTTCTGTTAACAGACTTTGAAGATATCAACCTCAGGGACAACATTAGACACACTTCGACTTCCAAAATGAGAACTACACTTCCTCCTATGATTTTTTTTTATTAGATTTATTTTCTAGCAGAAAACTGCCTAGACTAGAGAATTCAGAGAAAAAAAAAATCACTTTACTTAAGGCACTTCACATCATGTTGTGTCTTATTAATTGTATTCTGTGTGCATCTTTTACAGGGGAAGAACAGGGGAAGCTTCCATTTTTACATCACTGGTTCTATTCAAATACCATATCTGAAGATTTGACAGCTTTACAAATCCAATTACTATGGTTGCAGATTTTCAGATCTATACCTGAACCCCTCCAAACCCCCCCAAAACAAAAAACCCAACCCCCCACCCAGCAGTTAGATAAAAAAGGTGATACACTTTTGAAAGAACCAGGCTACTTCAGTGTGAAAATAAAGTACTAATGATATATAACAGGAATTCAATTAGCATTTTAAGAGAGCAATATATATTTAGAAGAAAATGACAAATTTGAATACTTAATGGGTATAAAACCAATTCATTTGAATTTGCTTTGTTCTCATAGTTGGAGCTACTGCTTAATTTCTGTTGACTCAAGAGGTCAGTGTTGCCTAAGGGAAAAAAGGAAACTCTGTTATGTTTCTTTTTTAGAGGGAATACATAGTACACATTTCCTTCAAATATATTCAGCTTCTTCCTTGTTTGAGTCTTTCATAAGTTAGTGGCAACACCCCCAAGAGCTCAAGATGTATGCTTAAACTCATATCCATCCTCACCTTCAATACAAAGGCAAAAAAAAATGTATATAAATCCTGAGTATTTTGAACAGGGATTGTTCCCAAGAATTTTTTGTTCCAACCAATCTTGAGTGACAGATACATCAGCAATCACTGTGAAGATCTTGATTCTGCCATCAGCACTCAAGATGAATAAATATCTACTCATGGAAGCAGTGCCATGGATTTCATGGATTACTTGTATGAACAGAGGGTTCTTAGAGGAAGGTGACAACACAGATTGATGCTAAATGAACTTTGTCAACAAATTCATTTTCAGTTTTGTTACTTCAATGTACCATTCTTCAAACCAAAAGAGGACATGTTCTGTGTTTTTAAACACAATGAACATGATAATGGCCCTAATCTTGAAAACTTTGAACACAAAGTAATTTTTGCTACCAGGTGTTATTTTATCATTTAACTCCAGTCTTCCTTACATGTACAGTTTATTTAAGCTTGACATCAGTGAAAGCAGCAAGAGGGAGGGAGGAAAGGAGAGGAAGGAACACCAATACCTGTATATGATGAGAATGGCTTGTGTATTACTCCTATTACTGGCTTTCCATTTACAGCCACACAAACCATAGTTGTAACATAGTGCCGAAGATCCTCTAGGGGAGGGAAAAAAAAAATCATAGATGTGAATTAACCCAATATTACATAGATTAAAAAGTAGAAAGAGAAAGCAGACCTTATGTTTACTGAAATACATAAGATAACATGATAGGCTAGAGAAGCTATAGTGAATGAATACTCTGTACCACAACCTTGATTGTATTGTGATTTCATTCTGCAAGGGTAAGAATGCATTCTCAATATGGTCTTTTAAAGAGGCACTATGTTCTTCCATCTCTATGATATATCAAATTTACCAAGAGACTATTTCCCAGTTTTTCCTTCAGTCTTATTGTTTACAGGATATGCACTAGACTCCTTTGGAATTCAACTCTAATACCCCTGTATCTACAATGTGGACTTCCATAAACAATGTTAAGTTGGGCTCACAGAATAAATTCCCCTCAGTAACCTTCTGACTATTTTCTAACTGAATGCTCTTTCCAAGTTTTGAAGGTCATACCAGAAGAACACTATACCAGTGGAATATATGTTTGGTTTTATACTGGATAAATTTTAGCTGCGTGTATTTTAAACTGTTCATGCAGTATTTTGAGTCTGTGAAGAAGGGGCAAGGATTGTGAAACTGTGATGTATTTTTATTTTTTGACCATTTCTTAAATCTAGCCCAGGCACAAGTAAGGTAACTCAACTAATGGGATAAATCAGAATGCAAAATATTGTGTTTTGAATAATTTAGCATTGTTGTAGTGTCAATTTAAATAGAATAAATGTGTGTCACCTGCACTCATAAAAAATGTTTTAGCATCAGTCACATGTAAATATCAAATCTATTTCAGGTTTGGGACAAACAGATCTGGCCAAAATATCGTTTTTAAGAGTAGCTCACCTTGCAAAAACTTTGCCAAGAAAAATCTTAGGATATAAACAAATGCACTTTTTAACCATTTTAAAAGGGAAAGAAAAGCTGCCAGTTGGGGATGCACATCAACTGTTATGTATCACATTTGCATATTCCTGTGGTGATACCTGCTTGCTAAATTGTTGTAATTTTAACCTTTATTGAAAAGATTAAAGCTACAATGGTTCTGCTATACCTGCTCTGCACTGTTATTGAGATGTTAGTTTCTAAGCATACTGTGGTATCGTTTGATACCAATACTGTTAAATCTGTTTATGCTCCTAAATAAGAAATGCCACATTAAAATGTTTAATACTTTTCAAAGTAAATGAAACAGTATAAAAGAAGGAATCAGCTAGAATTAATCATTTGGCTGGTTAAAAACAAACAAACAACCCAAATGCATCAGCTACCCGTATATTCTTGTGTAGCATCCAGTGGATCAATCCAGACAGTAACACTTTCTGCTGGAACCTCTTTAGGTTCTATCTTTTTCTTTATGTCTTCAGGAATACTGCGATCCCAGATGACCGTCTCCAGGTCAGCTGTCTCAATGTGTTCTTCAGAGTTGATCTGTGTTAAGAATAACATAAAACAGATGTAGTCAAGCACTGTGGTACTGGGATGATCAAATACTTGTTTATACAACAGAAGTTAACATTTTTTCCTATTTCCTCTGAACTAATATAGAAATAAGCATAATTTTTATGAGCCAGGCAACGAAATCATACCTCCCAACCTTCAGGGATTACAGTGTCACTCAAACTATTCAAATGTAACAATGACCAAAACAAAATTCTCATGTTTTGCTGAGATAAACATAATTTATCTGAAAACACATGAATGACAGATCTTTTAATATTAAGGACATTTTTTACCATGTGAAATAGATATAGTTATGTTTACAGTCTTTATTTCAAAATTCTACCATGAGTGAGCCACTGTACACATCAGGGATTATCACTTAACTGAAAGGAATTTAAAGTAATACATTTCCAGCTAGCAACTGATCTAGTGTAAGATACTGCTACCTTAGTAAGTTGTTGCACGGTGTAAGGATCCTGGGTTCTATCCTTATCTCTGAGTAAGGTGCATGACATAGTTCTGCCTGAAATGACCATAAAGAACTTCTCAGTTAAGTACCATGTAAAAATAAAGTAAGTAATGCTTTGCCACTTTTGTATGGGAAGGTTAACACGAAGCCATGCTTAATAATGTCTTTGAAGTACACAAAATCCAAACAGCAGTCAGAACAGAAGAAATTCTGAACTTGTGATTGCTAGTTTAGGTACTCTGTCCTCGATTATTGGCTAAAGGGTCAATCCCAGAGTGCTAGTGGATGGATCTGTACAGGTCTTAGAGGGAGGTGGAGAGTGGTGTCCAGCAGGGTTTGGCTCTTGGCTCCATGCCATTCAACCTCTTTATCAGCTATTTAGATAAGAAAATAGAAAGTACACTGGCCATGTTTGTGGACAATACTAAGTTAAGGGGAAAAACAGTCACGCTACAAGATAGGATGTGGATCCAAGCAGACATGGACAAGATGGAAAGGTGGGCAAAGTGGAACCAAATGCAGTTCAATAAGGATAAATGCAGAGTGCTTCATCTGGGTAGAAGTAACCAGAGACAAATATAGGTTAGGAGCACATGTTCTGGCCAGCAAGATGGCTGAAAGGGACCATCATACAGGAAGCATTAAACGATGTGTTGTGAGAAGGGCTAAGGAAATGATACTTCCTCTCTACTCAGTACTGGTGACACCCCAGCTGGTGTACGGTGTCCAGTTCTGGGCACTGCATTTCAAAAAATATGTAGAGAATCTTGAAAGGGTTCAGAGAAGGGCCACAAGAAAGTTTAAGAGCCTGGAGGACAAACCTTACATGGAAAGACTAAGAGATCTTGGACTGTTCAGCCTGGGGAAGAGAAAACTATTGGGAGCTGGGAAAAAGACTGTTCACTAGGGCACCCCATGAGAGGACAAGGAGCAATGTCCATAAACTGTTAGAGGATCATTTCAGGTTGGATGCAAGGAAGAAACTACTTATAGTAACAGTGATCAAAATTTGGAATAGACTTCCCAAAAGGTGGTGCTGTCCCCAACCTTGGAAGTCGTTAAGAGGAGAATGAACAGACACTTTGGTGGGATCATTTGATCTTAGCAGTATTCCTGCCCAGAGCAGAAGGTTGGACTTGATGATCTTTCAAGGGCCCTTCCAGCCCTTAATTTCTGTGATACTTGGATTATCAAATTTCCATTTCCATTTACTGAACATAGTTTTATTTGGCAGGAAAAAATGAACAAGTAGCTCAGTCCTACTAAAATGAGAAGCAGTCTCCAAATTCCAGTATAGATGAGAACTCTGAGTGACCTCAACTTGTTCAATGATACTGAGAGTGACCAAACTTGACCAACTTGGTCATCACTTTCTAAGAGTTAGGCACACATAAGGAACAGAAAGCATTTTTCCCTAAAGAGATATGTACAGAGACTAAGAGTTGCAATATGCCACAGCAATCAAAATCACATGGCAATGCAGATTAAGTTGAAGTATTTTATTCTGGGACCTCACAAGTAAAGCACTTCTACTTAAATGATGTCAGTTATTGCTGAATTATAGAATTTTTATAATAATGTATTCTTGCTCATTCCACAGTTCACTGCACAAATGTATGGATACAAATAATGAGACAATAAGAGATTGGTAAGAAAGGAAAAAAGCAAACATTACTCCCATTAGTGGCCTTTGGGTAAGAGTTGTGATGCAGCGGGAGACAAGTACTAATGAGACACTTCAACATGTTCTTTTCACAAATGATGCTGTCAACCCTATATTTTATATAATTTCTTAATCTAGGCCAAAGATCATCAGCAAGACGTTTAGAACTTATAAATGAATCATCAGCTGTAACTAGTCATCATGTAAAAAACAAAAAAACAAAAAGAAAAACTGTAGTGGCTGTTCACATAATGATTCATAAAGAAAAATATGGAAATACAATGATTGAAAAAACATATGTTGTCTCAGTCACTTGATGTAAAACTAATGCTTAGTGTTCTGTAGCGCCATTTCCCAAGCATACAGAATCTCAGTCTCTGGGGAGGGGAAAGGGGGGAGGGGGGGGAAATCAAACATCTGGTACTATAAAATAAACTTTCCAGGAAGAATATTGCTGGGGGTGCGAAAATAAAAAATCTGATTACCCAAAGAAGGCAACACAAGTAATCTATACATTTTACAACAGAACAAAACAGGAGCCTGTAGAAAAATCTTGTTTTCCTTACAGAATAGAGAATATTTCCATTTAGCAGGAATCATCCATCAATTTAGAATAGTGCTTTTGTTTAATATCTTTGCAACATGATATAATAATTAATGGCTAACCCTAGCTGAAAGCAATCACTTTCAAAATCTTGGGAAAAGGGTACCTATCAATTCAACGGTGTGTGGCAAGATGTGATGGGCACCATTTTTAGCATTTGTGACATTTATGCAACACAAAAATGCTCCATGAAAATCTGTCATACACCAGCATAATGCTCTGTATCAGATTTGCCTACAAAGGAGAAAGGTTATGAACACTGCATCCACTTTTTGCATGCAGATCCACATGTATTGGTTGTTTCTGGTGGATAACCATCCAACTAATTGGATAAGCCTTTAAAGATATTTTTACATATGCAAGTGCGGTAGCACCCGGTGCTTTGACAAGCACCCCATGCTGAGACACTTTCAGTTGTATAAGTGGTGAAATGCATGTCAGTGCAAAGAAAATGGCGGCAGTGTGCTTTTGAGCTAAAACACTTCAGAAGTGCTATAGTGCAAAAGCACACTGCTGCTATTTTCTCCATGGCGAGACACATTTCACTGCTTATACTGTTGAGAATGGCCTTGAACCATCCTCTCAAGACATACTAAAAGAGGAGACTGTGAGACAGTTATGTGAAAAAATGCCTAGCTGCAGTGATAAGGAGGAGAGGGGTGAGGCCTTGAAGGATACACAGGAAAGTGGGTGAAAGAACTCATTATAATACTAAAAAGCACACCCCTAGGTGGAGAGAAAGTATGCTAATGAAACATAC
>JAGPOW010000261.1:64370781-64402292 GCA_030014935.1 Caiman crocodilus | reverse complement strand
CCCTAGGTGGAGAGAAAGTATGCTAATGAAACATACATGTATGTAAATGAGGTACATGGCTTAAACACAGGTATAGAGACATGCTCAGTAGAGAATTTATTACGTCATTCCCTTGTAACCAATTACTGAACAGTACGCTTGTGAAACCTTGTAAACTTATGTATAAAAATACCCCAGAAAGGATATTCGGTGCGCTTGTTACTTTGCACCGTTTGTTGCTAGCAATAAACTTTTCTTTTTACTTCCACCGCCCAGTGTGTATATTGGCGTCTGCATTCCGGGTGCGAACCCAGATTTGGGCTGGGGCTCAACAATACAACTGCAAGTAGCGCAGCATGGTGCACATCAGCTTCCATGCAGAGCAGACTTGATTAATCGCTTGAACTAAAGTTCATTCAATGAGCTTTAGTTCAAGTGCTGCTGCCACAGGTTTTGAGCACGGGGATGCTTTTAAGCAGAGCAGAACTGAGTGGGTTGAGGGCATATGTGGGTTGCCCACTGCGAGCTTGGGCCTCTCTGCTCTGCTGCCTTTGCCCCAGGAGCCTACGCCAGCTGCGTGCCCCTACCCACCCAGCAGCAGGGGCAAAACGTGCTACTCCCAGGTGGGCAAGGGGTGTGCCGCTGGTGCGAGGCCCCTGAGGTACAAGCACCAGAGCAGAGAGCCCTAAGCCCACAGCAAGCAGCCTGCATCCAACCTGTGCACAAATCGTGGGGCGGGAGGAGGCATGTGCCCCCATAGCCTTTCCTGGGAGGGTGCACACAGCAGCAGGGAGCTGTCCCTGCCACATTTCCCTGGATGAGCCAATCATTGCTCTGTCTCACTCCCTGCCCCAGGTCCCATGCACTACCCTGGCTGGGCATCACCCTCAGCCCCACTCCCTCCATCACTGGGGGGGCCTCCATCTGCTCCCCACCGAGTCTGTTCCCTTCTACAGACTTATCTGCAGGGAGCTGCTCTCCAAGTTGCCTTGCTGTACTCCTGGCCATGTGCATGCATGTGGC
Source organism: Caiman crocodilus (assembly GCA_030014935.1). Classification (NCBI taxonomy): domain Eukaryota; kingdom Metazoa; phylum Chordata; order Crocodylia; family Alligatoridae; genus Caiman; species Caiman crocodilus. Next base: position 64,401,290 of record JAGPOW010000261.1, on the reverse strand, counting down.
CATGCATATGCGTGCCAGCTGTGTCTCGCTCCCAGCAGCCCCAAGCAGGACCCCTTGCAGGCTAGAATGCTGGCTGCCTGCAGGAGGAAACCCACCATTTCCCAAGGAAGCTAGGCTTCTGGGGACCCCACGCCTGAGAGCATGAGGGGGCCATGCCCCACGCCAGGCATGAGGGGGCCCCGGCCAAAAAGCATAATTAATTATAGTTATTGAAGAACATTATCAGCTACAGCAGCCAAAAAAGCCATTAGCCGACAATGTAAATTTCCTGTTTATCAGTGCCAATCCAATATTCACCTGATATATCAGCACATGTCTAATTAACAGAGAAAACACAGAAACTTTCTGAGACAATTTTTGGCTATACCTGATGGGATGTCACAGATTTTTAATTATCCTTCTAACTCACAAGCATGTTAAGGCACAATCCAGGAAAATTCTATGTTCGCTGATAAGCAGATACAAAATTTCTCGTCACCAATACAGAGAACAAAATTGCAGAGATATCTCCACATAACGTGGCCAAATTGCCATTTACTTAGTAAACCATGGTCTGCCCTTCCCCCTTTCATCCTTATGCTTTACTTTGTATAAAAGCCTCTATAAGCTATATTTTTTTCTTTTGAAAAGTCTCCAAACAGTAATGCTGGCATGCATTACTCAAAACAGCATCTATTCAGGATGCTGGACAGACTACTACTGAAAGACTACCAGTTACTTTCCTACATAAATCAGGCAACCTAACTGCACTATGCAAGCTTAGAATTACTTAAAAATGAGTTAGTGGCCTTACTAAATCTCACAATGAATTAAAGAAAATTATTCACGAAAGCTCAGAACAGAAGGTTCAGTGGAAACATCTGGACTAGAACAAACTGTGTGTTCTACCCAACAGAAGAACTCCCAGGCATTAAAAAAATAGTTCTTTATATTGAAGACATTCTTGTTCGTAGTTTGCTGGTAAGAGATAAAACTAGGATTGCTCAGGAACAAGAGATGCAAGTCATAAACTTACTAAAAAGAAAAAAAAAAATATGTGGATAAATCCAGCGATTGAACAAACAAGTCACAGTCCAGTCTGCATAAAGAATTAGAAGATTCTCACAATGGTTCATTATCTGGTGATGACCTATTCCTCAACTGCACTTTATGAAGTCTTTGTAGCATCATATCACTCTACAAACAGGCTTGCTTACTAGTTAGTATCCATAACAAGGAAAAAATAGTCAATATTCATTTACTCTACTTTTAGAAAGGGTAGATCAGAGATGTAGTTTTGCCTCTGTGTCTGCCAAATGAGAGCGAATTAACCTTAATATTTAAGCTAAAAAGGTTTCTGACTAGCCAGATACTTTTGGTAGTTTTTTTAAGAGTTTTTAAAATGTTTCAGAAACAGCAAATGTGAGAACTGGAAATGCAAAATTGAGGGAAAGAATTGACTTATTCAAAATCCAGTTAACCTATACTATGCTAAACATTTAGAGAAAGAAAGTAAGGAATCAAAACAGAAATTTTTTTTTTTACAGAATCCACAAAAATCAACAACAAAAAACCCTGGCTCCCCAATTCTAGTGGTCTTCGCTGCCCAGAGGGGAACACACCGTTTGGCAGGGCGGCACAAAAGTCACCAGAGAAGATGGTACCTATCCCCTTATCCTTCCTCCCCCTGCATGTGCCTCTTCATCAATCAGCACCAAAGGGCAGGGCTAGATGAAGAGCAGCCACCCCCTTGTCCCTATTCCCCCCTGGAGCCTCTCTGCCAATCAGCGGTGAGTGGCATGGTATCTCCAATCAATGCTGAGGGGTGGGGCTGCTGCAAAATACCCTGGAAATCATCTCTACAATTTAGGTATGTACCTACTAATTAATACAGGGAAGAAACAGTAGATTAGATCTGGGTCTGCAACCTTTTGCTGCTGTGAGCTGCTTTTTGTGATTCATTCTATACCATGGCTGAAAAATTTGCACACCACACAACTAAACTGTCATGCTTACCCTTACTGTCAATTTCCATATCTAACAGCAAAGAAAGTCAAATTCTACAGCTAGGGTAAGTGCAGGTATGACAGCAGCAGCAGAGAGGGCTGCAAAGGAGATGGTCAGCATTATACAGCTGCATGCCACCAACTGCCTGGGCCAGGTCCAGCCTGCAGGCCATACAGTGCTAATACCTGGGTTTAAATGACAACCAAGTTATGAGTCCTGTGTACTTAAAAACAAACTAACAAACAGTATATTTAAGGAGTAATAGGACAAATCTGAAAACATGAATAACAAGCAATTTCTTTTTAGTGGGATTTTACATTCGGAAATAGGGTTGTAGGCCCCAATTCATAGTACATAGGAACAATATTAATGCACTAGCAATTTGAAGGATTTAACACATGATAACATTACCAGTTCATCAACTGCACTTTCCTTGGTTGTTTTATTCAAAATACACTCTAATTTATTGTTTCAAATAGTATACACTTAGAAGTAATAATCCCTATTCCATATCTTTAAGCTTTAACATATCTTAAATTAAAACTATCTTTATATGAAGGATTTTTTTTAAAAAAAGCATCTTAAAAAAGTAAAAAAAAAATGTAATTAAATCAAAAAATCTTATTTAAATAAAAAAATAATTGATACTCTTAAGGAGCCAGTTTAAAAAGGAGCAGTCTGTTTAACAAGATACCCACGCTGGACTTTTAAACATTATCAAACAGGTAACTGGGTAGTTGGTTGCTTGAGACAATTTACAGTTGGAGAAGTTTAAGCATTTTAACATTGGGTTTGAGATCTGAATGCTGCAACATTTGTGCAGAAGTTAGATTTGTACTTTCATGCCAGTGAGCCCTTGCCAAGAATGGCAGGAGCTGACAGGATCTCATGAGTCAGTAATATTAAAAAGCATCTTTGAACTAACAGGGTCAAGATGAATTCCCACCTGTGAGTCATTGACAAAAAAAAACCAGCCAGCAAGACCAGTTTACTGGATGCCAGAAGGCACAGAAGGCAAAAGATTCTGTAAAATGCTAAAATTATTTTGCCACAACTTTTAATCACTTCCCTCACAGCTATTACCCCTCCACACACACACACTCCCAGCCTTGTCTTAAGTCTATTATAGTCTTGGCTGCCCTTGCACTGCTTCCAGTTTCAGGAATCTAATCCATAACAAAGTACCCAAATGGTGCACCTCTGAGAGCATACACCAGTGGTCCCCAACCAGTCGATCTTGGAGCTTCTTTTAGTTGATCCTGGGTCGGCGGAGGAGGGGGAGGTGGGGGGGCTGAGCACACAGGTCAATCTGGGGGAGGGAAGGGATGGGGGCCAGACTGAAGCCCCCATGGTAAGGGAGAAACAGTGCGGCCCTGCCACGAGAAGGTAAGTGGGGCCCTAGCCCAACTGGGTGATGGGAGGATTGGAGCTTTTTGGGGGGGGGGGGGGAGGAGCCTGGGGTCATGTGGCCGCTCCCATTTCTGTGTGGAACAGAGGAAGCTACCACTGCACCTCGAGTCCTGCTGCAGCTGGGCATATGCAGATCCAGCTCTGCCCAGTGGTGGGACGCACATGGCATCTGGCTACTCCTGGGGCAGCTGCAGCAGGGCTAGGGGCACAAAGCCCAGCCCACAATGGAAGCTGCTTCTGATGCACACTGAACGGGGGTGGGATAAGTGCCCCACCAAACGTGGGGCAGTGCGGGTGGCTGCAACAACAGTAAGGGAGGGAGCGGTGCTGGAGCAGGGGCAGGCCCTGCAGCTGAGGTATGGCAAGATGGAACCACAAGCGGCTCATCCAGGTGCGTGGGTGGGGGGCATGCACTCCAGGAGGCACAAGGGCTGTGCTTACCCCCAAATAATTTTTTCTCCCTCTGCCTCAATCTGCCCCGTCTCTCCCCCGCCCTCCCCCCGATTTACATGCTGTGCAGGAGGGGGAGGAGGAGGTATATCTTGGGTTGCTTTTAAATTCAAAAAGTGATCTCCTACTTAAAAAGGTTGAAAACCACTGGCATACATACTCAGTCTGAGGTTGTAGAACGTTGTTTCTCACTTGAGTTATACCTCATTCCTTGTCAGACGTGCTGTCATATAGACAGTTTAACTGTCTCTGGTCAAACGTTGTTTTTCCTTCAAAATACTTACATAACAAGATGAAACACTGCCATATTTCTCTTCAGCATTCATATGCACCATTGTATCTTGTGTGAAGGTGAGTACATACTAAAACTCGTTAAAGCAATCCTCCCTTCTTCAGCAAGTCAGAGCACCTGCACACCTCGTATGGCAACAATATAGGAGAAGAGTTTCTCCCAAATTTTAGAACATGTAAAATCAAGCATCGTATTTCTAAAAACAGGAATAAATATCTAGGAAATATGAGTCCATTAAGCATGATTCAGTACTGCAGGCCCTGAAGCCCCAAATCAAAAAAAGCAGCAGCTTTCGTGCTAAGTTTTCACTCCATCTATAGTAATGATTTTTGTCAATACTGAACATTTTGGTTTTGCAGCAAGATGGTAGTTTTGCTCATCTCATGTCTCCTTTTGACTTCAATTTTGTTTTTACATCTTTTAAATGTGTAAGCATTTTAATTTGTGTTCAGAATGAACCCATTTAAGAGTAAACATTTTTCTAGTCAGCATACTGTAAAATATTAAATGAAATGCACTACTTGTAAAAAGCAAGAACCACATTTAGGCTTTTGAGATGGGCACTACTTTACATGGCCCAGTTTATAAGGAGTGTCACTGTGGCAGTGTTTCAGCAGAGCTGTCACTGTATTAGGAAGAGCTGTCACTCTTGATGAGTGCATTATGCATATTATTTTAGTTTATAACAAAAGGAACAAAAATACATAGGCACTTTTTTGTATGCTAAAAATCAAATAAGTTAAAGCTATTTCTTTATTCCCCGCTTCCCCTAGGATCAGCAATCCATATAAGTAATTGCTGTAACTTTCCCAGCACTACACTTTATGAATGGCAGGGTAAATGATCCATTTAACAAATGCGTTAATGCAACAACAATAAAAGTTATTTGAGAGTCCAGTTATGTAAAATTAACTCAGGGATTTATTTCTGCCCTAATGCTGGTTATTCATTTACTAGGCCTTATTAGTTTTAAACTTTTACAATTATATCACATATTACATATCACATGTGGTTTCCTCACATATACACACAACCCAGCCACTTTTTCCAAGGAAAATTAGAGTGTATATATCAAGCAGACAAGCAGATTTTCTGATGGACAGAAGCACCCACTTCAATTTCTGCTCCACAATGCAGCAGCTGTGGTATTACTATTCAGACAACTGAGGGGGTCAATTTATGTAATGGTTCACTGTTCTTCAATCCATAGTGTTAACTATTGTCTCTCCTTTTTAACTATCTTGATGTTCTACCAATCAAGCTAACCTTTCTTAGGGTAATTTAGCTGTCTGCTAGCTGCTCCTGGTCTCTCCCTCTCTCTCCCCTTATTTCCTGGAAACTCTTTAGCTCTTACAAAATAGATCCACCTATGGAGACTAGTTTTCAGTACTACCTAGGGTTTCAGCTTTAGTTAGGCAAAATAAGGAAGGTGATTCAGCTGAAGGTTAGATGCTGTCCCTTTTCTATGCAGCCAAACAACTCTGGAAAAATACTTTCTTCATGATGCCTTTTAAATAAAACAAGGTATATTTTGTTATGGGGCATGCTGTAGGTGAGAAATTACAGTATACTTCTTTTTAAAGATGTAATTTCAGAATGCATTTCATAAGCTAATTTGAATCATTCTGCAGTTCCTACAGCACAGCATTTCATATTTAAAAGTGACAGTATCAGGAATTACCCATAACTGGACATGGGTTCTACCATATTATTAGCACAAGGTTCTGGGTCCCTTCCCTCAACCAGTATGCTGCCTTCTCAAAGATCAAAGCCTTCATTTTATATACTTTAACCCGTTGCCTCAGAGTCACTCCTCTAGGAAGAAGATAGTCATTTGGTCTACAGCCCAGCAGACTGTCAAAGGCCAACCACTGATTGGCAAGATGTGTTAAATATATTTGGATACATATCTGCCAGGAAATAGACTGAAACCAGCACCACATTTCACATACTCCACAAAATGAATTTAGGTTACCATTGTCTCATGAAAGAAAATCACTCTACTGTGTTATTTCTGTGACACCAAGGCCTATCAATCTCCAGCAGGCTGTTTAAATAATGAAAATAGATATCTGAAAAGATAAAATATACAAGGAATCATTTTGTCCTTAGTTGACAGGTTAATAGAGATGAAAGCTTGTTAAATAATGTTTATTTAGTGCTCTATACAATGAGGCAACAGGCTCTTTCCGTTAGAAAGAGGAAAACCATTCACATTGCTAAATAGTGACCATCAGCCCTTCCACTACTTCTTACAAACTGCAGAAAAGAGAGAGATTAGCTGAGCATGAAGAGCCCAAATAGATCTGTTATGCAGCACAGTAAGAAAATAGTACCATTTAGTACCACACCCCAGAAGGTACAGTGAAATTCACTTAAAAATATCTGCAAAAAAGTGAAGTATACAATCTGCTAAACTGAAGTACACTTGAACAGTTAATCATAGAATGCATTACCATTACAGGCCTGAATTTCATCTTAGTGCAGACAGCTAGCATACTCACTAACTACCAATTCAAAAATTATGTTAAAGGATACTATCTCAGACAATTTCTATTAAGGAATTTTTAGGTTGACATCTCATGGTATGGACACATGAACAATTTACCATGAGATAAAAGGGAATGAGGATGTCACGTCAGTTTCTTCAATATAACTGATCCTGTATATCCCCTTACCCAGGTTTTCTTCTACTGTGGGGTAAAAGCACACAGAGGCAGTTTGTGGGAATGATGCAGGTTAAACCTTGCCTTCTTTTACCTTACAATAGTTTATTATTTCCAAATACACTCAGTTTGCTGTTCTACTTACAAACTTGCAGGGGTCTGCTTTTTGACAACCTGAATCATGAAAGCATTTTAATTACCCAAATCCAGGAGAGCAGTAGTCCCATTAGAAAAAAAAATGGTGCAAAGTAAAACAACAAAATATACTGAAAGAATACCCATTAAGTTTTTAGCAACATTTGGCTTTATAACTCACTTGCACAATGCAGTTATTAATACTGTCATTCTCCACAAATATTTTCAGTGGGAACATTTTCCATACCATGTATTTTATTTAGACAACACTCCCTTTACCAGCTGCTTAGGAGCAACATGGCACCAAGTGGCCAACAGGTTGCTATTAAAAGTCACCAACTATATTTAAATTGTCATTTCTGGACCACTGCATGACATGACATATCTACCATCCAAGAGCAAAACTGGAATTTTGCCTGTGAAATACAGCATCACTTCCCAGAACATCACAGGAACCTGATTTGGATATGGCAAGCATGAAAGTATAAGAACTTCACAGCTGGTATGTGGCAAGATACACTTTATTATGTGCAGTATAGAAAAATAATATAATGCTATATACCTTAACAGAAGCTACTTCCTTATAGCTATGGGTTGAACTCAAGCCCTCAACTTACTTTCTAAGATGTTAAAATTTTAATTTCACTGACACTGGTGAAAACCAAGATGGCACAGCCATCTTTAAACTCTAAAGCATTTTTTTACTTTCTAAATGACTGGCTTTACAAACAAAATATTTTAAAGTAACGTTTAGTATGTTAGTATACTTCATATTCTAAGACAGTACACTCCTTGTGGCAAACTTTTATGTTTGCTTACCAACCCACACAGTCCTGAAAGGCATTAAATATTTGTATTGCAGTTATATTTTGGATAATACTCAGTAAAGAATATGCCCTGCTCTGTTCCTTGCTCCAATTTAACTGTCTCACTCAATCCGATGCAAATTTAGGTAGCTTACATCAGTTTCCAGTAACTTGTAAAAGCAGGGGTTTGTTTGTTTGTTGACATTCTTCAGAGACTGAAGACACTGTACACTTTTTCTTCAAAAAAAACCCAAAGGTGTAGTATTTTCTATGACTCCCACCTCCACAGATTTCAAATACTGTTTTTGGAAATTAGAAGTGTCAGGAATCCAAGATACTTTAAATGTTTATTTCAATTCCTATAGTAAGTCTGATTCTTTCTTTTCTATGAATAATGAGGTCTTAGCAAGATGATCTGCTTCTGGTACAGATTGCCTACACGCTTTTCATCTTTTTTACGTTAAATAACATATCACAGAATATAAACAGTACACCCAAAATTATACCGGCTTACTGGTTCTTCTGTTTACTTTGATCAAATAAACAACCCTTTTTCTTACTATTTAATTGCACTATTTTTGAACACTACAAAATTACAATCATATTGAAAATATAAGGCAAAATAAATAATAAAATCAATTTACTGAATGAGATTCTCTCTTCAAAGATACCCTGTGCATAAACCAGACTCCTACCCTGCAAAGAAAGGATCCACAGAGAACCACACACATTAACAGGATTCATGCAACATGAGAAACTGCTCAAGAAACTGGACAAAAATAGCATGTCTTTAGGAAATGTGGAATTGTTAAGTGTGTCCAATTCTCTAGACTGCATACAGCTGTATGTATCAAAGCTTTTGATATCTCACACCTATGTAAAGATCTGCAGAAAGTATGAGCTAAATAGATAAGGTTAATATATATATACTTCAGTTATTCTAAGTTTTCTGGCGCATTAGAATGCAATTTCTACTGTTTTCAATAACATCTCTGTTTACATTGCAATGTCTTCAAGTACATTTTCCTATCAACTTGTATTAAAAATAAAATTAACAGAATTTTTTCATTTGGAATTGAGAAGAGTGTGAGGAAGGAGAAAATATTCTAGGTGATAAATCTGACCAAAAAAAGATTCCAGACTTCTACTGTCTTCCACAAAAAGCACTACACTTCTTTTGGGGAGCACAAATGTCAGTTAAAATGTATTTGGCTGGACACGCAAAGTTTTTCCTATAACAAACGTAACTGGTTTACTAGTTCCTTAGCCCTGTTCTGACTGCAGGATGCTTGTGGAATGCTAAGTAACTACGGCAAAACCCAAAATCTTGCATAATGGCAAACAAACAAGTTTTGAGGAAGAGTTTTCAAAGTTAACAACTACCAAGATGTAGACAAAGGTGTTCATTCTCTATTGTGACACATATTATGTAGCTATAAGCAACCATGAAAAGCAAATGTAAAATGCCACCATTATTATTTGCTAACTTTATGACCACAATTTGCACATACGTGACAACGTAAGGCAGGGGTCAGCAATTTACAGCCTACAGAGTCATCTAATCCAGCCTACAGGATCAGCGGCCTTTGGCAAAGGGAAGCTTTGGCTCCAGCCACTCTCCATGTGCTGTCACGGAGGGAAAAAAGTACCAGCTGCAGCTGGATCCTAGTGCCTGCCTATCTGTCACTAATCCAGACTGGGTCATTCCAGCAGCAGATTTAAAGCAGGTTGCTGGCCACCAATAAGGTATTAAGCAATCAAGAACCTAGTTCAGAAAGTTCACACCACTTTGAGGCAGCCCTCTTTTTAATCAGCTGCACTGAGTTCTCAAAAAGGGAACTAATGACATTCTGAGAGAACACAATATATGCGGTCACATATAAGGCAAGCAGGCAAGTTCTCTCAAATGTCCTTCCCCTCAAAGTACATAATTTCAATTTACACTGTAACTGAAAAGTTAAACTGCATTAGCTCTTTAAAGTCTGTAAATGGGATGAAGCATAAGAAGTTAACAAAACTGGTGTCAAACTCTTACTCTTAGACCTGCCTGTGTGTGTAATACTGGTATAAAATAGGTGCTTAACACTTTTTGCTTCCTGGTTGTCTTTGACAAGTTGAAAGCAATTACGAGATCTTTAAAATTTATAATAGTACTTGCCACTATAGCACTTTTTGTAAGAATTTCAAAACACTTCAGTTTAACTTCAAGGGATTTGTTAAAGGTATTCGTTTATCAATGGACAGGAGATAAAAGCCAAGTTGCTAGCTCCAAGGAAACTGTTAAATTTACTTTTAAAGGAATGAAACCCACATTTCCACAGGATTATATGCATCAGGGATTAAGCTAATTTTTTTCTCCCTTTGGCTATAATCTGCCACAAAAAGTCTATTATCTTTATTTTTCCCTGTAACTGCCAGTTCCTCCCAAAGCCTCATTTGATACTGTTTCTTCTTCATAGCTATTCAAAAGCCAAAATATTCTAGAATGGTTTCAGATTTGGGTACCTGACTTGACACTAGGGCCCAATTTTCAGAAGTCAATGAGAGATGCAGGTGTTCAACAGCTATGGGGAAAAAAAAAACCAAAGGTATCTCAAGTTGTATACAAGCTTATACAGGCCAAATCTAATTCCTCAATTTAAATGAGAGAGAGCTAGTCAGAGCACACCCATCATAACATACTGTGCTTGAGGCCACCATGGAAGGACAGATGAAAAATGCTGCAAACAGGATAAAAAGAAGTCATTTGAAGATGAGCTGTATTTTTTTTTCTAATTTTAAACTGGCGCCTTGGACTTGTTTAACAGCCAGTGGGCAATCCCATCCCTATTTTGTTTTTTATGTCCCAAGTGATCAGTGACGTGCCCTTAATAGGGGGGCTCATAGTTCTAACTGCTGGGCTTTGGCCTGTGTTCTGAAATGGCAAATCAAAAGCTCTGTGACATGCAGCTTGCTGGGGTTCTGGCTGTACTAGTCATCCTACCTTTTGCTATACATACTCCCCACCCCAAGCCCATCAAGCTTGCCATCTATCTAACCAGGATGGAGGCTTCAGCAAGGAGGACCTGGCCCTGGGGACTGCAGGGCCATTTTCCTGTCCCATATTCAATCATGTCTCTGGGCAGAGGTTCACTGGACAGCGTCCACTGGCTCCTTGGACTTGCTAGAGGGCCAGTTGGTACTGGCCAGTGTGGTCTGCGCTCGGGATCCCCCCTTGGAGCACTTTTGACCCCCACTCCTGTCCCTGCTATCATTAAGCTGTCCCAAGTAATCAATGGACAAACACCAGATAGCCTCCTTCTAACAAAGGGCAGGGCTAACCATCTCCTCTGTGAGTGCAATACCTATGCTCCTGTTATGTGACTAATAGGCCTGTATCACACAGTGGCAGACCAGATGCTGAACAGAAAGTAAACTGGGTATGACATGGGTTCCCCCCCTCACCAAATCCCCACTGTTTCTCTCTCATTTGTTTCTAGCATTTAAGATGTAAAAAATTCCAAATCAGAGGCTGTAACCCTAACTCCCATGCTCAATAGCTAATGATGCCCCTTTCCTTCAAAAATGTATCCAAACCCTTTCTGAATCTGGCTACACTGTCAGCTTTCGCATCTGCTGCCAAGGAGTCCTACGCTTTAACAAGAGCTTCCTTTTTGTAGGTTTTTAAACCTACTAGCCACTTGCTTCCCTTTGTGACCCCTAGTTCTTGTATTGGGTGAGGAGAGTAAATAACAAATCCCTACTTTCTCTACGCCATTCATTATTTTGTAAACCCTGATCATGTCCTCCTGCTCAAGCATCTCTTTTCCAAATAGGCCTAGCCTCGAGTCTCTCTTTATACAGAAGCCCCTCCATACCACTGATCAATCTTGTTGCCTTCTATGGACTTTCTCTAATTCTTCCCTATCCTTTTCAAGTGTGGGGACCAGAACTGGGCACAGTATTCAAGGTGCAAGTACACCACAGAGTTATAAAGGGGTATCAAGATACTTCCAGTTTTGTTTACAATTCCTTTCTTAATAATCCTAACATTATTTTCGCCTTTTTGATGGCATCACAGCATATCCTACAGCCCCATTACATGTTGCATTTTACACTTCTCAGATGTTGACCAGTATTACATTTAATGCAAATTTAGATTAGTCACATGTTCAGCCTAAAAACCTTTAGACTGCCCCCAATCTGCAGAGCAGTGACTTGTCACTAGTGGGCTGGCAAGCAGCTGTGAGTGGCCCACACAGAACAGGATGGTAATGGTAATGGAGAAGGGACACTGCATCCTGGGATGCTGAAGGACTGAAGGTAGGCAGCTCATTTCTGGGGAGCCGCCACACATTGGTGTTGGGCAATGAGGATTTACGTTGATGCCCAACGGGTGCTTAAAGCTGGCTTCTGTGGGGGGTTAAGAGGCCCCCCGAGCTGTCTAAAATGAACACGTGACAAAGCCTGGAGCCACAGGCCTGAAGGAAATACCCCCAATAGCCCCTGAGGTGGTGCAGAGGGAGGCTGTCTACCTATCTACATGACTATCTTTCTGTCTACATACTTACTTACCAACCCACCTATCTACTTACCCTGCAGGCCTAGAGGAGAGAGGGGCCCCAAGAGCCCTGGAGGTGGGACAGACAGAACGTAGGTAAGGAGGTAGATCTATCTGACCCACCTCCAGGGCTCTTGGGGCTCCACACTCAACTAGGCCTGAGGTAGGTAGGTAGACAGAAAGACAGCTGATAAGTAGACAAATTATCATCTGTCTACCTACCTACCAATCTACCTATTTATTCAGGGTGCAAATTAAGGGGGAACTTGGGGAGGGTGAGCCCCCCTGTAAGAGTTGAAAATCGTAAGGGGGGGGGTCTCTTACTGGATTGCTCCTTCAGTTAGGTGGGTTTGTTTATCAATGAAACGGTTTAACTTATTTCGCAAACCCTCCCTTGAGTCCCACTATCATCCGAACCCTATACTTACCACCCCGACTGTCCTTCCGTGCACCTCCCTCCCTTTGTACCTAGGTGCTCCCCACCCCGCCCCGGGCCCAGCGGGACGCACCTGCAGGCCGGGAAAGGCGGCGCGGAGCAGCGAGACCATCCTGCGGTTGGAGAGCAGGTCGCCGCTCGTCAGCTTCTCCTCGGCGCCCTCGCGCGTCTTGCCCTTGGCCCGCTCCTGCAGCGCGTCGGCCTCGCGCACCCGCCGCACCTCGTCGCCGCCCCGCGCCGCCGCCAGCACCGCCGCCGCCAGCACGTCCCGCAGGTCCACGGCGCCCGCGCCCGCGCCGCCGCCCAGCACGAGCAGCGCCAGGCGGCCGCCCAGGAAGCCGGAGTAGAGGTGGTAGAGGACGCCGAGCCCCAGCACGCAGAACACGGCCACCCCCAGCGGGGACAGGCGGATGCCCATGGGCGCCATGGCCCGGCCGGCCTGCTCCCGGCCCGGCCTCCCGCATGGGCCGCCGGCGGCGGCTCCCAGAGGGCTGCTGGCTGCTCCGGCTCCGCGCTCCCCGACGCGTCTGTATCCGGGTTGGCGGCGCCGCGCTGCCCGCCCCTTCCTGCCCTCCGCCCGGCCCTGGCCTCGGCTCTGCGCTGCTGCCGCCGCCCCGGGGTCTCGGCGCGGGGCCGCCATGGTTTCTGCCGGGGCCGGGGCCGGGGCCTCCTGAGCCCAGCGGCTGCGGGCAGGGAAACCTGCCCTGCCGTTCCGCAAGTCTATCTGCCTCCTTACCTGTCCCCCTGCCCATCTTCCTACTTACTTGTCTGTCTGTCCATTTCCCTGTCTACCTAGCTACCTGTGTATTTACCTACTTACTTACCTTTCTGTCTGTCTATCTATTTATTTGTCTATTTATCTGCCTGTCTTCCTACTCTATCTGTCTACCTACCTACCTACTTACCTACTTCTGTCTTTCTGCCCTTCTGTTTACCCATCTGGGTACTTACTTATCTACTTACCTGTCTACCTACCAACCTATATGACTACCTATGTACTTACCAATTTACTTACCTGCCTTTCTGTCTACCTACCAGTCTGCCTACCTAGTAGTCTGTCTGCTTCATAGATTGTAAGGGGCTGGAAAGGACCTTGGACCTGATGATCTTGAAGCCCCCTGAGCTAGGCAGGAAGACAACCGGGGTCAGGGGACCCCAGTGAGGTGACTGTCCAGTCTTCTCTTGAAGATTCCAGGGTAGGTGATTGCACCACCTCTGGAGGGAGCTTATTCCACAGTCTGGACACCCTGACTGTGAAGAAGTTTTTCCTAGAGTTGAGCCTGACGTGGTCTTCCAGGAGTTTGTGGCCATTACTCCTGGTTTTCCCCAGGGGCACCCTGGTGAACAGTTGCTCACTGAGCCCTTGATGTACTCCCCTGTTGTAGCAGTAAACTGCTACCAACTCCCCTCTGAACCTTCTCTGTTTTAGGCTGCAGAGGCCTAAGTCCCTTAGCCTGTCCTCAGATGGCTTGCTTCCAAGTCTCTGATCATACAGGTGGCTCTTCTCCAGACTCTCTCAAGTTTTTCCATGTCCTTGTTGAAGTGTAGTGCCCAGAGCTGGATGCGGTACTCCAGTTGCAGTCTCACCAGTGCTGAGTACAGTGGAAGAATCACTTCCTTGGTTTTACATGAGATGCGCCAGTTGATGCATGCCAGCATGTTGTTTGCCCTGTTGGCTACAGTATCACACTGATGGCTCATGTTCATGTGTTGGTCAGTTATTCTCTAGGTTCCTTTTGGTTGTGGTGCTAGTCAGATTGGCACCATCTAGTCTGTAGGTATGTTGGTGCGTTGCTTGCTTGCATGCTCCTTCCTTTCTTCTTACCTATCTTCTTGTCTATCTAAAGATTTTTAGCTTCAATTTTACCTTTTTTTTTAAATATTTTGGCTTTGTAACAGTCTAAAAATAAATAATGTATATCAGTAACATTCAACAAAAACAATGTAGTTTTCCTCTAAACATCAGTTTAAGGATAAATAACACATAGATATCTGTAACACATTCAACAAAAACAATGTAGCTTTCCTCTAACACACGGATGTCTTTCCTGACACATTTTTCTTTCAAGAGGATTTGAGCAGGAAAATCGACCTGTGTCGGCAAAGTGGTCTTGAGGTCACAAAGGGTTTTTTTGTGCATCTCCCTAAAATGCTGCCCATGTTTGATTTCATTATATGTCTTTGGTAATTGCTCTTTGAATACACTCTTAAGTTTCTTAGATACTTATTGCTAATGTGTCTGTACAATCTGTCCACAGCAAGCATGTCCCTAACGGATATTAGCTACATGCTAAGCTAGGAAGTATAGCATTGAGCTTCTTCCCTGATCCCATGTAATTTGAGCTGTAGGTAAGAAATGGTGTCAGCAAGTGCCCCTTTATCTTTGGGCAATGTCTCAAAAAATCTTGAAAGCTGAGCCCCCACCCATTCACTAAAATTAAGCCACCTGAACTTCCCTTTCAGCCTAGTCATGTGTTGTTTAAAACTCTACCACATTAATTAATACATTTTCAGGCCTCCATTTTTGGTAGGGATGGCTTCACACTTCAAGCACTGGTGGGGAGAGCCAGAAAGAGACTATGACTTGTAAAGTAATTCTTTTTCTAATTAATGCTAATCATTTTAGGTATGTCTACATGGCACAACAAAGTGCTGTGCAGAGCCCAAGTTATCTTGGATAGTGGAAGCATCACAATTACATCAAGGCCATGCTTCATCCAGGCTGATAGATCTCAACAGGCCTGTTTAGCTCAGATGAAGTGCTACACTAATGCTAGCTCTTAGCAAGCTCACAGGTCTCTGGACAACTCTGTATTGTGCCATGTAGACAGACCTTCTGCATACTTTGCAGCACTTAGCAATAAGACCCCAGACCTTAGAATACAAGAATATCCTTACTTTACCAATGTGGTAATGGTTCAACTTCTGTCAGTACTGAGAGAGAGCCCTGTCTTTAATGCATCAAGCCAAAGACTGATCTACTTAGCCACACAGCTTTTTAAAATGAATTAAAGTCTGTGTGCTTACTCTCCTCCTCAGTCAGGAAGATGACTCAGGAATCCTAATTCCCACAGTTCTCTCTCTCTGAAACTGATATAAATGCTGAATTGAAAGGCTCTATACCAGTTTGTTATTCTCTAAGTAAAATTCCTATCACTGTATAAAACACAGTACCTTTTTATCACATAGCATGCATTTCTGCTCTTGATAAAAAGCTACTGTGTTTAGACCTGCTTTATGTAACAGGAGTGTGTCTGTATGTGCGTTTGATCTGGAAGCAGGTTACTCGCAAGTAAACTCTCCTGGGCAGGTGTTTACATGCTCAGGGAAGCTTCCTGGGGCTCTCCAATGGACCCCTGCCACCTGGGCCAAAAAGGGAGCTGGAGGCTTCAGCCACAACTGCCTGTGGCTGAAGGCCATCTTTAAAAGTCGGGCCTACTCTCTGCTCCTTGGTCAGCCCCTAGGCTGGCCAGGAGCAGTGTGTATAGCATGCAGCAGCTCAGGCACTAGCATCTGTCTCCCTGCACCATGGCTGCTCCTGCCTTGCCCCTGCCCTAGGCTCCAGCTGGTCACTGCACTGGCCCTGCTAGCCTGCTACAGAAACTGCCATGTGGCCTATGGCCATCTGGGCCCTGCCAGCTCTCAAATCACAGCAACTGCCTGGCTGGTCTCATCATATTGCCCCAGGGCCCCAGCTGATGTGCAGCTGCTGCCTGGACCCCATCCTGCTGGCTGGAGCCCCGGTGGAGGACGCTGGGGCTGGGAACTCAGGGCTGCTGATGGCCCGAGGGTCACCCCCCCAGTGACACATCATTGTGGGTGCCAGGTCATAGTAGGGGCTCAGGCAGGCTTCCCATGCTGCATTACACAGTATGGCTGTGGCTTGGGTCCCAGGGTATGAGGATGGCATACAATTGCTGCATAAAAGGCATCGATTGCTGGCACTCCTTCACCGATGGTTATGGTTGGTGATGGTGACCCATTGTGCTTGCAAGGCTTTGACCTTTATGTGGCACTGCCACGCTGACCAATCATGACTGTGCTCCCACGTCCAGCCTGACAGCTCCTCATAAACATGCACATTGGAGTGCCCACCCCTTGTGAACTGCCTCTGCACCTCTGCCTTGATGCACAAAACCTTGTGTTTGCTAGTCTCCATTGACCAGTTGGGGCTCTGGGAGGCATGGTTTCAATGACAATGCCATTGTGGCTCCCATGCCAGCTCTGGACATTTGCACAGCTGTCCCACTGCTGACCACAGAAGCATCATGTGGGACTAGTAAGCACACAGCAAGGTGATGCCCTGCAGGGTCCAGGCAGGCTGTTCAGGGTTGCCTACAGCCAGCTGGAGCCAGTCCTAGTGACCAGGAGTTGGACGCAGCTTGGCCTAGGTGCTGGCAGGCCTGGCAGGAGCCAGCCTCCTGGATGAGCTGCCTGGGTTCTGAGCATCCCACCACCCAGCCTCAGGGCCCCATTCACCCTAGCCCCTGCTCCTACCTGTGCCCTACTCTCTCCCTCACTTCAGGAGCCTTGATTGGTCCCCCTCCCCATCCCCTTCAAAGAATCGATTGGTACTTGCCTTCCGTGCTGGGCAGCCAGTGATTCACATGTTGGACTGCAGCCTTGGCTGTGTGCATGCCCCTACCGCAGCTGTCCAGAGCCTGTAGCTCAGCTGCCTTGCAGCCCTGCCCACTGCCCCACATTTGTGGGGAGGGGCTAGCCCATTAGCCTTGTCTTTCTGCCACCTATGGCAGACTGCCTGCAGGCTTTTAAGGTCTTGGGGCTGGGGCTACCATGAAGCTGCACCCCACTTCCCCCCGAGCTGGAGAAGCTCCCAGCCCCAGAGCCCTGGGGCTGAACTCTGGCTGGCCCTTAGTGGCAGGGCTGACCAGAAGCAAATTTGCATCTCCCAGTTTGCATCTACACATGTACTACTGCACAGTAACTACTCATGACTAATTTTGGTACTTGCATTTGCAGGTAGCAAATTTACTTGTGAGTAGCACAGTTTACAGTGCAGTAAGCATGTGCACGTGTAGACTCATATGCTTACTGCACAGTAACCTGCTTCACTGAGCAGTAATGCATCTCATGTAGACACGCACAGGAGTTCCTTATCCCTGTTACTTGGATAAGGAGAGTGATGCAGAGCACAGTGTACTGAAGATAGGTTGCAGAGCAGAAAGCTCACTAAAGTCATATGAAGAGCTCCTGTGTCTTGTAATGGAAGGAAGACTGGTGACCAGAGCCTAAACCTACATAAGCTTGGCTTCCGGATGGAAGACTCAGTCTGGTCTTCCAGGATATTGTAACGAAAGGAGCTGTATGCAGAGTGTGTTAAGCTTGGCCTAGACAGACTAAGGAGAAGGAATTAGTGAGAGTAAAGTAGTCTGAGGCCCACTTCCCCAATTTATATTAACTTACCTTCAAAACATGGCATGGTGAGGATAGGGCAGTTCACCCGTTAGCTGGAGTGAAAAAAATGGGTTTTTGTGTGGCTGCCAGGAAGCATTACAGTCACCTTAGAAGGCAGGGCCCTGTTACACTAATGATATTTGGAAGGGTCATTGTCATCATTAGGGCTAAGTACAGACACTCAAAAAGCATGAGGCTAAATCTATTCAATTTTGCAGGCTAGTCTAAGCTGCATAGATTGAACTAATAGTGAACAGACATTTATTTTTGATTGTGGAAATGCAGCCACATGCCAGCAGTGGCCCAGGCCAGAAGCCAGGGGATGCTAAAGCATACCTTCCTGCACAACTGGAGCAGACAGCTTAATCCAATCCTACCCAGCCCAGGCTGCAAGGAGAGGTTTGTGGGAGAAGTGCAAAACATTCTGAGATGCTGAAGGACTGTTAGTTAACTTGAATCTGGAAGGGATCTGGGACAGAAGTTTAATAAATTGATTTAACTTAAATCAGTTAAGTCTGATACTACATCCATCCAGGTTTATCTTAAACCTGTTTTGGCCATTTTGAAAGCAGTTTATGTGCCCAGAATTTCTGTTGTGTTACAGATTTGAACCAGTTTCTGATCACTTATACCAGTTTGTATAATATCTGTCCCTAGCCATGATGAACATTTTTCCATTTTTTTTTCTTTTTCAAAAAAATGTTAAGCTTGAAAAAGAGCATTCAATGTAAGGAAATGCCAGATAACGGTTGCTTTAAAAACTTAGTTCTGCCCTCTTACACTATAATATTGAACTAAATAGCCACAACTAGTTGTCCAACAGGACCCCAGACTTACTTAGAGCACAAGATGAACACTGAATAAGATTAAGAGTTATAAGAGAAAAAGTTTTATGTATAACACATACTCTGTAAGAGCAAATCTGTAATGTTGTACTAGTCTGTTTCTTAATATGTTCCTGTGGTTGGAAGGAAGCAAATTAAGACTATATAAACAAAATAAATTACCTCATTTTCTAGCTTCTGACCTTGACCTTTTTAAATATAGAAGTTGTATGTAGCTACACAGGAAAGGGGCTGGAACGTGCACCATTCATTTGCTTAAAATAGCTTAACATCTTCTACACCAGTTTCATGATTCAGCAGTTCTGTTATCAATAATTTTGAATGATAAATCATGCTGTAACATGTTTGTGTGTGTCCAGGGGTATAAACATGGGAGCCATGCAACCCCAAAGGAGAAGCCCCAAAACGAAAGAATACTCACCCACTCTAGGAGCCTGGAGTCCAGACAAGCAACACCAACAGAAGAAAACCACATGGTTCATCAGCCATGCCTATATACAGCTGAAACCAATGGGTGACACCACTGACAATTACTGGCCAGTGATGATAAAAGCTGGGAAGAGCAGGAGAGGCTGCAGAGGCTTCCCATGCTGGCGGCAGACAGAGCTGGCAAGAAAAAGGAAGTCCTGCGTGAACAGCGACAGCCCAGGCAGTGGCAGCTGCAACAATCCTTCACGCCAGTCACAGGCAGTACCAGTGCGTGGCAGGAAACCCAGCTCAGGAAAGAGCAGGGAGAAGCCCAGGGACAGAAAAGACTCCCAGCGATGGGCACTCAGAGGCTGGGTTGGGGAGAAGATCTGACCCAGAGAAAAATGGAGGGAGCACAGCTAAGTTAGAGGGCAGGACGGCATCAGGGAAGCTGCCACGCACAGGGTTCAGTGTAGGCAAGGCAGTCCAGCCTGATCCCTTTGTTTTTTTCTTTACCAGCTTTTATGTTCCTTTTATATGTCCATCTGTTCATTGTCATCTGGCCTGTGCATATTCTTCTTTTGTCATTTTCCTTGTCTGTTCATTTATTTTTGATTCTTTGATAACTTGGCACTGAGGGGTCGGTATAACAACTGAATCTCAAGAGCCACTCACAAGAGCTGAAAAGCGGCTAGTGCTGGATGAGAGAGACCCCTAGGAGAGAGGAACACCCAACGGGCCCATAGTCCACCAAGGTAGCTGGTGAGGACCCGAGACTTGAAGGTGAGTGACAAGTAAGGACTATCATGATCAGAAGGCTAGCCATGTCAAGATCACGTGGCCTGTCAGAGGCTGGTACATGGCTGGGTTATAGGGGAGTTGGAGCCCCATGAATATCTGCCAGGAGGAACAACCAATCTTGAGCCAACGGGAGACCCCACCACCGGAGAAACATTCAAAGTCATGGCAGGCGAGTTCTGGGGCTCTCCCTGGGTTGATTGGGGTCCCTGTCTGAGGTTGCACGAAACCTCCCTGTGCCTGTCATTATGCGCATGCACCAAGGCAGCGTGTGAATGAATATTTGAAGTGAAGACGGGCACAGTGTGAAAGGTAACTTTATTTTTAAAATAAGCAATGATTTTCACATTAAGATGACAGGCATGTTTGTAATCTGGCTCTTTAATTGTTAGGGAGTGTAATCAACAGCTGTGCAGAATGATACTGTCACTAACTGTTTTTCTCTGTTCACTGAATAGGAAGCTTAAGTCATTAGTGAGACTCCCATGAGAGGTAATGGAAGCTGCTGCTGTTTTGACATAATATTTTTAATGGTCTGTTACTTAATGAAACAAAATTAAAAGGCTGCTGATTTTTAACCCATTAGAGTTCCTGAAGCTTTTGAAAAAACAGTGCTGGAAATTTTTTTTCTTATTAATGAAACATTTGATGCTTGCTACACAAGGGCAATAAACATAGGCAGTGATGCATACCATGCGTTTGACAAATACAAAAGGCTGTTTATTTAATCAGAGCTGTGTGCACTATTTGTAACTGACTTCAGAATGAACTTTATATATTACTGAATACAAATACATCCACCCTTGGAGGATGGGAGGGAGAGCAGGGGACTGTGGGATGCTGGGGGTCTAAGGGCCCCCCCTGAAGTGCTAAACAGATGTTACATGTGGCATTGCAAACTGCCCTACTACTACAGAAAAGTTCCTCTGTGAAAGAGGAATGATGGTAGATCCATCATTTTCTGTAACACGGCAGACTGTTTATGTATATGTATGATGGCATTACAACATTGTAAGTGTGTTTGTAGTGACATGAATTTAATCTCTCTACATGGCCAGTGTTACAGACCCACAGAAACCTACCAGCTAGGGGTGAAGCCCAGGGTTATAGGTGACATGAACACCCTCCCCAGTCTTCAGTTGACACTGCAGGAGTGGCAGCTGGGATCTATGACAGACAGGAAGTGACATGATCTAATAGTCTGTTTTCCCCTTAAGTTCTTTGAATCTATTAATTACAACTCTTTGCCGGCAGTATAAGATGTCACTAAATCACAATAACATTTGTGTAAAATTTGATGTATATGTTGAATGCCAAATTTACATCACTTTGCAGAGGAATAAATAACCCCATTTCACATACTCAGTTAGGAAGGAAAAAGCCTCTGGGGGGTGTCAGCATTTTTTCACATGTTTTCTGATGCACACCCCCCCCCCACACGCAAAACAAAATTAAACAAATCAGCAGATTCCCTGATTACATCCACTGCAGGCATCTGAGTTTCGTTTTTGTTCTGGGAGGTTTTGCTTGTTTTTTTAATTCCGGTTTACAGCTGTTTATTTAGTCCAAATTTTTATTGTAGCTTCAAAAGAGCAAACCCTCTGTCCCAACCTAGAAAATAATCTTGGTTTGAACCTAGCTGATTACCTCAGCTACAGAAAGGAAATCAAGGGCAACCTCCTGTTACTCATTGCAGGAAAGTAGTATAAAAAACTAGTCCAGAGCCACTGGACTCCATTATTAAATGTAACATTCAGAATTTAGGGTTTAACTGTCAAAGGCCCACACTGGTGAAGGGTGCATTTAGGTCATCTATATATGGGCACGTATGTAGCAGCATAACTGGGAAGTGAGGGTGAATGGGGTAGCAGCCCTGAGTGCCACCTGGTTGGAGGACAGAAAAGTAGTCATTGCCACAGCAGCAGCTGATTGGTCTGGCACAATTGGCACAGTAGAAGTTAGCACTGCCCTGGCACTATGCAGCTACCCAAGACACAGAACTGTGCTTCTGTGCCTCTGCACAAACTACCCATCATTAACTCCTGGAAGAAGCACTCCATCTTCAACCCTTTCTCTCATCCCTTCCATGGGATTGTTGCAGTCCTGTGAGAGAAAAAAATATCACAATTCATGGAATGGCAATTTGGCACCTGAAAAGGGGGAAGGACCAAGATTTCAAGGCCAACTCTATTTCCTCCCTTTTTTAAGAAGCTCTGCCATTCCTGCTTGGAAAGGGATCCTTTGAATTCTCTTCTCTTAAATGTTAATTTTCTTCCCTTTTATGCTTGGGTAAACACCACTGACTTTGGTGTTGAAGCTACTTCTGGTACACATTTTTGTAAGAAGAGACTAGCCCTTTATTTTTATTGCTAATTGTATGTTAAAAAAACAACTTAGGAGTCTCATTTTTACCATATTTTCCTTGCATGTTGAGAAATTGAGAATTTTTATGCTACTTGCAACATATACTCTATGCCACAAATTTCAGCGGTTAGCAAAATATAAATCTTCACTGAATGTTCAGATTCTTGAACACACTATAAAGTATGAGCTTTAATAGAAAGTTTTTTAGAGAGCCCAAATGTTACTGATAATTATTTCATTCTACTAACCTCCACTGTTGCACATCACCCAATCTGTGATATTATAAATCTGTCTTTTAGTATCAGCTTAATGTTCAATATTCTCTACAAACATGTTCTCTACAGTATCTTTATTTAAAAATAAAATATTTTAATAGTAGTTTTTATGTTCAGTAATGGTTAGAAGTGTGGAGCAAACTGCCCAGGCTATAAACATCATTTAGGCTTTTCATCATTTATTAAACAATTGACAATTCAGAACTTCACTGGCACATGAAATTTAATGATAGTACATGAAAATGCAGCTGCAGATAACATAGTCAGTGCTGCATTTATTGATTTTTCAAAATGGCTTTTAATGCTGTGGAGCATTCCTTACTGAGCAATAAACTTTATGGTTTGGGCTTTAATGAGGAAGTGATTAAGTACCAGAAGGTTTTCATTAACCAGCACAAAAATTAAAAAAAAAAATCACTTGGCTTAGCTTCCTTGCTAAAAACTTAGCCTCAAAGTTTTGGGTGGGATTTTCAACATTGCCTAAGGGAACTGGGTGCCCAACTCCATTTGAGATATGATGGGAGTTGGCTCCTGTCTTTATTCCTGTCCTGACAGCTTTTTCCATGTAACTGTGCACAACAGCTGCTATATTGAAGATGTAGAATCAGGATGGGGAGATTGGGAATAGAACTGCATGTAACAGGATCTGTTTCTTAAAAAGTGATAAGCCATAACTTATTTAATTATTAATTAAATTAATTATTTGATTATTTAATTATTTGATTTCCACAACTCATTCTTATGTTCTGCAGTATATTTCTTTCTGAAATTTTTTTTTGTGATTGTTTCTTGAGATAAGTTTGATAACCATTAGAAGCAAAATATGTTTTTATTGCTTCCACATAAAGAATACCAATTTAATCGTAAGTACTGTACTAAACAGGTCCAATGGAACTTTATGCACAGACTGTGGGTTGGCATAAATATGTTCACATTTTCCATTAGATAGTTATAAGTTTTGCTACTACATGAGTCTATTCCAAATGTGGACAATGCATTCTGTGTTCTCTATCTCAGTTCTATGCAGTGTAGGGGAAGTGAATGAGCCATCAGGGAAACAGAACTCTCTTTTGTACGGTCCTATCTTTATTAGCAGTTAGAATAGCATAAGTGCTGTTGCAGAGCCCTTGTAGAACTCACCTTGAGACATGGTGTCCAGAAGTTTATTCTTGGCATGTTTGTGGGAAAGATGTTATGCTAGCATGGGAGTTCTTGGAAATATGTGATATGTAGATTCAAGTATTTGCAATTCCCACAGTGGAGTTGATAGGTAACCCTTTCTCTTTGCTGAAAGTGGCTAGTATTCCTTCAGGACTTCTCTGATCATTCTTTGAAGCCATGAAGGACTTTATTTTCCATTCTAAATATGTTATAGACCTCTGGAATTTTTTCACCTTCTCTGTGGTATTGAACAGTGGCCAGAGCTGAAGGTGTTGCTTTCGATTTGGGCGCGCTGGTACTCTTGCTGGCAGATACCTTCCTTGAGGATCTTGCTCTTCCACTCAGGGTCAAACCAATCACTCGGTCTGAAACTAGGAAGGAATTTTCCTCTAAGTTGGAGTTCTCTGTCTGGGTTTGCCGCCAAGCACACAGAGGGTCCCCCTGCACTCCTGTGAGATGCTCCATCCATGCCAGGATCACAGCATTCACAAGCCATGCCTGGTACCTCAAGGTATATAGAAAAAACATTTGAAGCTGTGTCTACAGCTGAATCACTGATTCTCTGAATCGTCGTCAAATCTTCAGTTTTGAATTTGGCTGAATTGAATTGCTGACCCTGATTTGGGCTGAATCAAATATGGCCCATTTTGCATACCCCTAGTGCCTATATAAGCTGGAACAGTAAGCTTAGAATGGCCTGTGGAAACTGGTCTGGGGGATGGCCACAGACCTGCTTTTACACAGATCCAGTTGCCCGAGTATCCAGTGCAACTGGCCTGTACAAGGAGTGATCCAACTCCTATAGACTGGAGAAGTTTCTTTTAGTCATGTTTTTGGTCTGGGAATTGTACCTCACCTGTATGTTCCATCCACATATGTAAATATTTTATAACTTTAGGTGGGTGGAATGCAATTCTTTCACTACCTGGGTATTTTGGAAGATTTATTTTGGCAGATTTTGCTACATTGTAGACCTGTACTTTTTCATTATGTGAGCTAGCCTTTTGTCCCTGCCAATAGCAAGAAACATCCACATTCAAGGTCAAACAATGTTGTTTGGTTTTCTTCCTCAGAATTTGTACATGTGTATAATATACCCATACTGCTATGGGAAAACACCTGCTCTTCCCTCAACCCCATTGATCTTGTACGAGTTGATAATGATCAGTACCAGGTAGGTGCATGATTAAGGGACAAGTTCCAGTCAAGGGTTTTACTTTGTATCTGTTCTGTTTCTCCGTAAATTGCACAATTCATACTCATTGTTTCAGACGTGTTCAAAAATGAAGAAACTAGATTAAAGGATCATCAGCCCAATCATGTTTTAATTCTCTTGTTTAAAACCATGGTAATTAGCTGTATCAAATCATTGACTTTACCTCTTCAGCCACATTTAAACCTGGCTTCTAATCCTTTAACAATGATCATGTCCTTTCTAATGTACCTTGTTAATTTACCTAACTTACCTTGGTATAGTCATGATTAAAATGCATGATCCTCAAAAGTTGTTTTTCCTCTCAAATATAAACCATCCTGAATTTAATTAGGATAATTAGGAGATTACAAGATTGAAATGCACCCAAGGGAGTGGGACACAACCAAAAAACAAGTTTTTTTAAACTCTCAGCGAGTACATGGATGGAAACTATCAATGGGAACAAGGATGTAAATTAGATGTAGCTGTGACATGCTTTGTATACCAGCAGTTCTCAAAAATTTCAAATGTTGCTTTATTTATGTTTCCCACTAATATGTAGTTATAAATCTGGAAACCTTTTCCTTTAGGTGTTCTCAGATTGTCTAGAAAACTTTTGCTGAAATGTCTAAAAGTAAAAACAACTACAGCTCTGCTGAAAACATCATTTTTTTCATTGCTTCCATTATAGTTGATACCAAAAGTTAAGAAGCAGACTCACTCCTGAAGAGTGGATGGAGCATTAGTGCCATTTTTAATCAAAGTTAACGCTGTTCGCCAGAGTCAATCCTGTTCAAAGATCTCTTTAGAAATTAAAATGTCTCTAACAGGAGAGACGCCAATTCTCTAAATCTTCTTGCACAATGGTACATCGGACTCCAAGGCAATGAGACTCCTGACTGCTTTTCTCTGTTTCTTAAAAGGGAGTAAGTCATAAGCAGCCTTTCAGGAGTTCTCTTCTGTCAATTTGAACTATGAGGTGGAAGAAGAAGGCATTGTACTTAAATACTTCATCATTAAAATCTCTGTTAGTAAGCTTAGATAAATATCCTCTTATATGTGGCTTGTTACTTTGCAGGTTGGAGACTTAAGCTGGTTCATGGTCTGTGAATCATCTTGAACATATCAAAGTCACTAGTAAAGAGTATTAACAGAAGGATCATATTTTGAAAATTTGCTCAAGAAAGAAAGTCTTACAAATTAATGGGCACAGCCAGTTACTTAAGTGATAACATATTTGTATATTAAAAACATTTTTACATTCAGAATAACTCACTAAGTAAATCAGAGTTTGTTCTCATAAATGCCTTGAAAGGTGTGCAAACAGGTGATCGTGAAAATGTTGAATACATGCCTAAATATCCTTCAAAAAGTTGGGTCTAAAAGACTGCAATTTATTTAGATATTGCAATCATGTATTACATCTGTCTACATGGATAGTTATATTAGTCATAAAAGGTCAAGCATTCTGGAGTAAGAATAAGGACTTTAAGCATAAATCATTTTAGAAAAAATAAGAATATGACCTCGTTCAGCACCTAATGCTTGGTGCTCACAGATCAGTCTTCCTGTACATTGAAAGAAAATATGGGATACCTACTCCATTATGGTATATAAAGTCACCTTTATTCATTTTATAACCAAAAAGTAAATGTTTTAGATCGGTGCTGAACCTTTTTGCCTGGTGGCCAGAATTGGCAGTGCCCAGTCTGTCCAGAGGTTAGATTAGGTGGGTGGTCCTGATCCAGCACAGCAGGTTCTCATATAGCCAAGCAGAAGGGGATGGGATGGGAGCCAATCCAGCCCTGGGAGGAGGAGGGGAGAGACAAAAGTGTATTGATGCACTCCCAATCCCACCCTGGGGAGGGGTTGGAGAGATGGCCTGGCCCCAACCCAGCCATGTGGGGAGAGGGAGGAAGCAGAGCCCAGCCCCACGGGGAGTAGGGGGCACTGCTTGGTCTCAACACAGCTCTGCAGGGGGGTGGGGAGTGGGGAAGGTGGCTTGACACAGCCCCAACCCAGCCCCATGGGGAAGAGGATGAGCGGTGGCTCATCCCCACGGGGAGGGGGCATGGGGAAGGAAGTGTAGCCCAGCTCCAATCCAACACCAGCTTGGCGTTTAGGAATTTGGCACTTGTATTAGCTGCCACTGCTCCCCCACCACCAAATTTCCCAACCCATGGGGAGCCCTGACAGCTTGATCCCAAAAGTCCACAGGCAGCATTTGGCCCATGAGCCAAAGGTTGAGCATCTCTGTTTTAGGTTTATATTTTGATACTATACAGCTGTAAAGGAGATGGTTAAAGAAAAGCGACAGAGATAATGGATCTAATTGTGTGCTGCAGGAACAGTATGTTTTAGAGGAGAATAGGGAAATTCATTGATCTACCACTGTTACCTTTTATGGCACTCTAACAAGAAAAGACATCTCTAACTAAACCATAGAGGTGGATGGCCTAAAATCAATCAGATTAATAGATTTAAAAGATAGTACTTTCATTCTGATGGATGATATAAAAGGATTACATAATGAATTCCCACAGTCAGAAGAACCAAGACGTTAAATATTAATTATAAGCAATTAAAAATCTGCTTGTATTGTGTCCAATAAGATTTGTGTTATTCATCCAATGGTGTATAGACTATTCTATACTGAAGATCTCCATAATAATCTTTTAACTTCTAAACATTTGAAGTAAGGGAACTTGATCCCAACGAGACTGTTTTTCATGATGATATATTTAAATTTTATCAGTTTGGTTTATAAACTAAATGGATCACACCAAGGCTTTCCAACTAGCTGCCTGCAGTCCACATGTGGATCCTGAGGAATTAACTTGCTGTCCCCGAGCTCTGGGTCCAAGCATCATTCCTTGGACATTGATCTCCTGTTGCTGCTGCCAGGGTCTCTGGGCTCCTCCCTCTTCCAGCTTCTGTTCCCTGTCTCCATCCTTAAAAGTGGGGCAGTCCTCAAGGCTGAGGGAGCCACAGCTGTGGGACTTGGGGAGGTCCAGGAGACCCCCGCATGGCATGGGTGTTTCAGCTCAATGCAATAGTGGGGCATTGGCACAGTGTGGGAGAGCACTCATACAGCACAGCATGCAGCAGCGGGGTATGCAGCCTCCAGCTACTCAGAAGATGGACAGCCCTGACTTACACTATTCAAGTGAAACATTGGGACATTAGCATTTGCTTTTTCAGTTTGTCCACCTTTTAAGTACCAAGAACAGTAGGAATACACTGTATGTAGACTGACCAGCCTCATGTCCTGATGCTGCAGCCACTGCCAAAGCCCAGCTGCACGTGGTGGCCCCAGGTGATGGCCCCAGGCGGGGAGGAAGGAGCCACTCCCAGCCTCAGCCTTCAGGGGATGAAGCCCAGCCATGGGTCTCTGTGTTGTCCCAGCCTATTGCCATCAGGGTTCTTGGGAGCCGCAGGGTTAGGGTGTGTGTGTGTGTGTGTGTGTGTGTGTGTGTGTGTGTGTGTGTGTGTGTGTGTGTGTGTGTGTACACATGCTCCCCCATCCTAGATTCCTCTGCCCCATCCTAGATTCCCTTAACTACTCAACTATAATATAGTTGTCCTAAATATCTGGGGCAGGGTCCTAATACATCATTCATGGTAGAATTTGCATCACATTCAGTGAGACACAGGGTAGCTTTTTTTCAGAGAGCATTAGGTTATATTCCAGGTGTGGCCTTTGCCCTCCAGATAATCTTGGCAAGTCATTTCACCTCTGTGCCCTAGTTTCTCCATCTGTAAAATGGAGATGTTGCTGGTCTCCTTTTAAAGCACTTTGAGGTCTCAGGCAAAGCACTGTATAAGACCAAGGCTTTATTTATTTAATTGACTTACGAGGGAGAAAAAAGCTCATTACAAAGGAGAGAATGATCTGTTCTTTCAAATGAAAAATGTATCTTTTTCTTGTTTTTCTAGATTTGAAATAAGTTTTTTTTAGCCTGGACTAGATGCATGCTAGTTGTCAATGAAAAATATGATTTGATTCTCAATTATTTTTCTACATTTCCTTGTGCTATGAGGAAAAAAAACCCTTTTCCTCAAAAGAAGTAATTATATGTATAATATCGAAAACCTGACAATCTGTATAGCCCAGCATCATTACAGATACTACAGAATTAAAATAAAAATTCTTCAAAGATTACAAGCACTTGGGATTTCTGGCGCTTCAAAGATTTTCCAACTCTTCCTCTGTCTTGTAAAAGATTCCTTAGCTCACAAGCTGCTTCCCTGAAGAGGACTATGAATTCAAAGATTGTGCTTACCCCATTGACTCTTGGAGGACTTGGTTTTATGACTAAGCTATTTATCCTACCACAATTCCCTTGAAATTTTGAAATTTTGCAAGAGCATGAGACATATCTGTTATGGTCACTTTGATTGTGTGTTGCAAATACTGAGCTTTAAGGAAATTACCTGGCAGGGAGCCACAAAACAAGGAAACAAATGTTACAGTATTAGAAGTAGAGTTGTTTTAATACAATTGGTGCCGACCATGTTGTCAGATTAATTTATAACAGTTGGGTAGTGCATAAATTGGAAGTCTGTAAACATCAAGATCAAATAGTATAAACCTACCTCCATACCAGGCACTAGTATTACAGGCTTAAAACCATGCTCTGGCTATTTAGTAAGAAAGATCTACAAGCCAAAAGGCAAGCAGATTTAGGAAGAGTAGGAGTAGGAAATGGAGAAATGGGATTCAATGTGGGCAAGTGCAGGGTGATGCATCTGGGGAGAAGCAACCCCCAGCACACATACTGGCTGGGAAGCTCCCCTCTTGCTAGCACGGAGGTGAAACGGGATCTTGGCGTCATTGTTGACGCCAAGATGAACATGAGTTGCCAATGTCAGACAGTGGTTGGGAAGGCCAACCGAACGCTAGCGTGCATCCAACGATGTATTTCGAGCCAGTCCAAGGGGGTGATTCTCCCCCTTTATGCGGCGTTGGTCAGGCCACAGATGGAGTACTGTGTCCAGTTCTGGGCGCCGCACTTCAAAAGGGATGTGGACGGCCTCAAGATGGTCCATACGAGGGCCACTAGATTGATATGCAGGCAGCAGGATAGGCCTTATGAGGAGTGTTTGAGGGACCTGAATCTGTTCAGCCTCAGTAAACAGAGGCTGAGGGGGGACCTGGTGGTAGCCTATAAGCTGCTGAGGGGCAATCAGCAGGAAATAGGGCAAGCTCTTTTTTCCCGGGCACCACCGGGGTAACTAGGACCAATGGTCACAAGTTACTGGAGAGCGGGTTTAGGTTGGACATTAGGAAACACTACTTCACAGTTAGGGTGGCTAGGATGTGGAAC
>JAGPOW010000261.1:64347183-64360800 GCA_030014935.1 Caiman crocodilus | reverse complement strand
ATGCATCATAGCCTACATGATACTTTAATAACCTTTTAATTTTTATTTTAACTATTATTTTGTATTGAATTACACTACATTATTAATATTATTATTTTTTTAAAAACCCTTCTCATACAGTAGACCCAAAATTTTTAAGCAATGTAGACAAAAGTTGCTTCTGGGGCCCCTCCGGGATTAGGGGCCCTGAAGCTTAAGCTTCATTAGTTTCATAGTAGATCTGCCCCTGTCCATGTCCCCAGTGGAGATGCAGCAAGAGCAACAGGAAAGGTAAGGGAGAGGCGGCCAGGCATACAAGGGGTGAAGTAGTAAGAGGAGGAAAGCAGTGCGGGGACGGTCAGCAGGTGGGCAGGTATGGGAAGGGGGCAAGTGGCAAGGGGAAGGACATCTTCGAAGGTTTTTAAGACTCAACTTGACAAACCCTTGGCTGGCATGATCTAGTTGGGGATGGTCCTTCTTTCAGCAGGGGTTTGGATTGGATGGCCTCCTGAGGTCCTGTCCAACCCTCATTTTCTATGATTCTATCCTTCCAGCCACTGCTTCCCTTGTCATTACTTTCCCTGTGGCAGTAGTAGGATGGATGAATTTAAGAGGACCCTCCAATAACAAATATACAAGTTTCCATATCTACAATCTAATAATTTGGGAAGGGGGTCCATCTTAAATTCAGGGTCATCTTAGATTCAAGTAAATATAGTATTTAATATATATGAGAAGACCTTTTTAATTTCTTCTGTAAAACAACCCTTTTGGTTTCATTTCTTTTCATTTCTTTCATTTCTTTTCAAAAATCCAATTTTTTTTGAAAACTTAAAACTTTTAGCTACCTATTCATCTCTGAGATTTACAGAAATTAACAATATTTTAATTTAAAACTCAGTTTTTGACAGAACCCAGCACAAAAAAATCTAGGTTTGAAAATCTTTAAGTCTGCTATGTATAATTGTTAACACATGGGTGTTCATATCAGTGTCCACATGCTACTGTAATATATATAAATTATGTTCCATGTAAAAATGGGCGAGCTATTTACTCTAGATATCATCCAGATTTCAAGACAAGTGTTTGAAAGATTAAAAGTTAAACAGTTGCTATATGGTATTAAATATTGATCACAAAGAACATACAACAGAAAATGTATGGTTTTAGGACTCCTGGCAGATGTTACATTTATGACGATTAATTTGATTAATCTTATCACATATTCAGGAAATTAATGACGCAACAAAATGAGAAACCAGCAGGGTATTCAAGTACCAGGTTGTTGTGAGCCCTGAGGTTCATCATGACCCAAAGTGGTATTGCCTTACTTCAGAGGTCCCAAGTGAGCTACAGAGAAAAGCAAGCAGCATGCTTTGCTCTTCAACTCTCAAGGGATCTGCAAGGCAGGATAAGCACTATGTGGGGTTATAATGAGCTGCCTCACTGGAATAACACCTAAATATGTCTTCCTCTGCAGCCCCCCAAAGGTAGGAACAGAAGTTACACAAACTGATTTAATTGATCAGAGACTGTAATAGAACATAAGTTCAGTGCACATTAACCAGTTTCAAAATGGTCAAAACCAGTTTGTGATAAACCTAGCTGAAAGTAGTAACAGACTTAACTGATTGAGCTCAAACTGGTTTATGGAACTTCTGTCCTAGACCCCTTCCTTGTTTAAGTTAATCCAGAGTTCCCCAGTGCCCTGCACAGTCTACAGCAGCTCTATGCACCCTGCTCCCAACCTCAGTGCATCCCCCTGCACACCGACTGGGAAGAGGCTTGCACTTCCAGGAAACCATGACAGGGGCTGCTGCCCTGTAGGAGGTCACACTTCTCCTCACTACTCCAGGGCAGGTGTGGAAGCGTGGCCAAAGGTTTGTTGTCATGGCCGCCTGACACAAAGAGGGCAAGAAATGGGATTATTTCCCCCCTCCCTCCAGCATCTGGTGGAGGGGGTAGGGAAGGAGCTTATTCTGTTGCTTGCCCCGCATAGGGAGCAATATGCAGAAGCTGTGGTTGAGGCTGGCAAACCCCAGTT
This sequence comes from Caiman crocodilus, assembly GCA_030014935.1. Lineage (NCBI taxonomy): Eukaryota > Metazoa > Chordata > Crocodylia > Alligatoridae > Caiman > Caiman crocodilus. The sequence goes on along the minus strand of JAGPOW010000261.1, from coordinate 64,358,777 downwards.
TCATTCCCCCAGGTGCAGAGGGGACAGAGCAGGGTATAAGAGCTGCCCCCCCACCATGCCTCAGGGGGCCATGTTGGTCAGTGTCTGGCCAAGCCCTTGCCTCTGCCCCTGCCACTGCAGCAGCAAGGGGGGAAGCAGAAAGACCCTGGCTTGGGTCTGTGTTGGTGGGACAGAGAGGTGAGAATTAAACCCCTACCTTGGCCAGTTCACTTGAGGCTACTGCCAGGGCTAGCCACACTTCCCCAGCACAGCTTCCCTGCAGCCAGGGGCATGCTCTAGTGCCTCCCCAGCTTATGGCCTGAGCCACCACAGGCACGTGCCTGCATTTTCTGAGTGAAAAGTGAATGTCTATTCACTTGCAAATAGGTTCAATCTAGGCTTAGATTGGTTAGACAAACCTGCAAAGATTAAATCAATTTAGGCTCTGGCTTTTTGAATGTCTGTCTCTAGCCCAACTGAGGTTCCAGGACAGGGACCTTGCTAACCCAAATGGGTTGCAAGGTTTCCACTAAAATGATGCTGACATTGGGACTGGTCCCTGATTCCAACAGTTGTGAGTTCTGCCTTGCACACGTGTCATAGCAGGAGATTTGATTAGTGAGACTGGGGATCGGATCCCCTCCATGACTGCCATGGCCCTAGAAGACTAAATTCTATCCATTAACTTCAGTTTTAGGTCCTGACTCTTGCTGTAGCCCAAAGTGGTTATATTTTGGCTAGAGTGGCTATTAGAAAAATCCATCTGGGACTGAGGAATTATCTGCTAATGAGGGTGGAGATCAATTTTCTTATAACCATTCTCACTAGTATGAACATACACTTTGCCCCTCTCAAGGCATGTTGCAACATCATTCCTACAAGTGGAAGTAGTTCTCAGATTCTGGAAATTGAATATTTTTTGAAAATGGCACTAGGCATAATTCTGTTTCTAATTACACCAAGGACAATTTTTTCTCCTAATGGAATTAAAGCAGTGTAAGTAATTTCAGAATCTGTAATCCAGATCTAAAGGAACACTGGGATAAGGAATCTGTAAAAGTTAATAAAATATTATATTTCCTTCCAAGTTACTAAAATGTTACTTAAATTAAGATCAGCTAAAATAAAGACCCTTTTGGAGGACTGATTAAATAAGTTGGAAGCTGTTTTACAGTAAGATATGTAGACAGTCCCTCTTTCACTTGCATCAGTGAAGTGTCACTGCAAAATGAAAACATGTTGTTGGTATGAGTAGCAACAAAACTTGTTGAAACAGATTTTGCTCTCTGCTAAACTGCCAAAAATTGTGAATAATTTTATTTAAACAGTGGAGTTACTTCCAATGATAGTATTGTCATTGTGAGCAGAATTTAATTTTCAGGGTCTCTAAGATATAAATTGTAATGTAGGGGCTATGATTTCCAAGCTGTGTAACTCTCCCATTCATACTAAGAGACACAGATGTTCTTCAAACATATTCATCTTCTTCAGTCAGGTGCGGCTTCTCCTGCAGTTTCTACCTGGGAGAGCCATTTGTACTTATAGATCTGTCAAATTCAGTGAAGATCATTTAGTGCAGTGGTTAACAATTTTCTACATAGGACCCATCTCACAATTTCTAGCTATGGTTGTCTCAGTCCTACAATCATTGTAGCTGCAAAGGATTGTAAAATTTTAATCCTAGGTTAAAAAAAAAAGATACACATACCACACCATGGGTTTTCCTATTTCCCAAACAAGAAGGCTTTTACCATTGCCCCTGTGGCTGGACTGTTGCTGAGGAGTCATGGTTGGCAGTAGAGAGGATCAGTGTGGGGTGAGCACCTTTCATAATCATTGCACCTACATTTACTTATTACTGTTGTAGAACAAAGAGGACTAGTGTTGGTTTGTGGTTTGCTTGAAGGAGGTGTGACTGGTTCTTGCTGCTAAGGGTGCTTTTTTCCCTTCCCTTTCACCTGCTTCTTCTGCTGCTGAGCACTCAACATATAAATTGGAGGTCTGTAGCAGGCCCACAAATTGTTTTCTCACCTGGAGTTGTCCATTACAACAGTCTTTGGGCTAATTGTACTTAGAAAGTTTCTGTCTTCTTCACCTAATTAGTGCAAAAAGTATTCAAACACATTCCCAAAACTAAAGTCATTGAGCTTCACCTAATCTGGTAAACGAATCTAAACTTTAATTTGTACAAGCTTAATTTGCTTTTGCCCTTCATTGATAGATAAAGTAGTTACTTCATTCTTATTTTTAATTAATAAATCAAGACTGCTAAAAAATACTTCCAAATTAAACAATTTTATATGTTAAAAGACCTGAGTGTGAATTGGATCCTCTATGGCAAGCATCTCTTTTTCTCTCTCCATGGCTAAGTATCATTTTTTGAAAGCCAAGAACATTAAATGTTTTGTCATAGGTTTCAGCGTGCCATCTATTAAGTATAGTATGATGAAACTTTCTGATGTTTGTTTGGTGGCCTAGAAAAAGATGGTAGTCTCAACCCAGCTGCTTCTGGATAGGCATTTACATTGGGTAAACCACTTATCCAATCACCATGTTAATTGGCATTACTTAACACTCTTAGTTGGCTCAGCAGTATGATATAAAGGCTATAAATTATACTTTTGAGAATGATGTAAATTATACTTTGTTAAAAACCTTCTTGTGATTATGCTTTAAGTGCTATATGTAGGTTTTTAACCCTATATACCCCATGCACACATGAAATTCTAGATATACACATAGGATTTATAATTAAAAATGAATAACTGGTATTTAACACATAAAGGTCTAATTACTGAAACCGAAGTACAGTTTTGAAAATCACATTATTTGAGGCCTGAGGTCTTGGCTTAATTTCACCTCAGAGTAGGAAGAGTCTGGCTCTATGTCAAAGGGGCGATACTTTATGAGATTGTCATAAATAGTCTCTAGCAAAATACTTGACATATTATATGCTTGTTAAATAACAATTAAGAAAGCAGACAAGACTCCAGAAAAACCTGCAGCCAAGACTCCTAAGAAGACTCCAGCCATGAACCCTTCAAAAAGTCCAACAAAGAGCTTTTCAAAAAGTCCAGCAAAGTCACCTCAAATAATTCCTTCCAAATCAATATGATTGCTATTTACAACATAAATACATGAATGTAGCTATATTAGTCATCTATAATAGATTGAGTGCAAAATTCTGGGGTATTTTTGGTGAAAATACAATATTGGGCCTTGTTTCAGGAACCAATTCCCCATTTAAAACATTGTTTCTTATGGGAAAATTGGTTCCAAGTTACAACGTTTCGACTTAAGACATAGTTTTCAGGATCCAATTGTGTCATAAGTCCGAGGACTGCCTGTACTTCTTTCAGCCATTTCTGAAGTGCAATAAACCTCCAGTGTTATATTAATGTCAGAATTAATCTTGGATATGTATTATACACTAGGGATGCAAGCTATAATTGGGGGAAGGGCTCACTAAAAAACTTTCACAGCCCCTCACATGATATTTAACAACCAATTCATAATGATTTAGAAGTAAGTTTATTTAGCTGCCCTTCTACAAACTTGTGTAGTCTCATAAACAAGACAGTTTACCTCAAAGGAATGAAAATTTTCCATAAAAACTTTTTTTTGTGGATTTTTTTTCCTCCATGGAAAATATCTTTTTTTATATATATTCTCTCCCTCCCACTCCCAACAGAAAAACAAGCAAGTTTTGGTCAAAAAAAATCCTTAACGTGTTGAAAACATTCACCTGAAGATGCCTACAATATTCAGGTTTTACATCTGTCAAGAAAGTTTGGACAGATGTTCTCCAGGGAGATGAGTGACTCAGTGAACTTGTTTGCTGGCATGGCAGGGCATTGGATCAAGTGTTGTAAGGTCAAAACTGACATCATAAAGTTGAAACAGGGTGTCAATTTATAAATGTTGTAAGTATGAAACGTTTTAACTCAAAATGTTGTAAGTTGAGGACTGCCTGTATCTCTATTTGTATTTTAGTTATTTAAAATGCAAGAAAGCATGTCCAAGAAGAAAAGTATTTTATCCTAGCCTTTACTGAAGCCATGGAGTACAGTAAACAGGGAGCGAATTCAGGTAAATTTGGATAGACTGGGGAAGTGGGCAGATCAGAATACCACGCAATTTAAGAAAAATAAGTGCAAAGTGCTGCACCTGGGAAGAAAATAATCAGGAATACACCTATAGACTGGGAAGTACCATTCTATGTAGTGCATCAGTGGAAAAGGATCTTGGAGTCATAGTTGATGGGAAAGTGAACATGAGTCACCAATGTGACAAGGTAATAAGTAAGGCTTATCACATTCTGTCTTGCATTAGCAGGTGCATCACAAGCAGGTCTAGGGAGGTAATACTTCCCCTTTATGTGGCATTGGTGAGGCCACAACTGGAGTACTGCATCCCGTTTTGAGTGCCGTACTTCAAGAGGGATGTGGATAACATGGAAAAGGTTCAGAGGAGGGCTACTTGTATGGTTGAAGGCCTGCAGGTAAAATCCTAAGAAGACAGACTGAAGGACCTGAAACTCTTCTGCCTCTGCAAGAGAAGCCTGAGCGGTTACCTTGTGGCTGTCTACAAACTCATTGGGGGGTCAGCAGGGAATAGGGGATACTCCGTTTTCCACGGTGCCCCTCCGAGTTACTAGAAACAGTGGCCATAAACAGAAGGAGTTTGCACTGAGAACGCACATTTGTACTATGGTTCTGTAGGAGGTTCACTGCAAACTATCAATAGGTAAGAGGCACTTGAAATGGTTTTATTGCTCCAAACCAGAATGTTACAGCATGGAATATGGGTCACTATGCTTAAGCGTTTAGTTGAGAAGTCAGATATTTACACCTTGAACTTCTGTTCAAGTGTTTTGTTGTGTGATATTGTAAGCTCTGTATCAAGAGACTGTGCCACCTTAGGTATTTCACAATGCCCAGGTCAGCTTGAGTGCTCATGCAACTATTGGTAGCAAAGTCTGTATATAAGTTATCCTGGCACTTTCTGCAATAAGGATGTTTTAGCTGCTTATAACATAAGCAGACTTTGATAGTTTGGGTTGATGATTTCCATGATGGGAAAAATCAGTTACTTGAACTTGATTTTTGCAACTGCTTTTTTATTTTGAGAAGCTTCAACAAAAGAGACAGTGATTTTTCAAGAAGAAATATACAAGAAAAGTATTCTTAGCCATGTCAAACACATCTTTCAGCTGTTATGGAGATGCTATAGCTTCTCAGCAATTTAGAGTCAGGACTTAGTACTTGACGATAGCATGTCTAACATGTAGATGATCAACACTATTTGGCTGTTCTCAGAAAAAAAAAGATCACCCAAATGTGGCCAAGTTCCAAGTTGCATGAAATATCTCAACATGCACATACTTATTTAGAATTTTTGAACTACATTCTCTCTCTCAAAAAAATCTTTATACTGAGCGTATTCCATCCCCAGGGTGCTTGTTGACTTTTTGCTGCAGTTGTAGGTCCTGCTTATTGCAGATCTGGTACAGGAAAAAAGAATAGAGGGACTCTATATACTCACTGTATATCTGCTGATACCTAAATAGCAATGAGGAACAGACTAGGCCAATTTGAATACAGAAGAGAGAAAAGGCAGCATATACAGTGGTAGAAAGAGTAGATTGGGAGAAAGAAATTGTGGCTGCATGTGGCAAGGCCAAGTTGTCACTAGGTGAACCACGTGGCCATGGTACATCTTCACTGTAGTGCTCTGTTGGCTATGTGAAAGCAGCACCTTGCAGCTTTATGACCCAAGTACTTCCCCAGTATCTCAGGCATATTTTGCAGCCTGTATTGAGTTTCAGTCTGTGCTGTTAGTAGGACGTAGGGTCATGAACACCTCATGCCCCTGGAAGGCTGGCGGGGCATGGCGAGCTCCTGAAGGAGGTGGCAGGAATGTGGCAGTGTGAGCTGTTGGCGGTGGGGGCGGAGGCGGCGAGTGCTGAGCAACGGTCAGCAACCACCTGCAAACACCACCAGCACTGTTGGCGGTGGCCAGCAGCAATTGGAGACTGCCTGTGCTGCCGGCTGTGTCGGCAGTGGGGAGGTGGCAAGCAGTGACCACTCACAGGCGCCACTGGCATTGTTGGAAGTATCTTTTTGCAGGTGGTGCACACCAAACTCATGGGATGCATATGCACTCCCCTACATGCTGCCAATGCATAGGGTAGCTAGTTTAAAGCTGGCTTATCTACACTTTATATAAATTGCACTCAGATGGACATACTATGGAACTGATATGAGAGGCTTCAGAAACAAGGTCAGGAGGGAAGATTGTGATCAGATAATGAGGAGGCAGGTGGGGATGGAGAGAGAGAGACTGGAGACAAGGAGCCTGGAACTGGGACAAAGAGTGGAGGGACCCATTGTGACCCAGGAGTGGAGGGACCCAAGATAGGATGGACAGATGGGATGGTAAAATCTCCTGTTTGAAAAAGTTCATTTTGTATACAGATTAGGCTCAGAATAAAGTTGGAATAGTCTCCTTACCTCAAAGTTGTTCGTTGGTAAGCATCATGTATTCATATTTCCTTTTGGTTATGGCGTTCATATTTCACAGCGGGGCCAGTGGATGGGATTCTTCTCTGGGCAAGAGTTCCTTACCTAGTGAGGCAGGTAAGCTTGATGTGAGGTTGTGTGTAGTTGCAAATTATCTCAAACTAAGGCAGGAGTGTTGTCCCTGGTTTCAGGTAGCCAAAGGTGTTTCCTCCTTGTGCAATTATGAAGATTTCATTTCCAAAAAAAATTGGCTAAAATTCAATATCTTCCATCTGTCAGGGATCCAGGTCAGCATTTCTAAATAGAATTTTCTTTCCTTCTAAATACATAGCTACATTTGTCTTTAACAATTTTTTTGTTGATTTCTATTTTGTTTTCACTTCAGAAGAATTTCATATTATCTAGCTCGCATTATACAAATTTAATTTTGTGATTTATCATTCTATTTTATATAAAACATCAGCTAAAACTTGCTGTATTTTTGTGGTGGAATATATGGAATCCTATGGTGTTCAAATAGAACTGAGCAGATACGTTGCTGAGTATTTTGCGAAACTCACAATGCATATTCCAGCAATTTTCATACATTTGCCACCTTTTCCACTTCTATGTGCTAACAACAAATATTCATGCTTAGGGTTTGATGCATCATTCTGACAATTATGAAATTGATGATGTTCATTCTGGTTCTATCTTGATATTTGATTATTCATCAGAGCCTCCTAGCAGATTTTGTATTCTTCATATGAATAAATCTGCCTACCAGTTCGGTTTTCCAGTGTTAGCAGCAAGGTTTACAGATGATAAAGAATCATCTTTCTATTTTATTTTTCATACTTGGAAAAGAAGTATAGAAGTGATCAAATTGGCTTGTGGGGCATTCTATTCTGCCCAGATAGGATAAAGAATAGTTGGGCTTGATGTCTTCCCTAAGGCCACTCTGATGCTTAGGATGTCCTCTGTTCTTTAGAGGGTGGAGATTTTCAGCTGCTGTCACGGGTATTCCTGCTATTTCTGTGGAAGCTGGTTTATGGGAAAATTCTCTTCTGTGATGGCACATAGGACACCTGTAGACATGCTGGATATCTGCTCTGTTGTGCTATAATTACAGCACATTGGAACAGACTTGATTAATCAAGTCTGGAGCATGCTAATTGCCATGCTCCATCAGTCTCAGCACCTCATGTATTCAGCATCCCTGCACTTCAGAATGGTGGTGTGAGTGCTTTAACTAAAGCTCATTGAACAAGCTTTAGTTAAAGCCCCCCTGGCTACCTCTTGAAGTGTGGGATGCTGGGAGTACTTTAATTAGAGTGGTTCCCGAAGCACGTGTAAAGGCACTCATACTGACCTCTTCATGCATTGCGTAAGTAGCCAGGAAGAAGTAGAGAGAAGTTAGAGATTGAAAGTTCGGACACTTTTCCTCTGGCCAGTGTCTGCTTGCTTAGTCACAGTGCAGTAGCTGAGGGAACCTGGAATATTTGTTTTCCTAGACTTCCCACTGCACCATTTAGAGATCTTCTGCCTCTCCCCGTCTTTATAATAGTTAAGAGGGATGTTTTGACCACTATCTCAGGCATGCACAGGCATTATGTTTCTACCAGGGGAATCACAGCTCTCCTGGGAGAAATTGCCAGTGTATAGCTGTTCATTCAGTTTCTCACAGAGGAAACATGCCCCATCTTCAAGAAAGGTTTTCCACTGTGGCAGTTGGAAACTCTCTCCTGTGTGAGAATTTCTCTTGCTAGAATGAATGCCTGCATGTTCAACTCCTCCATGATCAGGAGGAGTTGAGCAGAAGCTTCCACAATGACTTCCCCAGACCAGGGGGACTCCGGTTGGGTGTATTTCCAGGATGGAGTTAAGAGGTCTGTTCCTGCAAGCCTTCCTAAGACCATGTAGACCCTGGTCTGGGGAAGAGTCAGAAAAGAGCAGTATAAGAGCACAGGGAGAGTCTGGTTGTAGCTTCCCTCACACCTGCTCACACCATGGGGGAAGGACCCAGAAATTTGAAGAAGTAGGAATGAGCACCTGCCCATGGGCTCAGTGAGACAAAAATATCATATCTGCCAAGCCTCTCCCCAGTAGTCCAGGACAGTCTGCAGAACAAGTTTAGAGCAGACGGATCTTTTCATGTGGAGGAAAGAATATGTGTAGAGAGACTGTGTAGAGAATATTTTGTACAGATAAAGCCACAGGTATCACTGATCAAGGCACGTAATTGTATTGTTAAAAGTGAAGATAAGCACCAGTAAGCATAAGAACACAGGATCAAAGGCAGTTAATGAATTTAATCCTCTAATATATAGGTGATTGTCTCCTATAAAGACATTTATAAATGTATCAAGATTTATGTTTAAACCAGTTAGATCTTTTTGTCCCCATTTTTTCTATCAGAAGGTTGTTTCAGAACCTTACTTTTCAGACAGTTACAGCCCACGTGTTTCTGCCAGTCAGTCTAGGAATTAACTGTTCTTTCTTTATAATTTATTTTTTTCCTCTCCCAAATGCTGTTTGATAGCACACTTACCAGTAGCAAATGATAGAATGAAATCTGTGTTTGAAAATAGGAAATAAAAAATAATACCTGTGGACAAGAGAGAGCCAATTAATTAACAACAGGTATTTAGCACATATCAAGTGATTATGTGGAGGTGAGCCTTTGGGGTCAGGACTGCTGCTGATACCAGAAATCACAATTAAAAAGACAAATGCAGCAGTGGAAGCAGTCACTTTAATTTATTCACATTGAATTCAGCACCCTCCTGCCCCCCCCAAACTTTTCGCACTGATTCAGACTTTAAAGAATTATTAACTATGTATCAGCCATAATTGAAATGAAAGTGAAAGATTAAGATCTGTGCATTTTTTCACAAAACCATTCGTAATCATGAAACAAATGTTGATACAATAATCCTTAAGGAGCTAAATTATCATTTTTGAACTTGTTAAATTGATATCCAATAATTTTTTCATTGTTATATTTGAACTGGCAGCTGAAGACTGGCAATTTCAAAATACTTATCACACAATGGCTTCCATAAGACTATGATGTGAAGTTATGTGAAATTGGTTTAGGAGAGTCATGTACCAATTGTTTCAGGATTTAATAACTAGGCTGTAGGCTTTGCAAACATCTAGGCCCTGAATCTCTACTACATCAGAGCAATGCCATGGGATTTAAGGAAAAGCTGGAAGTGCTTCACTGTGTAGAGCCAGTCTTAAACTTTACATGCTTAAATGTTTTGATTTATTGGGGCCCCATTAAAGCAGACTGAAGCAGAAAAAGAAACTATGACAAGAGGGGAGAGCATTGCTTTAGCACTCACTGGGTGCATCTACAAGAGGTGCTTACTGTATGGTAGCCTAATAACACTGTGCAGTAGTCTGCCAGTCAAAAACTGTGCTAATAAGCTACTGTACAGTGTTATTAGGCTACAGTGCAGTAACTGTCGCAAAATAATGTGTGCCAGTATTACTGTGCAGTAAATGTAGTTACTGCGCATTCAGTTAGTACTTCATTAAGGAAGTACTATACTAAATGTCCAGTAACTACATTGCATTAATGAACATGTAGATGCACTTACTGAAATACTAGTAAATTTACACCTTTCCCTTGCAGCACTAACCCCTGATACCATCCTAATTCTAGATTTGATCATCACTTTAACCTTATGCAGGAAAGAACCTGCATTTCCATTTAGCACATTCTCTTGTGTGGGTATAAATGTACTCTAATTTATTGGAAACAAGAATTTTTGCAAATGATAGCTTTTATTGGACAAACTTCACCGTTGGGATAGACATAGCAAGCTTTTGGACATCACAGTACTCTTCCTTGGGCCTTCCAGAGGTTAATTGTATCATAAATGTAATATCTGCCCAGACCCTGATTCTCCCAGGTCCCAGGTCAGCACTTTTGCCACTGGATCATTATTACTTCCCTTTGAATATATAAATGAATTGTTATTTACATCTTCCCTGTGTGGTGAGAGCTGGTTGTTATCCTCATTTAATGGATGGAAACTGAGATGTGTAGAGATTAAGTTCAAAAGCATCCACCCACTTGGTGTGACCAATCTGAACAGCTAAATTATTTTCCAGAGTGCTTAACTTTCTGTAGTACTACTTTTGTTCAAGGCACTATTAACCTTGATTTCAAGTACAGCTCTTCTTACCTTTCCTGCAAATCAGAAGCAGGGCTCCTTTGTCAGGCACTTTGGAAAATGACATGCACACAATTAGTGACAGTAGGTGAAAAATGTAGTTACCTGGCATAATATTGGAATCCCAGGGCAGAAGCAGGGTCTGTGTGATTGTATTAACCCACCTTTCTCATGAGTCCGTTCTTTCTCTTCTTATTCTCCCTTGTAAATGCTTTACAGAAATTTCTACAGTATTTTGTGTGTGGTTTAAGTGGTTCTTCCTCAGCCATAACAGTCTGATAAAGGGGAATGAGCTGTGGGCTGGGGTTTGTCTAGCCTGAGCTGGAGGGGGGACAGAAGGTTTGGAGCCCCCCACCCAAGCCTCCCTGGTCCAGTTCAGGCTGGGCAAAGCCTTCCCTTCCTGCAGACAGCACCAGAGCTGGGGGCTGGGCAGCAGGGCCAGGCAAGAGAGTCTGCAGGGAGGCTCATCAGGCTCAATCGGATCTGAAGTGGAGCTCAATTTCCTCCGCACCCAACAGCCAAATATCTGTTGGGTTGGGGGTGGGGTGCATTCTAACTCATGGCATTTTACATAAAGCAGGGGGGGACCACAGGTTTGTCAGCACCCAAAATGACATGAGAGTGAATAACAAACATTTTCTCTTTGAGAAGATCATCAAGGAACACATCTGTGATGGGCCAGCATTGGGAATGATGCTCAAGGGCAACCAGCATGGTTTCATTAGGGGCAGGTCATATCAGACCAACCTGATTGCCTTTTACGATCAGGTCACAAAAGTATTGGATGCAGGTGTCACTGTGAACGTAGTCTTTCTGGACTTCAGCAAGACCTTTGACACTGTCATAGTGTCATAGTGTCTAGAGTCGGAAGGGACCTGGGCAGATCATCTAGTCCGACCCCCTGCCTTGGCAGGAAAGAGCACCGGGG
>JAGPOW010000261.1:64333162-64347083 GCA_030014935.1 Caiman crocodilus | reverse complement strand
CCCCCCCCCCCGGGATAACAAGGAATAATGGCCACAAGCTGTTGGAGAGTAGGTTTAGATCAGACATCTGTAAGAACTACTTCACAGTCAGGGCGGCTAGGATCTGGAACCAACTTCCAAGGGAAGTGGTGCTGGCTCCCACCCTGGGGGTTTTTAAGAAGTGGCTTGATGCCTACCTGGCTCGTGTCATTTGAGCCCAGTTTTCCTCCTGCCCAGGCAGGGGATCAGACTTGAAAATCTACAAGGTCCCTTCCGACCCTACTTCTATGATTCTATGAACAGTTTCTGGCCACTCTCACTGGTGTGCTAAAGCCTTTTTAATTCTCTGTGTTCTAGTCAGGAACCAGGGCCAAACTGCATTGAACTATTCGCCACAGATTAAATCTTGTCAAACAAAACCTCTAATCATAAGCTAATTATGCAAAAAGAGAAGGCTTTCTTTATAGCTTTTTAGCATTAATATGCGTCACTGAGCTTTAGCACGGTTCTTTTCCCCATTCCTTCCCACACACACATGCACCGTCTTCTCATTTGAATGGGAATGAGGGACCTACAGTTGTGAAATTTCATTTTAATTACCTTAGCATATGTTGTGACTTTTCCAGTCTGGATGGAAACTGCCAGCACACAGGTTTCATTGTTGCACTGCTTCTGCTACTTTTTCTATGTGGATTTTTACTCCAGCACTACAAATACTCAGAAAGTTTCCCATTTGTTTTGCCTGATCCTAACAGTGAAGTTGCTTCAGAGACTGCAGACTCAAGACCCCACTTCTGTTAGCCAGTGTGCTAGCCCCATATGCCAGCCATATTGACATTACTGAAATGTGATGGTATCAAAGGCCTATTGTTTTTTAATAATATTAATTAACTCAAGTGAATTATTCAAGTGGTATCAGTTAACAATGAAATAAGTACTACAGTTTTATTCACATGTTTCTACTGTAAGGTATTGTTGATGGGTCTTTTTTAAAGAAACAGAATAAAAGAGACTGTATCCATCAGGGATCCTTCCTGATATTTACAATGTGTACCTATAGGCCAAGTACATTACGCTTTTACCAGTATAAGTGATCAGAAACTGGTCTAAACCCACAGCAGAACAGAAGGTCAGTGCACAAAACAGATCTATACCCATGTATAACAGGAGACTAACACTCCTGTTACTTTAAGGGAAAAAAAACAACCTTGTAGCTGATAGAATCCAGGCAGCTAAACAGAGGGTAGCTGCAAAGAAGTAGATGCCAGGGCAGCCCTGTTACATGGTCAGAGGCCTGGGTATTAAGTCACCACCAGTCAAGGGAACACCACACAGCGTGAGCTGGCTGCAGAGAGGCAAGCAATTAGATGCCATAGGCTACGAGTGCCTAGTGCAGGTGTGGCTCTGCTACAGTAAGGCAGTAGAGCAAAGCAACAAGGAAGCTATTGCAGCTATACTTGTCAGCACCCATGGCAACTAGATGGCAGTTTCTGATGAACCAGCCTTGTAGGTGGCAGGGAGAACTACATGACCTACAGGGCCAGGACCTAAGAGGTATAAAAGCCCAGGGCTTGAAACCAGGAGCCAGTCTGTCTCTACAGGCTGCCAGGGAAGGAACTCTGCCCTGAAAAGGACTGGAAGCAGTTTGCCCTGAACACTACCAGCTTCCAGGGGATGGAGTCTTATACTTAGAAGACCGGAGCCAAGACACCCATTGAGAGTTACCTTCAATGAAGGCTATGAGTAAGATGTTGCAGGATTACAGGGAAGGTTAGTTACACCATCAGAAGGAATAGGACTTATGTTATAGCCAGTGTGCTTGTGTTTCTATTGAAGTTGTTACCAGTGGTTTGGGATTTGTGACTTCCCCTTCAGTCCTAGGTTCCAAGGGTGCCAAAAAAGCATGCAACAGTTGTGGGGAAGTCCTGCCAGGGGCTGGGCCACAAGCCACAGAGCAGGCTTCTGTTAGAAGAACAAGATTAGAGAGAGACTTAAACACAGTGCCTGAGAATGGTGAAATTGGGGTGAGGGGCCCAGTAGCACAAGTGGGCTAAGATCATAGTCTAAGAGAAATGAGGCCAGGGGTCTGCAGCCCAAAAACAGTGAGAAACAGCCTGAGAAGGGTGAGAACTAGAGAAGCATGGCCTGGTAGAAGTAAGAAACAGGGTCTTGGACCCATAGCCACAGAGTAACAAGGATCAACAAGGCCAGGGAGCTTATAGCTCAGGATGGCAGAAACTGGTTAGGAACATAGGAACCTGAGAAGAGGGGGCAGAAAGGGACAAAGTTGGAGGCCTGAAGAGGGGCAGAGACTGATACAAGCTGGGAGGCCTGGATTGACTGAGTGGAAATTGGGCTGAGTTCACACAACAAGGCATTATTGGTAACACCTGAAAGACATAGCCATGGCTGTAGGGGAAGTCAGAAGTCATGAAATTAGTTCTTAAGCCAATTATTGTGCTGGAGCACAAATAGGCCAGGAAGACCCACCTAGTACTGAAGAGGGGGAGGGGGCAGAGGCTGTCTGAGACCCTTGGAGTCCAGGAAGACTCGATGGTTATGTTCATGAATTGGGGCTCACTCTGGTATTTTAAGGCAGCCTCCCTTTCTATCAGTTTATCTAATTACAACAAGGTGTGGCAAGAAAAAGGGAAGGAAGGAGACCCAGGGAGCCAGGGAGGTGCAGGAACTGCACAGCCACCAGGGGGTATCATGGCCATCCCTGGGGTCCGGTCCTGCTACACCCTAAAAGAATAGCAGTTCAATACACATAGACTCGTTTAAAAATGGCAGAACCTGTTCTAATATTTGCCTTCCTCCACACAGCATATGGTATAGATGTGTGGTTCTCTTCAGTATAATTACATAGCATCTGCTTAGGCATCTTCACTCATCAGACAGACACCTTAGTGATGCAATTTTCTACAAACCTTTAGCCACTTAAATATAGTCTACTTATTTAACACTACAGCCTAGAATGAGGTCTACAACTTGAACACAAATTATCAACATCATTAGATCTGTCTCTTTGTAAGAAGGAATATCCACTTCAAAAACAGTTACCTCTAACACTGTCCTTTATAGTATCTACATATCCATAACTATGGATAATGGAGTTTAGAGGGATATATTTGGATTCTCTTTCCTACAGTATTTTTTCAAACATGTAACCTATATAACTATGTTCAACACAGTGTTGTAGATTTGGGGAAGATGTATGGGTTTAATTTGTAATAGTTCAGTGCTATATATTTTACTGTTACTGCTTAGCATAGAATGCATAAGTAGTTTTAAATGCAGGGACCTCTTCCAAGTGAATCATGGTCTACTTTGCTTGCTTGTTTGTCTCTGGCTCTACCTACATTGTGAACTTGGCTGTTGAACTTCACAAAGAGTGGTCAAGAAAGTGCCTCTCCTCCAGCCTGGTGTATATTGGATGCTTAGGGCATTTGCCTGAGTGGTGAGAGATGTGGGATTGAATCCTCTCAAGTGGAGAAGAGCCTGTAATCTATTTTCTGGGCAAGTACTTTAACCACTAGGCTATTATAGAAAAGGTAGTGGGCAGAAGGACTACCACTACTAGCCAGTTTAAAAGAAAAGTCTATCCTTCATAGCTAAAGAGATAATGTACATATTTAAGCCTTGGAAGCAGGTGGGGCTGTGAATCCTGGTTTACACAGACATCTAACTCCAAGTGAGAGATGGGATGCCAGGCATGCCTTTCTTTTCCACGTTTCCATAGGTGTCCACAACTTCCAGAATACTGAGTGGAGAGAGTCCCAATCTAAGTACTTACTCATGAATTCTATAGGGAATTGAGATGCCTAACTTGGATTTATTTTCATGCTGGGAGCTGAGTGCCTAAAACATGGGTGCGCCAATACTCCGCATTCCCTCTAGTGGTTGGTTCTCACAGAGAGCAACAGCTATTTCTTTCTAGGCAGGATAGGAGGTGTGGTCCTTCAGTATAAAAAGCTGCCCTATCCTGGCCCCATCCATACAAAAAGCAGCCCTGGCAAGCAGCTCAGGGCTACTTGCTCTCAGGAGCTTCTGGGGCCCAGCCAATTGGTACCTGGGGACACTACCCCTTGTGCCAGCTGGACTGCTGCAGCATCATCCGAAAGCCATTTAAAAAAATTCTCCAAAACACACACACACTCTCTCTCTCTCTCTCTCTCTCTCCTAGAGAGACAGCGATCAGTTGGGTAATGCTTTATTGGTATATTTACAATGTTAAAGCAATTTGGAAGCCTACCAGTATCTCTATCATTATGAAAAAATCATTTTGAATACCTATATGTGTTGATGTGTGCTTTTGGTTTTCTTCTCACTTGATGGGCGTGTATGGTGTTTGCAGGAATGAGGTGGGAAGGGGTGTGGGAAAAGGCAGATGGGTGCGTGGAGGGATGTGGGTTTGTCTATGTGTAGGTGTGGTGCAATTGCTGGGGGACTGTGGGTGTGGGGAACCTTGTGGGGGGGCTTCTCAGGAGGGGGTGGGTCGCTTATCTCCCACAGGGTGCAGCCCCCCCCATACAGCACATTGAGTGCCCCCCCCACAAGGCTCCAGTTCCTCCCTGGAGGGCCACAGATCCTATCCCACCAAGGGCCTCAGCCCCCCACTGAGGGTCTCAGGAAGGTCTTGGGCACCCTGGAGGGTGCCCCCCCACCCAGGGTCCCAGCTTGCTCCTGGAGGGCCACAGCCAACTCTGCCTACAGCCCGTAAATGACCTTTCATAGCAGCAGCGGGAGGATCATGTGCTGAGCCTAGCCAGGTCCTGCCAGCCCTGGGCTGCTCGTGCTGCTCAGCACAGCCAGGTGGCACGAGCAGCCACAGGGCTGGCAGGACCCAATTGGGCTCCATGTGGTCTCTGTGCTGGGCTGGGTCCTGCTGCTATAGGGGTGGCCCGGCCGGGTGGCAGAGCAGCCCCAAGGATGGCAGGACCTGGCACGTGGGGACTATATGCCGCACTGGGTCTTGCTGGTCTGGATGGGTGGCAGAGGGACCCCAGGATCTGGCTGGGCCTAGCACATAGTCCCCACATGCCGCGCTGGTCCTGTCACCATGGGCTGGGCCCAACCCGGCTGGGCAACAGATGGGCCCCAAAGCTGGCCGCACACCACGTCCTGCCTCTGCCCTGCTGTACCTGTGGGGGGTGAGGACCTGGCACAGCCCTGTGTGGCTCTCTAGTCCAGCTTTGCACCGGAGTGGGTCACATGGCTCCAGGAGGCATGGCTCCTGTGCAGGCCTCCTGGAGCCGTGTGACCCAATCCGGTGCAAAGCCAGACTTGTAAGCCACATCAATCTGGGTCAGGTCCTCACTCTTGCCCCTCACATACCCCTTCCACACTTACCTTGGACAGCACTGGGGGCTGAAGGCAGCAGGAGCACCAAAGAAATGCTCTAGCCAAAACCAGAGTGTCTATTTTAGAGGATTGACGCCTTGCTGGCTCTGGGCATGGTCTGGGACCATACCTTGCTCTGCTCTTCTGCAGTGTGTGGGGGAGTTTTTTTGTTTCATGTGGTTTTTGGGGGGTTTTTTTTGGTTTGTTTTGGGGTTTTGGGGGGGTTTTTTTAGACCCCTGGCTATCCAAGTTTGCAGTGCGGGTAACATTTTTTTGGTTCTCACATGTGCCTCTTGCCCCACCTCAGAGGGGTTTGAGGTGGGGCAAGAGGCACATGCACACTTGTTTGGACATGCCAATGGGTGTCTTTATGGGGCATATGGTGGCATGTCTTTTTCCAATGAAAAAGGGCCAAATTGCAAGTTTGCAGTGTGCTGATTTCATACTTCAGAGACATGTATTTGAAAAAAGAAATACAACTTAAAATTTAGTGACTCCAATTTTGCAGCTGTTAAATCTTACTAACTTTTTAGTTCTAACTTTGATTGCACGTGCAGGTGTCAGAGGTTTGTGGTAAATAAAAGGTGACCAAACGCCAGCAGGCTGTGCTCACGGCGTGGGGGAGCAGCGGGTGCAGCCTAATAGCCACACAAAGAATGCATTTAGGAAAATCCCCAGCTCATGCAGCTCGTTCAGCGCGCAAAAAAAGACACAGTCCCATTGGCTGTTAGGGCAGTATAAAAGCAAAGCCCGCGGAAAAGAAAGCGGGACCCACACAACATCGGAGAGGCTTGATCACCCTCACCGGAGGTCCTGCATCCACAGCTCTCTTTCCCCCTGGACACCTCCATCTCGGATAATTGCATTGGTTGGATGCCTGAAGAGCTCTCGAGTTTCCTATGGTTTTCAGTTTCGGAGTTGTTATAAGGAGAACTGCTGGCACAGATGTGCAAACGAGGCATTGATGTGCTTCACGGCGTAACTTTATGGAGCATGCTTACACTGTGTGCACCGACATGGGTCTCTGTACTGCAGTTTGTAAGTAAAGCGTTTATTTGCTATATTGCCTTCGGACTCTCCTGGAACGAGAAAACTAGAGAAAAGGGAAGTAACGTTCCATAACCCTTTAGTCCCCGGCCTGCTCGGATCTAGGGGTTGACCACCCCTCCGGTTCCCTACCACAAAGTTCTGTATTTTTTTTATTGCTCTTATTTTCATCCTTCTTCATGTCATAAACAATTCATTCAATTTTTTTCCTGAACAGAGAAATGAATCTTGTCTTATTTTTTGTTTATACAGTTTTCAAGACTCTCTTCATCATCTATCTGGCTCTTTGACTCTCTTCAGCATCTTTTTGTAATATATGCTCTGAGCAATTCTATTTGAGTCAATTGGATTATAGAGGATGGAATTCTGCTCTAAATTTGTCTCTGTTGAAAAATAAGATTATGGGTATTTGCTGTTTTTGTCTACCTATCTTATTTATCTGTCCTACAAAGAAACTGGAGTAATGCTGATCATCTATACAGAATCAGAGGGCAGAGATAAAGAACATTCTAATGGTAAATTGCAATGTGTTATGCACTGAAGGAAGTTATCTTGTAAAGTACAATCAATTATTATAACCAGCAGAGGGCCTGCTAGGTCTTAAAGAAAAGCTTAAACAATGTGACTACTTTAAAGCCCAAACTCCATGCAAAAAAATCCTCAGTATGACATCATGGGTTGGAGGACAGCAATGAGGCCTACGGTGCATTCTAATCGGAAAGTACGCAGAAGACATTCAGCAGAGCATTACACCAAACAGCAGCTATTTTATACTTCTTTAGTAAATAACAGGTTTTTTGTTTCACACCAGCTTCACATTATAGTTACAGAAGTGCGGTTTCACCAGACTCTAAAAATCAAATTAATGGCCAAGTAAATACTCTAGGATGGCCAAGGAGCTGTGGCCAGGAACTGCAAATGTCTGTGTTCAGGAATTCACTAAATCTAAAAACAAATACAGTACTTTTTATTTCTTCAGTCTTATGGTCAGCTGCCCAAACGCTAGAGCCAAGCAGCTCAAAAGAGCTGTATGTACTCATGTTTGTTACTTTATATTCATTGGTCTGGACAAAGAAGATGTGTAAGCTGAAAGATGCTGGTAAATCAGGTATGAATGTTGGCAGCAAAGTATCTTTTCCGCTTCTAGTCCAGTTCATTGATGAACAGGGAGAGCGGATGATCATGGGAGAACAGGAGTACAGTGGGACAATCCTTTTTTACTATCCTAGTGAGTTACTTGAAATATATTGAAGATAGGAACTAAGATCTAGATGGCTGATTTTTAGTTCCTATCTAGATTGCTGTGCACATATAACCAGTGAAAGTTGGCAGGAGAATAATGCCACTGAGAATTAAACAACAATTAACTGTCCTAAATGTGTATATTTTTCCAGAGAGATTAGAAAGATGCATTTTACCTCATGTCTACTTGCAAAAGCCAAAGCAAAAAATAAGCTAACTGTTTTCCAGCTGTATTTACATGATGGAGCAAGAAAAAACTTCTCTTTACAAAAAGATATCAGTGTCTGTAACATGTAAATATTTACTTCAAACTCCTGAGTGCCTTTGAAATATCATGTGCTGTTTTTCTTTTGTAAAGGCTATTTTGTCATCCATGTATTGTATTAACTCTTATCTACCTTACTTTTAGCAGATGTTTCCTTTTTTGGTATCTACTAAACTACTTAGCTTCTAATTCCCTGATGAAAGTCATGACTTAAACAAAAATGGTTTTGCTGGGAAGCACTGACACTGTCCCAAAGGAAAGCAATTCTCACTTTTGCCCTAGCCCTGAATTCCAAATGAGGTAGAAAAGATTGTAAAACCACAGTACTCCTTATACTGAAAAGATGCACCAATATGGATTAAGGACACTTTCCCTAGGAGACTTATAACCTGCATAAATCTGATTTTTGGACAATTTAAATGGAAACAAAATGAAGTAGAGCATTCCTATAAGGGCTAAATTGGTCTGTTACCTGGAGTCTTCTCTATGTAATTGTAAGCTAATTAGCTAGAGTAAGATTGTGAAGTGGAAGATTAAAGGAAACTAAGGGAAATGAGTAGTGAGAAGTTATTTGTGTGTGCCAGCTGGAGGTAAGATCCTACAGCAATTTTAGAATCAGTACTTTAGCCCCTGGTTGGACCACTTGTTTGGTTCACATACTTTGCACTAATATAGTCATAATCAAAATGGATGTACAAAGCACTGGATGGAGGGCCTTGCTATTCAGTTAAATCTTCTCTGGCTGCCAGCTAGCAGACTCCAGAGAGGTGTCTTAAATGATCCAGAGAGCTATAACAACTGAAGGTGTTAAAAATCTCATGACAGGAAGTGCTCCTATAAGATTTCCAGGTGCATTTTGCAGACTTAAGGGATGCATCCCCATGACTGTGCATATGCAGTTTACAGTGCCTCAAAGCAGATTGAGGCACCACAAATTATATGTGGAAAATGTTTGCAGTGTGGTAGGCTTTTTTTGTGACTGGCAGGGCACCTTTGGGTGTCTGCCACTTTAAGGATAGAGGCAGGCAGTTACCAGGTTCCTGATGGGGGCACTCATTTTGAACAAGACATATAAAGGCTGTAGTTTGCTGTAGCCAGGGGAAGCAGGAACATTGCCTAGCTGAGCTGAAGCAGGAACAGCTTTGGAGGTAAGGGCAGGAGCTGATGGGGATGGTTTGGAGGCTCCTGGTCCTGGGCATGACCTAAAACTGCACCATGCTGGGGAAGGATGGCCTGGTGGGGCTCCTGGTGGTGTGGGAGTCCCCAGGAAATGCCAGGTCAGTTACCTCCCCAGTGAAAGGTGAGGAGGGGCACCTTAACCCCAATCTCCCATCTTCAGGTGGGATTTGGAGGCAGTTGGGGGAGTAGTGGGGCCAGGTATGCCCATGTGTAGATGCCTGAGCCCAGCAGGGATATGAGGTCCAGCACAAGGGTTATGCACAACTGACACCCCCCTTCTGGACTCTGAAAATGTAAAGAATGCTTGTATCTAGAATTCTAGGGGAAGGCTAAACAAAACATATTTTGATATAAAGCTTAAACAATTTGATTAAATTTCATACAGACTCTAAATGCCTGTGTACTTACCTTCTAGTCTGTTCAAGTGTAGGCTGAAAAGCTCTAGTCCTGCCTTTCCTGGAACTGTTTCTAGCAGTAGAAACCTCTCAGATTTCCACTGCCAGAAGTGAATGCCTGTTTAGGGTAAATATACAGGCATTTGGAGTCTGTATGAATTGTAATCAAATTGTTTAAGGTTTATATCAAAATATGTTTTGTTTAGCCTTCCCCTAGAATTCTAGATACAAGCATTCTTTACATTTTCAGAGTCCAGAAGGGGGGTGTCAGTTGCTCATAACCCTTGTGCTGGCTGTATGCACAGTGGAAAATTTGCTCACATAAGGAAAAGATTGAATAGGTATGACTAGATGAAAGTGCATTCATTTAAACATTTGAGCTACTTCATGGTTTCTTTTTTGTACTTTTTCCAGTTCTATTTTTGAGTCAATTCCCAGTGCTTGGTGAACCTTGGTAGCTTCCCAGTTTGCTTGGTGAACCAAGCAGCCAAAATTAGGCTTGTTTATTTCAACCTTACTTGACCTTCTAAAGCTCTCTTCCCTTGAAGGGTCCTTCTTTTTCTTACTAAGTGACCCCTTTCATCAGACTCTTTCTTTTCTATCTTTTCTTGATTCTATGTAAGGTAATCCTGCTTATCCTGTGGATGGGTCATCATCACTATGTGACAGCCCTGAATATGTGTATCTCTTTGTAGCATACAATTGAAGAAAAGCAGCCCTGCAGAACTTTCCTCGTGGAAATATGTTCAGCTAAGAAGAAATTTGGTGTTGTAGTCAGCCTAATAGATCTCTTTGGTGATGAGACTGTTTTATCTTAATATATCCAACAGGTTTTTTGGGAGAGTATGGGAAAGTTTTAGCACCATTCTGATTTTGATTGTACAGCTTTACCTACCCCTATGTGCTACAGGTAGAACTTTCTGGAAAGGAAAAACCTGCTTCTGTGAATGAATACTGTCAGAATTGTTTGCCTGCCAGCTTTCAGATGCAATCCGTTTTTGTTTTTGTTTTTTTTCCATTTTCGGAAATTTTTAATTCATTGTAGCTTCTTCCTGCCAATCCCACCCCTCCATCCAAAGTATTTTGCTGGTTCTCTCCTTTTACGGTAAATTTAAAAGGATACTTAAACACACAGCGTTGTTGGTTGTAGCCGTGTTTGTCTAAGAACATAGGCAAACAAGGTTCTCTGAGTAGATGTGCCATCTTTTATTAGACCACCTAAATAGTTGGAAAATAACTCTTTGCAAGCTTTCGGCCACAAATACCATTCTTCAAGAATAGAAACCAGCAGACTCTTCTTATGCCTGAAGAAGCGGGTTTGTGTCCAGAAGCTTTAAACATATATGGCACCTATCTATGTACATTGAGGATGCTCCTACATGCTGTAATTACAACGCATTGGAGCAGACTTGATTAAGTCTGATGAAGCGTGATAATTACTGTGATCCAGCAGACTCCAACATTGCATGTATCGGCATCCCCATGCTGAAAAATACCAACAGGGTGCTTTCACTAAAGCTCATTCAATGCCTCATTGCCATTTTTCAGCACGAGGAATGCTGATGATGTGGGACTCTGTGGGTGCTTTAATTAGTGGCTCTTGGATCTGCTCTAATTAACATGCCTCCCCCACTATCCCAGAACACATGTATAAATGCCCATAATAATGACCTTAGGGAAAATGAATGGATGAAGGGAAGCCTCTTGTAAAAAGAATCAATATGGACCATCTTGATGATCATTAATGGCTATGTTTTTTAAATATGCTGTTTGAACAAGTAGCAGTGTAGGGATGCAGTCACACATCTCGTGGCAAAGTGGGCTGAGCAACTTCTTCCCGTTTATGATCATGAATGTGTGGCTGTTAGCAGCAGCCGCTTGTTTTCATGCTCCCCAGTAAACTCCTGGGGTAGTTGCCCCTATCATCCCCATATAGTTACAGTACTGTGAGGAAGTACAGAGGAGAATAAAGGACATGCCAGTCTGAGATTTGGTACAAAGAAAAATGTAATAGGACTTCATGTACAGAACCACTAAGGCTGGGCCAGAACTTGGCGTGTAAATAGTTGCAATTTGATTCACTTCATTGGAAGTGCTGAGGTTCTGGTCAAATATTTGTCCTTTCCCATTCCTAGAAAGTGTGTGTAAAATGTAATTTATCCTCTTTGGTGTTCTTAAGGATTATATCTTTAGGATAAAGGAAGCCAATCAAAATGAAGTTTCTCTGCCAGAATCCTAAATGGGAATACAGGTATCTTGAGCTTGAAGAATGAAAAAAATATTTACTCAAAAGTATGTCTGACATTTAATTAAATGTAGAACCTATATTGCAACTAATATTCTTGGGTGATCTGTAAAGGTCAGTAATCCCAATCAAAGTATAGCTAGTAAACTTACAGGGCTTAAAGAAGACTTTAGCCAGAGGCTATTCAAAACTGTTAATTTGATTTGCTTTATTTTTAAGGGAAATTATAAATCAATTTTTAAAAAGAAGTAAAAAGTGACCAAGTACAATAGTGCTCAGGGCTTAATTAGAAATTATATGCCAGCTCTATTTTTAATTCAAACCATTGAAATGTAATGGTGGTATAAAAGAAACAAAGATTGGATTTGCATCATATAGATATCTTGTATAGAATCTTGAATATAAAAAAAATTCATGTTCTTAGCTTTAGCTAGAATATCATTATTCACTTTGAGTGAGTCAGTAGCCTTTAACTAGAAAAAGCAAAGTTGAAGAGAAGGAAATATTGGAAGTTACCATGACTGTCCACTTACAGCAGCATACACCCAGGCTGGGCTAGCAGCACTGCTCCACTAAACTAACAATCCATCCTTCATAAGAGGGGAAGTTATGTTTTGCAGAGCTGTCAACCCCAGTTTCCTGCACCCCAGTGTATGCTACATTCACACCATTTCCTAATTCTACTATTTGCATACCAAGTTTATGGAAGATTCATTATTGCCTGCCTTGTTCTGGAGCCAGAATTAATACCTCATCAGCTTATATTTCTAAATTCCAACAACTATGGTTACACATCACTAAATACAGAACCTAGTTCTGTACAGACACACCCCTTGACTGGATGCAATAGGGAGAGTGGCTCTCCAGATCCAACACATAGACTGTTTGTTTCTTCCATGTGTTGCTTGATTGCAGATATTTCCCTTTGAGTGGGCCTCTCTGTTCTCTTTAACTAAGCTCCATTCATCAGTCAAGGAGACTTTATAGACAAGTACCACAGTCATTTCCCATTCTTTCTTCATCCGCTATCAGTAAAGGGGTTAGGGAGAAACAGTTGCTATGTTAGGATTCCATTACCACCAGTGATAGAGCACTTCATTAGTGAGGATACTAGCTGATTAAGGCCTAGATTTTTAGATCTTTAAATCGCGTATGTTAAAAATATTACCTTCTCAGATCTACTTTTCTGGTTGTTCCTACATTCTTCTGCTCATGGTGGCTTAGGATAGACCTGCAAAAGCCCCTGGCAGAACTACTTTAAATATCACATTTTACTTAAAGCACTAAGTTAGAGTGGGTATGAACCAAATGGACATTTGCCATTGTGGGGGGAGGCACAGGGGGAAGGACTGGTGCCTGCCTGTACAGGCCAAGGCCAGCAGTTGGGGGGGCGCTTCCACACTCTTCCCAGTAGGCTGCTGGAGCCCATCTTACCTGTCCCTCCCAGCTGGCAACTGGCTGAGAGAAGCAGGGGGAATGGAGCCCTACCCTGCAAGGGCCCTCCATAGCTTGCTAACTGGGGTCTAGGTGGGAGTGTGGGGAGGGACCTAGGCTGGGTCCGTGCAACAGGGGGGCTCCCTTTCTTCACACTGTCCCAACCTCTTGAGAGCTGCACCCAGAAACTGCAGTGTATGGTTACCTGGTCGGCTTTTCACGGCACTGGGAACTGTTCTGTTATGGGTCTAAAGTGCTTTCTACATGCTTGATGTACATTAACCTTAATGCATGTACCTAACCTGTGTCCTACATATGCATCATTTGTCAGATGCTTTGAAGAATAAACCCTATATGTTTTCTGCTATCATAAAAGGAGTTCTCCTTTTAAGAGAGAATGTTTTGTTTTTTGGAGTGAGTAGTCTCTGCTTGCATAGGTTATTCTTTAATAGCCTCTTAAAAGTAGGGATAAGTAACTTTCTATCCTCTTCCACCTCCCCTTCTCCTTCCCTAAAATAAAGTTCCTAATTTAATAAAGAGACAAATGAGCAAACAAAAAGCCAAGCAAACCATTTAGGGCTACAATATGGCTTGATGCATCTCATCTAGTGACTTAATGAAGGTAGCATATAGTTGACAATAGAAGCCAAGGGTCCCAATTTGGCATGCATAGTGCCTGCTTAGTTTTTGGTTTCTTTCATAGTATCATAGTGTCTAGAGTCGGAAGGGACCTGGGCAGATCATCTAGTCCGACCCCCTGCCTTGGCAGGAAAGAGCACCGGGGTCAGATGA
>JAGPOW010000261.1:64302206-64333062 GCA_030014935.1 Caiman crocodilus | reverse complement strand
AAGAGGGATCCGGGGGGCTTCCCCTCCGGATCCGGCTCAGCTGTACCGGCCCCGCGGCCCCACTTACCTTCAGGAAATCAGCTGCTGCTCCTGCTGCCTGCTCAGCTGCTTCGCTCGCTACTCGCTGGTGCTGCTCCTCCTTTGCACTATTGGAACTGTGCTGACAAGTTAACTGGGTACCATGGGAGTGGTCCTTCACCTGCTGAAGCCATGGAAGATTAATCATCGACTTCAGTGGGTAGAAGATGAGTCCTGAAATGCCACAAGAACTTTTATAGAAACTATGATATTTTAGAATTCTGAAATGCTTTATTTCATTGGCTTGTTGAGTTTTGTTGTTGTTGTTGTTTGTTCATTTGTTTTTCCTCCCCTTCATGGTTTGTATCCCAGTATATATCTTTTTCACTAACATTTTAATAAATATAAATAAGGGACACTATCTTTTGACATTATGCTAGACTGCATTGTCAATACAGGACTTACCTAAATAAATCTACATTTTGCTCTAATAACAATTCAGGAAGTACATTGTGACTCTGCCTTCTTGTGTTCCCACGTTTTTTGCAGGAAACAAATTTGTAATGGGCTTTTACCAAATGGAGCATACATCAGCCAATTTGCTGACTGTTGCAGTGCAAATGTCTTCCTAGTTCCCTCTTGCAAATGCAGAGAGAGAACAGCTATGAGAATTCTGCTTCTTTTTTTATGTTGCACCATGGTTCAGGAGGAAAAGGGGATGGCTGATACCTCCTTACTACATTCTGCAGCTACATAGTTCTAGTAATCATCTAGCCTACTGACCTATGGATTATATTTATTAGGGGTATGCTGATTTAAAGATTGTTGGGGCCTATACCAATAGTTCCTTTTTTAAGGAGGCATAATGACTGAGTCCCCTCCATAGCCCCCACCCTGAGCCCAAACCCTGCTGAGAAGAGCCCAGCACAGCCCCAGCTCCAGCCTGTAGCTGCAGCCCACCTCCCCTGCCCCACCCTATGCAGATTTCAGGGGACACATGCACCCCCCCATGCCCTCCTGGGGCCTTCACAGCACTGGAAGCCACCCCCACCAATGAGTTACGGCTCCATCCCATGTCCTGCCTTGCCCCACTCTGGCTGGGCAACACTTGACCCAGCCCCTGCCCCAGTCCCTCTGTCACTGCAGGGGACATTGATCTGCCCCCCCACATCCCTTCCCTCCTCCCTCCCCTTCTACTACAATGGATTTACCAGCTGCACACAGCTATTCACAGTGCCAGGCTATGCTCCTCATTGCCTGAGTACTGCACTGTGGCTGCGCATATGCACAAGCATTTATCAGCCAAATTATTGGCCACATTGGGCCAGTTTTTGATACAGTGAATTTTCTCTATATCAGTACTGATCTGATATCAGACCAATGTATGTTTACTATTCTAACATTAATCTCCTCAAGTATAGTTTTGTCAAGGGCATGTCCAAGTCATTTAAGATCCTCTTCATTTGTTTCCACCAAAGTAAATTATTTCAGCATACTGTACCAATTTTTGTGGCATGACAAGACCTGATTTCTTCCAGACCACATTTACCTGAAAAGGGTATGCTACATGTCATGGATCAGAGTCCCCAGGGATGGCCATGATGTCCCTAGGACTCCATGACTGCAAATTCTGTCCTACGGGCACCCGTTTTCTTGCCTGCCATATCTTGCTGGTATAAATAAATAGAGAGGCTGCCCTCAGGTTTATTTGGTCACAGTCCTGATGGACCCCACTGAATCCTGTGGGTCCTTGGACCCCTTTCTGGGTCCCACTCTAAATAAATGCCTCACAGGACACCCTCAGTCTTATGGGCTAGATGCATGACTCTAACACCCCTCTCTTACCACACCACCTGCCTCACATATGGTATTTAAATGTTATCCATAGTTTCATAGTAGGTAGGGTCGAAAGGGACCTGTGCAGATCACCAAGTCTGACCCCCTGCCATGGGCAGGAAATAGATCTGGGGTCAAACTCACCCAGCTAGGTGATTTATCTAGTCTCTTTTTGAAGGAGTAGAAGCGAGCACCACTTCCCTTGGAAGTTGGTTCCAGATCCTAGCCACCCTAACTGTGAAATAGTGCCTCCTGATATTTAGCCTGAATCTACTCTTGATTAACTTATGGCCGTTATTCCTCGTTACTCCTGGTAGTGCTTGGGGTGGGGGGAACAGGGACTCCCCCGTAGCCTGCTGGTCCCCCTTGGCCAGTTTGTTGATGGCCACCAGTTCCCCTCTCAGCCTTCTCTTGTGGAGGCTGAACAGGCTCAGGTCTTGCAACTTCTGCTTGTATGGCCTGCCTGCTGCTCCCTGATCATGTGAGTGGTCCTCCTCTGCACCCTCTTGATGCTGCCAACATCCCCCCTGAAGTGGAGCACCCAGAACTGGATGCAGTACTCCAACTGATTCCTGACCAGTGTTACAGAGGGGGAGAATCACCTCCTTGGACTTGCTCGTGATGCATGTGTGTATGCATGAGAAGGTGCAGTTAGCTTTCCTGACCGCATCCCCCACATTAGTGGCCCATGTTCATTTTGTCATCAGTAATGACACCAAGAGCCTTTTCTGCCTCTGTGCTGACTGGAAGGGAGTTCCCCAGCCTGTAGGTATGCTGATGGTTCTTCCTCCTCCAGGAGCAGCACCTTGCACCTGTCAGTATTGAATCCCATCCTGTTCTCATTCGCCCACCCCTGTAACCAGTCTAGATCTAGTTGCAACCAGTCCCTCTCCTCCAGCAAGCTCACTTCTCCCCACATTTTAGTGTCATCCACAAATTTGAATAAGGTGCTTTTTACACCCTCATCCAAGTCACTGATCAAGATGTTGAACAGTGTGGGCCTGAGGACTGAGCCCTGGGGGGACCCCATGGCCCACACCCCTCCAGGTCAAAAAAGACCCATCTACCCCCACTCTCTGGGCATGGCTCTCCAGCCAATTTGCGGCCCATCTGACTGTGTAGGCATCCATGCCACAGTCACCTAATTTCTTAATGAGAATGGGGTGAGAGACAGTGTTGAAGGCCTTCCTAAAGTCCAGAAAGACTATGTCCACTGCAACACCTGCTTCCAAGGATTTTGTGACCTAATCATAGAAGGCCACCAGGTTGGTCTGACAGGATCTGCCTTGAATGAACCCATGTTGGTTATCTCCCTCTGAGGCCTTACTCTTACTTGGCTTCCTGTTGTCACTGGGCCCTTGGCCCCTATCTGCAAGCCCTCACTAGCTTTGGGCTCTCTGCAGCCCTGTCTGCATGCCCTCACTGGAACTAGGGGCTCTGCATGGTAGTGTGTCCCAAAGAGGTCTTCTCCCCAGTAGCCTCAGCCCGGTCTACCAGTTCAAACAACAACATAGGTTATAGCTTAGGGGCTCAATTTTAACAATAACAATACCAATGACACTGGAGTCCATATTCTGTATCTTTTAAAAAGGGCCAGTTTCTCCCCAGCAATGTGTGCCTTGTAACTCCAGGTATTTTAGGTGCTCCTAGAACCATGGGCAAATCTCTGCAGAGCTTTTCTGTGTGAACTCCTTTCCTTCTGGGTGCTGCCAGAGCACTAACCACCTCCAGTCCCAGCCCTGGGGCTTGTGCACCCAGGGCCCTGCCTTCTGCCTTCTGGTCAGCTGACCAGGCGCAGGTGCAGGCTAATTCCCTCATTAGCCTGCTTCCATGGCCACCTGCACCTGTGGGGGTTCTGCTTGGCTCCTAGGGCCCTCTCTCCAGGCAGTTTCTGCCCTGAAATGAACAGGCACACTTTAGTGCCATGTGACACTAAATAATTCATTAGATACCAGAAATGCATTAAAAATATATTTGATAAAAATTAATGTAGGCAGGAAAGAAAGTAACAGCTTATTTCTGTAAAGTAATCATAACAGAGCAGGTAGATATCTATATATGCCAGACTATTTTTTTAATTAAAAAAAGAATAAACCATAATGCTGCCTCTAGTGTCTGTATATAAAAATAATGCTAATGCCACTAAACCAAACAAACTGGTATATATGTCTGTGTAAACAAAAGAACATGTATCTTAAGGCCAAAGCCAGAATAAAGAGCTTGTTTGGTAAATGCTTTAGTGTATCTGCCTAGGCATATCCTTTCCTCTTTCTCCAAAATCAAGAGAAATGAATGTTTTATGGGAGGACAAAGCTAACATGATGTAACTTTTTTGTCCTCTTTGAGATGCCTCTGAGCACAATTGAAGTTGCAGCCAGCAAGGGACATAAAGGGTAACAAGAAAGGTTTCTACAAGCATGTCAGCAACAAGAGGAGGATCAGGGAAAGTATGGATCCTTTACTAAGCAGGGGAGGCAGCCTAATGACAGAGGATTCAGAAAAGGCTGAAATACTCAATGTCTTTTTCACTTCAGTCTTCACAGGCATGGTCAGCTCCCAGACTACTGTACATGACAGCACAGTCTGGGGAGGAGGAGAGCAGCCAACAGTGGAGAAAGAACAGGTTAGAGACTATTTAGAAAGCTAGATGTGTACAAGTCCATGAAGCAAGACGGGATGCACCCAAGGTTACTGAGAGGGTTGGCTGATATGACTGCAGAGTTACTGACCATTGTCTTTGAAAACTTTTCACAGTTGGGAGAGGTCCTGGATGACTGGTAAAAGGAAAACAGCGTCCATCTTTAAGAAAGAGAAGAAGGAGGATCCAGGGATCTATAGACCTGTCGGCCTCACCTCAGTCTCTGGAAAAATCATAGAGCAGGCCCTCAAGGAATCCATTTTTAAGCACTTGAAGGAGGGCATGGTTAGGAACAGTCAGCATGGATTCACCAAGGGCAAGTCATGCCTGATCAATCTGATTGCCTTCTATGATGAGATGACTGACTCTGTGGATGTGGGAAGACCAGTGGATGTGATATACCTTAACTTTAGCAGGGTTTTTGATACAGTCTCCTACAACATTCTTGCAAGCAAGCTAAGGATGTATGCATTGGATGAATGGAATATAAGCTGGATAGAAAGCTGGTGGGCTCAAAAGGTAGTAGTCAATGGCTCAATGTCTAGTTGGCAGCTGGTATCAAGTGGAGTGTCCCAGGGGTTGGTTGTGGAGCCAGTTTTGTTCAATATTTTTGACAATGACTTAGATAGACAATGACAATAGATTGCACCCTCAGCAAGTTTGCACATGACACCAAGCTGTGGGGAGCAGTAGATACACTGGAAGCTAGGGCTAGGATTCAGAGAGATCTTGACAAATTGGAGGATTGGACCAAAAGAAATCTCACAAGATTCAATAAGGAAAAGAGAAAAGTCCTGCACTTAAGACAGAACAATCCCATGCACTGCTACAGGCTGGAGATCAACTGGCTAAGCAGCAGCTCTACAGAAAAGGACGTGGGAGTTACAATGGACAGTAAGCTGAATGTGAGCCAACAGCTTGTCCATGTTGCAAAGAAAGCTAATGACATACTGGGCTGCATTATTAGGAGAGTTACCAGTAGATCAAAAGAAGTGATTCTTACCCTCTATTCAGCCCTGGGGAGGCCAGATCTGGAGTACTGTGTTCAGTTTTGGGCCCTCCACTACAGAAAGGATATGGACAAATTGGAGAGAGTCCGATGAAGGGCAACAAAAATGCTTAAGGGGCAGAGGCACATGAATTCTGAGAAGAGGCTGAGGGACCTGGGCTTATTTAGTCTGGAGAAGAGAAGACTGAGGAAGGATTTAATAGCAACCTTCAACTACTTGAAGGGTGATTCTAAAGAGGATGGGCTACACTATTCTCAGGGGTGACAGATAATAGAACAAGGAGCATTGGTCTCAAGTTTCAGCAAAAGGAAATTTAGGTTAGATACAAGGAAAAACTGGTCTCATGAGGGTAGTAAAGCACTGGAACTGGTTACCTAGAGAAGCTGTGGACCCTCCATCTTTGGAAGTTTTTAAGACCCAACTAGATAAAGCGTTGCCTGGGATGATCTAGTTGGGAATGGTCCTGCTTTGATCATTAGGTGTGCTAGATGACTTCCTGAGGCCCCTTCTCATGGCTAGAAAATGGTATTTAAAGGGTTGTTTTCGGGAATTGGCTTGTAGGGAAAATATGCATTAAAATAATGGCCCAGGATGGCAGCAAGGTTTAATTGATTTCTAAAGGCCCGGTCACAGTCACACAGTTCTCAGAGCCTTTAAGGCAGACAGGATGTCTAACAGAGCAAGGCCAATGGATATACATATAGTCTGGGAAGTTCCGGGCATCTACCAGACTGCCTCATAAAATGAGATAAGGTGGCACTGGCTCACAAGGCCTAAGAGTGGGAGGCCTGAGAGTTCCAGTTTTGAGGGAGCAGACCAAATTAGGAAAACATCCAAAAAGCCCAAATTAAGATGTGTGCATGTGATGGGCTTCTGAAACAAAGGTATATGCTGACAGGACAAAACATGAATAGCATGACTAACTCAGAAAGACCAATCAGTGGTAGCCAGGGATAAAGAGTCATCAAGAGGAGAAAAGAATACAAAAGAAAGGACTTTAGAGCAACAAAGGGTCCCCATTCCCCAAAAGGGGAAAACTGAGGCACATGGACAGAAGGCGTACCACCAGCCTGTTTCATCCACCCCACTGGAAGGGGAGAGAGGTGTGTCAGCCTCTGATAACGAGGCTGCAGATATCTGACATTCAAAAGAGAACCTCAGAGTGAAGTCACATCCTGGCCAGATGCATCTTGACTCTGACAGCCCTAGGACTGGTAGCTATAGAACTGCTTGCATTGTTCTTTTCTGTTATCACTGTGTATCAATAAATTTGCCTATTATCGAATGGAAAGGTCATGGTTGGTCTGAGGGTTTTAGGTACCACCGAAAAAAGGCATCTGGATCCTAAATCCAGTACCAACACCTGTCAACCCTAACTTTTTATGATTATTTGGTTTTTATTTTGTATTTATTTATTTTCAGAATTGGGAATTTGGAACTCTTTGAAGTCTGGGGGCTCAAGTCATGGCTCTCAAGACTCCCAAGCTTCATGTTGTACAGTGGAGAGCCTGGAAGCCCTGATAGTTCTTGCTTAAGCTTAAGCTGCTCTCCAGGCAACTTCACTTTGAAAAGAAAGAATTAAATGTTTTTATTTGTAAATGAAATTAGAAAATCCTGTTCTGCAGGAAATGTTGATCTTTGTTTTAATATGGAATGATCACACATGTGAGAAATGTAATATATCTCATCCAGTGCACTAAATGCCCTGATGGAAAATATGTAGGAGAAACCAAACAACAACTGCATACCAGAATGAACACACACTGAATATCTATCAAAGATAAAAATAGCCAATCACCTGTGGGTGCATACTTCCCACAAGACAACCACTCTCTTTCCAATCACGCAGTTCTGATCCTTAAAGGGAATTTACCAAACAGCAATATAGATTAGTCTACAAACTTTACTTCATAAATATACTGGATATCAAAAACCATGGATTTTATATAGATATTGGATTTATGGGACATTATAATGTCCTCCCCATCTGATATCCCCAAGTAACTTGTCTGCCTTTTACCAGCTACATTCTATCACCAGTTCAACATTCCCCACCTTCTCCCGTCGACTTACCTGTTTCACTCCTATTGTCTCCCATGGCCTCTGATCCTCACTGCCACGCATTTGCATTTTCATAGACCTGCATTTTGGCCTATTCCACTCAGGAGAGTACACAAAACACCCGCAGACACTCTCTATGCCTGGAGAAGGATGTTTGTGCCCATAAGTTTGCAAAGAACATTTTTTCCAACTATTTAGGTGGCCTAATAAAAGATATTACATTTACCCAAAGAACCTTCTCACAGCACACAAATTCTAGATTTTAATCAGTCATAGTCAAGAATACTAAGGAAAAAAAAGTCTATGTAGAAGTTTGAGCTGTGGAGTTCTTTTTTTTTCCCCACTTCTATTTTGTTCCTCCAGCAAAAAAATATACTTCCTTTCAGGAGCAAACATTTCAGAACATCTCAATGGCCTGCCTAGGCCTCTACTTTATTAGAGTAGCCTAAAATACATACTTCATTAGAAGACCTTTTATTTTCTATTTCTCCCTACCATGCCATCAATACTCCTACTATCTAAGCAATATTTATTTTACGCTCAGAATAAAATGCATGCTTTTCAAAGAGCTCAGTTCCTAGTTAGGAACATGTAAATGAATTAGCTAGATTTCAGCACTAACCAGCTTTCACTGAAAACACGAAATGTCTGGTTACCTCTTCAAAAGCCTAAATGGAAGCTGAGTTTTTTTAAAAGGAGACCTCTAACAACTATACACTTCTATTTATTTCTATTATACAATAGAATTAAACATTTCAGGCATTTTTAAATAAAAAATGTTTAGACATGAAAGTTGATGAATTCCATTTTAAAATTATAGAAATAAAACCATTTAATCTTATCATAGTACCATCTTTTCAATTTATTTTCCTAAACAACATTGTATTTACATTTAAATGTTTTTGGAAATATTTAACTTTCCCTTTTCTGATGGAAAAACAATCTGATGGATTATTTATTATCAACTTTGATAAGACCCGGAGTCCAGGCAAGTACATTTTAGTCCATTTCACCCAATTAAACTTTTGGGGCAATTATAGCTGCTTCAGGGGAGATAACACTTCTAAGTTTTAATTTTTATAATTTTTTCTCTGAGGGTCTAATACCATGGAAACTTATATTTTAAAGGATTCAGTAATTGTTGGGACATTTTGTACCATAAGCACTGAAAGTTTATCTGAGTTACTTACCAGAAAGTACTTCCATTTTAAGCTGATTACAGTATGAGAGAGATCATTCATTTAGAAGAAATTCTTTACTATTGGTGCCAGTTATTCAATTTAAGGTAATGGAGTTGAACAGATTACATTTTAAGAGACAGGCGTCTGAGATCTATTGAAAGCCACATTTAGCCCCTAGCCAGATGTCACATTTCATTTAAGATTTTCAACCTTTTCTAGTAGACAATGCAAGTAAGTAAGCAAAAGCAAAAAGTGTTATGTAGAATCATTTAACTTATTTTAGTAACTTAAGTTGCTTCTATTGCATTTTCCTCCTCAACATTGAACACTGTATTTTAGAGCTGAATTGTGGGGTCAGACCAGAAGCTAGTGTATACTTCTGTGTTAAACTATTGAAATCATCTGAGTTTCTGACCTTCAGTAATAAGAAAGAATACTAGTGGACCCATGTTTCAGTTTGTACCATGATGTGAAAAACATTAGTAAGACATTACCTGAAAACAAGTTGGTGTTGTAGACTAGAGGCCTTCATATGAAGCTATATTTCCTAGCTTTAAAACCAGATTCAGACTGGAAGTTATGTAACAGCATTGTAGTTCATAAAAATACTCCCATGGCTAAGATAAGTTTGCAGAATCAGAGCATAAGATTATCTTGAGTACCTCACCTTGTTGTTGGAATTGGAGAACATGTCTTTTCTGCTTGTGAATGAATGCACTGGGTTGCTTTCAGTAATAATGAATAAAATGGGATGTCAGAAAAACAGTGTTTTGGTTCTCTTGACCTTGAAGTTTAACATTTTGCATGAATCATATTAAGCATGATCTATCAAGATATTTGAAACCAAATGATGTCACTCACCTCAGAATGCTGCATATATCCTGCTGTATTTCTAATAAGTAAGCAGAACTATTTCTGGATTATAAAACTAACTAATTTCCCGATATGCTATTTACGAGTGTTTTGAAGATAAGATAAGAATTCCAAAACTGATAACCTTAACTTGTAGGTACATATATCTTTTGCATATAGACTTTGGCATAGACAGAAAGGGTTAAGCTACATGCACAAATGTCATTGGCATTCCTGGTCACCTATTATATGCGTACAAAGAGTCATTTCAGACATAGAGCCAATATTGTGCATTGAGTGGGATACATGCATGTTTTGGATATGCTGTATTAACAACCATAAAACTCAGTGTATAGTAGAAAACATTTCACAAGCTGCTTTACTTTAAATTTGTGAGTAAAAAGTTAATTGGTGTGGAATAAATGTAATATAGATGTATTAAACACCCTCATAACATCTAGAACATTGCAGTCCTACTACATACAATAGCTTGACAAAGGATTAACTGTGAATGTGAGGGCTTGAAAGGGCCTTTTCAGTCCTTGTGGCAAGGGGGTAAAGGGGGTGCCTGCACCTTTAAGAGCAGAAACAGTTTAACAAAGCAGCCTGGCAGGCTACATAGAGCCCCACAGCTGCATGTTGCCTGAGTAACAGGCTAACAAGGTGATTAGCCATGACCTGCAGGCAGTCAGCTGACCAGAAGGAGTACGAATAAGCATGAATGATGCATTCTCCCAGAGGCTGGGGGAGAAGGGAGCACAGTGACTGTCCACAGGTGGTGATGGGGGTGGGGGCATGATGACAGCGAGCAGTCAGCTCCTGCAGCTGGCTACAGTGGAAGGTGGGGGGTGGCGAGCAGCTACCACCCACAGATGCTGCTGGCAGCATCGGCAGCAGCCAATTGCAGGGGATGCACCACCAAGCTTGGGGGTGGGGTGCGTGCACCTACTATGCATTACCAGTGCATATAAGCTCAGGGCTGAGGCTGGCCAGGGATCACTCTCTATTTGGCAACTGCCAAGAGAAGGAGCTCCTGCACAAAAGAGCGCCCAAGGCATCTGGCTGCCTGCTTTGCTACCTCCAAACACAGTAAGACTCTAGGGACTCACAAGGGGCCCAGAGATAAAGGGGTCTCTTATTCTAAGGGTGGAAGTTGGCCATCTTAAAGGGGCTGGGTGCTGCCTTTATTATTAATGTTATGTTGTAGTCCAGGGACTTAGGTTTGTGTTATTGTTTGAACTGGTGGACCAGAAAGAGGTTAATAGCGGAGGAGGAGGCCTCATTGGGAGCACACGGTTGTGTAGACCCCCAGCACCAGAGAGGTGCAATCTCAGGGGACTGCGGAAAGCCCAGAACCAGAGGGGTGTGAGCTACAATGGGGCTGTGGAGAACTCAGTGCCAGAGGGGCATGAGCTACAAGGGACCAGAGAGCCCAGTGCCAGAGGGGCACAAGCTGCAAGGGTCAGGGGCCCAGTTATAAGTGGAGTTTGTGGGCTAGTGTTCCAAAGCCGGGCTCAACACAGGAGGTCTAGGTTAGAAGGCCTAGCTATATCAAAGGGGCGGAGTCCGAGTAGACGAAGGCCCCAGTAGAGCATAACAGCAGTGTAATACCCACAAGGCATGGGGCATGGTAAAGGGCTGGTTGGAGCCACTAAGTTGGCCCCTAAGGTCTGAGGGGCCTTGTATGGAAGAGAGGCCTGGCACAGGGCCTACAGATCAGAGAGCTTGAGTAAGGGAGGGAGCAATGTCCTAGCACTGGCCAAGTGATAGCTTTCTCCTGGCCAGATGCTTCTTGCCAGCCCCTGGGCTAGCAACCAGGGGGAAACTAGAGCTTCCCCTGGGGGTGGCATTGTAAGGCAGTGAAGTTTGGCTGCTCCTGCTTCCCTACACATGTAGACATCTGTCTGGGAGCGTTCGTTTACTCATGAGTAAACTGCTCCTACATCTAATGCATGTGTAGACACACCCAGTGTTCAGTAATAAAAAAGTAGAACACTTAATGGATTTTCAGTGATTTGAACAAGATACAATTGCACTTAGGAATCAAAGTCCAGTTAGATGCCTAATAGATTGAATGGGACCTAGGCCTTATCTTTTTTCCCCTTCTATTTATATATATTTATCTGCCATTTACACTTACATGGCCTCTATCATCAGAGTGTTTGAGCACCATATAAATGCTGATGTATTTGGCCTTGAAATGCACCTCTGAGGTAAAAGAGTATTTTATCATTTGTGTTCTCTGGATAGGGAATTGAGGTATAGAAAGTTTGCCAGCAAACAGGGGCAGCAAATAGGGCAAGAAATTTACAGTTCAGTTTGCCTCTCCCCACCTCCCCTCCCCACCCTTTCAGCTGGGTTGGAGGAAGCAGGGGAAAAGGAACCCTTTGGAGCCAAGAAACAGTAAACAGCCCAGTTTTCAGGTGAGTTCACTAGGGAATGTGTGCTTGAAAGAAAGACAGTAAGAGAAAAGAGGCAGATTAAGAGAGCCAGGGAAATGGCTGAAAGATATCACAATGCCAGAGCCACGGCCACTGCTTCTGCTTGCACCAGTGAGGTTTCTTTCCAGACAGAACCACTCACCATTAAGTTTTCCACCCAGGTCCAGGTTTGGAGCTGTGGGGACTATGGCTTGCAGGTTCCTTCCAGTGATAGCCAGGTGGGGGAGTGCCTGTGGTGTGAGTGGTGCCTTCTAGCAGCGACAAGTGTGACGGTGCCTTCTACCAGTGGCATGGCACAGATGGGCATGCACTGCACCCTGAGGGTCCCTGAGGGGTTTGCAGCTCCCCTCTCTGGTACCTCAGAAGTCTCTACCCAGATGGAGTCCATGGTTCTGGGCTCCATGCAGATAGAGCCTCTGGCTCTCGGCTGCGGGAGCTGCCTGTTGCTTTTTCAGGCTCTGCGGTCCAGGATCATGGACATCTCCCCTTGTGAGGTCTGCTCCCTTTTGGGGTCTCTGGCATACCAGCTGGAAGAGCTCCAGGCCACAGTCCAGAGACTCTGTGCCATCAGGGACTATGAGCAGGAGATTGACTTCTACTGTCAGGTCCTTCTCCCCGAGGAGGCAGACAGTAGACCACAGTCTCCCTCCAGGACAAGGGAGAACTCAGGGAGTTCCCTTACTGTCCAGCGCAGGGATTAGACCAAGGTGGTCAAGGGCCCCAAGGCCCACCACACCAAAGACCCTGCCCCGCTGAAGATTTGCAACAAGTATGAACGTCTTGCAGCCCCAGCAGAGCCTTCTGAGTTGCCAGCTCCTGTAGGCAGCACAGGCTCAATTGTAGCTACTGCCTCCACTCTCTCCAAGACAAAACACAAAGTGTTTGTCTTGGGAGACGCCATCAGCTGTCTAAATTTGCTGATGACACTAAGATGTGGGATGAGGTGGACACACTTGAAGGGAGAGAGAGGCTGCAACTAGATTTAGACAGACTACAAAAGTGGGCAGGTGAGACTAGGATGGGGTTCACCCTGCAAATGCAGGGTGCTGCGCCTTGGGAGAAGGAATCCACAGCATACATACAGGCTGGGGAGTTCATTTCTTGAAAGCACAGAGGCAGAACGGGATGTTGGAGTCATTATTGACTCCAAGATGAACATAAGCCACCAATGCCAGATTGCAGCCAGCAAAGCCAGCCGTACCTTGTCATGCATCCAAAGGTGTATCTCAAGCTGGTCCAAAGAAGTGATACTCCCCCTCTATGCGACTTTGGTCAGACTGCAGTTGGAGTACTGCATCCAGTACTGGGTGCCACACTTCAAAAGGGATGTGGGCAGCCTGGAGAGAGTTCAGAGGAGGGCCACCCCTTGATGAGAGGGCAGCAGGACAGGCCCTATGCGGAGAGACTGAAGGACCTGAACCTGTTCAGCCACAGCAAGAGGAGGCTGAGGAAGGACCTGGTGGCTTCCTACAAGCTCATCAGGGGAGATCAACAGCAAATAGGCAGAGCCTTTTTCTCCCCAGCACCACCTGGGGTGACAAGAAACAATGGTAATAAACTGATGGAGAATAGGTTTAGGTTAGAGATTAGAAGGCTATGGGGAGAAGTGGGAAGCTATGGGAAGACACAAAGTTATGGGGAGAAGTGGATACAGTTCAACAAGGAGAAATGCAAAGTGCTGCACCTAGGGAGGAAAAATGTCCAGCACACCTACAGCCTAGGGAATGACCTGCTGGGTGGCATGGAAATGGAAAAGGATCTTGAAGTCCTAGTGGATTCCAAGATGAACATGAGTCAGCAGTGTGATGAAGCCATCAGAAAAGCCAATGGCACTTTATTGTGCAGATGCATGACGAGTAGATCCAAGGAGGTGATACTTCCTCTCTACTGGGTACTGGTCAGACCACAGTTGGAGTACTGCATGCAATTCTGGGCACCGTGCTTCAAGAAGGATGTGGATAACCTGGAGAGGGTTGAGAGAAGGGCCACTTGTATGGTTAAAGACTTGCAGACCAAGCCCTACGAGGAGAGACTAGAGAAAATGGACCTTTTTAGCCTCCACAAGAGAAGGTTGAGACCTTCAAGAAATAATGGCCACAAGCTAGCAGAGAGCAGATTTAGATTGGACATTAGGAAGAACTTCTTCACAGTTCGAGTGGCCAAGGTCTGGAACGGGTTCCCAAGGGAGGTGGTGCTCTTCCCTACTCTGGGGGTCATCTAGACCCAGGACTCTTTCCTGCCTATGCAGGGGGTCAGACTCAATGATCTATTGAGGTCCCTTCCGACCCTAACATCTATGAATCTATAAGGCAATATTTTACAGTTAGGGTGGCCAAAATCTGGAAGCAACTTCCCAGGAAAGTGGTCCTCGCCCCTACCTTGGGCAAATTCAAGAGGAGGTTGGATGATCACCTGTCTGGGGTCTTGTGAACCCAGAATTCATTCCTACCTGTGGCAGGGGGTCAGGCTAGAAGATCTGTTTAGGTCGCTTCTGACCCTAGCTACTATGAAACTATGAGTGGACAAAAGGGGCGGGGGTGTAGCTCTCTGTCAAGGAAAATTATGCATCCCTGCAAGCTGACATTGGCACGCATGATGGATGACTTGAAACCCTCTGTGTTAAAATCCGTGGGGAACACAGCACAGGGGATACTGTGGTGGGTGTGTACTACAGACCCCTTACCCAGGGTCAAGACCTTGACCAGGAGTTTGCCAGGGAATTGGCTGAGGCTGTGCGCTCCTGGTGTATGGTTGTCATAGGAGACTTTAGCTACCCAGACATCTCATGGGAGGAGCGCTCAGCCAAATCCAAGCGGTTGAACAGCTTTCTCACGCGTGGATGACCTCTATCTGATGCAGGAAGTCTATGGGCCAAGGAGAGGTAAAACGCTGCTCGATCTGGTACTGGCAACTGCGGATGACCTAATCAGTGACCTAACGATCGAAGGGAAGCTGGGTGACAGTGACCATGAGCTGATCACCTTTACCATCCGTTGTAAAGCTGGCAAGTCAGTCAGTAACACAGAAGTCCTCAACTTCAGGAAAGCTGACTTTGACATTCTAAGGAGGCTTGTCAGTGAGGCCCTAAAAGGCCACAACCCAAAGGGGAGGGGAGTTCAAGATGAGTGGTTGCTTCTCAAGGGAGTAATCCTGGATGCACAAGCAAAGTCTGTCCCATCTCGGAGGAAAGGCAGCAAAAGGGCACAACAGCTCTCCATGGAACTAGCAGACCTCCTGCGTCTTAAAAGGAAGACCTACAGAGGATGGAGGACTGGAACCATCACCAAGGAGGAATACTTTGCTCTTGTCTGGACCTCCAGAGAGCAAACCAGGAAAGCCAAACCAGGAAAGCTGCAATGGAACTCCTGCTACCTAGAAATACCAAGGACAATAAAAGGGCCTTTTTTAGATATGTGGGCACCCAGAGGAAAAGCAAGGGCAACGTTGCCCTAAACCAAATGGGATAACTGATGCCCATGAAAAAGCAAACTTGCTTAATCGGTGCTTTTCATCTGTTTTTCACCAGTCCTATGGGATGCCTCTGCCCACTGTGGGTCAGGGAGGTCTGGGTGAGGCAGATTCCTTACCCTCCATAGAGGCTGAGCTTATGAAGGAACACCTTGACAGGCTGGATACCTACAAGTCAGCTGGCCCTGACGGTTTACACCCAAGAGTACTCAAGGAGCTGGCAGGCATCATATCTCAGCCCCTGGCGTGGATCTTTGAGAACTCCTGGTGCTCTGGTGACGTGCCCGAAGATTAGAAGAAGGCCAATGTGGTGCCTATCTTCAAGAAAGGGAGGAAAA
This sequence comes from Caiman crocodilus, assembly GCA_030014935.1. Lineage (NCBI taxonomy): Eukaryota > Metazoa > Chordata > Crocodylia > Alligatoridae > Caiman > Caiman crocodilus. The sequence continues at coordinate 64,317,219 of JAGPOW010000261.1, read as the reverse complement.
TAGATAAGGCAAACTATGGGCTCATCAGACTGACCTCTATCCTAGGGAATGTCTTGGAAGAGATTATCAAAGATGCCATCCTTAACAGACTAGCTGATGGCAATATCCTGAAGGATACCCAGCATGGGTTTGTTGCAGGTAGGTCTTGCTTGACCAATCTCATTTACTTTTATGACCAGGTGACCTATCACCTAGACAAGGGGGAAGAGATTGATGTCATATATCTTGACTTTAAAAAAGCCTTCGATCTGGTATCCCATGATCACCTCTTGGCAAAACTGGCTAACTGTGGCCTCAACCACATCATCATCTGCTGGCTGGGGAATTGGCTCCACGGTAGGACCCAGAGGGTGGTGGTTGATGGAAGTCAATCATCGTGGTGCGCTATGATCTGTGGGATCCCTCAAGGCTCTGTCCTAGGGCCTATACTCTTTAACATCTTCATCAATGATGTACACATTGGTGTCAGAAGCGGGCTGGCCAAGTTCATTGATGACACCAAATTCTGGGGTAAAGCATCCACACTTGAGGACAGGAGGGTGATCCAGGCAGATCTTGACAGGCTCAGAAAATGGGCATATGAGAACCTGATGGTGTTTAACACTGAAAAATGAAAGGTTCTCCACCTTGTGAGGAAAAATTTACAGCATCCTTATAGGCTCAGCAGTGCTATGCTGTTTAGCACCACAGATGAAAGGGACTTAGGGGTCATGATTGACCACAAGATGAACATGAGCCTTCGATGTGATGCTGCAGATAGTAAAGCGAGCAAAACACTGGCCTGCATCCATAGATGCTTCTCAAGCAAATCCCAGGACATCATATTCCCATTGTACTCAGCCTTGGTGAGGCCGCAACTGGAGTACTGTGTCCAGTTCTGGGCTCCACAATTCAAAAAGGATGTGGAGAAGCTTCAGAGAGTGCAGAGGAGAACCACGCACATGATCAGAGGTCAGGAAAACAGACCTTATGATGAGAGGCTGAGAGCCATGGGACTCTCCAGCCTGGAAAAGCACAGGCTCAGGGTCGATCTGGTGTCCACCTATAAGTTTATCAGGGGTGTTCACCAGGATCTGGGGAAACGTTTGTTCACCAGAGCCCCCCAAGGGATGACAAGATTGAACAGTCACAAACTCCGCCACAACCAATTCAGGCTGGACATAAGGAAGAACTTATTTACTGTCTGATCCCCCAAAGTTTGGAATAGACTGCTGGAGGTGGTTCAAGCACCCACTTTGAACACCTTCAAGACACATTTGGATGTTTATCTTGCTGGCATCCTATGATCCCTGCTGACTTCCTGCCCCTGGGGCAGGGGGCTGGACTCGATGATCCTTCAGGGTCCTTTCCAGCCCTAATGTCTATGAAATCCTAGTAATGTCTCTCAGGAAACAGGTAAGAGAGCTACAGGACAAAGTGGTGAGGCTCTGAAGCATCCTTTGCCATGAGGTGTTCATTGATTTGATGCTGGAGAAGACCTCCAGGACTGCGGAGGAAGAACTGCCAGAGGCAGTGCTAGAGAAGAGAGAGGACATGGATTCCCAGGAAGGTGGAAGCTGAAAGCTTGTGACCTCTAGCAGCAAGCAAAAATCTTCATCTCTACCTGCAGCAGTTCATCTGGAGAATAGATATGGAGCCCTAGCAATAGAGGGTGAGAAACACATTCCATTGGTGGAGGATAGGCCAGGCCTCCCCAGGATCAAGGCCACCACCATCAAGAAGAAGCAATGTGCAGTAGTGGTTGGAGGCTCCCTTCTGCAGGGGTGGAGGGATCCATCTGCCAACCTGACCTGTTGTCTTGGGAAGTCTGCTGCTTGTCCAGAGCCTAGATCCAAGATGTCAGAAAGGATTACCAAGACTCATCCAGCCCTCTGACTACTAGCCAATGCTGTTCATCCATATGGGCACCAATAATACTGCTAGGAGATACCCTGACAAAATAAAAAGTGATTACAGGGCTTTGGGTACAAGGGTGAAGGGGACAGGGCCTCTTTCATCCTTCTGATCAGGAGCAGGTGCATCCTGCAGATCAATGCCTGGCTGAGCAAGTGATGTCACCAGCAAGGCTTTGGCTTCTTTGACCATGGGATGAAGTTCCAAGAAGAAGGATTAATAGGAAGAGATGGGATCCACTTGATGAAGAGAGGGAAAAGCATCTTCACAGACAGGTTCAGTAAACTAATGAGGATGGCTTTAAACAAAGTTCACAGGAGGATGGAGACCAAAGCCCTGAGTGGGGAAGTGGGTGACCTAGAGGAAGAGCAAGCAGGAGGAGGAGGGGGAAAGAGGAGAGGTGTTATTATTCTTCCTGAAAAATCAGGGCAATCAACTTGTTTCTTCAGGTGCCTTTACATGAATGCACGGAGCCTGGGAAACAAGCAGGAAGAATTAGACATCCACAGAACTATGACATGATTGGAATAACAGAGACTTAGTGGGATAGCTCACATGACTGGAGCACTGTCATGGGTGAGTGCAAACCATTCAGGAAGGACAAGCAGGGGAGAAGAGGAGGAGGAAGAGTTGCACTTTATGTAAAAGAGCCATATGATTGCTCAGAGCTCCAGTATGAAACTGAAGGTAGGTCTGTGGAAAGTCTCTGGGTTAGGGTCAGAGGAGAGACCATCAAGGGTGATGTTGTGGTGGGGGTCTACTATAGACCCCTAGATCAGAAGGAAGTGGTGGATGAGGTTTTCTTCAAACAGCTAGTGGAAGTTTCCTGATCACAGGCCCTGGTTCTCACCCTGACATCTGCAGCAGGGGGCAATACAGCAGTGCATAGGCAATCCAGCACATTTTTGGAGAGTGCTAGGGACAACTTCCTAGTGCAAGTGCTACAGCAACCAACTAGAGGCCACACTCTTCTTGACCTGCTGCTCACAAACAGGGAAGAATTGGTGGGGAATGTAGTAGTGGATGACAAGTTGGGCAGCAGTGACCATGAGATGATTGAATTCAAGATCCTTAGGAAAAGAAAGATGGAGAGCAGCAGAGTAAGGCCCCTAGACTTCAGAAAAGCAGACTTTGACTCACTCAGGGAACTCATGGGCAGAATCCCCTGGGAAGCCAGTCTAAGGGAGAGAGGAGTCCAGGAGAGCTGGCTGTACTTTAAAGAAGCCTTACTGAGTGTGCGGGAACAAACCACCCCAGTGCGCAGGAAGACTAGCAAGTATGGCAGAAGACCACCTTGGCCTAGAAGGGAACTCTTCAGTTAACTAAATCACAAAAAGAAAGCTTATATGAAGTGGAAACTTGAACAAACAACTAAGAGGAGTATAAGAATATTGTTCAGACATGTAGGAATAAAGTCAGGAAGGCCAAAGTGCAACTGGAGTTGCAGCTAGCAAAAGATGTGAAGAGTAACAATAAGGGTGTCTACAAGTACATTAGTAACAAAAGGAAGATGAGGGAAAGTGCGGGTACTTTACCAAATGGGAGGCAACCTAATGACAGGATGCAGAAAAGGCCGAAGTATCAATGCCTTTTTTTGCCTCAGTCTGCACAGGTAAGGTCAATTCCAAGGCTAATGCACCACGCAGCACTGTTTAGGGAGGAGGTGAGCAGCTAACAGTGGTGAAAGAACAGGCTAGAGACTATTTAGAAAAGCTGGACATATACAAGCCAATGGAACCAGATGGGATGCACCCAAGGGTGCTGAGGAAGTTGGCTGATGTGATTGGAGAGCCACTAGCCATCATCTTTGAAAATTCATGGTGATCAGGAGAGGTCCTGGATGATTGAAAGAATGCAAACATAGTAACCATATTTAAGAAAGGGAAGAAGAAGGATCCAGGGAACTACAGGCCAGTCAGCCTCACCTCAGTCCCCAGAAAAATCATGAAGCAGATTCTCAAGGAATCCATTTCTAAGCACTTGGGAGAGAAGGTGATTAGGACAGCCAGCATGGATTCACCCAGGGCAAGTCAACCCGATTGCCTTCTATAATCAGATGACTATCTCTGTGAATGTGGGGAGACCAGTGGATATAGTGTGCCTTGCTTTTACCAAGGCTTTTGATACTATCTCCAAAAACATTCTTGCATATGCTAACAGCACACAGGGCTGAATTGGTAGGTATGTTGTCAGTATGTCAAAGGAAGTGGCTATTCCCTTCTATTCAGCACTGGGGAGGCCACATCTGGAGTACTGTGTTCAGTTTTGGGCTCCCCACTACAGAAAGGATGTGGACAGATTGGTGAGAGTCCAGCAGAGAGCAATGAAAATGGTGAGGGGGCAGGGGCCCATGGCTTCTGAAAAGAGGCTGAGGGAACTGGACTTATTTAGTGTAAAGAAGAGAAGACTAAGGGGGGATTTAATAGCAGCCTTCAACTACTTCAATGTGGGTTTGAAAGAAGATGGAGCTAGACTGTTCTCAGTGGTGGCAAATGAGAGAACAGGGAACAATGGTCTCATGTTGCAGCAAGGGGAGTTTAGGTTAGTTGTTAGGAAGAATTTTCTCACTAAGAGGCTAGTAAAATATTGGAACAGGTAGCCCAGAGAAGTGGTGGACTCTCAATCCTTGGAGGTTTTGAAGACTCGGCTAGGCAAAGCCTTGGCTGGGATGGTCTTGCTTTGAACAAGGATTGGACTAGGTGACCTCCTCTTACCCTAATCCTAACCCTAACCCCCTTCCAACCCTAATTTTCTATGATTCTAAAACCAGATCCTTAAAGGGCTTGGCTATACCATGCACTTGTATGTTCCAGGGGTAAGTATGTCCCACTCACCTGAATCCACTCGTGTGGCTCTGAGTCAGAAACTTGTTGGTAGGGTTGCTGCTGGCTCTCCCCAGTGTCTGCTCTGGTCTCTGGTGGTTCTGACTGTAGTTGCTGGGGATGAGCTCGGAGAAGTCTAAATGCACGTCCACTGACATGCTCCAAGGCCGGAAGTTCACCATTCGTGCGTATCCCCATTCTCCCTGAAATAAGCAGTTTCCAGTGTACCCAAGCAAAAAGTACTTGAATATTGCTTGCAATTTGCTTAGGTGCCTAAATACTTGTAACTTTCCCTGATATTCCTTTTGTCTGAATCTAAGTAATTTACCCATGGTCACATGAGAAAGGTGTAGTGGAAGAGAAGACTGAATCGGGGTCTCCAAATTCTGAGCTTAATTGCTAACCATGCACCATACATTCTACACTAGTATAATTTTTCTATTTCCCCCATCCTCCCTGCCAGCCCGAAGAAGGAAAGAATGCTAAGGAATGGACTGTCATAACTAGAGGTCTACCTAACTTGAGGAGGTAGCTTGCCAATTTCACAGGCAGATCATGGAGCTGGCCACTAGTTTCATAGGCTTATCATGGTGTCTCCTCCCCCCCATGCTTCTGACTGAGGGTCCCCAATGGCTCTGCCCCTTGTCATTGATTGGCTGGGAGGGCTATCCATTATTCTTCCCTACCCTTCACCACTGATTGGTAGAGAGGGGCAGAGCTGCACAACAGGTAGCCCTAGGAACAAATTAGCAGCAAGGGGTAGGGGTGGCAGCCATCTTGCCTAGTCACCTTCATGCTGGCTCCCTTTTGTGCTGGGCTGGGTGGTCGGGAGGACTGCGGGTTTCCGGGGGAGACGGGGGGGAGCATTTTATTTTTAGTAAGGTTTATTTGGTTTTAGTTTGGGGTTTTTTTTCTGTGGATTTGGGATTTCCACAAAATCATGATTTGAATAGGTCCTAGTTGTAACAAGCAGGGGGAATTTGCATCAGATAAAAAGGGTCTGTATACTCCTCTTATTATGACTTTCTGACTAATCTGTGTTAAAAGAAGGATATTTTTGTGATAGACTGCTTTCGCGCTAATCTTATTTTAAGGAGTGTAACATAATTGGGATGTATTTTGGTCTTTTCGCATACTTTTCTTAAAACCAGACAAAAAGGAAATCTGTTGTTTTTCATTTTATAGTTAGCACTTTGTCTGTCAGCTTGATATGGGAACAGACATGGTACAGCTCATTCATTTTTACACAGATAGCATTCTTAAAGGATCACAAAACAATGATTCTCCAATTATGAAGCACAACTTGATTGGCTGACTTATAATATATGGCTAAAATGTTTTTGAATAATTATGTATAGACAATAGTTTCTGCATGCCTGCTTTACAAGACTTACTCATAGGATTGGAGGCATCATCTAAATCATCCCCCAAAATACACAGCAATTAATGTTATTACTTTTTTATGATTATTATTACAACTTTGAAAACTCCAGGAACTGGAGCAGGAGTAAAACAGAACTTGCCTGCCTGCAAGGCATTAGAGGACACTACTGGTCACAGAAAAATAAAGCTAGTTTTGATTATTTATATGCTGTATCTCTGAAGCAGGCTAGCAGAATAGCACACATTTCTGAAGAAAGTGAAATTTGCTAGTTTTATCAGTTGATTGTTAGCAAAGCCTAAGGGTGTTGTGAGATGTTACTTTTCCCATCTGTTATATGCTCTTAAGATGGAAATGTCCATGTTTTAAGGTAGGAAAAAAGAAGTGAAGTGCCCCGTGAGTGTCTCCGAAGTTGTACCTCTTCGGGCAAGGATAATCTCCATCTGCTGTTAGGTAGCCCATGTTGCAATGACATCAGTCTGCTCCATGGTTCCAATGCCAGAAATTTGCAGTCTTCCAGTATCCCAGGATGCACCACTACCAGTTCCCCCTCTCCCGCAAATGTGGATGATCTGTCATCCAAAACACTATTGCTCTGGACTGACAGAAAGCTGGGGAGAGCCAGGCAGCCTTGGGAAAGTAGGGAGTTGAGAGTGCAGCGGGAAGAGGGCTGGTGAGTTGGGAGCTGCCAGGGAGCCATGGTGGGGAGGGGCAGCAGGTGAGCAGGGAGCCGCTGGAGAGCCAGGCTTGGTGACAAACTTGGCAGCTCCTGCCCATAACTCTAGTTGCCAGTCCTCTAGCAGCAAGTCAGAGCTATAAGCATGTTAGAAAGGGTATTAATCTTTAATGTGTGACTGCTCACAGCATGTGCTAACTTTAATGCTGCCTAATATTCCTTAGACTTAGCACATGCAAAGTGTAACATGTAATAACACCCCAAGAGTCAGACTTGTAATATGCTGAACACTTTTGTCTTGGATCCATCAGAGCATTCAAGCACACTAAGTAAATGAACAGCCTTACTGAAATCAAGGAGGGTATTCAAGTACTTTGTTAAGCGCATGCTTAAGTGCTTTGATGAAACAGCCACAGTATTCAGCACATGATAAGACTGTGTCCTATAGCATAACTGCCACACTCTCCTATCATTCCACTCAAACTCTCAGCCTGATCTGCAAAATGCAATAAAAGAAAATAGGCATAAATTCATACACACTGGTAAGGTCAAGAGGAATTCTGCAATGTCACACAATTCATTAAAAAGCAACCCTGACATTTGAAAAATGGATAAAGTTCAGTGATTATATTTTTTGCTGTTTTATCTGTGAGATCTCGAGTTGTTTTTTTTGTGAGCTTGAAATGTCAAAAACATTAGGCAGGTTTCCCAATAACCAAGAGCAAAAAATTAGCCTGTTCACAGTTCACAGTTCGCTGTTTATTGCTTCCATGTGTGCAGTCTTTCATAGAAGCAGGGAAGTTTCTTTGGTTTTGATTTGAATGATGTCTGCTTAGACTTCTCATACTTAAACCCCATACTTAAGCATCGATTTAAAAAAAATTAAGAAGTGTGTGCGTGTAAAAGAGGGGGAAAGACTGTAAAAGGGGAAAGATTTGAATAGTTGCAAGAGCATGGAGTGTGAAATATACTCCTCTGCAATATTTCATTAAGACAAATAGATGAACTGTCACTGAAAATGAGTCACTTCAGTACATACATTCATCACAGTGTATGATTTATAGCTTACCAGGGCAATGCACTTTTTAAAATGCAGTTCTGTAAACCTTTTAATGTCATCCTTTATACAGACTAGCATTCTTCCCCAGAGAGCCATTTCTCTCCCACAGTAACTCCTCTAGAACATGGTGGGATTTGCTTATCTCCTTCAGAGCCACAGTATGATGCTTAGCAGTAGGGTTGTGTGAAGCTTCAGGTGGTAATTCGATTTGGAGGAGATTTGGCCTGAGTTGGTGGCTGAATCTCTGAATCCAAATCAGATCAGGGGACCAATTAAATGGTCCAAAACAATTCAAAGCTCTCTGAAACTTCAGAAAAGATTCGGAGACCTTTGATTCAGGCAGTGCCCAGTGGCTGCAGCAGGGATCTACAGCCGACTTTGAGCTGGTAAGTACTAGGGGCAGGGGAGAGGGGACCATGGGGGGATCCCTGACAGTTCCAAACCCCGCTTGCTCCCCCAGCCCCTCCACAGATGCCCTGCCCACTCCAGCTCCCAGCATTTAAAAATAAAGCCCCAGTGCTCATCAGGTGCTGCCAGCAATCTCTGCTGCCCCTCACTGACCCATGCTGCAGGGGGGGCTTTGCACGATCCCCTGACCCCCCCCCGACTCCTGCAGCCCTCCCATGGGTGTCCTGCCCGGGCCAGCTCTGGCCTTTTAAGAAACCCCCCCCCACCATTCCTGCAGTGGCCTCAGGGCTTTGGGGGGCTTGTGCAGAGCCTCCCATGTGGTGTAGGGCAGTGGGGATCTGCCCCCCACTGACAGGAACTGGTGAGTCTGGGAGTTTTTTTGTTATTGTTTTTTCTTAAAGGGCCAGAGCTGCGGCAGGCAGGGCAGTTATGGAGTGGGGGTGGACTGTGGCATCAGGGGAGAGTCAAGGGGTTCATGCAAAGCCCCCCCATGCAGTGTGGGGCAGTGGGGGGGCAGCAGGGATTCTCCCCCTACCCAGCAGAACCTGCTGAGCTGGGGCTTTTTTTTAACAAGTGCCAGGAGCTGGGGCGGGAGGGACAGTCATTGCTGGGCTGAGGAGGATGGGTCTGCCTGATTCGGAGTTTTGGAGTTTCGGCAGGAGATGAATCTCTGAAACAGATTCAGCAGAATCGATTCAGGACAGTGATTCAAATCACCAAATCAAATCACTGTCCCTCGAATCAGCCGAATCCTAAGTGAATACTAGCCACTTCTCACAGGCCTACTTAGCAGTAAACTGTTGTTGACTCAGCCTGCAGCCATATCTATGTGAGTAGATCCTTATGCCCACATCAAGCTCTGCTGAAGTCTATATTCTGTGCAGGTGCATGGCTCTACCTATACAATTTCAATTAAAAGATCAGGCTATAATTCCTGGAGTAGTAGAAAGTGTCTGTCCTAATCATAGAGCCTAATCCAAAGCTCACTGAAGTTAGTGGGAACCTTTACATTCAGTCTCCTAGGGTTTGGATTAGACAATTAAAGGCCTTAATCCTGAAGTGAACTTTCTGGGGACAACATGGAACCGATGGCTTCATTACAGCTACTCACACTCATGCTTGATACTAGCATTAGTTTCTTATGTAGCAGATGGAGTTTTTTATTTTCAGATGTAATAGAAAGAAATGTCATGGATACAAACAAAACATCAGATTCAAATACCCACGAACATGTGATAAACTTTGTTCTGGGTCCAAGCTTTGTAGCTTGCTCAGGCCCACCTACAGCAAAAACAGATGATAGTACTTAATATCTGAGATGGGGGAAATGAGTCATGTTAACTGCCTCCATTGTAGGTGAAATATTTGAAGGATTAATCAAAAATTTCTGAATAAGTTTTATTTTTATAACCTGACCTCCTGTGAAGTTTTGTGCATTGTGTAAAAATAAAAAATCATTCATTCCACTGTGTCAGGAGACTGCATGAAGGAAATCTCACTACTGCTATGTAATGGTTGGTATTTAGACTGATGAGTTGCACACGATAGATCTGTGAATATTGCAAACTGAGGGCTCTTTCCCACTTTCATTTGGTGGGTAGAATCAGGCGCCAAAACAGCTGAGAATAAATTGGGGAGGAGATAATTATCTAAGTCTAGCTATTAGTACTGGGGCCCTGATCTGGCTAGAACTCATATACAGGCACGCTCCATATCCACATATTTTTCAGTTCAGGATCAGAGACTATCATGTCCAGTTGTGTACCTAGGGGTGCCAGCCCCAGTCATCAATTTAGAAGGTGCACAAGAATGGGAGCCACTAACCAACGTCACAGCTGCCACTGCCATACATGATGCAGAAATTGATTGTTACACCTCTAGCCATTTACCTATATTTTTGATCATCACGTGAGAGATTCTTCACTTCCTTTCCTAATCTATATGTAGTGTTCTTGAGAACTTTTAAAAAGTTCCTATGATTTACCACACAAACAACTGCATTTCATAAATGAATAACATCATTAAACTGCTCCTAAATTGGTATAAATTCTGGAGATAGAATTGAACTAATGTATGGCAGCATGAGCATCTAATCCATAGTTTATAAGGTGTATTCTTGTAATATCAGATGGAAAGGGAAAGTGTGTATCCTAATCATAGAGCCTGAATGGAGAGAATATATATATATAACCATTCATTATCATTCCCTTGCTATGCTCCCAGTTGATTACAGCTTGTTTATATAAATCTAAAAACACTGTAGGGAGTGTGAACTGTTTTCTGTTTCTCAAAAAGCAGTGTCACAGCTGGAGTAAACTAAAAAACTCACCTCACATGTTGTTATGTTGGCCTATGAAATTTGCCTAAATTGATGGCTACTTTCATTTTGTTCCAGCTCTATAATATCCATACATCTTACAAGTGCATCAAATATAATTTTTTTACTGTGAAAGCTAAGCCTCTCAGCAGTTATCCAAAACTACCAATTAGGTATTTGACTTAAATGACATGGCATGTGATGACCTGATAAGCCTCTTACACAGACTTCAGAAGGCCAGTGCACTGAGGACTATTACTACTAAAGTTTTTCTGTTTATATGCCATTTAACATTCCTTGAGATATCGCACATCTAAAATACACTCCCTGTGAGACTCACTAGCTCTTAGCTTTTACTTGTTTCTTGACAAGGAGAAAATAGTGTAGTTTTACTACTGCAAAGAAGGAAGAGAGCCCAGAACAGGTCAGAATGTTTCTGATGCTATGGATTCCTTTTTGAAATTTCTGGGCTTATCTTATGAGTCATGTGTAGATATTTAGATACTTAATTGTGCTGATATTGCACAGCACTTTTGTGACACCTTGGATGAGAATCGGTGATCTAAAGTGTACAGATAAATTTAGACATATGTATTGAACTAAAAAATGTTTATGCCATAGGGTACCAACTTTACATTTCTAATAGATGCAAACTTCCAGCAGGTGCCCTTTCTTTAAAACTAAATGAAAATAGTCACTGCAAGACACGGTCCCTAGTGAAAACATGGATCCGACTCTCCCGAAACTGTAGTGAAATTAATAACCAAATCTAAACACTGTACCTCCCAAGCTCCAAATCCAAATGGTTAGGTCAGGCCCATCTCTGATTTTCAGTGATCCTGAATAAACAAACCACATCTTGTCAAGTACATACTTAAGTATATGTTCAATTTTAAGCTCATACTTAAGTCTATTTTTAGAGTATGTTTAGAGCTTTGCTGAATAGGGATTGATATGAACTAGCTAATAATTTCAAATTAGGCTTAGTAAGGCAGAAGGGGAAAGAAGAGAAGAGCCTTTCTGGTTGCTCTATTCGTCCTTGTCTTTGTCTCTTTTTTTTAGCTACAATAAGCTATAAAAATCCTATTTACTGTTCCCAAGCATCCATCTGGACCAGCTATAAGTTCCTAGTGAGTTTTTGCTAATATAATGGTGCCTGGTTGACACAACGTCAGAGGATACTAGAAATTGAAGAATGTTGTCCATGAATTTCTGTACCAGTTTGGGGCCATCTAAGATGTATTTAGAAAGAAGCTGGATTTTTCATCATTTTATTTGCAGGTCACCTTGTTAAATAGTAGCTCCTTCATTCTAAAATCATAGAAATATGTCAGAAAGTGACCTCAAGAGATTATCTAGTCCTACCCTGTGCGTTGAGGCAAGATCAATTATCAGTGTTTTGAAAGTACTGTGAGTTAAATGCTAGATTTCAGAGACAAGTAAAATGCAAATAAAGTAAATTAATTAAACCATTGTGGCTTGAAAAGCTCTTTAGTCTTTAATGTAGTGGTTTGCAAAGATCTGCATAACTCACATAAAATAAGTTCCTAACTGACTATCAGGCTGTAGCCCTAGGAAAGCCCACATCATTAACAAACTGGAAGAACTTGGCTAGTTTATCTATATTAATTGACTATCCAGATAAAATACTAGCTCTAGTATGAAAATGGAGAAGACTAGAAATCTATCTATGTTTTATTTTTTAAAAGATTTGGAATGCAAAGAAATATTGCATTTATTCATGGAAAAAGATGTAGATCTTGAGTTTCATGCCATATCCATGACTGATAAAATTTAGGACAAGGAATTCCAGGTAAAATTTCCCCTTTATTTATCAGTACAGATTTTGATTTCTTGCACAAATTAGCTCTGCTCAGAAATAATGGAGAGCAGGGACTCATCCCGAGACACCCAGCCCTGGTATAAGTTGTGATTGCAAAGGAGCAACTTTCATGCCACTGGCATGTCATCCTTGAGAAACTTTATGCACATATAAAATTGGGAGTAGCAGAGCTCCACTCCACCAAGCTCTTTTCTCTCCCTATATCAAATGTTTCTGTCATCAGATGAACTCTGACACATTCTCTTAGTCCAGTTACATCAGGAAGGTGAGCGGGTTAGCTGACAGAGAAGTGACATGCTTCTGTAAGCTACCTGTTATCTGAAAATATGCTTGTACAAAGAGAATTCTCCATTGGCCATGTACAGTCAGCTCCACCCTTTGAGCTTCCTGTTTGAAGCAGAATTGGACTAGTTCTGCCTTTAGAAATTGTGCCCATAAGTTGTACAAGTATTCTCCTCTCTGCTCTGCTGTTTGGATTTTGCTTTACTTTTTACTCCTGACATTTTATTGCTTATATATATGGAAAGAGGTTTTTCTTTCTCATCACTGTATGATAAATTGCAAATTGTAAATTTTCTTGCATTAGATGTGAAGTGGGAGACAATTTTGCTGTCTACATGCTGGTGCATAATTTGACACAGTTAAAGCACTAACTGTTCCTTGCCATTAGTGGTAAGGTATGCTATCAGTCTGACATAGAATGAAAATGTGAGTGTGCGTATTATATAAGCTGAAAACAAAAGATTAGTGTGGGCCTGATATAGAAATGGAGGGAATATTTAATAGGTCTGATTTGTTAATTATATTCTGGCCCTAAGGCCAGTGTCTTCTGCCAATTTAGAGCCATTCTAGTGCAAGAAGACACTTTTTTAGCAAACATCCAAGATGGGAACCCTTGTACAGCTTCTGTTGGCAGCTTCATAAGAAGGAGGCATAGTCTTAAGCAGCAGGCACAGCCTGTACTGCCCCAGAACTGCATCAGTCCTCTGCATTTTTGTCACCCATTGACCATTTTATCCACCAGCCTGAAGCAGTCCCAGCAGAGTTCTAAATTCTGCACATGCATCTGAATAATGGAAACCACCACCAAAGTGTGGTACCTAATATTCGTGTCCCACAGTGTATACAGATTATGATTCTGTTCAGTTACATTGCTCTTGATATCCTACCCCTTTTGTTTTGGAAAGCATGTGTAAAAGTGACTAAATTAAACCCAGGTGACCTTTTTTTCAGCAAATGGGGGAAAAATGCAGTTTTGGGGGGTGTAAAACTATTTGTGAATTTGGGGAAAATTCACCTAATAGGTTTGCTTGAAAAAATGTGGAAAAACACGTCTAAAGAGCAGATCATCAAGTCCGACCCCCTGCCATGGCAGGAAAGAGTACTGGGGTCAAACGACCCCAGCAAGGTGTTCATCCAGCCTCCTTTTAAAGACCCCCAGGATAGGAGCCAGCACCACTTCTCTTGGAAGTTGGTTCCAGTACACACCATGTAATTTGCCCTTTCATGTACTGCAACTGCATGTCTGGTTGCATGAGTGGGATTTCCCAATGTTTTAAAAATCTTTTCAGTGCATTAAAGTAAAACTGCTTAGACATAGTTTAGTTTGGTTCACCTCAAATTAAAGCATTGCCGATGTCTATGGGTTCATTGTGTGCAAACACAAAGGCACTCAGATGTGTAATTACCCTTTTTTCCACCAGGTGACACTGCACCATTTTTATAGTTCAGGCCTTTGTCCACTAGATGCCACATCACATTGCTGGTGCTATTATTACTTTTATTTTTTTGACCCCTCCTCATTCCACTGTCCTGCACTGCTGCCAGGCGCCCCTGCTCCCACAGCTACGTGCAGTCAGGGCATGGGTTAGGGGTCCCCGGCGGGGTGGGAGGGGAAACTCATCTCGCTGTCCTGCACCACTACCTGGCCCCCCTGCTCCCACAGCTGTGTGTTTGCAGGGCACAGTGTGGGGGGTGCCCAGTCCACCCACTCCCACCCCAATCTGCCATGCTGTTGCTGCTCACCTTTGGCATTCCCTGGGGTTCGAACTTCTCTGCTGTTTCATATGAGGATACAAAAGACAGAAGGCAGATCATTCATTCTCTTTTATAGAATTAACTTTTTAAGGTTTTATTCACCTGTTTTTCATTAGTAAACACATGAGTAACATAGTTACATTTGTAGAAATCCAAGCATTCACAAAATAGCACATGCATATAACTAACATTTCTTTAAAGCCACATATTGTTCTACATTGATATTTGTATAACTTAATAGCGTAGTCCCGACTGAGATGGAATAGTTATAAGATTTTAACTTAAGCAACAAAGACTTATTTTTGTAATTGAAAATTTAAAATGTATGGTGGTCAAGTGCTAAATGTTTAGGATCTTTGATAGTCAGGTTTTTTACTTCTGAGAGTCACCTATATTTTTATGTAGTGTTGCATTGTATTTTTCTGTTTGTGGTTTTGTTTTTGTGGGATTTGTGTTTTTGCATTTGTTTCTTACATTGTGATTGTGGCGGGCCAGTAGGGGGCGCTCCCGTTTTGAGCCGCCCACCTCCCTGCGCCCGACCACCTTCCAGGCTCCGAGTGCCTCCCTTGGGGTGCC
>JAGPOW010000261.1:64288210-64302106 GCA_030014935.1 Caiman crocodilus | reverse complement strand
CCCAAGCATCCCTTGGTCACCTCACCTGAGCGCGGCCCTCTGGGTCGCGTAGTTTTCCCCCAGGTGAGGACAGCATCCTCTTCCGGGCCTCTGTCATGTTGAAATCCCTGCCCTGGGGGGTTTACCAGCAGCCTCTCAGGCTGGCACAGCGAGAGGTTTGTGGAGAGGGGCACCCAAGGTGGCAATTCTGCCACAGTGATCAAGCACTAGTTGGTTTTTTCAACAGCACCTTCACATTGCAAGTATTTCACCTTGCATTTTTTTATTTGTGTCTCTGGGTTTGTGTTTTTTGTGTTTCTGTGTCTGCGTTTTATGTGTTTGTTTTCTGGATTTCTTTGTGTTTGTGTGTTTGCATGCTTTGTTTGCTTGTGTTTGCTTTCTTGTATGCTTTGTGAATGCTTATTTATAGCAATAGTTGCTTGGTCAGAATGTAGGAAAAGGTGCTCTACATTAATGCACCCAAGGAAGGAAGGAAAGAGGGCACTCTCCACTCCCCCCGCCTCAGGTGCTGACACCCAGCAGCCAGTAGGAAAAAGGGCAGTTGCCCACCACCCGGGTTGGTGACACCCACTACCCTGAACACTGACCATAGCAGGCAATAGGAAATAGGCAACAGTCGCCCACCACCCTCATCAAAATGTATAAAATGAGAGTTTTCACTTTTCATTTCAGGAAGGCATTTTTCATTTACAAAATCGACCTCACCTTTAAATAAATAAATGTTCCATTTTTTTTGCTCAGAGAAAAAGTTTCAGGTTGACCCAAAATAAAGTTTTTCAGTTTGCTAAACTGTAAACCCCCTTATCTGCCTAGCCACAAACTCCAGTGGAAGGGACAAGCCAGCCAGCAGAGAATATCGGTATTTACTGATCAGGCCTTTTCAGTTAAGAAATCCCTATGCAATGCTGTATTTCAGGATACAGTCTGCTAATCTCCTGCTTTACAGGCTGCAAATTTGTAACCAATAAATTATACAACAGAAGTCAGAGGAATTTCATTCTGTGGGCAGAATTGGAAACAAAATGACTACAACTTCTTTCCTCTTCCTGGGTAATAAATGAACTGGTGGTTTATTTTATTTTCATCTAATATGACTGCTTTCATTATTAGGTACATCTTGAAATAATCATTTTCCAGAACCTCTCTAGTAAGAGCTGGTAGATGATTGATTTTCAGTGTAAGTCACTAATTTTTGTCCTGTTAAGACATGGTAAGATAATTCACATATAACGCTGAATTCTTCTTCATATAACAATGAAGGCCATGTCAACTAAGAATGACAAGAGAATGTTTAAATTGTATTCCATTTTACATTATTATGTCTAAGTGAAATTTTTCCTGAGTTGACATTAGACTGCCCAAAGGTATAAATTTCATCTCTTTACAGCTAAAAAAATTAAATCGATCAAATGATTATATCAACAGGTGATAACTGAACATTCATTTTTATATTGAATTGAAGCAAACATGAGATTATAAAACATTAAAAATCATATAATCCAAAACACTACACGTGCACTTTATATTCTTTTAAAAATGTTAATAATACAAATTAAAGTACAAAAATCAGCATTTGGAAGTCAGGAAAAGGTATATCAAGACTGGGAATTCACTCCACATTCTTCAACCTTTTGTTTAGTTTTGCTGTGTGGTCTCTCTATACACTGTCATAAGTTTTACTTTGATTTTCTTGTCTATTGTTTATGATACGATATGTCATGTAGCCATATATATATATTTAGCATAGTATATAATAACATCAATAGCAGAAGATACTGGGGTATTAAAGCTGAAAGTATGTTGTGTTATTAGAATAGAACTGTTCACTTACAGGTAGTTAATTTACTATTTTTCAAAGCAAGATATGATAACAATATTCCAAGACAGATTGCTTACAAAAGAAAGAAAAAATGGGAGAGAGAAATCTTTACAATTGTAATATTTTTATGTCAGTTTGGTATATTTCATTTGCATAAATACATTTCATAGTGTGATACATGGCAATAGCAAATATCTTGATATGGGTCTGTCAGGAAGTGCCTTGGATGTCTTCTGTTCTTATTTAAATTGCCTGAAGTATAAACCACTGCAATGTTCTTTGCTTCACTGGTCCGATGGTTTTTTTTTTTCGTGAGTATCCATTTTGAAGGTTTTGTTCTTTCTTTTAAAGTTGTTTTTTTCTATACTTATCCTCTTCTTCCTTTGACTGGATAGTTTTTATCACTTTGTGCTGATGGCGCACAACATGATTTTAGCTTGTGACATCTTTGATCAGGAAGCGTCTTCTTTTGTAGTTATCTAAGTCATGTCCCACAAAGAACATGTTCACAGTTCAAACCAGAAGCACTGTTCCTGAAGGAAGAATGAGTTATTAAATGGAGCATCATTGAGTAAATTGATATGAATGTCTGCCATCCATTCACGCTCTGAGGGGAAAAAGAAAAAATCTAGGTGATTATTTCTGAGCATGAACTTGCTTTACAATCACAGATGCAGTTCAAACAATTTTTAAAATTACTGTCATAATGGTATACTGCATTACTTTTACTCTGCTTTTGGTCTCAGGTGAAATTCATAATTTCATTTATTTTTCACCCAGAAGTCAAGCTGCAAAATATATAAATATTAAAATATTCCAATTAACTTAATCTGTACAAAAAGTTTGATCATCTTTCACCCAACTCTTAAAAAATGCTCTCCCATTCTGGAAAAATGGATTTTTAAAATTGTTCTTCTCTCCTTGATTGTATAGTACCTTAGTAATACCCCTTTGTATTTGGCTGAGTTAAGCTTTGATTGTTGTCCAGCTCATTCACTTTGACCTGCCAACACAGGCTTTTTGTCTTTTTGAGCATTTAGTCTCTGTTCTGCTGATGCCAGAGTTCAGGTTACTTTGCTCCACATTGTGAAATCATTTTCTTCAGATGCTGTAAGTCATTGATCCTTGTGGACACCTCAGGTCAAAAGTGTTTCTTTCTTTCTAACAATATACTCTTCTTGCCTGTCTATTGTAAATCATATTGAAACACACTCAATAAAAATGTGATATTCACTTATTTCTTAGTGACTATAGGGTGTCTTTCATTAAAGAATGGGTGTTTGATTAAATAATGTATTATGCCTGGAAATCCAAAGCCTTGGTGCTATATAGAGTGAGGGTGTTAAATATTGCCCATGGAGGGGATCTGCCCTGCTGGGGTCATTTTGTCCCTCAGGAGGTGTGTCTATATTAGGTGCTTTACTGCAAAGTAGTGTAGTTTACTGAGCAGGAAGTATGTGCATCTACACATGCACCTGCTTACTGCACAGTAAAACTCACCAATCGTAAATTTGCTACCTGCAAATGCAAACAGCAAATTTTCTTGTGATTAGTAATGGCACAGTAGTGCTTGTGTAGATGCAAAACTGCTCCCAGTCAGCCAGCCACCAATGGGTGGGAGATTGCTCCCTGCCTCTGAGAACTGCCTGCTGCCAGGGTGGTCTCCACCAACAGAGCCTGGGTGGGGACTATGTCCCCCTGCCCCAGAAGCAGGGAGCTCCAAGCCTCCCACTCCAAGATTGTGATCCAGGAGTTGGGGTGGGGACATCCTTATCTCCTAGTCCCCACTTCACCATTGCAACCAGGGAGTGGGGGGATGTGAGACCCTTATCTTCTAGCAAGCGCCAGATACATGGTTGCAGAGCCAGTGCTGTGAGATTATTTCCCAGCACCAGCTACATGGTCATGGGGCCAGCACTGAGAGACCCTTGTCTCCCAGTGCTAGCTCCGCGATCCTGGGGCCAGCAGTGGGAGACCCAAGCCTGCTCTCTGCCCAGCTCCACATCCATGGAGATGAGTGCATAACAAGCTTCCCAGACTGTTCCCTGCCTAGCTGCATGCTCACAGAGTTGAGTGGGAAACAGGGTTCCCAGCCTTCACCCCACGTTCACAGAGTGGGGGCTGGAAACGGTCCTAGTATGGGACAGGTCCCAGCCCTGTGTCCTAATTGGGTGATTGAGGCATGGGGCTTTGATAGGTTCCAAACTCCTGCCTGATCTGCTGGTGGGGCAGCTAGCAGTGAGCTGGGACCTGCCCCTCCCCTGCAGCTCTTTCCAAGTCCCCTGCCCCTCTTCAGGCAGCCAGGGCCAGGAGCTCCCTGCTGCTGGGGCAGGGGGACACTGTCTCTGGGCAGTAGGCAGCCCCTCAGGGGCAGGGGGCAGTGTCTCCTGACCTGGTGCTCACTGCCAGTCCCTGAGCTAGCATCCAAGGGAAGCCTAGAGCTCCCCCTGGTGATGGCAGGGGCCCTTTCAGGGCCCTAGGAAATGAGAACAGTTTGCTGCCATTAGCAGAAAATCTCCCCTATCCCTGCATGTGTAGACACATGTCATGAGCAGTTTACTCGCAAGTAAACTGATCCTGGATTAAATCTGTATGTAGACACACCCAGGGATTCTTATGGCCTGGGCCACCCACATTTGCAGGCCAGATATAGCCCACAAGAGCTCGTTGCCACTGCCACTGCAGGCATCTGGCTGCTGTGTTTAATCCTGGCAGCTGCTAGAGCTGCTGTTTCACTGGCACCAGAACCCAGGGAGTTAACAGCTTGCCTCCCTTGCTGTCTCCTCCTCCCCAACACTACCCCTTGCACAGAAATTGGGTTTTTAGTCACCGTGTATGACAAAGATCAACAGTGTGTGTAGGGCGGGGGAGGGAGGGGGAGAAAAGGAAGGGAAATGGCAAGCAAGCCATGCTGAAGCAGTGGTGCCGGTAGCTGCAGGGATTAATGGCACTGCTTGAGAATTGTCCAGCCTGTGGGAAGCCTCACAGTTTGCATCTAGCCCTTTGGATTACTCATGGTTTGTATTTGGCTTATGGGAACAAACAAATTTGACAGTCTTGCTATACAGACTTACACCTAGGCTTAACTTCCCACCTTGGAAATAAGCCTACTGAATTTAAGAGCCTGATTAAGTGCGTATGATCTGTGCATAAATAAACCTCCATAGATGTACTGCCAGAAAACCATCAGGTACGATATCTGCTTATTCTACAAGGGTTTGCATATGCTGCAGAATTTAGGTTGAAGTTTCCCCACAAGAAGTCTAGTTGTGAATAACCGACATTTCTTTTAATCTTTTACGTGCCACTTTTCATATCAGGGTAGTTGTTTGTTTTCTGGGAATTCTGAGGAAGAAGTAAATAGGGGATTTTAAATTTTTTTGTATGGTTGGTATGTTTGAAAATGTTTTTCAGCACATCAAAAATCCAAGATAAATTGACCTGCACACTCCAGATTTCATTTGGTGGCCTTGCTGGGGAAGACACTTTTTTTTCTTTTATATGTATATATTTGTGATAAGAAAAGGTTGATTAATGAACTAATTGCAAAGATAAACTATAAAGAGTTTTGGATGAGTCATACATTGCCTACAGTACTGTCAAACTTGATTCCTATAGACCAGATCTGGCCCATGGAGCCATGTTATGTGGCCTAATAGACAGGTAGAGCATGTCTACACATGCAAGCATGTGTACTTGCAGCAGCTCAAATAGAAGCAATGCAAACTTGAGCCGGGGCTTTTTGCCTCAGTGCACATGCTCAGACGTGCACTTCGTTGTGGAGCAAATTGTGGCACTTAGAGCAAAATAATCCTGCCTGGCTCCTCCCAGATCTACAGCCAGGGGGAGCTACAGCCAGAGGCCAGCATGTGTGCTGTCCCCAGCAGTATAAAAAGCTGTCCTGTCCTGGCCGCATCAGTACAAAATGCTGCCTTGGCAAGTAGCTTCAGGGCTACTCACTCTCAGGAGCTTCTGGGGCCCAGCCAGTTGGTACCTGGAAACATTACCCCTTGTGCCAGCTGGACTACTGAAGCAGCCCAGAGAGTTCCCTGCACTCTACCCACTGCAGCAGTCTGGAAGTGGGGGCTGCTGCCTGGCTGTATCTTGCTGCGCACCTGCCAGACCCAGATGAGGCATCTGTCCCTCTGGGCCAGCTGCTGGTGGGCTGTGGCTGCAGAGTTGGCCTTTGTGCAGCACTACTGCCATGTGTGCCCCCTGCCCAGCCATCAATTGGCAAAGAGATCGGCTACAGCCAGCTGGGTCCAAGGTGCTAGCTCTGAGCAGGCAGGGTCCTGTTACTGGCCTCCCTAGCAGGAATTCTGGTATTCCCTATTGGAGAATTAAAAAATCCTTGCTAAAAATAATCCCAAAATCACTCTGTAAAATACCTGCAAACCCATGTTCCTCCACAATTAGAACAAAAGACCATGAGAAAGAGAGAGAGTGATACAAAGAGACAGCAATCAGTTGGGAAATGTTTTATTGATATATCTACAGTGTTAAAACAATTGGGAATACTACCAGTGTCTCTATCATAATAATAAAGTGAACTCTAAATACGACTCATGAATACATAAATATATATTTTGCTGCCTCCTACAGGGGTATGACCCCCAACAGGGGCTACACCTCCCCCAAGGGACTATGAGGTATCTCAAAGGGGTTTGAGATACTGAAAGAGCAGGTGTGGGCTCATCTGGACACACCCATAGACTGGTGGGGAATTCAGGGGTGGAAAAAGCAAGGAGAAGTCCGCCAACTAAATCCATGGCACAGGGCCCCAGTGAGCATGTGTATTTGGGAGGGGTAAACAACATCTTCCTTAACACCCACCACTGCCACATTCATATCCAGTCTATGAGAAGCCCTGAAGTCTGGATTCAGCGCTGAGAGAGGGGAAACATCTCTGGCCTGCATCAAAGTAGTAAACAAATTAAGTCAGTGGTCATGTGCTTAAATCCCATTAATGTTCCCTCAAGTGAGGGAAGAGACACAGCCCCAAGAAAACACCTGATTTTGTGACAGAACAAATGAGATTCAAGCATGGTTCCACTGCTCTATGAAGTCCAAGAAGCCTAGCAAACATGACCCGGGGTGCCTCTAAGTATAAAGGTGACAAGGGAACAGAACTAGGCCTTGATATTGTGGCTCACACCTGAGTGTGCCTCCTGAGCTGAGCTTCTATCTCTTGGTCAGATTAGTGACATTTCAACCAATATTAGGAAATGGTTGATGAGAAGGTCATGAGAATTGTTTCTAGCCATGGATTAGGTGAACAAACAGAAATATATAGATATGATGAAAATGAAGCGTTTCTGGAAGAACTAAAACCAGGGCTGCAACTTGATACACTCTAAATGGATGTGGACAAGGCTTCTTACTGAAGAGTGGGTAAATATTTGGGGACCCAGTGAACTGTATCTACCAGGCAGCCATATTTGTGCCTCTGAGGATTCACCAACTGATACCTGGCAGAACAAGGCACTAGGGTGGAGCATTACCTGAGCCACTGGGCCATGTCTAGATGAGCATAGTTGGGAGTTATGTTGTGCCACAGACATGTCTGCAGTACCACATACTGCACATTCAGTTGTTCTCTGCACTGCAAGGGAGCACCACAGAGTTTTTTTGACCCCTGAATATCTAGGGGTCAAAAAACCCATGGAGGAAAAAAAGCAGTGTGGCAAAAGCAAAGGCAGTGGAAGCAGCTCAAACCTGGAGCTACACTGCAGCTGCCAGCCAGGCTCCATGCAGCAGAATCACTGCTGCTGCAGCACCAGGATCCCAGGTAGACTGCTGGGGTCAGACCAGTTCTGGCCACAGCCTCCTCTACTACCCCTGGGCCAACTTGCCACATGCCAGAGCGTACATAGCACAGTTGTTCCCTGGGGACAAATAGTTGTCCCACGAGACCCAAATATCCATGTCACATGTGGATGTAGCCCTAGAGTCCTTACCTTGCAAAGGAAGTACAAGGATCCATACTTTATTATCAGGGTAGAACATGAGAGTAAGGAAGTTCTTGGTTTTTGGGGGGGATTTAAGTGGGGGCCAACTGTTTAAGTGGGTGGCAACTGTTAATCTTTCTGGATCATGGTGTATACGTGAGAGGTCATCCAGACCTTCAACACTAGGCAGGAGTTTTTTGGAGCAGTGGAGGTTGCCCAGAGTTTCTATGCTCCTTTAGGGCACTGAGACAGAATCCTAAGGCCAAGATTAGGTCTAGATGTTTGGTGCCTCTATTGGTGTAGTTGTATAAGCATCCAAGAATTGAACCCTGGCCTCCTGTGTAGCAGGAAAGAATTCTACCACTGAACCACAAGGAACTCTAGTGGGGAAAATGATAGAGATGTAACAGGGTATAGTATTTGGGAGGGTTCCTTCAACACTTCACTCTCTGCCAATTTTCCCTGTTATGTTATACATGTACCCAGCTGCTTTTACAGATGAGTAGCAACCAGCAGTGTGGTCACTGTCTGTGATTAGGATTTCTCAACACTAGGAGACAAGTATTATTATTAATAATAATAACAAATATAGGTTTATATCCTGACCTGTTTCTGACTTCAGAGATGAACTGAACAGAGGCATGGATTTAGGAGAGGTGGTGGACTGGCATGTAGAAGAGCCACACAAAAGCGTTTTTTTTATTATTATTTGTAGTAACATACAAATGTACATGAATGCTATAGTGCACAGAGAAGTGTATAAGGACTTCAAGCAAAGGATTATCTTCCTTTATGTTTGTATAGCACCTAGCACAATGCACTTCTGGTTCATGAGTAGGGTAATAGGGCTCCTGCAGTTCCGGTAATAATGGAGATACAATTAAGCAGATCCTAATGTGGTCCTGACTTAAGTGTTCTGTAGTTCATAACTAGCCACTAGGAGGAGCTAGGAGGATGTTTATTGAAAGGCAGATCATTCAGAGATTTCAGTCTTCATAATTAATTTAGGAGGGTAGTGTGGGTGAGAGCCCTCTCAGGCTAATTCTCCATGTCTAGGTTCAGGAAGCTTGTGCTGGAATTCTATATGAGCTGCTGTTAGGAATAACTTGGTCCCTATCTCCTAACAGTGATTACGTTTAGAAGTGCCTTAATCTGTCACTTAAAAGGCCTTATACAGAGATGGATGCATATGCCTGATATGATTACTGAAAAAAAATTGTGAAAAAAATATTGCACTGTTTCTTTTTCAGACTTGTAAATGATTTAGAACCAAATTCTCTGCTGGTGTAACTTGCTACAGCCCCTCTGATTTCAATCTAAGTTGGTCCTTTGAAAAAAAAAATTCTTGGGTATATGCTAACAAGTCTGGAAGATTTTACTCCTGCCCTTTTCTAGGCTTCCATTGCATGTCAGTTTTGCTGCTATTGCATGTCAGTTTTGAATTTAACCAGAGGAAAACTAGCATCTCGTTTTATCTCCAGAGATTTGCTCATTTCAAAGTAAAACATTTGTAATAGAAGAAGCTAGTTGAAATGGCAGCCTATGATGCTCAGCTCTGACCACATGTGCACCAAGCTTGTTTTTTTAACAGATTATAGGGTGTTTTAATATGCATACCAGTTTTTGCTTAGAAATCCTGACCAGTAGATAATGTTGAGATTTAGTATTGATTAGCAGTGCTGGAAACCATTTATGCTTTTCCTAGTTTGGCAACAAGTATTTTTACTAAAGGCCTTCACAAAAAAATTAAGTTAGAAAGAGGAAAGCAAAGTAGAAGTGTATGTTATATAGACTAAGTAAAAGTCCAGGGGCTGGATTCTTCTGGAGCTCTTTATCAACCAGGATTCAGTTCACTGAAATTACTATAAAAACCAGTGGGAACTGAGAATTAAGCCCAGAGATTTTTCTGCTGTCATGTACTAGACTTGGCCAGCCTGAAAGGCTCACCCATGAACATGTCTAGTCATGTCTGATGCTGTATGCTGAGTTCATAACCAGTACTTACAAATATGATGTGTATATATATGCCTGGTTCTTTTTAGTCACAAGTTTGATGGACTTTATATATAATGAGAAATTAGGCAGTTTAGGCCTCAAGCTGATTAGACCTTAATCCTCATTGTTAGATGCTGCCTCTTATATGAGGAGGCCATTTATCTTTTTCAACTCAGCTTTGTACCCAGAAAGGTAAAACAACAGGAGACCAATATGCTTGCACAAAACTTCAGTAAATCCAGCAAGCTTGGGTCTTAGAATTGCAAAGCAAAGATACATTCAGCCAGGTATGTCAGTTCTTTTTTATTTAATGTTACTGGTACATAGCCAAGCTATTTCTGTGCAACAAGGTCAGAACAGTGGGACCTCCTGCAGTAGTCCTCGTGTTTATATTTGGCAGTTTCATACTAGAGTATACTGGGTTCACAAAAATATTTATCTCCTGAAATCCAGGTCTCTGCCTCTAAAGGGAACAGTATATAAATGCTGAATGAGCCATAAAAGTACAACTTCTGCAGCATGCAATGTTTGTAGTATCAATTATAAATCATTTGTAAATTCTCTATTTTCAATCATACAGTGATTTTGCTTTCTCTAGGTCTGAATCACTGTGAGGAAAAAGAAAAATTATGTTTCAAATTCATTGCTGAAAAGAAAGACACATCAGGGAATAAGATCTTAGACTTGCTACTGAAAGAAGAGATAGATAATACCAGCAAAATGAATAAAAACCTTAATCTGGATTGCAATAGTCAGTTACTTTTAGCTAGCAAAACAGCTGGTAATATGTCTGCTGGACCATCAAGAGAAAACATGTGAAGCTCCAAACCTTCCTTCCAGGGCAGCTAGTCTAGTGTCAATGGCACCTGTTCAACCTCCCACCATGTGCCGCTTACCATCCATGTTGGTAAAGTCTGAGCAAGCTGGAGAATCGAGACAGATGCTTCCAGCTGTCCTGGGAGGATCTCCAACCAGAAGAGGATGAAGTAGGAGATGAGAAGGATGGGTGCAGTGAAGAAGAAACCCCATTTGCTGTTCTAGAAAAGTTGATAAAAGAAAATCAAATGCTAAGGTAAGAAAATGCATATTTGAAACATTTGATGTTTCTAGCAGCCTAGAATTCAGGTATGCATGTTGCTACCCTACGATTCCCAGCAAGAATCAAAACCACATGATTTCACATAATTAATGTTGTTATCACTTTTCAAGTAATTATTTATATTCCTGAATAATCTGTTTAGCTAGAAAAAATCCATTAGGCAAGTCAGAGCCCTATATTAATTATTTTATTATTCATTGTTCATTTTTTGTTTCTCTGTGGTGGGAGGTGGTGTTTTGGAAATAGGTATGTCTGTCAGGCCACCAATATGTCTAGGGAGGGATACCCCTGAGCAAGCCCTGTCTCATTCATGTGTATCAGACCTGGCAATGTGATGGTGAAATTGCTCTAGGAAGCAGCTTCACCATTGCATTTCTAGTTTTGGCCCAGATGGGCAAAAGGAAGTGAGCAAGGTATGCCTGGAAGCAGATCAACCTGGACACAACAGTAAAACAGTATGGACTAATGGTGGCTCACATTTTTAACTTAAGTCCTAAGTATGATAGTGCCACCCTAATGATCAGCTCCCACTGTTGCCCAGTGCTGGTGAATCCTGTCACCACCGGAACACGGCAATGTTGAATTCTGCAGCAGCTACCCCGCAGCTTCCATGATATCAAAACCTTAAGCCAGAACCAACACTCCTACTTCCATCCCCTCCCTGATCTATCATGTACCAAACGTGACAGCTGCCTATGCCACTTGTCACAGGTTAGCCACCACTGGTGTGCTATATCCTCAGGGCCCCAGGACCACAGGGAGTACTCAGTATTATTCAGGTTTATCCTTGTGAACAGGCATTGAGACAGGCTGCCTATGCAATTCTGACAGTACATTTCAGTGTTGGCCTATAGCAACCTCCTACAGACATTCCAGCATGGAGTCTTATGAAAAAACTGCCAGCTTTTCACTGTTGTCAGACGGTGGCAAGACTTGTATGGACAAGCATGTAAGGAAAACCAAACTGACTCCTCCACATTCATTCTGTGTATCCTTAACTAGAGTGGAAACCAGGTAAAAAACAAAACAGTATATTAGTGGCCATTACCTCACTGTTCCTTTCTCCCTTTAATCCTCCCAGAAGTCTTCCAGGGAAGTTTGCAGAATAGATATTTAAGCATTCTTATATGTGTTTAAAAGCACTGCAGTAGTTAAAAAACAAGACCTGATGTTTAGTTGTTTTGCTCTATTTCACTTATGTAGGTATTTGTCCTTGGAAACTGGTTTATGAATATTGAGCAACTGAATAGATATTCACAGAAATTAACAAAATTGTAATGCCTGTGTTTTGAATGAATAAAGAATTATATGATGCTTGGAGATGAATATATAGAGACAGTTATCTGTACATTGGGAATATAGGGGTGTGTTTGTGTAAATATGTACACCAATAAGTAGCCTGGAGTTTGGGCCAATATTTTAAAATGTTGTGAGTACCTGTTCAAAAGCAGTTGCACTGCTTTTGCCCAGAAAAGGGTTCTAAAGTTTCTTGCCATTTATGAACTTTGCATATTATTGACAAACTAAAATGTGAAATTAGTATGGAGTATGGAGCCATCTCTTAGAGACCATTAACAAAGTCTCAGTCTAATATCAGTTTAGCAACCATAAGGGAAAAAAGTCATAAATGTAATGGGAAAGAGAGAACATATTACCTTGCTGAATTTTCAGGATACGAGGCTGAAGAAAACAAATTCAGCTCCCCTTTAAATGCTGGCTTAAGCTTTTTTTTTGTAAAAATGATCCCTAACTGCATAATTTTTCTTTCTTATTTTCATTTGGGTTTGATGAAAGGCCCCATCATGGAGACAGTGGCTGAACACAGACAGTCAAAAAACCTGAGCCTGAATCAATTCAGTCTTTGCATGTTAATCTAAACTGCAGAGGTTGAACCAAGAAGCAAATGAATAGACAGGGTCGGCCAATCCTATCCTGTGAAACCTGTGGCCACAGGGGCACACAGCCCACAGCCAAGCAGCCCCCTGCATCCGGCTACTTGCTGCCCCAGTCCACCATGCCGCGGATGCTGGCTTCATGTCTGCCTGCTCACCCCCACTGCTAATGCCACTGCTACCAGCTTCAGCCTCTTGCTAGCCCCTGTCACCAATGCTGTGGTTGACTTCTTTGCATCAGGAGGCCCCCCAGAAATGTGGGCCATCCCTGTGAATAGACATTCACTTTTGATTCTGGAAATGTAGTCACATGCCTGCAGTGGCTCACGCTAGGATCTGGGGGTGCTAGAGAATGCCCTCTCTTCCCTTTGGCAGTGGCTGGAAGACCGGAGGGAAGCTGAACTGAGTGTGGGGGTGTATGGCCAAGCCCCAGCAAGCCAGTTAGGAAGGGGTATAAACCCCCAACCTGGCCTGCACACTCCCCAGTCAGGGTATGCTTGGAGGGAGAAGGAGGAAGCAGCCCCTGCCAGGGATTTCCAACCTCCTCTAGCTGCTTGAGTGACAGGGGGTGTGGCCAGCCGTGGTGGCTGCCTGAAGCAAAGGGGAGAAGGGAGGGAGTGTCCTTCTCTCCCTTCCACTCCCACCAGCATGGGCTGGGGTCTGAGCAGTGAGTGGGGGGAATGCCTGATGGGCTGCTAAGCCCCTGTCTGGCAGACTCCAGCTGGAGTCCCATGCCGGTGGGAAAGGGGAAGAAGGCGGGGATTAAGCTCCTTTGCCTCAGGCTGCTGCCAGAGCTGGCCACACCTCCACCACTCCAACGGGGAGTAGGGGAAATGCTTGAAAGGGGTTGCAGCACCTTTGCCTGGCAGACCCTGGCTGGGGTCCTGTGCCAGTGGAAGAGAGGGAGGCGGGGATTAAACCTCCCTCCTGCCATTCACTTCAGGCTGCCACAAGGGCTAGCCATCGCCCCTGCTACTCGAGCAGTGAGTTGGGGGGAAGTGTTATGCTTCAGCCCAAGTCTGAATTCGTTGCCCGGTATGCGTAAGCCAATATACGAATACCAGTTGGAAGTTTGAAAGAAAAAAAAGCTTTTATTGCTAGCAATAAAGGTGCAAGGTAGCAAGCACACCCATCACTATTTCT
>JAGPOW010000261.1:64274885-64288110 GCA_030014935.1 Caiman crocodilus | reverse complement strand
CTATCTTACAAATGTCAGGGAGGTGCTCTGGGGCAGCTCATCAATCTCAGATTGCAAGTCCCATCTTGTCAAGTTCTCAAGTCTGTAGAGCATCACAGAAGGAGGCAGGAAATGCCTGACAGGGGCTGCTCCACCCCCACCAGGCAAACCTGACTGTGTTCCCAGCTGGGTTTCCCACCCCCACTCCCTCTCCAGCTAGAGAGCAGAGGGGTGGTGCCAACCCTGCTCTGCTGAGGCAGATTGTACAGCCCAGCCATGGGCTGCAAAATATCCTCAGATACTGGGGGTCTGTGATTTAACTTGAACCAGGAAGGGGTCTGGGACAGAAGTGCCATAAACCAGATTGACCTAAATCAGTTAAGTCTGATACTACATTCAGTCAGGTTTATCTTAAACCAGTTTTGGCTATTTTAAACCTGGTTTATGTGCACCGAACTTCTGTTCTGTTACAAGTTTAAACCAGTTTCTGATCACTTAAAGTGATTTGTGTGTAACTTCTGTCCCTAACCAATGGGAATTGAGTGATGGGTTGAATGGCCCCTTGTTGTTCTGAACACACCTGTTGGTGGGAGCAAAGACAGCAAACTGGGTAAATCTTTAGCTTCTGGCACACATTCATTTAGTAGTGTGGATCATTTAGTAATTGGATACCCAATCCCAGCAATTGAACCTCCTGTCATGCCACATGTGCATGACAGGAAATACAGTTTTGGGAATGGGGATTAGGTCCTAACTGTGCACTGTCAGTACAGGAGAAGCCCAGGATCATAATCCCAGGCCTCCCTTGCACCAGCAAGTTGAAAGCCAGGTGTCTGCAGCCCCATGTGAACTGGTCCTGGGACTGACAATTTAGGTGGTGGTTGGCCTTAGCCTTAGGACCACACTGATGCTGGCCCCAGAGCCCTGTGCACACGAATATCAGGAAGTATTGTGTGCAGCCCAGCTACCCACATTTTTTTTAAGGTCCCAGGACACCAGGGCCCCAGGTTCCAGCAGAGGTTCCCTGATTTCAGGGTCCCCATTCACTGAGGATATCAGAAAACTGTGGATGCAACCAGGCTGAGCACACAGTTTTTAGGGCCTGGAATGCTGGGGACCCTGGGATCAGGGAACCTCTTCCTGATCCCAGGGTCCCCATGGCTGGGATGTGTCAAGTACCTTGCTCCACAGCTCCCTGGGAACTTCAGGACAAGGGAGTCAAGCTACTGGGTTGCAGGGATCCTCATGGCTTCCCACAATCTGGTATCAGAACATGCATTGGTCTTCAGTCCTCAACAGAACTGCAGGGCAAGTTAAGCACTACACCGTCCTGCAGAGAGCTCTGTGGCTCCCCATGACCCAGCACCCTCAGCCAGCTGATAAGCTCTGGTAGGTTTGGCACCTTGAAAACAGAAGGGTGTGAAAGGGGCAGGGGGAGGTGCCACCTGAGCCCCAGCATGCAGCTGGCATCAGGTTGCAAAGCAGGGCTACATTGCTACATGTTCAATTTAAAATGCAATGAAAACCAGTCACAAAAATATACGTATACTGTGAAATATTTTTGTGAATGGTATCGTGTTCTGTTCCACCATTAATTGCCTGAACTTGTGGCTGGGTTGCTATTTATGACACAATTGACAAGTTAATCATGTCTCAAGTGTAATGCCTGCTAGGAGTCTTTGAGACTTACAAGTTCTGTTGTCCTAACCCCTAAATAGTTACATATGGTGCCCTCAGTCCATGCACACAGCTGTCACTGACAACAGTGGGAGTTGTGTATGTGGATCAAGGGTGCAGTATATCATTCTTGACAGCATTTCTGAAACTGCTTCAGCCTAATCTAGCAGCTTCTGTACGTGAACAACATTTGGGGGAACACTTTTCTGTAGTAAATTGACTGACACAACATGGGGAGATTGTCTTATGTTACACAGAGGCACCAAGATTACCAAAGGTGATTGGACAGTATTCTCTAGTGCAAAAGTGACCTACCTGTGGCATGGGTAGTCTCTGTGTGTGGCATACAGCAGATCAGCAAGGGAACAGAGAACACAGCAACAGATAGGGCAATGAGCAAAAACCAAAGTAACTGGACAAGGAGCTGGGGAAGAGTATCAGAGTGACACTCAAGGAGGTGTGGGGCTTAGTTTTGAGGCATCTGCCAAAAAGGTTGTCAGCACTATGCTA
Organism: Caiman crocodilus; assembly: GCA_030014935.1. Taxonomy (NCBI): domain Eukaryota; kingdom Metazoa; phylum Chordata; order Crocodylia; family Alligatoridae; genus Caiman; species Caiman crocodilus. The sequence goes on along the minus strand of JAGPOW010000261.1, from coordinate 64,285,944 downwards.
ATGCATACAGGTCTAAACCTAGACTGTCATCATCATCCTTGTACTTCGATCACATGCATAGGGAGGTTTTAAATGATGAACCTGAATAAATAGGCAAACATTTTTTGTTTATAAACATTCTTCACTCATTTCATTTTGCTTAGCATTAACAGAGAGAAAAGGGCCAGTTTCTCCTGCTTCCTAGACTGCTTTCCTGGGTGAAGGGCCAAGCTGCTTGTCAGTGCGGCAGATTTCCAGCCCTTTAAGCCCAGTTATTCAGTATTTGCTGAACCTACCCCTCAGTGTGCCTGGCTCTTACAGGGAGAAACACTTCTTACAGTCTCTCCCCTTGCAACATGTACTCTTGCAGCGTTGGGTACAATCTGACTTATTATCAATCATTGGAGCCCACAGACTGCAGTCACAGTCTCCCTTCTCCCTAGTTTGAGAGGATGTAAATATTTATAATTTTAAAAAATGTATCTATAAATGGAAATCTCCTCTCCAATTTTTAAGTAAATTTCTAGTTCTTTTCCCTGAGACCGAAAACTGAAAGTGATGGGGATAACATTATCACAAAGTCTTCCTTCCAAGGAGCTATCTATAGGACTCACTTCATTACTCAGCAGTCAGCGTGATGTCTGGCTATGAAGAGGGGCATCCCATTAGCTTGAGAGGTTATTTGGTTTATTAAATAACACTGGTCTCATTTACACATGCAAGTAATTTGAAGCAATAAATGCCAGAATTTATTGCACCAGTTTGTTGCTCCCAAGCACACTGTTTGAAGATATCCAGAATATGCCAGCCTGCCAGCCTGGGGCTGCTTCAGCCTGGCTCACTGTGCTGTGGAGGGGCCAGCTCAGTCACAGGGGTGTTCCCGTGTCAGGCCAGCAGGCAGTTCATGCACTGAAGCACCTTCATGCCCCAGCTAGCTGTCTACATGTGTGCTGCTGTGCAGTAAAAAACTGCAGCAGGATGGTGCTTGTATTTACAAGTACTACCCTGTTGCAGAGTAAATTCGTTTCCTGTGGCCTAATAAAGCCACATGTGTAAACATGAGATGTTTACTGAAAAGCTAATTAGTTTGCTCCTCAGTTAACATCCCATGTAATGCACCCATTGAAAGGTTTTTTAATCACTGATATCCATGCTGTCCTTCATTAGATTTAATAGTTTCTCTGGTAGTGTTTTCCCTCCCCAAAACTTTATGTGAAGAGTGCCAATTATATTTGGATGCTAATTCACTCACACCAAAAATCTTTAAACTAGCTCAGTCTGCACTGATGTGATCCTGGTGAACAGAAGTTCATTAGGTGTGGAAGGACAGTGAAAAAAGTATTGGTAAACCTGCCTTTACATGCAAAGGGACAGATGATTCTGCGTCTTACTGAAAAGAAAGCAGAACTGAGACCTATTTTTATTCCCACCCCCATTTCTCCTTATGGGAAATATAATCCCTGCCCTACCTTATCTTTTAACTGTATAATGCCCTTCTCCATCCTCCCCTGACCCCCAAGCCCCTCAGGATTTAAAGCTAAACTTCACTAAAACATTCAATTTATAGACTTTATACAGATGAGACTAAAACATGGAGTAGTAGAGAAATGCACTAAAACTAATGGAAAAAAATATCTTTTCTTGGCCTTCAACATAGTGTCTGGAAAACTATTTGACACCAAGTGTTACACAGCTGCTGGGAAATGTGCTCTTGTGCCAAAAGCAATGTTCCCAAACTGCTGCAGACCCTTTTTAAATCCTAATGTATTTCTAACTCTGAGTGTAGTGAATATTTGGTGGCAAGCGTTGACTATAGCTTTTTACTTGTTATAGCCTTAGAGGGAACAATATCTTAGCAAATGCAGAGTCCATAGGCTGGATATGTCTTGACTGATAACGGGAAGCAAACAAAAAATGAGTCAAAAGGCCTCAAGGAACTGCAGGGCAGCAGACTGTTATTTCTTTCAAGCCTTCAGGTGCTCTGTCTGAACCAGACATTATGATTTCCCATTGTTCCTTGAGAACATTATGATTTCTCAATTATTTTTTTAACATTGCATTAATAAGGGTGACTCCAGGTATTGCTTGTATGCAATATATATCCTTTTAGATAGTTCAGGCCACAGGTGGCCAACTGGTGGGATGAGTACTACAAGTGGCCCAGTTAGCCTTTGTGTGTGACGTGTGGCAGTTCAGCGAGGGGTCAGGCAGTAAAGAGACATACGGGGCAGGGAACAGAAAGAAAAGCAGAAGATTGGGCAGGGCGTACACACAGTAGGAACCAGAAAGCTGAGCATCAGATCAGGCAGAGGATAGGGATCCGTGATAGGGAGGGTGCAAGGCCAGTTTGTGGCACGCCTGCCAAAAATGTTGCCCCCCACTGGTTTAGGCTTCTCTGCTGTTGGAATTACTAACACTTCCTTTTAGATGTTCTTCTTTAGGTAAAATTAATAGTTTCTTACTGGCTGGTATTTGGACCATTCAGAATAGAACTGCAAGCTTTCCAAGACTGAGATTCTGAAGAAATCCCTTAAAAGCTTCAGTTCTTTTCTACTATGAAATAAAAAATTGAATGTAAAAGATTCATAAGGGGCCCCAACTTCAAATTAGTGTCTTCTACTTTGGCCACATTTAACTGTATGCTCTTGAGAAAAAGATTTTGTATAGTTATACTCTCTAACACATTCACTCAGTCAGAGAAATACTTTTAGCTGTACTTTATCAAACATGTGATATATACTGAAATCTACTGCCAAGATTTCTTGGCCCCTGTAACTGTGCATATATATACACACAACTCACGCAGTGTGTGACTGATTACAATATCATAAACCCACAAAATAGACTGCTTCATACACTTATGCTCCAGTTTCCAAGGAAACAGTGAACTGCATTTTAACAAATGCATACAATTTGTTACTCATTTCTATTACCATGACAGTGTTTAAACCACTTTCCCTAAGATTATATGCATTTTCTAATACCAAGTTCAACCTAAATAAAGTACTCGTTCTACAGGAAAGCTCTTTTCTGGGGTCAGCATGGTCACATGATAAGAGTGGATTGCAGCCTCATGCCTTCTAGGGACTGTCTTAGAATACTTAAAAAGTAACCTTTAGAGTAGTGTTTCCTGGATTAACAATGAGGTGATGCTAGACTAGAATTTTAAAGTATTTTAAGCACCTAAAGATCTGATATGCACTCTGTGGGATTTTTCAAACAGTGCCTACCTCCCATGGAAATCTGTTTGTTTCTTTATCCACCGTCTGCCAACTTTGTGACAAATCCTCTCCCATTCCAAGTGAAATGAATATAGGAAAATAATTTCTCTGATCTGTCCTTACCTATTTAAGAGGATTTATACTCTGAGAAAGTGAATAACTAAGTGGCAATTAAGCCACTCCACTCAAACACTCCCCACTGCTTCTAGCCCTGTTAAATATGCAGTGTTAGATTAATGGGGGGGGTCTCCTAAATTTCATTAGATGAAACTTTATAGCAAAATGTTTCTGGCGCCATTTTTCTGCATGGTTGCCCAAACCCAAATTAATCACTTTTTTCTCAAAGTCACATAAGAATCTCTGCTAGTGATAGAAGAGTAGAAAAATTGTGGCTTTTGCCTGAATTTTATACTAAGATAGCTATTGCAGGTGCAAATTGATATTTTTCACCTTTGAATTCAGAACATTTTCTTTAGAGGATTAAGATAAATACAATGTAAACCATCTCTGGTAATCCTTGCACCATGTCTAGGTTTCAGCTATTTCAACTGTTATATCTGCAGCATCACTGTTAATGATGTGCCCATCCAACATTCTTCCATTTATAATCTGTAATTTCCTTATAAATTCATATAGTAGTTGTTGGTACAGGGAGTTATAACTATTCCATACCCCAAGCTGCCTAACAGAGTGTAATCATGCTGTATCCCACTAAAAACGTGACGAAATGAGTCAAAATAAAATGGAAAGGTAGCATAAGCCCCCCTAAAAATATATGTTGAATATTTTTGCTTGGTGTATGGGCAGGGAGGGGAGATCAGGGATGCTATAGTTTGCCATTTTCACTATAGGTTTGTTTACACAAGGAAATTAAGATTGATTGTGAATCTAAACTGGAATAGCTCTTCCTGATTAACTCACTGATTGCAGTGTTTAATGATGAGTAGGCAAGGGACCATTGGCTAAATCTTCAGGCATGTCCAAAATGCGAATACTGAACTCTGAATTATACGTTGCAGTAATTTCTTTGCATTGCCAGGTGCTGCTCTGCCTTTGCCATTCTCACTGCTTATACTGACTTAAAAGAGCCACAAGAGGTATCAAAAAAAGAAGTCCAGGATCAGCATGATACAGAGTCTTTTTTTTTTCTATGCTGCACCCTGCTTCCCCCACTAGCCTGGCACTAAGGAGGATGTGTAGCATACAATCTTGTCAGCTCGGTGTCTATAAAGGAATCCTTACCACTAAGATAAATACTGCAAGTCCAATGCACAGGACTGGACACTCCACATGCAGATATGTGATCCTAAATTCTGCTCTGAGATAACAGCTGCCACATGGACATTCTAAAATCTACAATATGGTGAAATACAAAAGCTCTTTACATTCAGTGTACCTATAGTCCCTTCTAGATGCTCAGATAAAGGCATGATAGGATCTGATGTGTGGTTCACACAATTACACCTCCTGCCATGACACATGTATGTGTCAAGAGTATTGATAATGGGATCAACATCAGATCCTATCATGTCTTGCTGCTGTTGCAGGGAGAGCCCAGGATCACTATCCCAGGTCCCCTGCACCAATTTCTGCTGCTGTGAGCTGATGGGCTTCACAGTGGAGCCAGCACATGGAACCCTGGCCCCACTGCAAACCTCATCAACTGTGGGACTGGCAGTGGGTAGTGCACTGCTGTGGCTGGGAGTCCCATCAGTTGATGGGACTCCCAGCCACAGGGGAATGCCTGGCCATATTAATGGTGAGATAAGAACAAGCCATGATTATTATACTTTTTTTTTTTGGTGGAATAAGTTTGTGGCATACTGCTTGTTTTATCATTCCATTAATTGATTGAATGTGTAGCTGAGTCACAACTTAGTTTGTTTAACCAGTCAATCACTTCTTATATGTAATGTGTAGAGGGAGCCTATAAGTATTACTTGAAGACAGCAGAGACTATAATATATGCTTTTACTCTACTCCAAAAGTCATTTTGAATTTTATATATCTTATGTTCTATGAACTAATGCTTTGTGACAGTGGCCACATCTACGTGAGATGCTGACTGCACAATAACCTGTGACTACTGCACAGTAGCATTGGGTAGCAGGAAGCTGCTGCAGTGTCATGAAAAAATCATACCATAATGCTAACTGCACAGTAACTTTAGTTTCTAGCAGTCATTTAGTACTTGTTTAAACAAGTCCTGGGGAGTAATGGCTGCACAATCAGTTTCTTGTGTAGACATGGCCAGTGAGACTTATTTTTGTGTTCAGTCTCAGTGAAGAATCTTCTCCTGTCAATCATGCTACCATATATTTCTGAAATGTACTAAAATAGTGGCTGGAAGCAGTTAGTTAATAGGTATTGCATCCTTGTTGGAGCCAGGTTAAGCTTTTGGACTTCACTAGGATCAGATAAAAGTAGAATGTGTGTTTGTAAACTCTAGGATGAGCACTATAGGATATTTTTTTACTCAAGAGAGCTCAACAGCAAAGAACCAAACCTACATTTGAACACCTACAAATTTAGGATATGGAATGTTATAGGGGTGTCTTTATATGTGGTTGGGTGCATGAAAGATCAGAGGGATAAGAGGAGGGTTGAAAAAGTGGGATTTATTTTTGGATTAGATTTGGGTTGGAATGTAGCTTTAAGGTTGAAGGTCAAACCCTGGTTAAGATGCAGGATGAAACTTTGTATTAATATTGCTAAAGTCTTACAGGTGGTCCTCATAAGAGTTCAAATCACAATGGAAGAAATAGCACCAGTTCTGTTGTTCAGTTCTGTTGTTTTCATGAGATTTCCACTGTTCTGTACAAGTCTCAAAAAAAATGAGAATTCACATGATATTCCAGCCATGATCAAAATAGAAGTAGGAAAGAAGGCTCTTTCCATGTTTGGAACCTACATAAACTTACACTTTGGGGGAAGGACAGGCTTTGGAAATCCAGCTTCTTCCTGCCCAAAATGATAGTAATGGGGTATGTGTATACAAAAACACCACTTCAATTTAGGGCTGTTTAAACCCCATGTCATGCACACACCCCTCTGACTTACCAGCCTCTCTGGTAGAGAGGGGTAGGTGAGCTGCTGGCAGGCAGAATGCTCCCTGGGCTGCAGGGGGGAGGGAAGAAGGACTGGCGCTTCCCTCTGTGGCAGCTGTGGCCCCTCACCAGATAACACCTGCCCACAGGCAACCTGCTTGGACAGTCCTAGGAAGCATTGCAGCCACAGAGGGAAGCACCAGGCCCCCACACAGTTCAAGCAGGCAGGCAGGCTTCAAGGGTGGGGGTAGGAAATCAGGCTTACCACTTTTCTTGGGTGGACCCTGCTTTCCTGGGCTGCTGTCAAGCTGCCTGCAGGGGCTTTCTACAGAGCTGAGGAGCTGCACAGAGCCCAGTGCTTTGCTCTGTGGCTGTAGGGGCAGCAAACTAAAACTCCTCAAAGGAGTTTTAGTTTGCTGCGCCCCAAGTCATTTAAGGTGTGTTACGCCACCAAATTTCCTATAGTGGCTGGAATTAATGTGCAATATACCACCAAGGCATACACTAACACCATTAAAGCAGTGCAAAAGCATTTAGCCTACTTGAAAGTGTTGTGCACACATGACTCTTGTTTCATCTACACACGGCCTGTGGAGACTCTGGTCCCATCTACACAAGACATTACTGCGCATTTATTTAGTACTTGTACAGACATATAAACCCACCTGACTTGGACAGTACACCCACCTATCTCACCTGCCATGCTTTGTTAGTAAATAATTAAGTAGTTTATTAGGTGGGCGGCTGGCTTTCATGCACTGAACTATACCAAACTGTATATACATGCTGTGACCTTCCCTACACATGCCCCATGCCTCACAGGTGTTATTACCACCAACTCTATACACCCCTGGCACTAATCCCTCTGGCTCTTGTCTCTCTGCAACATGCAACCACTGGGGCCTCTGGTGACTGGCTTTCTGTATCTCTCTCAGATACCTGGCTCAGTGCCTTTCTCCTGTGCACCTGGCTCCGCACCCCTTTAGTTGCCCTGCTGGCGCTATGCTCACTGTGCCTGACATTGGGCTCTACCAAATCATATGCCCCGTCTCTCTCCAGGCACTAATAAGGCCTCCAAGCCTCCCCTTCTAGCCTCATCCCAATCCTCCAGGGTAAACATGAGCACAAACACAAGCCCCTAGGCTATAACTTAAATACTAACAGTAACAACTGTGCTATGCCTCTTTAAGGGTACAGACTTCCACTCAGAGTAACATGGCCCTAGTCTAGGTACTTGGGAGATTCACTGGAGTCTTGTAGCACTTAGATAGCAGAGCAGGAAGTACTAGGAGAGCTAGGCAGGCAGCACCAAGTCTAAAGTAGCTTCAGCAGGCAGAAGCTCTTTCCTTGTCAGTTACTGGAGAGAACACATCTGCTGTCTACAGAGTGGGCTTATATATCCCAGAACCCCACCTCCTGCCAGTCAGGTGATGTCCGCAGGTATGGCCAGTTACTTCCTTAGGCTGTTACTTTGGCAACCTGCAGCTGGGGAGCCTGCCAACCTCCCTGGTCAGGCTTCTTCAGCCTTAAGGAGCAGGCATGTCTTAGTGCCCTGCTGCAGACTGCCTGTGGATTCTCCATCTCTGGAAGAAGAGGCTGGGCAGCCACTGGTTGGGAATGATCTAGGAATAGCTATGCCTATGTTCTAACTATAGGTTATTTCCCATGTTTCTGGGTTTTGCTGTTTGCCCCATGGGGCTGGGAGGGCATCCCCCCACCACATTCCCCCACTGCTGTCAGGATTTTTTTAGCCTTCCTCAGAGGTACTGGGTGTTGGCTACAGTCAAAACTGATAATTTTGACTGGGGTACGCTAGTGCTCCTTCCAGAGCTTTAGCCTGGAGCTTCTTGTCTAGAGGGTTGTTCCCTTTCACTCAAACTGGTCACTATATTTGGAGTCAGGAAAGAATTTTATCCCATGGTCAGATTGGACTGTGGGAGATTTTGCCTACCCCTGTAGCAGGGAACATGGGCCCCTACCTGAAATCTCTTGATTGTATATTAACAACCTTTTACAGAAGCAGGACATTGGCTTCCATGGTCTCCCTGCTTAACCTATAGCAGGTTAAGCTATTAGGTCTTGTTTTGTCACAGGTGACTGTCGTTTTACTAAGAGGTTAGATTATGGATTTTTATAAAATGGTTTGGATAGGATGATTCAGCCTCAGGCAGGGTGTTGGACTAGATGACCTATAGATATCCCTTCCAGCCCTATTTCTGTCTAAGTTGTTAAATAATAACATGATTATGTGTTTCCTAGTTACTACTTATTAGAATATGTTGAATGTAGATCAATTAAGACCATTATAATTTTCCAAAGTCTTTGTGTCTGTTTGCTTTCACTATTACATGTGTCTGAGGAGGTAATTGTAAACCTAGAGGTTGCATATAATACACATGGTTGGAGTGGAGGGGGAGCATTTTAATTAGAGCATTTTCTGGACAGCCACTAATTAAAACAGTTAACCATCATGTATATTAAGCCCCGCTGCATTTCAAAATGGCCATGGCAGTGCTTTAACTAAAGCTCATTTGATGATCTTTAGTTAAAAGTACTCTTGTAGCCATTTTGAAATGGGGGAAGGGGTGTTAATACACATAACTGTCAGGTGACACTGAAGCATTCTAAGTAGAACACTAACGAGCACATCTATAGGCACCCAGAGTGCCCAGCAGGCTGGAATTGTGAGCAAAAGAGTGCTTAGTTAAATCCCTGATAGTTTAGGGCAGTGCTTCTCAACCAGAGAGTTGGGGCACCCTGGGATGTTGACAGATCCTTTGAAGAATGCCATGAGATATGAAGAGATAAGCAGATAAGCTAATCTGATGAATCAGGCTCAGCCTTGTCCTTGCCATGCCTAATGTCCACCCCTGTGTAAGTAGATAAGCACTGTAATATATATATATTATTTTTTGACATTTGGTGCCATTCAGTTCACAAAAGCTATGGAGGTGTGCTCTAAGTCCACTGAGGGATGCCTTGAGTCCAAAAAAAGGTTGTGAACCACAGGTCTAAGGTCAGTATTGTTCCTAGACATGTAGCAATTATGGGTTATGAGGATATATTCTCTTTTTTAAGGGATATGAGATAAGAAAGTTTATGGCAGCCTATTTAGACAAAGGAGAGCTAAAATGTGCATGTCCCTGTGTTGGGACCCAAATATAGTGGTCTCTATCAGGACATACACAGTGTAACAGGAAAACATTGCTCTCTTTCTGGGTTGGATGTCTTGTTTTGTTTTGTTAGTGGGAGGTTGTTCATCTTCCCGTTTTGAAGATAAGGAAATAACATTGAAATGCTTGTAGAGTCCTGAAGCAAGGATTTTCACATGATATTTATAAGCAGTCCCCTACAAGGTTAAATCACTTATAATATCTCTAATGGAGAATGATGATATTTCTTCTGAGAAAATTTATGACCAATCATTGTTTGGATAAGCCTAACCAGCGACCTAACTTTGCATTCAGTCTCATGAACTGCTGTGGCATGTCAGAACAAGTTTATTTCTTTAAGGGAAAATAAGGGAGATTATTAAAATTCTGCGTGCACTGGGCCTTATCAAAACTATAAAAATCTATCAAGTCATACTCCATTAATAATCACAACAGGCACCATCTTAGACTTCTGATTAATTTCAGATAATAGTACCATCTCTATTATATGAATGTGAGAGATGGGTAAAAATGTGGCACACTTAGGTTTACACTGATGATGTATGTTTTCATTTCAATAATGTGTACATACAACTTGGTAGAATGCACAAACAAGTATTATGTATGGGCAGCCATATTTGTTTCCAAATTCAGTTAAATAGAATAAATCACTGCAAGAAAGGCAGTTTAGTTTAAACACTTCTTTGTCTTTATAGACAAGAACAAAATTTAACAGTATCCTCACACATCTTGTGTATAACTTTCAGTTGCATTTGAACTATTAAACCCAATGGGTTTTGTTGGGGTTTTTTTAATGATAACATGGTAAGTAGACTTTGGTGTAGCTTTCCCCATCCTCAGCCCCCTCTGCTGTGGGGCACTTGCACCTTCTTCAGGCCCTTCATTCCTCCAGCCTTCCTTGCAAGGTTCCTCAAAGAGGAGGAATAAGAGACTACTCCTTTGTCTGTACAGGAGTGAAGATGATCAACAGCATCTGGCCTTCTTGGGATTCTGGCGCTATCCTTGGGAGGGTGAACGTACTGGGCCTGGTCTCTTGAGTTTCTATGAATTTAAGGAACCAGCCTGTATAAGGACTGGGCCACCATTAGAGGTTAGTGGTACCAAAAATCTTCACCTTCCCATTATATTTCAAGTTTTGTGGCTTTGGTTAGAAAGTTCAGCATTTCTTTCCATTATCTGGGCAACTTTAGGAGAATCCTCTCCTCCAAGACTCTCAGATGTGCTAGGAATACTAATTCCAGCATTCTGGTTTCATAGATTCATAGACTGTTAGGGCTGGAAGGGACCTTGCAGACCATCGGGCCCAGCCCCCACTCTAGGCAGAAAAGCAATTGGGGTCAAGGGACCCCAGCAAGGTGAGTGTCCAGTCTCCTCTTGAAAAGCTCCACAATAGATGACTACACCACCTCTGGAGGGAGTTTATTGCACAGTCTGGACACCATTTCTGTGAAGGAGTTTTTCCTGGTATTAAGGCTGAAGTGGCCTTCCAGAATTTATATCTATTGGTCCTGGTATTCCCCAGGGATGCCCTAGTAAACAGTTTACCAAGCTCCTGATGCACTCCTTTTATATAGTAAGTGACTATCAAGTCCCCTCACAACCTTCTCTTCTTTAGGCTAAAGAGGTCCAGGTCCCTCAG
>JAGPOW010000261.1:64242458-64274785 GCA_030014935.1 Caiman crocodilus | reverse complement strand
GTCTTGCTTTGCAAGTCTCTGATCATACTGATGGCTCTTCTCTGGACCCTCTCAAGTTTTTCCACATTCTCACTGAAGTGCAGCACTCAGAACTGAACGCACTACTCCAACTACAGTCTCACCAGTGCTGAATACAGCGGGAGTATCACTTCCTTAGTTTTACATGAGATGCATTGGTGATGCATGCAGCATGTTGTTTGTCCTGCTGACCACTGCATTGCACTGATGGCTCATATTCATGCTATAGGCAATCATTACCCCTAGGTCCCTTTCAGCTGTGGTGCAGGTTAGGCTGTCACCTCTGAGCATGTTGAGGATTATTTGCCCCCAGATGGAGCACCTTATACTTAGAAGTGTTAAGCTTTATCTGGTTCTAGTCTTCCCAACTCTCTGCCCTGTCCAGGTCAACCTGTATCATCAACCTATCTTCTAGCATGGCCACACTGCCCCATAACTTGGTGTCATTCACATACTTGGTCAGCGAGCTTTTCACTCCCTCATCCAAATAATTGATAAAGATGTTGAAAAGCACTAGTCCATCTGTTTCTTTCAGTTCTACAGCCCAGACCCTTGCACTAGGGATAGACATTACACATAAACTGTTTAAGTGATCAGAAACTTTTTTAAACCTGTAACAGAACAGATGTTCAGGGCACATAAATAAGTTTGAAAATGGCTTGAAACTGGTTTGAGATATACCTGGTTTAATGCAGTATCAGACTTAACTGATTTGGGTCAAACCAGTTTATGCAATGTTTGTCTCATACCCCTAGCTAATTTAAGTTAAATCAAACTCCCACAGCATCCCATCATGCTCTCTGGGCTGCGCTGGGCTCTCTGCTCCACATCAGGGCTGGCCCCTCCTCCCTGTTCCCTGGCTGCAGTTCTAACAGAGACTGCAGGCATCTGCTGGGCTTCTGGTTCCATCCCCCCATGCACACAGCTCCAAGCAGGGCTTGCCCTATCCACTCTGCCTTACACAGACACACAACACTAGCTAGCAAACCACATGCTGGCTATGGCCTGTGTTGTGGCAGACGGGACAAAGGCAGGTAGCTGATAATGTCCCTCTGTTGGTTTCTTAATGGGCTGATAAACACTGAGTTAGCAGTGATAAACACTTATAAATTTCCTACTGGGCTGGTTGGTGGGGAAGGGAGGAGACCCTCCCTAATTGGAGTGTCCTACCAGGGCCTAGCCTTGCCCCCCTTAGTTCAGCACTATTGAAGGCAGGGAGGACTGCTCTAGCACCTCCCAGGTTCTAGCATGAGCCACCACAGACATGTGCCTGCATTTTTTCACGAACTGGTTTAGCCTAGGCAAGTTAGACTAACCTGCAAAGATTGAATCAATTCAGGTTCAGGCTTTTTGAATGTGTGTCCTTAGCCTTGGACAGTTCCAAAGCACCACCTGGTAGTTTCCTTAGGATCCACAGATTGTCCCAGTAGACCTCTCCTATGTTGTTCACCACTGTGGCAATATAATCACATTTTTTTGTCAATAAATCCCATAAAGCTTTTTTTGAACTTCTACTGTTTTTTGTTTATTTTCCACAACATTACAGCTGGGGCTTTGGTTATTCAGTGAAAAAAAAAGTTTTTTCCATGAAAAATGGAATAGTGCATGTGTCTATGTGTGTGTATGTGTGTGTAATATATATGGGCACCTAAACAAATGTGAGGCTGCTCACATTGAAGCAGACTCAGTTAACTGAGTCTGCTATAACATGGTAACTACCACTCTCCAGCAGACTGCAGCCTCCCATGTATCAGAGTCCCTACACTGAAAAATGGCAGTGGGGCACTTTAACAAAAGTTTGTTTCAGTGCGGGGATGCTGATACACATAACACTCTGGGTACTTTGATTAGAGCAGGTCTTGGAGCCCCTCTAATTAAAATACCCAACCCCCACTCGTACAGCATGTCTATAAAACACACTCTGTGTGTGTGTGTGTGTGTGTGTGTGTGTGTGTGTGTGTGTGTGTGTGTCCCTTCTGCCAGGAACTGGTCAGCAGCAAGAAGGGCTGAGTTCACATTTCAGAGTAGCCCATAAATTAAACCAGTAGCTCAAGCCCCCACCCAGAAATCTGGGAACACTACATTTGCTGGGGTGTCCCATATAAAGAAAACCTCTCCTTGCAAGCAGTGTAAACACAAAAACCCAAATGTATTAGGGAATCAATACAAAAAAACAAAAGAAAACACTAAATATAATTTTAAAACACTATTAACTACAAAGTTTGTAGGTGGCACCCCCCTGTGGGGACACTTATAGAATCATAGAAGTAAGGTCGGAAGGGACCTTGTAGATCTTCAAGTCCGACTCCCTGCCTGGGCAGGAGGAGAACTGGGCTGAAGTGACCCCAGCCAGGTAGGCATCGAGCCACTTCTTAAAGACTCCCAGGGTAGGAGCCAGCACCACTTCCCCTGGAAGTTGGTTCCAGATCCTAGCCGCCCTGACTGTGAAGTAGTTCTTACAGATGTCTGATCTAAATCTACTCTCCAACAACTTGTAGCCATTATTCCTTGTTATTGCAGGGGGGGGCGCTGGGGGAAACAAAGTCTCCCTCAAACCCTTCTAGTCCCCCCTAGTGAGTTTATAGACAGTCACAAGGTCCCCCCTCGGCCTTCTCTTGTGAAGGCTGAACAGGTTCAGGTCTTGTAGCCTCTCATTGTAGGGTCTTCCCTGTCCCCGGATCACACATACATCACACTTCACCCATACTCAGGCAGCGTGGGACTTGGGGTTCCCCAATGGGTAGTTTCAGGGGCCTGTACCCCTATACCTGCCCTTCAGCAATGGGCTAGAGAGGTGGGCTCACATTGGAGAGTCCTATGAGTTGCTCCTTGGGTACACTGTGCTGCAGGCAGCTGCTCGAGAGCCTGAGTCCTTCTGTATTGCAAGGGGTTCCGTTGCTCCTTGAGGAGGGGTAAAATGCCTATCTTTGCTCCCATGGAGAGGCTGGGGAAGGAGGAGTGGATGCTACAGTTCCAGCCAGCATGCACACACCCTGCTGAAATGAAAATTGCAGGACAAACTCAAAAAGGAGGTTGATTACTGGCTACAGCTGGCCCAGCCACACAGCTTAACTGGAGCAAAGGACTACCAAAAGAAACAAAAGGGAAAAGCCAGGCCTACCCTCTAAGCCTGGGCTGCAGCTGGTTTGGATCATGCAGGTCCACTAAAAGCAGAAATCTACAAACCTCAACCCTGGCCCAAAGCTGGTAGGATTAGAAACTCCTAAGTTTCAACCATGTTTAAAACTGCCAGGCCGAATTCCTACCCAGCCAACCTAAAGAACCAATATCGTCTTCCCCAGTATTAATCCCTTAAAACTTCAGAAAAGGGGTTAAAAAAAGGAGGAAGGAATTCCAAGACACTGGGACAATTCTCCCTCTCTCCCTCTTCCACCTGAGTTTCTCCTTCCTCTATCTGCAAATTCCTTCTCCTCTGGAGAAGCTTTCATTCTTCAGCAACCCCTACCAGCAGCATCTTCTCCTCAAAATCAGCCTAGATCACCTTATATCCTTCTGCATGACATCACCATGGCCTTTTCCAGTCAGGGAGTACCACACTCCAGTCTTTCTCTTAACCAATCTGCCTAAAAGGTTTTTATTCCCCCTAGCCAATCAGGCCAGAGGATTTTACATATCTTGTCCAAATACAGCTTTCCATGTGCAGAGCAAATGGTCAGAACAACAGGGGCCATCTTGCCCATATAAAACACACACACATACCACACAGTATACAATCAAAAGCACGTACCTTGCCATACACAACCCCAGTGTGTGGGGGTGTTGCACACACGCACACACACATATATAATATATTATAAAAGATGTCATATTGTATATAAATACACAGAAAAGCATGTAAAAGGCACATGTATACATCTGCAATGCAGTTTTCAGTAGGTTTCATGGAAACTTTTAGACCGGTCTAACTCAAGCTTGCCTTTCCTTGCACTTTCAAGGCATGTCTTGGTCTAAGCAGCCACATAACAATTGTTCTACATAGAAAGGAAGAAAAAAGCAAGAAGAGTAGCAGGGGGATACTAAGGGTGCTGTTACAGGTTATCTTTATAATGTTTTAACTCCGTGGAATGTTATGCTGTCATAAAGTTAGAATAGTTTCAGAGCAGTCACAGGTTAATGCATAATGTCATTAGGGCTATGCAAAGCTTCATCGGGTGTTTCATTTCGAAACTGTTTTGATGCATTTCAAGCTCAAAACAACAACATCGCAATGTAACAAAAGGCTTTGAAACAGCTTTGAAATGAAACGAAGGCACTCAAAAAGTTTCAAAAGTTTCAAAACGTTTTGAGTTTCAAAGCCAGGCTTATTTGGCTTCAACGCTGGTCCCAGGCGGCAGCAGCAGCCTCCTCTTATTCTGTGTGCAGATACAGGGGCTTGCAACCCTGGGAGGAGTCTGGCACAGGCCAGCAGCCCTTCTGGGGGTGTGAGCCCCTGGATCCACACCCCGGATGAGAGGAGGCTGTCTCTGCCACCTGGGACCAGTGCTGGGCATGCGGTATGCCCAGCACCAGAGAAAATTGCTGCTGCTGCCTCTCCCTGGCAGCAGTGGCAGCCTCCTCTCATCCAGCACACCGATTTGGAGGTTTGCACCCCCAGGAGGAGTCCAGCACAGCCTGGCAGCCCTCCCAGGGGTGCAGGACCCCAGATCTGTGTACCACATGAGGGGAGGCTGCCGCTGCTGCCTGACACAGGCAGCAGCAGCAATTTTGTATGGTTCTGGGTGTACCCCATGTCCAGCACCGACAGCCCTACTTGGGGTGCGAGCTCCTGGATCTGTGTGCTGGATGAGGGGAGGCTGCTGCTGCTGCTGCCTGGAACAGGTGGCGGCAGCAATTTTCTCTGGTGCTGGGTGCAGCCCATGCCCAGCACCAGTCCCAGGCAACAGGGCAGCTTCCTCTCATTCAAGGCAGAGATCTGGGGACTTGTATCCCCAGGAGAGCTGCTGGGTTCTGCTGGACTCCTCCCTGGGGTGCAAGCCCTCAAATCAGTGCCCTGGATGAGAGGAGGTAGCAATTACTATTACCAGTTCCAGGTGACAGGGCAGCCTCCTCTCATTCAGGACACAAGACCTGGAGGGCTGCCAGGCTCTACTGGACTCCTCCCCGGGGTACAGGCCCTTGGATCTGCATATTGGATGAGAGGAGGCTGCTGCTGCCTGCCAGTGTCAGGAGTTGTGTTTTGAAGAATTGGAGGTGCAGTTTCCCAGAAGCCTCTGTACTTGGCAGGCTTCATGCCCTCAGAAGGATCTACCAGCCCTGCAATTTTCATCCAAATCAGGCAAGAAATGACAATGTTTTAGGCATTTTCATGATTCCTCATTATAGCCTATGGGTGGAATGCGTTGAAACAGCGAAAGAGTTTTGATGAAACGACATAGGACAGTGCTTTGAAATTAAATGAAACAATGACACAAAACACTGTCCCTTCAAAATGGTGAAATGGACATTGAAATGAAACAGTGGTGTTTCACACAGCCCTAAATGTCATCTCAGACCTGTACAACTGTGATTGGCCACTACAGGGATGGTGAGCAGAGGTGTGGACAAGAGCCAGGGCTCTATTGGTGGGTGGGTATGGGGTAGGAGCGGGATAGGGGTTGGAGATATATAGCTCGGGGGCAAAAAAGGAGGAGGTGAAGGGAGCAGAGTGACTCAGCAAGGAGAAGGCTTTTTCTGTGGTTGATTTGGTGCTGGTTAAAGCAGCTTTAGTTTACTATATAGTAGGTATAGCATAGGCATAAATAGGGCAAAACTCTACCCAGATGTCTCAGCTGTGGCCTGGAGGAAATGGAAGAAGTCTCCATGCCATCATCCTATCCTTGATAGTGTTCATGTGGTAACAGGGAAGAAACAATGTATTCTAGTTCATTTTCTGATCTGTCAGTCAGGAGAGCTCAGTTCTTGCCCTGGTTCTGCTGCTAGCTGGCCATATGATTTTGGGAAGCCTTTCTGCCCATTTCCCAATGTGAGAGATGATTTTGAGCTTCCTTTGCAAAAAACTTTGAAATATATGGCTGACAAGTCCCACAAAAGTGCTAAGAATGGCTTTGGTAGGTGCTTGGTGTCTATCTGGGCACCTGGGCAGTATCTTGTGAATCACATTTATTAAGTTAACCCCTAGTGGCTCCACTTTCAGTGCAGAGCATCTGTTTCCATTTTGGCAAGACCAAAGAGCTCAGGAAAGCATTTCCCCAGGCTCTGTGCTTTCACCAAGCTGTGGCTTCATGCTGACAGCTGTGCCACCAGGGCTCAATTTCTGGCACCTCCACTTTTGGCACAGAACTGCCATGGCTCAGTGAGACCTGAATCCTGGGAAACGTGCTTCCCTGAGCTTTCTGGTATTGCTGAAATTGATACAGCAGCCCTATACTACATGAGGCTGAGCCACCATGTTGACTGAGGGAGGCAGCCAGGGGAACTAAGCTTCCCTCAGCTGCACAATTTCCTTTGAATTGAGCCCCAGCAGCTCTGTGCTGAGCATAGAGCCATCAGGCAGTGAGACCATGCAGCTTCCCCCATGGTCTCTCTGCATTTAAGCCACTCAGAATAGCTGCTCTCAGTGTGAAGAGGGGCTGGGACCATTAGAGTTTTGGATAATGGAAACAGGTAGGGAAGCTGGGAGCTGTGTACCCTGGGATGCCAGAGGAATGGAAGTAAAGTGTTTTTTACCTCCTCTTACTATTCAAACAATACCCTGGAATCACATGGGTAAAATATTTAAAAAATAAACCTCATTCTGAGTGGCTTATCTTTAAAATGTTTAAAAGGTACTTATTACAGGTAAACAAGCTTTAATGAGTGAACGTTCCCATTTTAACTGCCTTTATGACAGCTTAAAAGTAACCTGTAACATGGCCATAAGCCTAGTCTCTAGCATATCCTCACATGAGCAGCTACATAGAGTGGGCACCCCCAGGATGGTGTCAAAACCCTTAAAAGGGCAGACAATGACAATAGATGCTGCTCCCTGTCATCCTCTTTCAGCCCTGGATTCTTGCCAGTAAACTCAGATGCTAGCTGCTGCCATGGTGAACTGCTTATTTGTGACTCACAGGAGAGAGGAGGATACAAAATTCTAGAAATGATGCTGTGGGTTGCTGTTCAGAGGGCTGGATGGCTGAGGGTGATAAACTGAAATTAGTATGAATAGAGAAGATTTTTGAAAAGCAATGAAAATGAAGATGCTAATAGAAAGCTGTGGGGAAATTCAATCTATCCTGTCTATATACTGTTATGGCTCACATCAGAATAGCATTTTAGTGTGTGTTTATATAAATTGTGGAACACTTGGTGGTATAGAAAATGGGCACAATATATAGTACTGTGTTCATTAAGTGCCTTTTTGTTTGATTCTGTGAGTATCAAGTGATTGTATTACATCAGCTCTTACACTGCAAACTCTTCCAGTTAGAAACTATCTTTTTACATGCATCTAAAAGGGCCATTCACAATTTTGTATTCTTCAATACTTCCATTGCTGTTGGTGTCATCATCATCAGTCAATATTCTGGCTCTTCATAAATTCCAATAGATTTTTGTTCTTCTCCAATTTGTTACATATAGTTAGAATAGTAGTTTTTTAATTAGACCTGGGAGATTTTTTAGTGGTAGGGATTGGGGGAATAATTTATTCACGGGAAACTGCGGTTTTGGTTAAAAAAAATTAAAATTAGATTTACAAAAACAACATGGGGGCTGATGGCGTGGCCTCTTGTTTTTCCCCATTGTGTAGGGGTTAGAGTGCTGGCCTAGGGTGTGGAATATCCAGGTTCAGTTCTCTTCTTTTTGGAGAAGATCTGATCTCATTCTATATATTATTTAGAAGAGTGGTTCTCAACCAGGATGCCGTGGCAGTCTGGGATGCCAAAGGACCCCCTAAGGGCCCTTTCTGCTATGGGAATGGCCAAGTAAAATTGCCCTGCCTACCCACCTTGTATTATGGCTCTTTGATCAGCTTAAAACAGGCAACAAAGCTATCTCATGCCATGCAGCTCTGTCTGGTCCACCCCACACATCCGTCTCCACACACTTCCCATAACCAGGCACAGTTGAATTTCCTGTCTGCTTCTGTTTCTGGGAGAAGTGTTGGGGGTTAGCAAGCCAGAAAAAGCTGCACAGCACAAGGTAGCTCCTTCATGCTTTAGGCTGATCAGAGCCCACATGGAAGAGGAGCATGCACATATGACACAGCCCTCCCTGGGCTGGCTATGCAGCATGAGGCAGTTTCATCACAGTTTCACAGCCCTTCCTGGAAGCAGAAACTGACTGAGATGCAGTCAGGTAAGCTGAGGCAGCACCAACGGTTGTTCTTTGCCAGGGGTGCCTCCACATTTGGTGGGGTGCCCTAAGCCTGAAAAGGTTGAAGACCACTGGTGTAGAAGGTCACTTTGAGCATAATTGAGTAGGATAGTGTTGGGTGGGGTATGCCTCTGTCTCACCTGTTGAAGTCATTCCATTTTGTATAAAATACACAAATGTTCGAAGAAGCAGGGACAGCAATTCAGGTCTCCCACCTTTCCCATTAATACCCTAACCAGCTGGTTATAGAAAGCCAGTCTCACACTCTTCCCTCCACTGTCTGGCAGATGGTACCTAAGCCTACCCTTTCATTTCCATTCCTGTGCTTCCCTTATAGATGCCTCCTGTAGAATCAAAAAATATTTTTGCCTAAAATGGGGGAAAAAATATCACTGGCATAGAGAAAAAACAAGGAAACAAAAAACCATTTTAGGTCAGGTAGAATCTTTTTCTTTTTTGATTCAGACACTAAACATTAACTGTTTCTCTTGGCCTCTGTTTAAAGCTCCCAATTTTAGAAATAAGTCCTATCTATATTTTTACCCTTCATTCAAACATCCTTCTGAAATAGGAATGCACAAAGGTGGAAGGGGGTGATGCATGGTTTCTTTCACAGGATCAGGGCAAAGAAAAATGGAAAGACTTTTGTGAACTTTAGGCCTCCTCTACACATTACAGGTATTGTGCAATTAACTGGAGCAGGGCCCTGGGCCTGGAGGTTTGCCACACCCCTGGGGTGGAGAGATCACTGTAGCAGTGATCCTCCAGCCTTGGGGCTGTGTGGGATGCACCTGCAGCTGGAAGCCCCTCAGCCAGGATCCATTGGGTTTCCAGGTATGGGAGCTTCCCTTTTATTACCTATCAGCAATAAGGCGCCATGGGATTTAATACACAATGCCACAATCATGCCTCCTGCTATGCATGTGTGGCATCATTGGTGATGCATAGGGGGTGCACGTGTATCCCCTGAGATTGGCAGTACACCCCCTGAGAAAAGCACCACCAATGCTGCCAGAAACTCCTGTGGGCAATCAGTGCTCACCACCTCCCCCCACCCCCACTGCCGACACCACCAGTGGTATCTGCAGGCAGTCACCAATTGCCACTGGCCACCACCACTGCTGTGGGAAGTGTCTGCGGGTGGTCGCTGTACCCCACAAGCCTCCAGGGGCACACACTGTTCATGTGTGTCATGTATGTGAATCAAGCATTAAATCCTATTGCATTTTTACCTGCATGTGTAGAAGGTCCTTATGTACCATTGCACCAATCCTGCAGTTTCTTTTGATCAGGAAAGATTACATCTTATTACTCCAGATTGGCCTTTTTTTTTTTTTTACAAGAGTATTACTTCTTGGTTTCTTGCGGGCTAAGATCAAGTTTAGCTCCAGGGATTCAGCTAAGCAAGATGAAGTGGGGGTAGAGTAGAGAAAGAGTGCTTCAGTGTCCAAGCTGTGTCCTGTGTGCTTCAACACATGGATCTTTTAACATATTATATGCAAGAACTGGGTACTGCAGTTCCCTAGCCCTTTTTTTCTTTCTTTTAACTTATAGCATATTTGTGCTGCTCTTAAGGTGGGGATGGAAAATATTATTTCAGAAAAAAAACCTGCTTCCACTTCTATTATCTACCAGCTGTCAGCTCCTTGTCAAAACAGTTTAGAAGCATGTTGCTTCAAAAGGGTTTTGAGACAAATATGAGTAATTTAGGAAGATTATTTGTCTTAATGGAATTTATACCATCGGTACCATCTTCAGAAATTCTTAGTTTTGCTTACACAGACTGATGGCTACAAGCTCTGAAGAGTTCTTATGTGCATACGACTCGTGTATAAACACCTCATCAATATTAGGACATTTCTACAAGAAACAGCTCACTCAGCAGCAGCAACTAGGCTGAGTGATGCAAGATAAAATATCTGCCCAACATCCCTGAGTAGAGACTCAAGCCACCACGCTGATGGATTTTCCAAACTGCAAAGAAATACATAGGTTGAGGTTTGAAGGTGTAGACAGCCTTTTTCTGCTGGGCTAGACAGGAGGATGAGGAGTGACTAGACCTGACTAGTACATGACAGTGAACTGCTTGTCCAGGATAGACTGCATAGGTCTAGAGCCATCTAGACATGTACACTGAATTCTATAGAGGAAGAGCTTGAGGAGATGAAGCACCTCAAAGCAGAGTCTCAAGAAGAGTCCCAAGAATCCTGTATGCATATCAAGTCCAATTGCCACCCTTGCCTTACAGGACCACCCTACATAAATGGAGCTATAAAGGTTTGAGCCTTACAGTGCTTTGCTTCATCCAAAGTGATAACCTTTCTGTCCCACAAAGGGGAACATCATACCCTGGTAGTGAGGTACAAGCCATTGACCAGCTGCAGTTGCACGTATGCTCAGTTTGTGAGCCTGTAGTTACAAGAAAGTGAAAGTTGGATAGATTATGGAGCATTATTCTTTTGCTTACTTGTTAAAGGCTTGACTTCTATGTCATTTGTTTCAATCCCGGGTTCCTTTCTGTATGGGTCTTTTAATTCTGCCCTTTTTTCTTAATAAAAGTATAATTTCCTTTCTATTGCCAGTTAGTCTTAGATTCTTAACATGGGACCTGTATAAGTATTCATTCACGTGAACACTAGATGGAGACATTGCACCTTAACTATATGGTTCACAGAGGTTAAGCTAAGGGTTGAAAACACAAAGCTTGTGTCATACACTGCATGTATATACTTATGCATTTAATCACTCTTAATCATGTTTTAACATGATATAAATTCTTAAAGAAAGAAAAACAAATTAGACTTTTGCCCCTGTGAGTAATTGTGATTCAGTTATTTCATGACTGAACCCTTCTTTGGTCTCCTAAAGACACCTCTATTACATTAATGAAAAATTGGACATCCTCATTATAAGTCAGAGTTTTGACTCAAGAAGTGACTGTAATAAAGTGGTAAGGGAATAATTAAAGGCCACATTCACTGATGTCCTATATGAGTATGAAGAAACGTTATTAACCTTTAGCTGCTGTTTTCGTTGTTACTGTACTCATTCATTTGTTCTGCCAACTAATGTTAAAGTTCATTCCACTTAAAATGAAATATTGCTGTCACGCCACTAAAAACTTATGCATCTACAATATTATCATTCTGAAAATTATATCAGCTGCAGAAAATGCTTAGCATATGCACTCTCACACATCTACACACATGCTGTTGTATATGTGCTCTCTTACTCACTTTCTCCCTCTCTTACCTGCACTTGTAACCCCATAAATCAACAACACGAGTAGCCCTGGCAATTTGTCATATGTTCAGCATAGAGCTCTGGATACATCTTTGTGAGTTTATTATTTGTAATCATGCTCTCTACAGAAAGGAAAGGTCAGGGTTTAAGCCACAAGCACTTGTCGCAGTCATGTGCTGTACTTTTTTCTTTATTTACTTATCCGATTTTTCTTGGCTGTAACTCCAGACTTGAAGACTCACTGTTGCCCTTGTCAGCCTGACCCAGTATACTTTCCAGTATATGGAATTCATAGCACAACCAGTAAGCTGTTAATCTGTCTTATTAGCATGGATCTTTCATTCAGCTCTACTGCTTTCTCCTATTTTCAAATACCTCCTCAGTCGTTTTTTTCAGCAGTTCAATCAGGGAATATGCTCAGCAGTCCATGATGGTATTAGCCTTAATTTTTACTTTCCTTGATCTTGTTGGTTGGGTTTTTTTGTTGTTGTTTTGTTTTGCTTTTTGTTTCCTAGTTTTAGATGTAGAGCATTTTTTGCATATGCTAATTTCTCTGGGGCATAGTTTCATGTCTCTGTTTATGTTTAACGCAGTTTAACATTAATGAAATATATGAACATCTCAATGGCAGAATAAATTTTAGAAAAGGCAGGCAGAGTGGAATAGCTGGATTTGCCCTCTACATACATTATCTTACGTTTTTATAGGATCACTTCTTCACTGGCGAAAATGATCATGATATGACTTCCCTTAAAGAATCTACTTAGGTGTCTGATCTGATGCCTATTTTACTAAATGGATATTGGTTAAGGCCATAAATGTCCCACCTCTTAAACTAATTAACCAGTGGAACTCAGTACTAGATTCACATTCAGATAGCTAGTTGTGGTTGATTTTTTTTTAGCGTAAGACAAGCAGGAAAGAGCCTTTTCTTTCTATTCATTCTCTTTTCCCACAAACATAACTGGGGTGAAAGCTATCTGGTCCCATTGAAGTCCATGACAAAATCTCCCAATGACTTTGTTCTACAAGTGTTTTACTTGTAGTGTCAATAAGAGTTTGCCACATGAAATGATGGACACATTTGAAGGTATCTCTTTAGAGAATATTTTTAGAACTTTCACCAGCAGTGTGTGGAGTCTTTGAAGAAATGGTAGTTGGCAAAAAAAGGCATAAGTTGACAGGAAAATGTCTTTATATGGGTATATTCTTGATTTGGGCGCTAGGCAGGTAGAACAGATGATTGCAAACTGAAGGTTTCTCCTGTTTGTTTTCAGTTTTTGTCTTAGCTGCTGATGGACACAAATGGGAAGATAGCATGGTTGCCACAGTGGTCACATGTCCCTGACTGCGCAATTGGTACTGCATAGTCATTTAGTACTTGCTTTAGTACCTACCAGTGACATAGTATCTCATGTAGATGCATGAAGTAAGAATGAACATGTTATGCTGCTTGCCATAGCTATTCACTCTTTTAGCAAGCTTTGGCACCTCAGAAATGTCACTACTCTGGAATGGGCAAGAATCAAAGCCTTGTACCTAAACTGTGCAGAATATTTTACACACAAAGCAAGTGTAGATATAGACGAGATTAAGCTACTATAGCATTGTTAATGCCACATGCAGCACTGCATTTTAAAATTGTATTAGATATTGATATCAATGTGAACTTACACATCAATTGGAGTCTTTAAATCAAGACTAGATGTCTTTCTACGGAAATATTCTAGTTCAGCTAGACTGAGAATCTTCAATCTGTTATGTAGGCAGTCGAATTAGAGGCTCCTGGTGGTCCTTTTTTACTTTAAAATCTATGAATCTATGAACCGTCACTGGCATTCTATGAATATTATTGCAATATCTTTCATGTTTAATGGACTACTGAAAAGATTTTCTGAAACAGGATGATCAGTGAGAAAGAGGAAACAAACCTAGGGTAGATAGTAGTGAACATTGAGAAATAGTACAATGTTATGGAAATGCAGTAATATACTGATAAATGTAAGCATGATTTTTCAATATTTAATGCTAAATTGATCATTAAAAGGAAAATGAAAGTGAAAAGAAGACAAGCTTATCATCATACCTAATATATCTACAAAACTAGAAGTTGCTACGCTATATGATGCTGAAGGGGCCTTCCTCCCATACAGGAAAACAGAAAAAAATACTTAAATTGGACCATCAAAAGCTTGTCTTTCCTGGGGCACAAAAGAAGGTGCTAGCCAGTGAGTTTCCAGCATGTTAGTTAATTTTCCCAGACGTAAAAATCTTTTACTGGGTCACACTAGTTAGAAGTAGAGTACCCTAGGCCAGGTCCATGTACAAAATCCTCTTGGCATAGCTTGAGGAGTGACTTTTTTTCACAGATAGCTAACATAGCTGTACCAAAAAAAACCCTAGTGTAGACACAGCCAACAAAAGTGGCCTTTTGTTGGCTTAGAGTATCTTGTTCTGCTAGGGTGGCTATGCTATTTCTCTGAACAAGTCCAGAGGTTTGTATATGCTGCTTTTCAGGTAAAGGGCTATCTTGACTTAGGGTGCATAAAAACATTCACTGCACCAAGTCTATGATCATACAGCTGCTTTAAGCTGTATGATCATAGCATGGAGTGCTGTGTACAGACATTTGCTGGTGCTGGGAGCTGGACAGGGAACTTGGTGTAAGTAACTTGAGGCAAGGGGAAGAATGGGTAGGATGTGGGGGAGGCTAGCAAATCTGGTGGAGGTTGGTGGGATGTGGGGCGCTGGTCTGCAAGGCAGGTTGGTAGGACTGGGGAGGGTTGTTCACCTGGCAGTGAGGGGCTCAGGAGGCTAAAAATAACCCAGTCAAGCTTGGAGGAGTAGGAAGAGCACAGCCTCAGGGTTGGAGCATGTGGTTGGACTTTCTTAGCTCCAGGGCAACACTCTGAACCCATGAAGACATTCATTGCCTCTGGTTAACCCATTCCTGATCTAAATTAGTTCATCTACTGAGGTGAACTAATGTAGATTGGACCCACCATTTTATGGCTTGGTTTATATCTCTTCCCCTTCCCCCAGTGTCTTCACAGATGGGCATTTGGATCAGCCTATCCCTAGTTAGGTTCATCTAAATGAACCATCTGTATGAACCCATAGGCTAAGATAGGTAGAACCCATAGAAAGTTTCCTAGTGTAGGCAAGCCCAGAACTTCTATCTACAGAGGACCAGGGCCTTCATTCAAAGTCCTGTGATCAAGCAGATTTCTTTGGAATTCTTTGCAAGGTTAAAAGCTAGTAAAGAAACAGAGGGCCAGCTTATTTGTTGATTTAACAATTGACTGATGTCAGGCTCACAGGTTGTACTACTAAAAATGAATTGTGTATGTGTGCATTTGTAAAATATAATGTATATTAACATATATGTTAATGATAAAGATCTTGAGCTGAGGCACATTTTCCTCATGTTTGTCATTATATTTGCTCTTTACATGACACACATAATTTGAAAGAACTCCAGCCAGATTCTGTGGTGACATCCAAATACTGTATTGTGTTTACTGAACAGGCAAAGCACACAAGATTTAGCTACATCTGGTGTGTCTGAGCCTGGCAGCTTTGAAATCATAGAATGTGAGGTCAAAGAGATGCATCTCTATTCCTAGGCACCACAGAGTCAATGAGAGTTTTGTCTTTGTAAGGCATACTGGATCAGGCTCACTGTTTATTATATAACAGTATTTTATATTATTTGTTTCTGATGCATTATGATTGGGATGGCTTAATCAGGGATGATCCTGCCCTGAGTAGGGGATTGGATGAGATGACCTCATGAGGTCCCCTCCAGCCCTAATTTCCAATGATCCTTGATCTTTTAGGGTTGCCTGCTTTTCTGCATTAACTCTGATTTTCTCCTTATTTTTGCATATTAATACCCTCCTTTGTCTTAGTCCTTTCTTTTCCATTTTCATTTGTTTTATGCTTGTTTCCTTTCCCTTGTTCCTATCACCTTTTATTCCTCCTTTTGTATGTTTTTCTTTCATTTTTTTACATACATCTTTTAATTAAATCACCAAGAGGAACAGTGGGATGCCGCAGGGCTTACTTTGAACTATGAAATGGAAAAGGCTCACTCCCTGCCATAAACAAAAGGTTAGTTTGAATTAATTGAAGGAAATATTTTCCCTTTGATAGACTTGTTTCTTAATAATTAATCATTTCAGCCAAAGTTGTAAACACTGCAGGCCCAGATTTTCCTCTTAGATGCACTAATATCATTCTAGAGTAACCTTCTTGATATTAAGGAAATTACCAGCTTCATGCTGGCTTAGTTGACAGCAGAACCTAGTCCCATTGTTTCCTGAGACAAGAAGTAAACAAAATCCCATAATTTGTATATATTTGAAAATGGTGCAGTGATTTAAGTGGTCTCCATGTTAAAGATAGTTCCTTTAATTAGTGTTCATAATAGTAGTGTTGTGCAAAATTTCATTGGCTGTTTTATTTCAACACTGTTTCGACCCTGAGTCTACAAATATTGAGAACCACTGCACTAGAGTAATGAGAAGAGAACTGATCCCTTAACTGATGTGTTTGATTTGTGTCTTATGGCATGTCTAAAAGACTAAAAATTTCTAATAAATGTAATTTCCTGCATGGACTTTGCTGTGTTGAATTTTCTAGCAATAATTTTCAGCCTTTTCTAGGTTCTAAGTGATCCCTTTCCTCTTTCAGAGAATATTCTCTTATCTTTCACCTCTCTGACCTTCTCAATCTTTCTTTCTGTCTTCATGCCTACTGTACTTGAATTCTGCTTTTAACTTCTCCCCCCAACTATTTGCAAAGTATGGTCTCTTACTTCCTTTGCTTTCCAGCTCACTACTGTTTGTGCCTTCTGTCTATTCCAGAAAACTCAACCTTTGAGAATGCCACACATTATTTAAACACTTTCCTCCTTCCGCACCTTCTCCTCCTGAAATAGATTAACATTTTACATCGTGGAAAGTCCTGCCTAATGGAATAAGAAGAAATGGGTAGGGATTAGGCAGTCTAGTTTCTCTAATCTATTTTAATTAAAAAGTTCAAAACCAGATAGAAGTACCTCCACACCCAGATATGGGCTGAACAATTGCGTGTATGCATGCAGCACCAAATGCATCACAAAATATTTTTCCTTTTGATTATTACAGGAATCAGTTATAAAACTGTTTGGTGACACAAAATAGTAATTCAACACAATCCGTTCATTTATACGCTCCTTATGCTGCTGTCCATCTTCTGCTGATGCTGCCATAGCATATTCTAGCTGTCTTCTTTACAGTCAGTTTAGTTCTTACTGTTCACCTTCAACAGTAGCACCATGGTAAGTGCTAGTGTAGATTAAACAGTGTTTGTTAACCACAAGGTCATCTAATATTGCTCTGTTCTACTTAACATACAGATGAGGGCTTTCAACACATTCTCATCCATGCAGGTGCAGGAGGCAGCTAAACACTACCATCTGCTCTCTGGCATTGAGTTTGTTGAGAGAGCCAGGGGAAAAAACCATGCATTTGGAATAAGATCTTATAATAACTCATTGCTAAATAATGTTGTAAGAAGGACATGACTGAATGTAAATCCAAGCAGAAGATAAGAGACTCCTTCCACTTCAGCAAGAGAAAAGGGATAAAACATTCAAGGCTTCTTCTGAAGGACTTTGAACCAATCTTGGTGGCCAGTAAGCTAGAAAAACTGCTTTATAGCAATTAAAAGACACGCAGACTTTATTACTGCACTACTTCTGAAGCCTCTGTCAGTTTTCATTATCTACCATGCAAATACCACATTTTCAACTTAGACTGAACCTTGGCTAAATCTATGTTGGGTGTTAACTTTTCGTGAAGTGCTTCATCTTTTTTTGTTGTTGTTGTTGTTCATAAATTTAGGTTCCTAATCTGTTACTGTCAAAACAATTATTTCCATTTCAAATTTTGTCACTTCTTAATGAACGCCATTGCCCTAACTTACGTGGACATAAACATGCCTTAAGCTTGCTGAATATCTCAGTAGACTTTGAGAAAGTCATGTTGCAAAACAAGAAGTTCCCTTTCAACATTTTATTTTGGTGTATCAGAAATGAATAATTTTTATTATATCTGGGCAGGTTGGAAAACATTAATGAAAAAGGGGCTTAATGATTTCTCTTAACTCTATATGTTATAGGTGATTCAGGAAATTTCCTGAATCAGGAAAGCAGATGAGCATAAATAAACCCACCCATATTCAGGGCACTATTTAAGCAGTGCTTTGCTTAAGAATTCAGAAATGATTTCCTCATGAAGGGTCACAGAATATTATTATTTATACATCTACTTTGGTTTCCTACAGCTCAACTTTGATATTCTAAAATTACCATGAAACAGATAATTTAGTTGCCACATTAAGTTATTTTATAAAGTGTGTTCTGTAAACTGGCTAGGACAATCAGAAATCAGATACTCTTCTTTTTATTTCTGTGATCCTATAATCCCATTTTGCCTTCACATATTTAAATAGATTTTAATTGCAATTCCTTCTTATAGAAAGCAGCTATAAATCTGGGAATGAATGTAACCATAAACCTAAATTACAGTGTAGAATTATATTTAATACAGCAGGTGATCATGTAGCTCCAAATAGTATATGATTCAAGAAAGAAACAGTAACAGAACAGAGAGTTTATTTGAAAACATTTTCCCTCTGTGTGTTGTCCATTTAGTTTGGAAGAGACTTAATAATACCATAATTTAGGCTTGGTTTCATAAACACAGCTTTGGCTTTCACTCTCCTTCCCTTTTTCCTTACTTCACATTTTCCAGGCATTTCCTGCCAAGCTACATTTACTTTTTCATAGCAGATTACTGCCAGCTATCTCCTGGTTTCCCTTACACTAAGTCCCTTCAGGCACCATAGCAGTTCTTTTGAGCTACTCTCCTTTGAACTGTGAAGCAGCAAAATAGAAACCCCAGCGTTCTAGGAACTGGGATTTTGGCAGTACCTTGGCTCATGTCATAAATCGAACTGACAATAAATCACTAACTATTATTTGATATGTCCTGAACTGAAATGCATATTGACTTTGGAAAAGTCCTTTTTCTTTGTATCCTTCTGAATTTTCACATGTTCTTTGACTGTCCAAAATTTAGTTGGCAAATTTCCTTTGGGCGTACAAAGGAAATGGCCTTAGTTTTTTGAATGTGCTTATTACTTTTATGATGCCTCTATGTAACAATTAATTAAAATTCTTAAGTGTTTCTCCTACTTCATCCTAATATTTAAATGAAGCAAAAGGAGCAGGTCTGACTTACTGACTTAATTTTGTGTCCCTCCGCATCTGACTTGAAAACAAATATGCAACGTAAGACCACAGGATATTAAATGATGTATGGTCCATAATAACATGTGATAATGAGATGCTGCAAAGCTTGCCTAGCTGAGTTGTAAATTAAATAATCATAGATATATAAAAGACAAGATAGATTAGATCAATATTTCCAAAAAGTAAAAACAAAACATTGGGCGGGGCTGGTTGGCTAGGTGGCAAGATTTCTGGCCATGGGTTGCAAGAGGTCTATGCATTGCCATACATATGTTGGGCTTTTTGTTTGTTCTGGTTTGGGTTTTTTTTATATATATCTGGGACAAGAAAATTAAGAAAATCCTAAAGAAATGATCCTTTAGTTGCTGAGCTACCTCTCAAGCCAGCTGGGACACCTTTTCACACAAAATAACAGGCCAGAGTTGATACAGGGTTTTTAACTCATGAGAATGAGGAGATTGATATTAAGTGGCATGTCCAGTTCTTCTGCTGGCCTGGGATGTCTCACTACTGTGAATTCTTGGCCTGGAGTGGAGATACAAAGCAATGGTCCACTACATTTTCCTGTCTGGTACAATGCTAGGCTTCTTGGGGCTGGAAATTTTGCTGCTTGGGACAAGTCAGGAAAAGGAGAAATTCCACTCTTCTTAAAAAAAAAAACAACCTCTCCCTATTGCCCAAGGATTCTATTGTCTTCTAATACCTCAAATGTAGAACTTAGGGGATTGTCCAGAAACTCCATGTCACACGTCAGATAGCGTAGTTTATATGAAACAACTTCTGGCACTATAGAAATGACAAACAGAAGGCTGGTTGTGAAGCTAAATTTGGTTCCAAGCTTGGAAAATGTTCAAAAACATGATTGGGTTGTCAGAAATTCAATATAAAAATGCTTTCTTTGCATGGCCGGCTGTGTGAATGATATTTTGGTAACAGATGCGATCTCTGAAGGCATTGTAGAACATCATGTTTGCAAATGCTGCTAAATGATAAAGTGACAGTGTTAACATTTGTGTAAACTGAACACTCAAGAAAATCAGGACCTTACCAGAACTGGCAAATGCCTGAAATGATGTGGTCAAGAGAAGATTTCTCTTACAAGCATGGCCAATCTGGATGTCGCACACAACTGTTGTTCTGATCTTAGACATCATTGGAGCAAAGTTTGCTGATCCAGGCTGAGCTGACATCTTGTGAATAAGGAAAAACTATTCCCCAGAACGACACAACTGACCTGATTCTTGATTCCCATGTCAAGAGACAAAATGTGAACCTAGATCAAAGAGATAAACAGCTAGTTCCCTAATTTACTGTGCAAGTTAGTATTCATTGACCATTAGAAAGTGGCTTTTTGACAAATAATATGGGCTGAATGTGGGTTTCTTCAGCCCTCAAGAAAAGCACTCATCAAAGTGCATTAGTATTGCTGTTAACATTCTTAATCCTGCATCTATTGAAGTCACTACAGTCCTTCTGTTGACTCTTGTGCTCTTTGGATTAGGACCCAAGTAAGATTTGCTTACAATAATATCTGATATTCCAAGTATCAGTTTGTGACATTTCCAAGGAATAGCTATGTTTGCACTGAAAGCTTGAACAGGGAGGGACAGGTGGACAGATGGACTTTCAAAACTTTATTATAAAAATATCAAAAACAAATGGGCTCCTAGGGCATGTCCAGATGAGCCCATACGTGCCTCTTGCAGCATATCAAAGCAGTTTGAGATGTGGCAAGAGGCAAACTGGGAACAAAACAACGTTCTCCATACTGCATATTTGATTTTGATTTAATTTTGATTTGATTTTGATTTAATTTTTCAGTGGGTTCAAAATTTGATATCTGGATATCTAGGTATAAAAAAAAACAACAAAAAAACAGAGCACGATCCAGGATCATGCCTTGAGGTAACCAGAGACTCAGGTCTTCCACAGAGATGTTTTGATAGCTGGCCAGAGCATCTCAATGCCTGCTCCTTGCCTCAATACTACGGCACGTTGCCTACCCATGCTGGACAACAGTGTTGCAGGCTGCAGTGACCTGGACCCGAGCTCTGTTCCAGGTAAGTTGGGGACTGGGGGGGCTGAAGAAGTGAGGAGGAGGGCTGTGAGGGTGTGGGAGACTGTGGGGGAGCAGCTCAGGAGGGATGGGTCCATTCCTGTAGGGCCCACATGCCCCCCTGCACAGTCCCAGCCCCAGTCCCCTCCCCCTGCACAGCCTACAGCTCACCAGCAGCAGCAGCCACCAGGGTGCTCAGGGCCTCCTGGCACAGCCCCCACTGTGTGGTGTGCAGCAGCGGTGGGCAGTGCAGCTCAACCCCGGCTATCTGACACCCGACGCTGCCTGTGCCATGTCATATGGGCCTGGCCCAGCTTGACACAGCATTGTGCACCTTTGGGCAGCTCTGGGATGCTCGGGCTGTCACACGGGACCCCACACTGCTCATTGGGACTGACTGTCATAGCTAGCCAGGTCCTGCATGCACAGGCCCCGCACGCCATTGGGCCAGGTTGGTTCCATGCACACAGGACCCAACCCAGTGGGCTGACCATTTTGAGCTGGTTTGTCAAGACTCTGGTTAAGATTTTGTAGTCAGTGCACATGACTGCAAAATATCAGTTTCCAGTTCTTAATGTTACCGAGATATCCTTTCTTGGGCAGACAAGAGGACTGCTTCTTGGTAGCTGACTGGTAGGATCCCATCTTCAAGGCAGCTGCGAACAGCTCCATGTGAAAGCTAATGACAGAACTTGGCAGTGTCTAGAAGGAAGGAAGGAAGGAAAAGAAAAGAAAGGAATAAATAAGTTTTCTGGTACTCCAAACCAGCTTTTATCTAAAGAAATATGGGCAAACCAAAAGATGATAGTTTGGGAAAGAAAATTAAAATGGGCCTGTGAAGAATGTTTAAATATATAGTTACTCATGAACCCAAAAACGGCTCTAGGAAAAGGATTATTATAGTCAACAGGATAGTGTTGGTGGGATACAGCTGCCTAAAATACCTGATAAAATAGTCTGGTCTCCTAAGTAAATTCATTGTGAATGCATGTTCTTTTTTCAGTGAAGGGAAAAATCTATTTCCATACATTCTAAACTAACCGGAAGAAGCGAAACCCTTAATTTGTATTTCATTTTTGTGATGTTTGTCATGCCACAGTGCAAGTTAATGCAAGGACAGTGAATCAGAGTTCAAGCTGAGTGGTAAGGACAACTGAAATTATATTTTTTCAAAGAAACAAAGAAAAAAGGATACAACTGAAATATTTTAAAATATTAAAGGCAAAAGATAAAATATCATTTAACTCTCATCAAGTAGTTTTAAAAAGAAAAATGTGCTTAACACCACAACCACCACCAGACTATATGTATTTTAGACTAGATGGACATTAGGAAACACTACTTCACGGTTAAGGTGGCTAGGATGTGGAACCGGCTTCCTAGGGAAGTTGTTCTTGCTCCTACCTTGGGCATCTTTAAGAGTAGATTAGATAGGTACTTGGCTGGGCTATGATACTATGATTTGTCATTAGTTCATCCACTTTGCCTGATTTCAAGACTTTGGAGATCACACAAACTCCTGCTAAAGTAAGAAGACACTTTTGAATGTATGGCAGTTTTGAAACCAAGCACAGATTCTGCATGAATATCTGAGTGCCTTATAACAGGATGTTGAACAACATGAGTAACACCTCTCCCATGCTTGCTTTTCTCAGAATAAAATCTACAAGCCCGACTTATGACTTTTTGACTTATGACCTTTATAAATGTACAC
This sequence comes from Caiman crocodilus, assembly GCA_030014935.1. Classification (NCBI taxonomy): domain Eukaryota; kingdom Metazoa; phylum Chordata; order Crocodylia; family Alligatoridae; genus Caiman; species Caiman crocodilus. The sequence continues at coordinate 64,252,138 of JAGPOW010000261.1, read as the reverse complement.
CTTTTTTTGAGGTCCCAACACCGGTTTCAACTTTATGATACTGAACATAGCTGCCTCCAACTGGTAAGTCTGTTGTGGTGGGGGGAGGGAAGGGATGTGGAGGGGCAAATAAATGCCCCTGAAGTGAGGGAGAGATTGGGGCTGGGGCTGGGGCAGGGGCTAGGACAGGGGCTGGGGCAAGCACTGCCCAGCCAGGGTACTGGAAGGACATGGTGGGGTGGGACATGTGCAACTGCATCTGCATGGGCAAGGGGGGCCAGGGCTGTGCTCCAGGCTACTGCTCCTCACCCAGCCAGGCCAGGCTAGGCTGGGCTGAGATGGGGGGTGTGGGACAGAGCCTCTGCACTGCCTCTGGATGATCTGAGGGCATGTGCCCCTGCAATGTCCTGCTGCCACTCACTCAGCCTGGGCAGAGTGGGGTGGTGGGGTGCAGGATGGAAACATGGGGAGGCTGAGGTGGCTCCTGCCACTGCACGACACTTGTCTGGAGGTAGCGCAGTGGCTCTGTCCCATGCCCCCCACCCTGGCCCTCCCTCACTGTGGGGCCATTGATCTTCCCCCCCCCCCACGCCCCTTCCCTTCCCCCACCACAACAGACTTACCAGGTGGAGGCAGGTGTGTCCAGCATCATAAAGGAACCAATCCCCCATTGATAACATTATTCCTATGGAAAAATTGTTTCTGACTTATGACATTTAGACTTAAGACATGGTTTTCAAGAACCAATTGCATCGTAAGTCTGAAGACTGCCTGTGCTCAGAAATATACATATGCTGCTATGTGCTTATGTTAGAAAGGCAAAACACGATTTAAATGCGTACATACTATTTTCAAAGCTTAAGTTTAGGTTCCTGTTTTTAGCATTTCTGGCCAGGATTTTCAACAATGAACACTTTCAAGGAGATTTAAATAAACCCAAATAGCTCGATTATAACCTCATTTGCACTGGGTTTTAAACTGGTATAACTCCACTGGAGTATAGTTACCTTTGCTATTCCACAGTCAAAATCAAACTTTGGATACTAGTAAAAAGTTTGCCTTGAGTCAAAGGAGAAGTGTTTACACTGGCACATCAAAGGACAGAATATTCCTCCAGTGGAGACAGGTGGTGGGAATTCTATGAGATGAAAAAGCTAGACTAGGTAGGCAACTGGACTTAATGACCAGATTAATTCCTTCATTATTAAATTGTTACTGTCTGACATGTAAGCATCTGTCTGTTTATGACAGTACTAATATTACTTGACCCATGCTCTTAAATTAATTTAGAAACTCCAGGAAAGTCCTCAACCAAATTGCTTTCAATTCTTATCTATTACTGCACATTTGCTCATTTGCTGAATGTTACTACTTCCAGCTTTGCTCATTGTAAAGTGTTAAATCAAAAAGAAAACAGGAAAGAATTCTTCATTTCAATAATTCATGGAAAATAAGCTGAAAGTATGATATCTGAGACACATGTGAGCACAGATCTCAGACTGCTATTATTATCCAATGCTGGAATCATAGACCTGGAACATATGTTTAAAATATTACTAACCCTCTTATGAATACCTTTTCAGTAGAAATTCAATAATCTGTTGAAATAAGTAGGCATAGAAAATTATGGTATAATTGAAGTTATTTAATTGCCTGATGCATCCTTTAGTTGATATCCTGAAACAATATTATTAGTATTTAACGTAACATTTCTGTAATAAAATGCTAAATTTACAGACTGTTAGAAAGTCAGCTCCTTCTTTGACTTCACACTCTTTAATTTTAATATATTATAAAGGTTTCTAGTAAAAAGGGAAATGGAAAGGCAAAAAGTAATCTCAGTGTAAGATAAATAAAACTGTGTTTAATAAATATATGAATGTAAATAAGCAGCCAATGTTTAGAAAGAGTACTTTACTATTTCAGCCAGAATATTATTATATAAATACTAATAATATATACATTGCAGAGGCATGGTTGAGCTTGTAACAAGACCTTATGTCACCTCCCTTGTCCTCTGTCCAGCAACCCATCTCCCTAGTCCTTAGCCTAGCCCTCTTAGCAATATGAACAGCATCCTGATGGAAAGATGTTTCCTCATTCTCTTCCTCCAAAATCTGACTCCCTTCCACTCACATACCCTCAGTTTATACCTAGTGAAGTACTGTAATGCATAAGATTCAGTCCTGGATCAGTAACAGTTTTTACCAATGGAAAAAAATTCTCACAGCTTCTAAGTTCTTTATTTCAAATCATGAAGAGATAACAACAGCAGTCATACAGTTGCAAAGCCTTTGCTTTCCAGTAGCATCCAGCACTCCTTTTTACCCCTAAATGAATCAAATATTAAAATTCAAAGTTCTAGCATAATTTTTCAAAAGTGTGACACTACTATAGTAGGAGATGCTATGGTTTCCTCTAAACATTACACAATGGGCACACCTACACATGCAATTAATTCATCATAATAAACTCTGGTGCATATCGTGCTGGATTTTATTGCTCCTGGGTGACATTTACACATGTGCTTAGGACTATAGCATGTTGAGCTAAGTCAAAGCAGCCCCAGCTGGCAGGGAGCCCCAGGGGAGATGCTTTAGCTCAAAAGCACATCACCACCATGTTCTGCACGTTGATGCAAGTTTCACTGCTAATACAACTGCGTGCAGTTCAGCACAGTGTGCATCAGCTCATGTGCAGATAAACTCTGATAAAGTCTGCTCCAAAGCAGTGGATCTCCGGCATGTCACAAGACAAAAAGGTATGTGTATAAATGCCCTTTAAGACCATGTGTTATATAATTCCAGATAATCAAAGAAGAAAAGTTAGACTGTGTTCAGAAGCTTCTTTCTGTTGAATAACTTTATCATTCTAAGATTCTCAGCCTTTCAAATCTGTTATAGCCATGGCAGTCCAGAAAGTATATAAGTGCCAAGGATTTTTTGTGGATCCATTGCATAGTTGGGAGAGGTGTTAGGCAAGCTTCAGGCATCAGGTGCCCTTCCTCAGCCTTTCAGACTTGCTCATACTTGATGTTGTCATTCTATATTTGGTTGTTATTGAATGTGCATGAGATGGAGACTTTGTACTATGTACTAATACATTTATTTTTAGAGTGTGATGTTGAATGCAAATTTAGCAAAAGTGTTGTTTTTCCTTTGCTCCTGATCTACATGGTTTAAAATACATTTCCTAGAGTGACTGAAAATTTGTTTATGCAATAGGGTAGCACTTCAACTGTGCGGCGTTTTTACTCCACTGTTCCGCAGTTTGTATATGTTGCCTTTGTGACTGCTGTAAATGCTATGAAATGCTTGATATCATCAACTATCAAAATAATTGACTCATAATCAAATCTGTATGATGGACCTTACTTGTGAATGAGTCCTATAAGGTAGCTCATGAAAAATGGCATTGGAAGAATTCTTACCATGTGGCCAGGGCTGGCAAGGCTGGCAACTCAGCACAGCCCTCCCTGTTGGTGACAGCAGTCAGCTGTGCCTGGTATCCTCAGCCCATGAGGTGTGCTGTGCAGGTGCCCAGCCAGCATCCCCCTCCCCCCGCACCAAAGGAGGAGTTGGTGTTGCTGGTGGCTGGCAGTGTCATGGCTGACCATGCCTTGTGTCTAGCCCTGGGGCTGCACAGGTAGCAAGGCAGGGACTAGCCAGGGCTCCTTGAACGGCTGGTGGAAACTGGAGCTGGGTGGGGACAGAGTGTTGCATGCTCAAGAGTCCAAGTGATGTGTCACTGGAAATACCAGACTTGGGCAAGGGCAAGGGCAGGCTGCCCATGCTGATGTATACTGCACATCTGTGGCCTGGGTCCTGGGGTGCCATGAAAGTGGTCAGTTGCTGCATAAAGGGCATGGACTTAGGGGCACAACCGGACCAACAATTGTGATCTGTCACAGTGACCCATTGTGCCCACAAGGCCTTCAAGATACCAACCCCCCCTCACTTTGTACATATTTTGCATAGGGAAAAGGGTTTTTCAGTGTTGTTGGATGGGGTTGGAGAGATTCTGTGTTGGGGAGGGAGGAAGAAGGGTTTGTGTGATGTTAGGGGAATAAAGACTCATTTTTCTGACATGTGTGTGCAGTGAACATGATGCTGGGGGTAGCCAGGGGGGTAAGGGGTCCATGAATAGCACGCCAGGTAGGCTAGAGCAGGGAGTGCAGAAGGAGGTGGTCAGCTAAAGCCTTCCACACCCAGTGCCCTGGTCCCCACTGGTAGGCTCTCCTGGGACCTCAGCAGGGGGGGACATGGGATAGCAGTGGGTTGCCAGGCATGCAGTTACTGCATGTGGGGGAGCAAGACAGCCTTGGGTCACATGGCAGTTGAGTCACAGAGCCAGTACAGCGGATAGCAGGAGTGAAGCCCATCGCCACCAGGGGCATGGGCTGGAGCAGCCATAGCATGGGGAGGTAGAATGGCCAAAGAGAGAGCTGCTGCATGCTGTACCTGCACTTGGCATACTGCTGCTAGGCAAGAAAGGGACTAGCCAGAGAGCGGAGAGCGGGACTGGCTTTTGAAGATGACCTGTGTAAAGTGAATAATATTCATTTCGGATTCAGATTCAGCCGATTTAGGGGATAATGATTTGATTCAGTGACTTAGATCACTGTCCTGAATCGATTCGGCTGAGTCTGATTTGGATATTCTGGCCACCGCCAATTCAGCTAAATTTCCAAATCAGCCCCATCTCCTGCCCACTCTCCCAGCCCCGTCAATGCCTGCCACAGCCAACACCAGCTCCCGGCTCTTAAAAAAAAAACAACCCGGCACTCACCAACTCCTGCCGGGCAGGGGGTGATCCCTGCTGCTCCCCACTGCCCATGCTGCATGGGGGGCTGTGCCATTAGCCCCCAGAAGCCCCAATGGCTGCTGCAGCAACCGGTGAGTGCAGGGCTTTAAAAAAAAAAATTTAAGAACCAGGTACTGGGGCCAGGTGGGGGAGCCATGCGGGTGCTGGGAGAGTGGGTGGGGGTTGGGGGGCTTGTGACAGAGCCCCTCCCACAGTATGGGGCAGTGGGGGAGAGTGGGGATTGTCCCATCCCTCCTCGCCACACCTTGGCAGCAGCCAGTGAATGGTGGCTTTGTTTGTTTGTAAAGAACTGGGAGCTGGAGCCAGGTGGGGCAGCCATGGGGGTGGGGCTGGGAGAGTTGGTGGGGGTCAGGGGGTGCTCAGGGAGGCTGGGGGAGCAGGCAAGGTATGGGGCCTGGCAGGGGTCCCTCCATGGTCCCTTCTCACCTTCTCCAGCCCCCCCCCGCCCCCCCCCCACACCTCCTATTTACTAGCATGGAGTCCAGGTCTAGCTCCCTGTGGCAGCAAGCAGGGACTGCCCAAATTGCCAAACTTCTCTGAATCATTTCTGAATTGATTCAGAGAGCTTTGAATTGATTCGGACCTTTTAATTGGACCTCCTGATTCAATTCAGATTTGGCAATTAGGCTGCCAAATTGCACCGAATATCCTCTGAATCAAATCAACACCCAAAGCTTCACACAGCCCTAATTGCCAGGCACTGGTAACTGCAGCCAGAGCCTAGAGCTCCCCCTGATGGCAGCAGGGGTCCATTGCAGGGCTGCAGGAGACTGAGTGTAAATCTCTTCCCTAATCCCTGCATGTGTAGATGCTTGCCTGAAAGGGCTTACACCAGATTAAATTTAGGCCAGAGAAAATACATGTGTAGATGTGCCCAGATGAATCTTTCCTTTAATTTCCTATCAGTCACAGTAAAGTTGCCTTCCCTGCCCTTTGGAGTAGTTTAGACTATGCTTTATTTTCAACTACATATACCAGATCTAATCATATTTTTCATTTGGGAATGGAATAAAATATTGAATATCAAGGGTGAAACTTACTTTTCTTATATATATATATATGTGATTACTTGGGTTTTATGCTGCTGGAGGGAAACGGTTTAGGAATTTATTGCATTGCATAATAGCTACAAGATACCCATTAAGGTTTTAATACTGAGGAGGGAGGATATCTGGGAGAACCCATCATCTAAAGGTATGTACAGAAGATACATTTTTGGCATGATCAGGCCCCCCAAATGCGCTCTGTAGCTGTAACATAACAAATGTTCACACCTACAGAGTGCTTTTAAGACACCTGATCACATGAAAATATGTCCTTCATCTAATGCACTATGAGAAGGAGGCATTCAGGTTCCCTGTGATGAGTAATTTCAGGCACTTCAACCTGCATCCCATGGAGCTTCACAGGGCTAGGTTAGTGAGCATGGGCTCACCCAGCTCCAGTGCTGTCACGGACAGGAGACAGGAAAACTGTTTTCCTCCCTAAGCTGCTAGGTTGGAGGGGAGAGGGGAGCCCCTAATGCTATGTGTGTTCTTCCAGATGCCCTTGCTGGGATCTTTAGGGAGCCAGGCTGGGCCCATGAGATTTGGGGGCTCCCCTCCCCTCTCATCATGCCCCACACAAGTGCCTTGATAGTAGCAGCCATGGCTGCCATGCCTGGAGCTGCACTGAAGGAGGGGGCTTGGACCCCCACAGATACCCCTGCTAGAGTCTTGGGAGGAGCTGGGCCAGACCCACAAGGCAGGGGGAGCCCTGGGGCTGCTGCTATCAAGATGCTCAGGCAGGGGGAAGGGAGCCCCTCCTTGTATGGGCTCAGCCTGGCTCCCCCCAAGACCCCAGCAGGGGTAGCTGGGGTAGGTGTGGGGGGCATGTGCCTCCATCTCCTCCTTTCCACACAGCCGCTGTTGTCAGTTGCTAGCACACAAGGGAGGTGGGGCTGAGGCAGGGTGGTCCACCAGCCTCCCGGGAGGCTGCTGGAGTGCCCCCAGCTGCTGGGCTAGGCCAATGCAGGCAGGCTCCACCCTCTCCCCTCCCCCAAAGGCAAATGTTTGTTGGATTCAATGCCACTTGAACTCATGCTGCTCTATGATGCCATATTGCTGTAAAGCACCATAGGGCAGCTCCCAAATAGACTGACTAAACTTCTGTATGCACCTTAAGACATAGATTCTGTTCAATGGAAATAATCTGGAAGTGGTGAAAACTTGGCATATCTCTCACTGTTATAGTCTGTTTGGAGTGATGATGTAGCTGTGATGATCTTGGAAATGTGCAAGAAACAAAGATTTTGTTGATCATATGTTTTATTGGACTAACTACATAGTTGCATCCAGAAACTTGTCTAATACCTTTTCTTGAACTTTATAGTTGGACCAATGAGAGATGTCATGAAAAAATCCTTCCCCCCTTTTCTCAAGTAATTATATGACTCCATTGGTCAGTAGCCAGAATATGGGACTGCAGATTTGGTTGTGGTGAAACATCACTTGTCTGATATGTGTTGCGTCCCCTGGATCTATGTAAGAACAGATGCACTGGTCCATCTCTTGGCTCAGCCCCCATCACTGCTTTCTACATTCTCCTCTGTAAATCACTAAAGCACAAGAACAAGTCCAGAGAAAACCTGTGTGATTGTTTTGCCAGTAGCTTTCCACAGAACAAATCTAATGTCTTTCCCCCGCACTGAAAAGACCCTGATCCAATGTACATATAAGTCAGTGGAAGAGCTCCTATTGACTTACAGATGGGCTGTGGATCAAGACCCTAGTGAAAACTGTGAGATAAAAGAAACTATTGCTATGGTCTACCTGTTTTATCTTGAGACTGGAAACTCGGTCACAAGAAACTAAGCTGAGTTAATTTTGGGGGGTGAACATCATGTGCATGTTATTTTGCATTTAACAAAATAGTATCAGTTTGAGACATGCAGATTTCTGCAAAACAAAAAATATCCCAAGAAAATGTTGATGAAATTGGTGATATTTCCTGTAAGTCTCAGCTTTTGATCATTTTTCAGTGTCTGTCTCTTGCACATAAGTCATGCTTGCAAATATGGGGGGGGGGGGAAAATCTCTTTAAACTTGGCTTACTTTCTCACTGAGCCCAGTGTGTGCCCAGAAGAGGAATTATGTTAGTTGGACCCAGTTTTAGATAAAAGTGCCAAAAAGCGCCGTTGAAGCACCTGCTCTATATCATCTGTTGATTTCCAGTTTTACTAAACTTAGATGGAAGTTGTGAAGTTTGCTAACTTGTGGGAGGTAGCACTTATTTGTTAACTAGTCTAAGAGCACTGCTATAAGCATTTACCAAACTTGGTGTAAACTTTTGAAGTCAGGTAGCTAAGAATAGGCTCAGAATTCATAGTTAGGCCATTAAAATTACCCTGACTTTCTGCAAATGATATCCCCTTTGAGGGATGTTGCTGGGTACTCCCTCTATTAAAATCAGAACAATTAGGTGTTTGACTATGAGTTTAGGTGAATAACTTCTGAGAATCTCAGCTCAGAAGTCAGATTTTAGGAGAGCAGCCTACTATATACAGAACGCACCCTGAAAACCTATCTAGGAACAACCATTGACTTGATAATTTGACTGGAAAATTTACTGATAAATAGAGGGAGCAGGTGAATTTTTGTATTTCCTTTATTTCCATATAGCACAGACAGGAAAAAGGCGAGAATTATCTCTAACAAATGGGAGAACATTCTGCTGTCAACTCTGTTGGCTTGGATATCATTCATTCTTCTCTTTCAGGGGTGGAATGTAAGGCAGTCATTCTCAACCTTTTTGGACTCAAGGCAATCCCTCCATAAGTTTTGTGAATTGAGTAGCACCCAATTTCAAAAACTAATTTATATATGACAGTGTTTACCTCATTGCAGAGGGCCTGGGCAATGGGGTTAGAGTATTTTTCAGGCAGGGACAAATCTAAGCCTGAGCTTATCTGCTTGTCTCCTCACACCTTGCTTATTTGGGCCATGTATAGATGAAACGAGAGAAGTGTGTGCACGACATTTTAAAGCCCGCTAAATGCTTTTGCACCGCTTTAATGGTATTGTTGTTTGCACACATCGGTGATGTATTGCGCATTAATTCCAGCCACTGTGGGAAATTTGGCAGAGTAATGTGCCTTAAATGACTCGGGGTGCAACAAACTAAAACTCCTTTGCTGCCCCTACAGCTGCGGAGCAAAGCACCAGGCTCCTAGCAACTCTGCAGCTCTGCAGGAAGCCCTGCAGGCAGCCTGGCAGCAGCCCAGGAAGGCAGACTCTACCTAAGAAAAGCAGCAAGCCAGATCTTTTTTTTTCCCCACTGAAGCCTGCCTGAGCTGCCTGATGCTTTCCTCTGTGCCCTCAATGCTCCCTGGGACTGCCTGAGCCAGGTGCCTGCGGGCACGTTTTTTCTGGTAGGGGTACCACCGCTGCTGTGGAAGGAAACACGAGTCCCCCCTGCTGCAGCCCAGGGACCAGCCAGAAGCAGGTAAGTCATGAGGGTGTGTGCACCACATGGGAGCTTTATCAGCCCCAAATTGAAGTGGTGTTTTTTTAAAACTCACTGCTTCAATTTAGGACTCCTGTTTCATCTCCACACGTGTTCTCTCACACCTTTGGGCAAGCTTCAAAAGATCTGACAGCACCCTGGTTGAGAATCACTGACTGAAAGCGAATTAACACACTCTGTTGCAGCTGCCCTCCAGCTGATACTGATGGGAATGCTGAATAGATAAAGCACACTTTAGTTCAGGCCTGGAAGGATTTTTTTTTTTTTTTTTTTTTTTTTTTTTTACACACATATAAGGGGTATGTATTCATGTGGGTATTTTGTCTCTTTTGGATTGCAATGTCCTAGTCCAGAAACCAGACCTATTTTTTTTT
>JAGPOW010000261.1:64219501-64242358 GCA_030014935.1 Caiman crocodilus | reverse complement strand
TTTTTTTTTCTTTTGGCTTGAAAAAGTGTCCAACCTTTTTAAAATCATGATTACTGTTAGTTTGAGCCTTTTTTTCAACTCCAGTATGGTAGGCATTTTCAAAAGGCTGAATCTTGATCCCCATTGCCCCACTGTGAACAGCTCATTGTCTTATTCTTCCCTGGCTCTCACTGTAGATTCTAACCACATAAACCAGAGTAATTTTTGAGATGGTTACTTTGCTTCAGTGTTTCATGGTTATCTAACTGTTGAAGAAAAAACTCCCTGTAAATTTCCCTGTAAAAGCAGCTACCTCTTTAGACCCATATGAGTCAATTATCCAAAAAATTCTCCTCTTCCTCTGAGAGAAAGCAGAAGATCAATTTCTTTCCCAGCTCAGGATTTATTTTCTTTCTATGCCAGCAGCTGCCACAATATGCATGTCAGTTTTCTCAGAACAACAAGAACTTGAAACTCTCTAATTGAGGTTGTCATTTTCTAACCCAGCCAGAACTATTTGGAGTACAAGTCTCTCTTCAGGCATTTAATCCCCAGAATAATATACAGCCCCCATGCAAAATGACTTGTTTTATGTAGCTAACACACTTTTCCCAGCTGCATAAAAGCTGTTTTGCTCTTTCCTATGACTGTGAATGTGGTGGATGTAGAGAGGAAGGGGCAAGAGACATGAAAATTGGGGTTAAATCTTACTTTTCTGTTGGTTTTTTTTTACCTTTATCAAGAGGCTGATACAAAGTCTGATATAAGCAGACACTTATAGGACCACATTTTTGACCAGTATTAATTGGTCTAGCTCTGGCTTTTTTGTAAATACTAGTTTTACACTGGTTTAGGATATGGCTGTAGCTTGTAGTAAACAAATAATACTGTTGTCCAAGATTTGCTTTTCTGTTGCCTACAAAGACAATTTGCCAAACTGTTCTTTTATATTCCCTTCCAAATATAATGAAATTACATGCACTAGTCTATCTAGAGTCCCTTCAGTGCCTGAGCAGTCTGCATAGAGAAAGGAGATAAGGAAGCAGATTCTAGCTGCCTGTTTTTTGTCAGAGATGGGGGCTGTTGGTTTGACTTAAAACACCAGATTGTATTAGCAGTATAGGGTCACAGGATCATAGAAAAGTTGGGCTGGAAGGGACCTCCTGTTCATCTAGTCCAAGCCCCTGCTCAAGACAGAATCACCCCTGACTTTACCATCCCAGCCAAGTACCTGTCTAACCCAGCCATGAAAGTTTCCAAGAATGGAGTTTCCACAGTTAGCTTGTTCCAGCGCTTAACTACTTTTATGCTCAGAAAGTTCCTCCTAATTTACAACCTAAATTTCCTTTGCCATAGCCTCAGACTACTTCTCCTAGTCCTATTCCCTATGGTCCCAGAGACTCCCATCTCTCCCCTCTCTATATTTGCCCTTCAGGTATTCAAAGACTTATCAAACCTCCCTTCAGGCTTCTCTTCTCCAAACTAAATAAATCTAATTCTTTCAGCCTTTCCTCATAAGTCATGCTTCCCCTCAGGCTAATCATTTTTGTCACTCTGCATTAGACTTCTTCCAAAATGCCCACATACTTCTTGAAACATGAAGCTGAAGACTAGAGACAGTACTCCAAATGAGGTTCACCAGTGCTGAATACAGAAAGAGGAACAATCACTTTTCTTAATTTGCAAGTGACACTCCTGTTAATAGCACCCAGTAAACTGCTGGCCTGCTGTGCAACAAAACCTTATTGATGGTATGTATTCATTTTATGGTTTACTGTAACTCCAAGATTCTTCACTGTGGTACTGCAGCCTAGCCAATCTTTTGCCAGTCTGTATTTGTACATGCAATAATTGCACTTGTCCTTTTTGAATCTCATCTGATTGATTGCAGATCATTTTTCCAATCTATCCAGGTCATTCTGGATCCTAGCCGTGACCTCCAAGGTGTCTGCAGTGCTAAGTGTGCACTCAATTCCATCATACAAATCATAAATCAAAATGCTGAAGAATATCAGACCCAAAACAGATTTTGGGGAACCTTACCTGGTATTGCCTACCAACTAGGGTCCTTAATGGATCAAACACCAGTGGAAAACTGGCATAGCAAAGTTATGTATTTATGCACCCATCCATATTCCTGTGTCCCAAGGAACGATAAATGACAGGGACCAGGAACAATATAGATGAATCAGCATGGATTTCGCACCAAATACAGATTGTCATTTGTGGATAGATTACAGTTCCTTACTGTACTAGAAAACCTGGTCTATGATTCTGAAATCCTTAGTAAACATGGATTTCAATTTGAGTTTATGTAACTGAATATTGCAGAATCAGAGCCTCCTAATGTGCCAGACACAAAATCAAGTATTCCACTATAATGCCATCAGAGAGAGTTCTGGTCCTTCTGTTAGGAAAATAAGATTGACATACCTACTATACATGATGTGCAAAATACTTCAATTTATGGATGGTAGTTAGAAGTTAATTCCTTTGAAACAACTGCATAAACATTCTCTGTGACTAGTACACTTTCGGGTTTTTTCTGAATAAAAAGTTCATCTGTGAAATACTGACCTTTCAAAACAAGAACTTATATGCACAGATTTCCCTATGGCACATAAATTATTAATTTTCATTTTAAATTTAGTTTGAGACAGTCAGCGAATTGCTGTATTAGTCCCAACTGCATTCATTTATTTTAATAGCTGTATTTATTTATTTTTACTATTGAATGCATTTTCTCCCTAAAAGAACTTATACCTATAGTCTGATGTAATCATGCTCACTATATAACTGTCTGTTCATAAGTTTACAACCTGCAGCTGACTCAGGAAGTCACTTTAATTCAGAGATTGGAAAAGAACAAAGTTCATTCAATAGATTATGTCAATATATGCTATTTCAGAGACTGCCTAAATCCAGTTCTTAAGCAAGCTGGCAATAGCAAAACTGAGCAGCCTTAATAGTTGATTTGCAGTAGAAAAGTTCAATCAAATGCTTGTAGAGAGCCTGAGTTTTCATTTGCACAGTAATTTAGGACTCAACAAATTTCTCTCTGAAACTGCTGTAATAGGGAACTCTGGCTGAGTACTAGTAGGAGTTCACACAACTATTGTTATTGAAATGCCCAAATCATTTTCAATATATTAGCAACCACTTGATGTCAAAAGACTTTGATATTCACTTTTATACAGTGTTCTTTATAGTCTGCTCTGTAAGGATGAAAAATAGTGATTATATTTCTTGAATATATTTAAGACTGGGAACCAATTTCTTAAGAATGCATCCATACTTGCTGCCCTCCACATTCTTACTATTGCATGGAAATAATCCATTTTATTATAATCTCTATTAAATGTGTATTTTTGTTAGCTTGTGAATAGAACAATTCTAAGTGATTCACTCATTCCAATCAAGGTACAGAAACTGACCTTGAAGCCTGTATCTCTAATCAAACTGTTCAAATTTTGAGTTTAAGCTATTTTTGCTTGAACATGAATGATGTATGCACCAAGAATTATTTGTATTAAAAAAGAAGAATTATAACATATTTACAGAAAACTTAAATAGAGGGAGATGAAGTATATTCAATAAATCACTTGCTATTCACCTAGCTCTAATTACAGTCAAATTGATATTGCTCAAGTGCAACTCATTAAAAGACTAAACAAAAGTTTTGTCTGGGGACAAAATGCTATTAAAATTGAACACTTCTGTGACAATAGGAAATTTACTCCTTGAGATGTATTAGAAACAACATTTGAACTTAAATCCCTAAGAAAGGAGCTATTAAACTCCTTGTTAAATAAACTTCCAATGCTGTTTAAGATGCTGCATGCTACTATTGACTCTTTGTTGCGTCTGGTCATATTATAATCATCATCTTCTCAATTCTTTATACCTCATCCATAGAATCCTAGTTGTCAAGTTATCAATGTTTACCAACATCTTTGTTCTCCTTATAAAAATATTTATTCACTAGCTGAGAACATCTGGACCTTAATGCCAACAAATTATTGAAAAAGGGACAAAAAGAAGGACCAGGTACGAGCAAGAGATTGACTTGACTTGGTACAAATCCATTGGCTGATACCAAATGTCATTTTCTACAATAAAGCAGTTTGGCTTTCTTTTAGATTAATCCAGCTAGCAGACAGGGCAGGGTGTACCTTATAAACTAACTAGTCCATAGAGGCATGCACTTTCATAAGCAACAACCCACTTAATCAGATGCTAGCCAGAGATATGAAGGCTCATGTCCCTCTGAACCTGTTAGTATAAGTAGTATAAGCTACCACCCTTCCCTGCCTTTTTACCTCCAGTAACTAATTTGCTTAACTGCACCTTCTGGGTGCTGTCAATGGTTTACACCTCTCTTCTAAGAAAGCATCTCTGAACTAGTAAGTCTGTAAATTGCTATCCTGCCTTGCCTTCTACCTGACTTCAGACTAACTACCTCTCTCAAAAAGACTTGTAGGAGATCAAATTCCAAACACAATTTTGTCACTAGAAACCAAAAAAACCCCCACCTCCAACTCAAAAGGAATCCAACTTTTGACCTCAAGGACTCCACCTACATCTTACTTCATCTTAAAAAGCAAGGCTATTGGCTGACAGGTGAAAAATATTGTGCCTTCCTCCTAGGATTAACATATTTATTATATGTATTTATCCCAGACGGTCCCTACTAAGGGCAGCTCTGAAAGTGGGGTGGGAAGGAGTGTACAGTGGTACAGTTGCACCCCACCTTTGATTCCTGTTTGTCATGGCGGGGCTGCCGGGAAGGCCATGATCTCCCTGAGATCCCTCTCACCGTGTCAAGTCCGGCCCAAGGGCACCCTCTTATTCTCGCCCGCCACATCTTTGATGTTCAGTATATGTTGGGAGGCTGCCTTACACCTTCTTGGGCACAGTAACTTGGGACCTCTGTCCCCGTGACCTCCCGGACTCTTTATGATCTCCCCATACGATGGATGACCCTCAGTCACCCTAGCCTTATGGGCTACACGTGGCTCCTACCAACCCCTAATACCACGCCCCAAGCCTTGCAGATGTAATTGACGTTGGTCTGTCACAATACTCTTGCCCGTGTCCTCGGGCCTCCGTGCACTTGCCCGCTCTGTCAGGCTCCTGTCTAAGATACTGTCCCTCTATGGGGCTCTCTCCCCACTACCGCCCTGTCTTTAGGGCTCTCTGCGCCCACACTAAGCCTTCTTAGTACTGCCACCCCTCCTGGGACTCTCAATAAGACTGCCCCTCCTTTGGGGGGTCTCAATGCCCACTCTGGGCCTTATCTAAAGTGTCACCCCTCTCTCGGGTCTCGGTGTCCTTTCTGGGCTTCCTCTAAACATGCCGTCCCACTCAGGGACCCTTGCCCGCTCTGGGACTCTATATCGAGCCTCCGGTCTTTCAGGCCCACCATGCTGCTTCCCCTTTGCCAGATGCTGTACCGCTATCCCCTTTTCCTGGGGACTACCGCAGCACCCTGTCCTTCTCTTGGGCGTACCATACTGCTAACCCCTTTTCCTGGGGTCCACCGCAGCACCCTGCCCTTCTCTTGGGTTTTCTGCAGTGCTAGCCTGTTACCAGGCTTGTCATGCCCATCCTGGGCTTCTCAATGATTTCCCTCCCCACCCCGGGCTTTCTGCGCCCATGCTGGGCTTCCCGATCCTAGCCCTCTCCTAGGACTCATCATGCCTCCACCTGGGCTTCTCCAATATTGCCCCTCTTGGGCTTCTAGGCCCATACCTGTGCTCTTCCAATGCCCCTGTCTGGGCTGGGGTCTCTGCACCCCATACTGCTGCACCCTCACTGGTGCTAGACTGCACCTTCCCTGGCGGTAGGGCCCCCACACCCTGTGGGCCTCTATGAGGCCTCCTCCAACCCCTAATAGCCTCACCCAAACCACTGGTATAACATTGACAACACTAAAGCAAATACAAGCCTCCTGGCTATAACCAAAACATAAGGCACTTGACCATAACAACATAAGCCTCCTGGCTATAACTCACATCATTACTCTAGCCTCTGGAGCCCTCACAAGCTGTACTTGCAATCAGGGTTCTCCCTATATCCTGGCCAAGGGAACTCCTGCCTCTCCAGCTGCTAGCAGGGAACTGCCAGCCTAGCCTTGGCCCTGGTTTTCATAAGGGCCAGGCCCTGCCCCTTCCAATCAGCTGACCACCATCAGGTGCAGTCATTTGTTGCCCTGGCAACTCACAGCTGGGCTCATACTCACTGCTAGGGCTTTTTCCCAGCAGCTTTCACCCTCTAGGAGTGGGGCAGTGAGGCGCTCTGAACTTTAAAATTAACTGACTTGGAGGAGCAACAGTATTTCTAGTCAGGAAGTGCTGAGAACCAGTTAACTATATGGTTCATAATCATCTCCCTAATTCCTGCTAATCTTTCTCCACTCCACAGGTGTTAAGGACTCTCTCTCCTTTTAATGTTCTTGATGTTCCACTATTCAAACTACCTTTTCTTCTGCTATTTTGTTGTCTGTTAACCATTTCTGGAAATGCCTCTCTTTTATTTTATAGCCTTGCAGACTGTTTTAGCTCTAGCTAAGATTTTTATCTTAACTCAGATGTGATAATATTAATCCAAGGTGTGGAAATGTCTGACAGTGAAGTATTGAAGGCGCTGTCAGGACACTCACGAGAGCTAATTTTATTTTATGAATCTCAATGAGAGACATGCATTTAACTATAATGAATACAAGACTAATGACATCATATCTCTTTGACTATTTTGACTTTTTGCCTAATTTCTTAACTTAATGTATAAGTAGCAAATTAGTATACATTTAAATAGTTATATTTTGGATTTCTTTTGTTCTTAAACTGAAAAATATAGTGCTGCCTCCCTCCCCACATTAGTATACCTTCTAGTTCTAGTTTCTCTTTAACTGGAAAAAAATGTTTTGTGTTAAATGTGATGATGCGCCATGCTGTCTACACCCCCTTTTCAAAATCCTAGATCCACCCATGAAGAGATAGCAATCTAGAAAATGAATGCCTTTATGCTCTACATTGTTTCAGCAACAATGAGCTGCACATTGTTTCAGTTCTAAACCTGTGCAAAATCCACTGAAGTCACTGCATCCCTGGCCTCTTTATCTGCAGAGTACGATGGAAAACTGAGAGGAGGTTTTTGGTGTAAATTACAAACTCATTTGTTAGCATCCTCAAACTAGTGAGTTTTCAAAATGATCCTGTGTAGAGACTTTTATGAAAAATTCAACTTATGTTAAGAAGAAATTTGGGTTTAAGACCCACCTGAATTTAATTAACTGGAGTAAAACTCTAATCACAAGGGTAGCCACCAAATATGGGCACAGAATAAATATTTCATACACCTCCTTAAAGATGGGAATTGCTGTGGATTGTAAAGTTTGAGTATTGTAATAAATAAATTAATTAAATAAAAATTCAACAAGTGATCCTGGACTCCTCGATTTATGGAAACTGGTATTTCTGAGTATGTAATAGAGAAATTGTTTAACCTGTGCCAGAATGTACTAGACTATAACTGCCTCATAAAATTAATAAAAATGAAAAGCTGAAGCTCAAGGTATGATATGTTCATTAGTTTAAAATAATTATTTTAAGCATATTCTTAGGTAGTATATTTTTTGTTCGTGGATCAGACTATTTTTCAAAGTGGTCATTCACCTGGTAGGTTTGTCTGTCTCATGCATCCCATTCCTTGACGGCTACCGTGCATTGTGTATCCCATTATTGGACAGCTACTGTGCATCTAACATTAAAGGTAGGAAGGTATCAGGGCAGACATAACAAAAATAAATGTGTATGTCGCTGGTAGGTGTTGTAAGGCTTTGGCCCCTTACTGGTTGGCACCTTCCTTCCTAGCGATGTCAGGGTGAAACTGCACCCTGAGGCCACTTAGATGGTTCTGGGCACTGCCCCTATTCACCTGCCTCAGCTTTGATGTTAATAGATGTAGGTGGTCCCAGAGTGGTCATGACCCTGGTTTTTCTTTGTGGGGCTCCAAACTTCCCCTTTACCTCACCTTTACCACATCCATGGCCTGGGAGGGCTCTGCTCCCTGTAATCTTCCCTGGGATGATCTCTTTTCATCTGCAAGGCCTGCCCAAGTGGGGTCAGGTATGTTTGGCTGTCAATCGCTCCTGAGTTGATTTGTTATCTTTGGACAAACCCACAGATGACTAAACATGCCCCAGCCTGGGGTAATGATAACTTAGAAGATTCTTCACTCAAGGCAAAGACATTCAGTGTCTGCTGACGAAGTACAGGGGACTCCAGCTTCCCCGGGAACCCTCTATCTCCCTGGGATGGGAGGAGGAATCTTCATCTGTCCCTCCAGTTACTTTTTCCCAGGGACCAGCAGGCAAGGAGTTAATCACTCCTGTTCCCACCACCTGGTGGGCTTCTGCCTCCCCTTCCACAGTGTATAACTGTTTTTAGCAGTAGTTTAGCTTTCCATTACTTCTGCTGGAATGTGTGGAGTACTCCTGATAATCCAGTCCACTGTTTACCTGTGTAATGGGAGCTGAATTCCTCTGAAAATTAAGACCACATTCCTGGAGCATTTAAAAAATATAACCCTAAGCTTTTCTGAAAGTCTGGACCTTAAATAAGTTATCCAATTTTCAGAGCCAATAGGCATGAACAGTTCTGAAAATCAGACTTGCAAGCAAACTAAACACTTGCCAGCTTCCATTGTTGAAACTGAGTTGCTGGTGGTTTCAAACCTCTGAAATTAAGACTATTGACTGTAGTGTACATATAAACTAAGAAGTCTAACTTTAGGCAATCATTTCTGAAAATGCTGCCCTTGTTTGCTCTATGGTACCTGATAGATTTATACATCTGTATGAAAGTGATCAGTCAAAGATCTGAAAGCATACGTATTGGACTAAGATGGACTTCTATTCTGTGTTTTAAACATCTGGTCAACTGCACAAAAAAGAGAAAACATACTCTTCATATGATTTTTTTGTGAATATCTGGAAAGCTGTCATGCTTTTTATGCAATTCAATACTTAGCTCAAAGAAGCTCAACATATAATATGAATATATGTCAGCAAAATTCAGTAGTAAAATTCATATAAAATTCATCCTGAGTTAACCTAGGATTCAAAAGTAACAAGAGAGAAGATTTTGCAGCAGCCAATATTAATGCAATTTATGCCTTTTTTATAGAAATCCTAAGGACATTTTATTCTTTCTTTTTTCATCTAATCAAACTGTCTGAGTCTCACAGCTAAAGGGTGCTTTCCAGTCAGCTCATTGTATTTGATATAACCTTAGGTATCTGCTGATCTCATAATGTAGCTCTATCAGACCTGCTGTATCAGGCATATGTGTTTCAGAAATTTGCGTATGTAGTGGGAGCTCACAATGGAATTCTTTAATCACCCTAATAAAGCACACCAGGAAAATGTGAAAAGCGATGACTACTTGTTGGAGGGAATAGTGAAGGAAGGGAAAGCACTGTTTGGCTTAGCTTATAGTCAAAATAGCAACTTTTTTATTTCAGTGTTAAATTATAAATGACTTCTTTCCTTTTTGAGAAGGATTAATACATTCTCATCTGAAAAAAAATCTTCCTTTAGAAAGGGAATTTCACACAAATGGTAATACACATCAACTTCTAACATGAATCCTTTTGTCCCTCATAATTATTCTTTCCAAATCTGACATAGAGTGTTGAAAGAATCGGTGAGGGAAAGAATGGTGATCTGCCTTGGTAGACTTCAGACAGGAAAAGAGTCAGTTACCAGTCTGTGTTATCTTTGCTTTAGCCATCTTGTGGGCTGCCTTCCCCTTGGTATTGCCATAAGGATGTAATAAGTGAAATCATGGATGGCATCTTCTGTCTAAAGGAAAGTATTCCTTTATTATTTTGACTAGTCTTTCTATGTATTGTCTAAAGTCTAGATTGTAAATTTTCTGAGATTTGGCACCTTCAAGACAAGTTGAATGCTGCCTATTACACTGAGGACAAGTTTTCTTCACCCAGAGATCAAGTTGTACATCCTTTCTATCCAGGAAGTGAAATATCAAGATTTCTTGTACTATTTATTTTCCAAGTTAGTGTGATACACTGCTGCCATACCACAATGCCCTTCTAGTACCCATAGATATATGCACTGGAAAGGAATCAGAAAAGCAGCTATAATTTAATAAACTTACATAGAAAAGGCTATGATAAGGTGACTGATGATGACTACCATCTCCAGAAAAGAAGTCTCAGGAGGCAGCTCTTACTTACTGGAAGCTGTGAAGTTCTGTTAATATATGTGCTCAGGTTATACAGTATTCATCAAAAGAGGCAATTTCTACCATTTGAAAATCCCTAGGAAAATCAAAATGTGTTGCTCACTGTGAAAATGATCAAACTGACATTCTCACTGAATCAAAAAAGCAAGAGAATCCTGCATTTCAATTTAATATTGTAGCATCAAAATTTGTAAGACCACATTACCATACATATTATTTCTATTATTAGATAAAACCCTGCCAGTATCAAGAATGAGGGATATTAGGGACCTGGCAGATGTTACATTTATGGTGCAATTAACATCTTAATTGTGCCATAGATTGTAACAGGCCCTACATTCAGCCAATTCATGTCATTTATGGCTTCTTAAATTGAATATGTGGCATACATCTCCAGACCTAGAGCTGTCCCAGGCCAATGACAACAGTGAACTGATTACTGGCATCTGGTGGGGCAGGTCCAAGACACAGTTAGCCCCTGGCAATAACGTGATTGCAATCTGAGCAATTTTATGTCCCATTTCAGAAACTGCATGTCCTGCCATGCACATCTGCCATAGCAAGGCATGCAGTTTTGTGGGATGGAACATAAAATTCCTCAGATACCAATGCTGCCATTATTTTAACATCTGCCAAGGGCCTTACAATACGACTCCATTCAATAGTTCTACAGTATGGTGTTCAGATGGCTCTCTGAGTTAACCTAGGATTCAAACGTGAAAAACGAATATAAAAATTATAATATTGAATGAGGCAAGAATCTTTGGGGTCCAGTATGAAAAGCTGGTTAGGGTTCTGTTTCTAGCACGGGTGTACATAGGGTAGGTACCCCCTTCTCTGATTGAAGGGGATCAGCAGCAGGCAGAAGTACTCCCTTAGTAAAAGGAACAATCCACATACAGTATAGAGTATAGCCTTAATGCAAATTTATATCTTGGGTATATAGAGATATGTATGTAAACTTCACTTTATTCTTTTGAGTTTTCATATGCGCTGGGAGCCGCTTCTGATGACTCTTGTCCCCAGCTCCTGGCATGTGGCCAGACAGCCAATGCAGACCCTGCCCTAGCAATGCACGAGACGGCCCAGACCTCCAACCGTGGGCATCAAGGAGAGCCCAACAGTGTGCATGGCTCTTTATTAAGGCTTCAAACACACATGGGTGATTAACTAATTTGGATAGGTTCAGACAGGTAAATACAACTAGTCAGCAGAATAAACACAAGAGAGCAGTAGATAAATACTACAACAGGTATTCAAAAAGATAAATATGTACCCATGTGCAAGTATATAACAATTGAACAATAATAATTAACAATAACAAAATATGAAGCACTTGGAAAAAATATAAGGTGCTTACACACCCTTCAAGGTATTCCATGTCCCTACAAGACTTTCCCTTTAATGTTAAGAAGACCTGTGCAGCTCTAATGGGCTCCCAGGCTCCTCAGCCCCTCATGGGCTGGGTTGGGACCTCTGCTGACTCCCCCTTCCAAAGGCTTCCATCCCTTTTGGGAACCCTTTCCCCACTAACACATGGCTTCAATGAAGTAGGGCTATCTCTGGCTCTCAGATGGGGGCCTCTTTCCAGCAGGGGTGGTCCTTCACTGCCCAGGGCTCTCCCATCTCAGTCTAGCTCAGAGCTACATGCACCATTGGAGGCCTGGGCTTCATTGTGTGATGCCAGGGCAGGGTCCGCATTGGCTGCCTGGTCACATGCCAGGAGCTGGGGACCTGAGCCACCAGAAGTGGCTCCCAGAGTCCTGATCCAGATTCTCTGTGCAGCACTATCTTCACCGGGGTCCCTGGCTGCCTGCCAGGGGTTGCAGACCTGAGTTGCCCTAAGCAGCTCCCATGGCCTGAGCTTTGTGCAATGATTTGTGCAGCACAACTCTGGGTGCATGCCAGAGGTGCAGACTTGAGCTGCCTTGAGTCTGCCAAAGGAGTCTTTGAAGTTCTTCTGCGTACTGGCTCTGCCCACTGGGCATTTCTCCCCCAGCTCCTTGTTTCAACTTACATATTCCTTCCCCTGGGTTGTACTTTCTGAATGTTTTCTAACTCCTAAGCTAGGAGCTTTCTGAGACAAAAGTCGCTTTCTTTCTATTGTAACAAGTGCAATGGAAGCCCAATTCCCATTTTGTTCCTGTAAATGTAACCATAGTAGAAATAACTGGTAGAGAGTTTCCTTTTGGATATAGAAATGAGATATAGAAATCTACATTACAGTGCTCTCAACTAGCACCATTTAGACTTTCTGTGCAGGTAAGAAATTGCTTTGGGAAAGAAAAGACAATTGACAAAACAGTTTCTGGTTTTATAAGAAAGAACTAGGAATTGAAGTGACAGTTTTGATACATTTGGGGTTTTTTTTAATTTGCTGAAGATATTCCTTTCTGCGAAGCAGGCTGTAACTTAAGTGTATTCATTTTAGTCACTGTGTGTAGACATGAAGTTGCATGTAGTGCAAAAAGTCATCATTAGTTTTCCAAATTCATCTGTTCATGACGCATTCTATTTTTCATTTTTTAAGTGTCAATGCCTTCTACAATAAGCCATGCAACAATTAAAGGTAATGAGTGAGGTTATCACATCCATGAATTACAACAATCTCAGGAAGTAAAGTACTTCATACATAACAGGAGTATACTTCATAATTGGATACAGTAAAGAAGTGGTAGATAGCATATTTCACTAGTTACAGCTCATAATTATCCCTTTGAGCTTGACCAGCTGCTGTATTCACAAGAAAAAGCTTCAGATTATTTCATTCTTTAGCCTAAAAACTCCTACATCATGGATTTACTTTATTTCAAGGGCCCCAACATAACTTTGGAAGATGATACTTCAATATATAACTGGCATAAATGCTCTGAATGTAATGGCACTAGTTATGCTGAAATCAGCACACCTGCTTCTAGAAGCCGTTGCCAGTGTAAGAGCCTCTGGTGAAGTCCAATTTTCCCCTCAGTTTTTGGAAGTGGTTGTGAAGTTCTTGGTCCTCTTCAGTTATCTGAGAAGACCAGGGTGTTCTGTGAGAGAAGGATAATAAATGAGGGGGGACTTCCAGGAGTTCTTCATTTGCACCTCAAGAGTGCCTCTTCTTGCTTGCTACTACATTGCATGGTGTCAGAATTACGTGACTCCCATTTTTTAAAGACAGCTATAGGAAGGACATCCCTCAGTCTAGAAGAGGGGTAAACATGTAGCAAGTACATAGAAAAATCAAAGAAAGTTGTGAAACTGGGAGTATGATACAGTGCCATCTTTTCTCAGGTATGGAACTGTTAGCACAAATGACTATTAAAGCAGTGTTTCTTTGGAAGCTTATATAGTTGACCATGTGGGATCTCGAGAGTCAAGTAATACAATTTGCATTCTGGTCTAACAGAGAACATACAGGATATGCAGGGGTGGATTCAGGGAGGCTGGGGGTGAAATCATGCCTCCACCCGCTGCACCCACCCAAGCCCCCAACTCACCCCCACCCCACTCCCTTGATTCCTACTGAAGTTTAAAACAATTGCCTGGCAGGGAGTGCCATATTTTTATTCAGTCAAAGCTGAGGACATCAATTGACTTGGCTCATTATTATCTATTTGGTTTCTCCTAGTCTCTTCACTCTGTAGGTGTTAAGAACCCTTGATCTTCCACCAATCAAGCTAGTCATTCTTTTTCAATTATCCTGTCTGTTATCCACTCCTGATAATGTTTCTCTGCCTATCCCCTAGCATGTCCAATAAAGATGTGCTAATACCCAGAAGCCTAAATGGAGTGGCTTTGTTCTTAAGGAATTCAAACCCACAAAAAACCCAGAGATGGCTTGGAAAGGGACAGAGCTAAAAGCAGGCTGAGCTGTGTGATGGGACAGCAGTCAGAGACAGGTGGGAGTTACAAGGATGAGGAGAAATGAGAAACTACTGCAGTAACTCTTTCCTGGGTTATTCATTGGAGCAGCTGATGGAAGCTGCAGAACGCTGAATGTGCAGTGCAGCTAGGGTAACATATACATGAGCATGGGTGTATGAGCAGCTGAAGTGAGTTTCCTGACTCCAACTGTTTGTTTCTGTATGTTCAGGATGGAAGGCTGTGAAGGCAAGCTATGGCAAGCTATGTGGAGGTGGGGAGCAGTGGAGAGGGGCACTGGGAGCCCATCCTCCATCTGCCTCATGGTTGGGAGCCATAAGGAGAGGGGGAACTTTTTGGGAGGGGTTCTAAGAGGAAGGGGATCCCAGGGGCCATGTGGAGTTGGATGGGGCAGGGGTCATGGGCACCAAGAGACTTTTGGGGGGTGAGGTCATGTGGGGTAGAGAAGTGTAGGGTAAGGTAGAGCAGAGGCATTATATGGGAAGCAAAGCATGAGGGGCAGATGGGGTTTGGGACTAAGGGGAGTGCTGAGGGCAAGAGGGATTGTGGGTGATAGAGTCTTAAGAAGTGCAAGGGACTGCAGTGAGTGCTCAGAGGGGCAGAGGAACCAGGAAGCTCTTGAAAAGTAGAAGCAATGCGTAAAGTACATTGAAGGGCACTTTGGTGTGATGGTGGAGTGTCTGTGGGGACTCGTGTGGAGGTGCAGGGATCAGTACTGTCTTGGTGGGGAGGTACCAGCTGTACCCTGTACCACCAAGTGCCTGCCCCACCCTGGAGCTGGCAGTCAGTCCTCACAGGCTCAGTTATATTTGTTTTTGCTTAGACCATAAACTGAATAATATAGCTTGAGGCACCAAGTAGTTTAGTAAAGCTTCTTGTTTCTTTTTATTTGGAGAAAAATGTGCATTGTGTGACGTATCACACCACATGCAGCCCTCCCCACCTGCACCCCTGCCCTTTTTCAAAATCCTGATCCAATTATGAGTAAATGCCCTATTTACCATAGGTAGTGCTGTAAGTGATAATCTTTGGACCTTATCCTTCTCTGAGGAGGATAAGAGAGCTTCTCATATTTTGTGATGGTGCCAGGAATAAGGGGAAAACAGCTGGAGACTGAAGCTGTAATAATAAAATATTGTTCAATACTGCAAATATGGAATGGTAAGAGTAGTTAAACTAAGACAGGACAATTATACGCACAACTTTATTTGGTTTGAGATCTCACTCTAGCCATATCTATAGCTCAAAACTATAAACAAACAGCTATACAACTCACATGTTTAGCAATCTAGAGAAGGCTAGGAGAGATTTCAAACAGTGTTGACACAGCAAAGACAAAAAATTGATCTGAAAGGAAAAGTTGGACCAAAGTTACAATATAAAAGTGGAAGACTATATAATATTTTAATGGAAGTGAAGAATGGAAAAACTTTGGAAAAAGGCAAAACACCAAGCCACAGATGGCAACAACATCCAGCAAAAGAGTCATGAAGTAAAATATACCATGAGGGACATTTTGCAATAACTTTCCTTGAGTAGTGGAAAGAATCCAAAAGTGAGTGTTACCAAAGGAAAGACTCCATAGCTTAAGGAACTATATCATCAATAGAACAGACAACTTCTTGGCATACAAGCATGGATCTGAATAATCCAAATCTTTAAATCTTAAAGTTGATGTTGGAGCAGCCATTGCTACATTTCCTACAAGGAATGATGTTGGACCGGGGATCGGTATGATGTTGGACTGGGGATCTGTAAAGACCAAAAAAGATTCTGTATATGGCAATTAATATGGAGAGTTAAGTATAGTTTTTTAGGGGAAATAAGAAAAGGACAGAAAGGTCTCAATTAAACTTTTCTACATAATGCAGGAGTTTGTAATACAGAAATTCAAGGCACAAATCTGTTGGGAAATCCTGGAATGAGTCAAGGGCAAAAAGTAAGCAACATAAGAAATATATGTAATCTGTATCTTCAGGTTTAGGAAAGCTGGCGTAAGAGTGTAAAATAAAGCCAGTGCCATCTACACATCTGTAACAGGGCGGCACCTGAGGACTGACATGATGCCTCCCAGTGGCTGCACTGATCCTGCCCAGCTCCCTCTTCAGCCCCTCAGTATTTCTCCCTTCTTCCTTTCCTGCCATGCCTTGAGGTTGAAGGTAATGAGGGGAGGCTGCCCTCAGATGCTGGCAAGCCTTGGGTGTTCTCTCTGTGTATACGCTTCTTCACTTGGGCTCAACTTGGCCCATCTAAACTTTTGGACTCCGACTCTCCCTCTTGGCCTTTGGGCTACCAAACCTGCTGGCCCAACTTACTCTAAGGCAGGGGCAGGCAATTATTTTGGATAGAGGGCCATTTACCTAGTTTTGGCAGGCCGTTGAGGGCCACATGGGTAGCTCCACCCCTTGACAGGTGCCCTGCTCCTTGACAAATGCCCTACTCCCTGGTCACTATCTTGAGCCCAATGTCCCAGGGCAAGCACCAGTGGGGCCCAAAGCAGGGCACAGGCTGGCAGGGGTGTGCAGAGCTGGATTGGGCTGCACCAGCAAGGTCTCAGTTTTGACAGATATACTACACCACACAACCACTGCTTAGAAAGGGAACATAAAACCTTAAGAGTGACATATATGGATGTTTGAATTCTTCTGTTTAAGAAATAATTCCCAGGGTAGCTGATGATGCCTGTAGATCTAGAGCCCAACAGGGAGGGAAAATGCATTTTATGGGCACAATTTCAATAAAAAGTGTCTACAGAGAGACACATGTTCATTGACCAGATCCTAGCTCAGTTACCAGAGACAAGTGTTCCCAAAGTTGAATGCTAGTAATGGGATTTGCCTGCCCTAAAAGCCTTAGCTTACTATGTTCATGCCATTTATTACCATCTTTAGAAACAAGTATTTCAGGCAGCTTCTGTTTAGCATATCTTTACCACTAGAACATTTCCAAAAGAAAATCTCTGACTCTGACAGTATGTCTGCCATACTTTGCCTGGAAGATGTATTGCTTTACAACAGAGAGAAAAAAAATGCATCTGCAGTTTCAAGATGATGTCAACAAGCTGGCCTCACTCTGAATGAAAGAAATGAATTGGGTGGAGGGAGGGACAAGAGTTAGTAAAAAAAATGTGACAATTAGCAACCAAGGAACTCATCCAGAGACAGACAAACTGAAAGCATCATCTGCTTTTCCCAACCTAGAGACATTTCTATTGTAAGAAGGTTCTGGTTTTGGAAAAATTCTTACCAAAGCTAACTCACCCAACAAAATGCATGGGAAATATACATACCAACATCAAGGAGAACCAGAAAGTTAGGGGAGGGGAAGAAGTAAAAATGAAATAAACTATTCTAAAAATAAATAAATATTGGTATCTCTCCTTATGTGGGTGCATGTTCAGCACTATCCAGCAATAGTAGCAGTAGATGCATCTTGAACAAAAAATAGGCTGAAAGAGACCAGAGAGCAGAAGCCTGTAGAACTGAGCAATGGTACACTCAAGAGAAGACAGAAGCTCTTAATAACTGTCTGGGAAAGTGCATATTTATTTAGCTTCAGTTTTAGCATAAAAATGGATTACAAACACTTACAGGTTATTGGGTATAATGCTGCTGCATGACTTTCCACCTACAGTTCAAAGATTTGTACTAAGCCTAATGCATTCCTGCAATACATAGAGTATCCTCAAACCCAGGGTGCATGCAGACATTTGGGGAAGTTAGGGGGAGGTCAGATCAAGTTAAAATGGCCCCCCAATCCAAGGTAAGTCATGATGGAGGGCTAGTGAGGGGCAGCCCGGGGGAGATTGGGGAAGCACATGGAGTCCACAGGGGGCAAGTGGGGCCCACGGTGGCGATTGGGAAGATTGGAGGGGGGCAGGCAGGGTCCACCAGTGGTGTTTCTGGGGTTCAGGAGAGTTGGATAGGATATGGGGGTACCCTATCCTCCACCCTCTGAGACCAGGGGCCAGTTTTAGCCCCATGAATCCCACCACGAGACAAACTCCCTTCCTGATGACCCAGTCCACACATCCTGCCCGCCCCTCCCTCCACCCAACTTTCTTCCTCAGCTCCAGGCACTGGCAAACTATGGTAAAACTGGAACCAGAAGTGGCTTGTGGGATGGGGGTTTGGCAGGTTTAGGGGGAGGTGTTGCCCACCTGGGGGTGCAGGGAGAGGCTGGGGAGTTAAAAATAGCCTGGTGCCAGGGAGTAGGAAAAGTTCAGCTCCAGGGCTGTATCCAGCAGCTGGGCTTTCCCCACCCTGGGGCTGTGCTGGGAACTGTACCTTCCTGAATCTCTTTATGCACCCCTAGAGACACTATCTACATCCCCAATTAAGGTCACTGATATAAGCAATGTAGAAAAGTATTAGTGAAAGATACTTTGGAAGGAGTCCCAGGCATGTGCTAGTCAACTTCAGCAAATTAGAGATGGACAGCTACTGTATGGGATTCATTAAAAGCTTATCCAGTGCCAAAAAAGAAAGTGGGTTCCATGGAATAAACATTAAATAATCTATTGCAATAGAGATAGGACTAAAATGAGATTCATATGGTGGATGATCTGCTTGGGAAAGAACAGCATATTTTGACCCTTATAAAAGTACATGCTCTCTAGAATCAGGAGTGGTGCTAAGATATAGGGCTTGTGTGGAAAATTAGTGCAATAGCCTCTAGGCCTAGGGGGTAGCCATGTTTAGCAGAAAAGCACACATCTGAGCAAAGAACTAAATGAAATACGTGCATCTCGTCTTACCCCCTGAACTTATTGCAATTGCCAGAACCAAAGCTACCTGACAGACTTTGGCAGTAGGTAGCAACAGACATGTCTTTCTGGAAAGGACATGCTTACATCTTTGTACACTATGACTTCTCAAGGTATATCGTCTTGCCTCTGCTTAAACAGGCATCCCTTGGTATATTTGATCCTGAAACTAAATATAGCATTTATAAAATTCTTTTAACAATGGACTTAAATTTACCTTTGAAACATTTCTAGAATTTTTTACAGAAATCTTGCTCTGATAATGTAGATTATGAGTACAACAATGAAAATGGATGTGGAGATCAAGACAATAATGTAGATTTTAGAAAGACTTCTGCAAGATTTTGAAAAACCTATACAGCATATTGGGACTACTGATCAATACCAATTGTTCTGTGGCAAAGACTGAAGTATAATTGAGGCTGAATTTTTATTTCAGCTTCTTATTTTCAAAATTCTTTCAGTTTGTGCCACTTAGGTTTAAAGAAGCACCTGTACCACGAAGACTTCTTACATTTTCCTCCTAACAGAATTCTTCTGGATATAATCTAGCACAAATGAATACATTAATTCAGATTAGGAGATAAAAGTTGATGGACAGCAAAAGCAAGTAGCAAGGTGCCTATCCCTCCCTTTAGGTGGCGCCTGAGGAATATGTTCCATTTATCTAGCCCACATCATGCTACTGAATGGAGGTAGCAGAGAAGAATGTCATAGAAACTAGAAATCTAAATGTCTGATAACATTTGCAAGAGTTGTCTGATAAAATGTCTGCAAGAGTTGATCTGGTAGTGCCAATCTCATGGACTGATTTGAACGTGCGTACACCAGGTGTTAACAAAATATAGCTCATGGGCTGGATCTGGTCCACTAGGCAATTCTATTTGCACCTCCATGCAGGAGGTGCAGCTCTGGTTGCCAAGGAATCAACCCCTACTTGTGTCTGGCCTGACCCATTTCCAGCCCCAAAGTAGGGGGTGCTAAAGACAAGAAGCCCTGTCCCTTGACAGGTGTCCCTGGTTGCCATCTTGGATCCAGAAGTCCTGCCCCTAACCCCTGACCTTCACCACTGGAAGTCCTTCCTCTTGCCCCGGAAATACTTCTTTTGGGAGGGGGGAGTTACCATCTTGAAATAAAAATATCTGTCATGACATGTCTGCTTAAATTGAATTGTCACAAAATCCATTCCATACATATAAAACAAGGTATTTTCTTGGTCCTCCCCGTACTGGTTTGTTTTTTTGTTTGGGTTTTTGTTTTTTTGGTTTTTTGTTTTCCATCCAATAGATGAACATATCCCAATCTAGCTGTTTTGCGAGGACACATGCGTGGTGTGTGTAAATGTTTTTGAGTTTATTCTCAATATAGAACTTTGATACATCTGTTTTCTGCCCTTCTTTCCACATAGGGTCAGATCTAGCTAGGAAAAATGGAATCCTGTTAATAGTGAGTGTGTTCATTCTATTTAGGAAAACAGTTTAGTGTGGCAAGAGCTTATTAAATTCTGTTTGAACAGAGTTCTGGGCAGATCTTTCAAGCACTGCCTATCAATGCAAAGAGTAATTGTCAATTGCATAGGAACTAACTATTCACAGCTCTAAAATTGTTAATAAATAATATTTGGGCCTATCAAAATCCTAAGTTTACTTAATAATAAACAAAGACCTTTCCATTTCCTAACCCATGAACTAACCACTCCCATGTTTCTAACAGATCTTGCCATAGCTATCATCCTTGGGTTGTTCAGATATTCCTAAGTGTGCTAGCTATTTACATTACTTGCTAATGGAGTTAGCTGGGCTACAGTTTGAAGAAAATTGTAAGGTCAGAATCAGGTGTGCCTACTATTTGGCAAAGAAAACAGCAAAAAATAACTAAAAAACAAGCCTACTACTTCTGCTGTTGGGCAACGTAATGCATTAGTTTCAATTTTAAATGTATAACTAAGTAAAGATACATTAATAATAAAGGAGGCAGGCAGCCTATTTTGTGGGACAATCATGGGGCAGGCTGCCATTTTTGCAGACTTAGTGCAACAGGGCCCCCCAACACACACAAACCTCTGATTAGCTGAGGGGCCCCAGCTTTCCTTCCCCTCCCTGCACATTGCCAGGTGACCTGAAACTGTGTCTTAATTATGTATTACTAAGCATAGATTAGTGGCTTTCCCAGGTTTAATCAGGGTAAGTAAGCAATGGTTTCAGGACTTCCCCAAGCTGGACTATAGACTTAGGCTGGGTGCATCAGGCAGCTGAAAGGCTGAAAGTGGCTACACCAGGGTACACAGAACCCCAGCATGGCTTGTTGCTGGCAACAGGTGCACACACAGAAAAGGCCAGGCTAGGGATCTACGGACCCCAGTACAGCCTCTTGCAGCCTTCCAGCTGCCGGCCACAGGCAACCACAATCCAGTTACTTGTGCTGCCTCCCAATCCCCTCCCTCTCCTCTCCCCTCCACCCCATCCTGAACCTATCTCCCACCCTCCCTCCTGCCCCCACCCTCCACCGTCCGCCCCCTTTTCCCCTTACGTCCTTCCCCTTTTCTGCTCCAAGACTGGACGACTTCTCACCCTGTTCTTTGCTTGCAGTTAAGCTGATTTTTGTTTGTGTGTTTGTTTGGGCTTTTGTTTTTCAGAAAGCCCACCGTTTTTCACAGAACCTGCCATTTTTTTTACAGAGCCCACCTAAATTTGCAGTTTCCACAAAAATCACACAATTCTGAATTCAGTAGGTCCTTAACTAGTACAGAGTAGCAACATTGCTTTTTAAAATACTAATGTAATTGTAACAACTGTGTGAGTAGGTGTGAGGTTGGTGCAAGTTACTTGTTCCCAGCCAACTGTCTTTGGCCCAAAGGTGATTCTCCACCTCTGGCTTTCTTGCCCACTATGACTTGTTGTTAAATGGTAGGGCTGTGCAAAGCTTCAGATCATGATTCGGATTTGGAGATGATTCCTAAGAATTGGAGACTGAATCTATGAATTTGAATTGAATGTCTGGAAGCTTTAGGCTTTTCAAATTGATTCAGAGCTTCCAAATCACTTCAGAAGAGATTCGGAGCCAATTCGGCAATTAGGCCATAGAGTATAATGAGGAATCAATGAAATATCTATAATTTTGTTGTCTTTTGGCTGATTTAGATGTAACTTGCAGGAATGGTAGATCCTGCTACTATCATGGCCCATGCTACGTTTAAAGGTGACAGGTGCAGGGGTTTCTGGAAAACTGCACCTCAAATCCTGGAAGCAAAACACGTCACATGTGTGTGTTAAGCTACAGTGGGGTGAAGACTGCAGAGATGGCAGCCCCTGGTGATGCCACAAAGCCTGGAAAGTTTCAAGGAGATAGGTGCAAGGGCTTGGGGGAAACTGTACCCCAAAGTCTTGAAAGCAAAACTCATGTCATGTGTGTGTGCTAAGCCACAGTGGTGTCAAAACTGCAGGGATGGTAGCCCCTGAAGAGACCACAAAGCCTGCCAGCTGTCAAAGAGATAGGTGCAGGGCTTCTGGGTTCTGAAGACCTGCACCTCTAGCTTCTGTCAGGCAAAACTCATGACATGGGTGCTTGTGCAACTGTCTCTGTCTTGGGGCATGGGAGGCGGGGAGACTACTGCAGGCCTGGCTGCACTCGGCTACTGTGTTACCAGTTACCAATCAATCATGATTCATCAGGGACCAGCTCAATACAAAGTGGCTAGCTAATGTAACAAGTTAACGAGCAAGGATTAACACCTACAAAACCACAGACTAAGGAGAGGAAAGAATCAATACAGACAATCAACTGCCCCAAGGCAGAGACAGTCAGTTGTACAAGCAACCATGTCACAAGTTTTGTCTGTCGGCAGCTAGGGATGCAGGGCTCCAGAACCCCCCTGCACCTATCTCATATCATAGTATCATAGTATCATAGTAGTTAGAGTCGGAAGGGACCTGGGCAGATCATCTAGTCCGACCCCCTGCCTTGGCAGGAAAGAGCACCGGG
>JAGPOW010000261.1:64191040-64219401 GCA_030014935.1 Caiman crocodilus | reverse complement strand
CATAAGGCCTGCCCTGCTGACCCCCGATCATACGGGTGGCCCTCCGCTGGACCCTCTCCATATCATCCACGTCCCTCTTGAAGTGCGGCGCCCAGAACTCCTTAAAAGCTGGCAGGATTCATGGCCTCAGCAGGGGCTATCAGGCCTGCAGCATTCACCCCGCTGTGCCTTAACACACATAGGGTTATCTATGTCAAGAGTTTTGCCTGTTAGCAGCCAGAGGTACAGGGCCCCAGAAGCCAGACTCCCCCAACAACAACACCTTGAAATTTGGCAGACTTTGTGGCCTCAGCAGGGGTGACTACTCCTGTAGTTTTCACCCCACTATGATGTAACACATACACGTGACATGTTTTGCTTTCAAGAATTTGGGATGCAGTTTCCCTGAATCCCTGCACCTATCTCCTTGACATCTGGCAGGCTTTGTGGCTTCAGGAGGGGACACCACACCTGCAGCTTTCACTCTGCTGTGCCCTAACACACCCAGGGTCATCTGTGTCACAAGTGTTGCCTATCAGCAGCTTGAGGCGCAGTTTCCCCTGCACCTATCTACTTGAAACTTGGCAGGCTTTGTGGCCTCAGCAGAGGCTACTAACCCTGCAAGTTTCATCTAAATCAGAAAAAAAACAACAAACTTATAGATATTTCATTGATTTCCTATTATATCCTATGGCCGGGTCTCTGAAGTGGCTTTGAAGCTTCAGAGCCAATTCAGCTGAATCAAAATGGAAAACCAATCTGGAGCTCTGGATTGGATCACTGGCATCCAAAGCAGCTGGATCCAAAGCGGATTCAAATAGCTGCCTGTTTGCATGGGCCTATTAAACAGTATTAGTATGGAAGGAAACAATTCATCTTTAAATACTTAAGTCAGTAGGATTACTTATTCTGCTTCTCTAGTCCTTCATTGATTCCTTGTACCAGCCCTTTAAGGGGATGATCAGAGTTGGCCTACTGGTTTGATCTGCTCTTTTCTCACAGAGGCACCAAATGAGAGTTTTTCCTGGCCCTCTACTCCCACCAGAACCACTGCATCCTGTTGGTAGAAGCTCATCAACCAAAAGTAAATGATAACAGAAAATATAGGAGCCAACACTCCTCTGACTGTCCTTTCAGGTCCACCATTGCCAGGAGCTTCCATCCCTACTCTTCCCCCCTCTGATTAGCAACAATTGGTCTCTTTTTTCCCACAGATCCTATGGGGAGTGACCAGCATACTTGCCTGCCAGGCTGCCAGCTGTCAATTATCAGTCATCGGGTAAGTCTGCATTTGGCTAGATTGCTGCTCAGTGCTTCCACAGCTTGCCATGTCTGGGGAATTTCCCCCCGTGCCTTTAACTACATGCCATGACACATGGCATGTCCCAGGTTGTCTCGGTTATACCCTACAAGCTGCCTGGTCTCAGGCCACTGGAGATGAAAAGGATCAGGATAGTGTGAACAGGGATTTTCCTCCACTCTGCTACAAACTGAATTATGCATAGTGGAAAAATTAATGTACATGGAGGACATACTGTTACCAGATGACTTTACATTTTGACTTTACTCAGGGCCCTGCTACATGTTCAGATGAAAGCTGGATAGAAATCAGCTATAGTGTTGTTACACATTTTCAAGCACTAACTTTATAGCTGGTTGGCTCTCTTTATAGCTTGATCATCATTTTTGTCATATGATAATTGTTTTGCACACATAGCTGGTGTAGATTTATTGTGCAGTTCACCAGTTAATTGTATAATATATATAACGTGTAACAGGGGCCTTACTGACTTGAGTTTCTGAGTGTCTTTTATACTGCACAAAACCACTATCTATCATTCAAGGATGATTGTTCCAACTAATGCACTATTTAAAAAATGGTCAATAGCTAAGCTTTATGCTTAGCAGGTCATTGATCACTCTGTATATATCTGGCCTTATGCTTAATATATCTAAAATCACTTACATTAACTTGACTTCAGGCATATTGTGATGGGTGCTTGGTGTGTCTGTTGGTTAAGAGCAGAGGCTGCTTGAGGAACCCAGGAATAGGCCACCCTTGAAACAGAGAGGCCTGGGAACAGAAGCCAGTGATCCCATAGCCTGGAGGTACAGGTACTTTCAACAGATAGGTTTGGAAACAGGAACCAGAGGCCCAGTGCCCAAGAGAGGTAAAGAGGCCTTGGAATAGATGGGCCAGGGGTCCAGTGCCTGAAGGAGGCAAGGCAGGGCTTGGAAGAGATAGGCCTGGGGAGAGAAATAACAGCCTAAGAGGGCCTGAGAAGGGACAGAGTCCAGTGCCCAGGGGGGACTAGGCTGCATCAAGGGAACCTCCAGGTCCTGGGAGCTGCCAGAGGATAGAGAGTTGTGTTAGCAGAACACCAGCGATGCATGGGAGTGGGTGTTAGGGAGG
The DNA here is from genome assembly GCA_030014935.1 of Caiman crocodilus. NCBI lineage: Eukaryota > Metazoa > Chordata > Crocodylia > Alligatoridae > Caiman > Caiman crocodilus. Next base: position 64,217,009 of record JAGPOW010000261.1, on the reverse strand, counting down.
ATGGAGCTTACAAAACTAGCTGTTAAGGCAATGACCATAAGCACCAGTGCTGCTTAGAGTAAAATTAAGCTTGGGAATCCCTGGGGCAGCCTCCCTTTCATCTCACATTAATAACATCAAGGCATGGCAGGAGAGTGAAGGGGAGAGGGCAACAAGGGAAGCCAGGTCAGCAAGGGCTAAGTGGCCACTAGGGGACGTTGCAACCAGCCCTGAGATATGCACTTGCTACACACATACATTAAATTTGGACTTCATAGGGGAGCATTCCATGAACAATTTTACATGAAATCTTTTATCCTTGGCCAGATGACTGGTCTATGTTGTGAATTGTCATCTTTTTTTCTTACATTCAATTTTCATTTTGTCCTTTTTCAAAACATATATCATAAACATACCAGCCTTGAAAAGCAGGGTGGTCTTACTGCAGAACCAGAAATATTCATTATGATAAAAGCCATGTTTAAAATCTATCTGCTATGTGTTTGTTGTGGCATACTCAGAATTCTAAGTGGAGAGGGGACACAGAAAATATATGAAAGACTTTCATGGTCTAAGCATCATTAATAGTACTTATAAAATAGATTTTAGATACCGCTGTCAACTTGATTACTTTAATAGATATAGGATGCTTCTACACATGCTTTCTACTGTGGAGCTGACTAATTAGTTTTGCATTAAAGCTTCACCACCTACACATATGCTGGTATTAGGGCATAGTAAATTTATTAACTCTGCTGTAAAATAGTACTGTCAAGGACTTTTACTTAACTCCTCCTAAATGCACATGTAGATAGTGATGGGCTGGCTGGTGCCTAGCCCCTCATTTTAGTATCCTTGTGCCACAACCAGCCCCTCTGCCATCTGATACCACCACCCAGAGCCTGGGGCTGATCCCCTTGGGGTCCCCTGCCAGTCCAGGGCTGCTTTGGCTCAAACTGCTCTGGTCCCAGGGACATGTGCAGACACTATACCCAGGGGCAGCTGATTCCAGTGCAAACGGTGCCGGAGTTTATAATATCGTCTTAATGGCATGTGTAGATATACCCTCAAGGTGTTAATTTCTGAAAGAGACTGGCATCAAAAAAGTAACTGCTCATTCCTTTCCTGTCCTATTTCTGTTGCCTGATTAAAGTGGGATTGCTTAAAAAATGTGTGTGATAAGAAAGAGATAAATTCAAGAGCAGTTAAGTATAATGACTACTGCCTGTCAGCTGGTAGCTCTGGATTTGTATAGTGACTCTCTATTCTACACTTTGGGATGGACATTTCTGGAACCTACAATCACATAAATGGTGACACAAAGGCTGCTGGATCAAGAAAAAAGAGATTGCTGGATAGCATCACAGTGTTCAAGAAACACAAGAGCATATCTCTCAGGTATGTAAAGGTTATGAGTCTTTCCATGAAAACAATATAGGGTTTAAACACACTAACTGAAAAAATGCAACATCTTCCAACTAAATTATTTACTTTACATTTTTGCTACTGAACCTGAGGCAGCTCCTGGAATGAATGGTAGCTTGTTTAATGGTATCTGGGTAGCTTATTTAATAATGAAGTGAGTCATTTTTTTCAATTGCCTTCAATGTAAGGGAATTGAGCTGCACGAAAAATCATTAGTCTGAACAGCATAACATTCAAGAGCTGAGTGTAAATGTGCTTATATAGCAAAAGTATTGGTGACTTGGTGACTATCCAAAAAAAAGTTGAGTAAGGTCTGGAGGTAGGGTGAGGTACAACAGATATCAACTTCCCCATACTCACACACACACGTGTCACATCTACATGACACATTTACTGAGGAGCTGCCTAATTAGCTCCACAATAAAGTCTCCATGTCTCTGTATGAGGCCCTATTAGGTCACAGTAAACAAATAAACTCTGATAGTTAATACAAGTACTAGCCTATGGCAGAGAGATTTATTGTACAGCAACGCACATATAGATACTGATGGGTGCAAGGGTTGCCTGCTGCCTAACCTCCCAGTGAAGCGCCCTCGTGTCCTAGCCAACCCCTCCTCAATACATTGAGCTGGGTTGGAGCAGCCCTGGGCTGGCAGGCTGACTCCTGGTGACCCCTACCCAGCTGGGGCTGCTCCATTCTGGCTCAGGGGTCTGTTGTCCCAGACCCCTTCCTGGCTCAACATGCTGGAGTACTGGGTGCATGTGTAAACATGGCATCTAGGAGCAATAAACTCCAGCATCATATGAGCCAGAGTTTATTGTTTGAAATTAATCACATGTGTAGATGTACTCACAGGCAACTTTTGCACCTCCTAAGATTGTGAAACCATTTAATGATGAAGTCAACTGCATGCTGTGAGCTCTAGCAGAACATGATTGAATTTCACTTTTACTGCTTTACTGATATTGCTGTGCAGTGACCTGTGGAGTTTGTTAATAAACTTCTATTCCCATTATTGTTACTCATTATAATAGACATTATCAGCATCCTTCCCTCACTCCCTCTTGCAAATGGGTTCAGTTGCTTTATCTCTGCAATCTGCTTGTAAATTACTATTCAAACTAAATGGCTTATATATTTGTCTGGAAAAACAGAGTGCTTGCTTAATTTTACTGGTTAAAACAATATTCTGTTAAACACAGATGCTATGCAATGCTTGCAAGTGTTTTGTAATTATTTCCACAAGCTGTTTTGTCTATTAAGTACAATTTTAATTGTTTTTCCTTGCAATCTGTCTCAAAGGATAAAGTTCCTCATAAACACAACCTTCAGATAATGTTTTTATTACCTAGTGATTTTGGAAAAGTGGTCTGAGTCTTAGTTCCTAATTGTAGCATTTCACGATGAAATATGTTAGAGCACTAATTCAGCATAGAAGGTGGGAAGAAGAGTTCAAACAGTTAGCAAACATTGCTGGTTTACCAAATCTCTTACCTTGTGAAGACTATTTATAGAAAACAACTCAATTAAATTTTTGTCCTTACTATCTGGATGTTTGGAAAGGAGCTGCTGCTGCTGCTACTGCTCTTATGGTCATCTATTATTTACCTTAATTTGTTTTCTTTATATAACAAACTCTACCTTTCCCTGGGATAGCAACTCTTTTTTTAGAGGTGGGTGGTTTCATGGTTAAGACATTGACTTTGGATTCAGGAAACCTGGGTTCAGTTCCCTGCTGTACCACAGACTTCCTGTGAGACGTTCTGAAGGTCACTTACTCCCTCAGTGCCCTGTTTTGTCAAGTGCTTCCTCTCTCTTGCTTATTTAGACTGTAAGTATCTCAAGCAAGGACTGACCTTTTACTAAGTTTATACAGTAGCCAACTTACAGCTGAACTGGCATATTCAGGCAATAATGGCATTCATGGGATAAAAAAATAGAAAGCATGTTATAATTCTGTGCTTCTGTTCATGAGATTAGAATTCCTAGTGGAGACACAACTAAAAGGATGGGGAGTTAAGGCTCTTATGAAAATACAGTGCAACAGTGCTCATCAATGTTGTGTTTAGATGAGAGGAAACTCTAATTTAATAATCTGCTATTTCTCTGTCTTTAGCTTGTAGCATGATCCCTAATGCAGGGACAGTGTCCGCTGTGTAAACATCCACTGGCACTACCAAAGGACACTGTTTTCTTTTGAGTTTCTTTACCCAAGATCCCTGATAGAAAGCTACAACACAAATCATACTGACATCTCTGCCTGCCTCAGAGACCGAGACTTTCTTCTTTACTCTCCTTTCCTTGAGAACCAACATGGGTCATATAATCCTTGCCATTTGTAACTGCAGAACCCATTGCCTTCAATGCAAGAAGTAGCCTTCTGTAATTCTTGCAATTCATGGGGAATCGAAAGGTTATAAATGCTAATTAAACCAATTCAGAATACAGATTTGCATCTCCCACGGACTGGTGCCCTGGAGGGGAAGGTGCATGCACATATAGGGAAGTGAATGATTTGTAGCTAAATAAAAGAAAATCTGTTGGGAGAAACCCGTTTCCCTATTTAGTTTATTTTCATCAGCTCTCTGTTGGTTTCTTGTTTCACGCCAGATTATCTCTTTAGGTTAGGATAACAAGATTCCAAACAAGGGAGGAAAAATAGACAGTCATGCACTGCAGAAGTTCTTAATGGAGGCTGTAGGACACTGTATGATGCTGTATGACAAGAGAACCTGCACAGTGCAGTGGTATCTCCAAAGATGGAGAGTACACAGTGACAGTGTCAAAGGCCTTCCTAAAGTCCAGAAAGACTAGGACCACTGCTACTCCTGCATCTAAAGATTCTGTGACCTGGTCGTAGAAGGCCATCAGGTTGGTCTGACAGGACCTGCCTCGAATGAACCCATGTTAGTTGCCCCTAAGCTTGATCTTCCCTGCTGGTCCCTTGCAGATGTGCTTCTGGATAATTTTCTCAAAGAGCTTCCCCAGGACTGAGGTAAGACTAATGGGCCTGTAGTTTCCTGGGTCCTCCTGCCTCCCTTTTAGCTAGGGAGGCTGAAACTGGTTTAAGATACACCTGGTTGAATGTAGTATCAGACTTAACTGATTTGGGTCAAACCGGTTTATGCAAAGTCTGTTCCAGACCCCTTCCTGGTTTAAGTTAAATCAGAGTCTCCCAACATCCCAGATGCTTTGCTGGGCTGGGCTATGTAGTGCCAGCCTGTTTTCTGTGCTTCAGGGAACAGGTGGTCCCACCCCTCTGCTCCCTAGCCAGAGCAGAAGGGAAACTACAGGCACAGCTGGGTCTGCCTAGCTTCCCTTGCTGCTCAAGCAGGGATCCCACCCCCCTCCCTCCCACCTCCCACAGCACAGACCCCAGTCCCACAGTCCATAGGTATGTGGTATGCTAGCTAATGCTGAGAGTTGTGTGTGTGTGTGTGTCTCCAATTTCATGGAAACAGGCAGACAGGACAAAGGCAGACAGAACAGTGTCCATTTAGGGCTTTTTGGAGCTAATCAACAGGTCAGCTGATAATATCCCTCCTTGGAAAAAGCTGTTTAAGAAGAGCTTGAACTAATGAAAGAGGCTTTTTTTTGCTGATGGGCTGATAAACGCTGTGATTTGCAGCCCTGTCAGATTTGCAGACAGGGAGAGGGAGAAAAATTCAGTATCATCAACAGATGCAAGTACTGCATCCTTCCCCCCTTTGCCTCAGAGTGCTAGCTTGGGGGCTGGCAACACTCCTACCACTTGAGTAGCAAGCAGGGGAAACCATGAGATGGTGCAGGCCCGGATGGGGGTTTAAACCCTTCCCTAAACAGAGCATCCTGCTGGGGCCTGGCCATGCCCCACCACACTCAGCTCAGTCCTGTGGAAATGAAGGGAGGGCTGCTTTAGCGCCCCCCAGCTTCTATCCTGAGTCACTGCAGGTATGTGCCTGCATTTCTGGAATGAAAAGGGAATGTCTATCCACCTCCAAATTTAAGCTTGGTTTAAGCTTTGCAGGTTAGACTAACCTGAAAAGATTGAATCAATTCAGGCTCAGTCTTTTTGAATGTCTGTGACTAGACCTGAAGTCCAGGGTCCTTGCTCTGCTCTTCTCCTTCATTCTTTACTCAGGTCAAATTGTTGAGAATGGCCTTGAACCATCCTTCCAAGACATAATAAAAGAGGAGACTGTGAGACTGTTATGTGGAAAAATGCCCAGTTGCAGTGATAAGGAGGAGAGGGATGTACCAGACAAGAGGCCTTGAAGGATACACAGGAAAGTGGGTGAAAGAACTCATTATAATACTAAAAAGCACAACCCTAGATGGAGAGAAAGTATGCTAATGAAACATACATGTATGTAAATGAGGTACATGGCTTAAACACAGGTATAGAGACATGCTCAGTAGAGGACTTCTTGCGTCATTCCCTTGTAACCAATTACTGAACAGTACGCTTGTAAAGCCTTGTAAACTTTTGTATAAAAATACCCCAGAAATGATATTCGATGTGCTTGTTACCTTGCACCATTTGTTGCTAGCAATAAACTTTTCTTTTTATTTCCACCGCCCGGTGTGTATATTGGCATCTGCATTCCGGGCGCGTACCCAGATTTTGGCTGGGGCTCAACAAAATCAGGCAGGCCAAAGTCTCCCCTTGAGATTGATAAAGGGATAAAGGAAGAAAAAATAAGCCATATTTATTCAAAATTTAGCAGTTAATAAAGTCATACAGAGCAACTGCACTTCCATTTACCTGTGCAGTGTTATTTGTAAATGAAGCTGTTCACTAGTGTGTTTTATTGGAACGGAAGATTGGTTGGATATGTCAGAATATCAAAGGAGCTGCTTTGTATTCTCACATCCTATGCAAAACCCTCTTATATAGTCACAGAGTGCTTGATGTGAGCTCATGACTTCACCAACCTTTTAGTTGCATTGTTTTGTTTTTATGTACACAGTGCTGTTTATGAAGTAGGCAGTCATCTCATTTTTTCTGAATACGTAGATCTCTGTGTGCAGGTACATGTCTAATATGTAAGTGACCATTTCCAAAGAAAGTATTTTCATTTTTTACAAATGCCATAGCTGCATTTTTTGTAGTGAAATGAACAAAAAAAGGGGCAGAGACATTACTGACTTGCAAATCAATTCACAATTATAGAATCATTTGCAACCATATTTTCTCATCCTTTACCTGGCTGTTCAGGTTGCTTTTCCTAAGAATTGTCTTTGCTAGTCATTAACCCTTTTAATTTGCCACATAGACTGCAAAGTACTCATTCTAAAATGATGCCATGCAAAAGCCACTGATGACTCAAAAAAGTGATACCATTCTTCTCATACATGTGTCATTGACACATGGTTCTCTTCCCCAGTCTGTATCATCATTTTTATAAATCATGAGCCCTGTTTGAGCAGATGCTGATAACTGCAGGAGCAATCAGTGCTTGGATATTGTGGGTATGGATGCCTTATAAAGGCCAAGAGTAGACAGAGGGGAAAACAATGACACACAGAGGCAGCATAATCTACTGGTTAAAGCACTGGACAGAGGTCAGAGGTTCAAGGTTCTGCTCCAGCTCTACTACTCCTTCTTTTACTCTGTGAAATCACCACACCTCCTTGTTTCTCCCTCTGAAAAAAAAGTAATGTTTATTTGACTTTGAAAAAAATTGGAGGCTGAACTAATGTGTTGGCTTTTTTTAAAAACAAACTAATATTCAAGGTGCAAAGTATCATTTATTACAAAATTAATGTCCCAGGGGAGCTGGGACGCCAAAGGAACCCTAGGGCAGCAAGGGGTCCTACTCACCTCCTACAGGTCCAGAGGAGCTGGGGGAGGTGTGCACACCAAAGACGCCAGCACGGGTAGTCAGCCAGGTGTTTATCTGGCTGCAGCAAAGCAGCGGGGACAGAGGACGCCTCCCGGAAGGAACAAAAAGCGGTCCCACCATGGCAGCAGGGCAGCTGAGGAGAAGAGACCACGGGAGGGAACTCCAGCGTGGAGGAGATCAGCTGCCACTCTGGGCCACAGCGAGAGCAAGAGCTGGAGCCAGGGCAGGCTCCAAGGGAGCCGACAGCACAGCTGGCAGTGGTGCCAATGGCAGGACCGACTTCAACGCCATCTGCAAAGCCAGAGGTGAAATTGACTACGACCCAGGCAGTAGAGCCGCCAGGAGGACCGGCGGCGTCTGGGGCAGCAGAGCCCTGAAGGAGATTAACGACAGTGTGAACAGCAGTGCCGGTGAAGGAACCGGTGGCATCCTGAGCAGCAGAGCCAGTGAGGGAACTGGCTACACCATAAGCTGCAGAGCTGGTGGAGGGACCAGCTACGCTGCAGGCAGAAGGGCCTGCGAAGGAACCAGCCGCTTCAGCAGCAGCCAAGTCTGGGCTGGGACGAGCGGCCAGATTAAGGAAGTAGCTGAGGTGGAAGGTCTGGGCTGGTGGCCCTGGCAGACGCCATATTGAGCCGGAGGCCGGAACAGGCAGCTGGCAGGTTAGGAGGGAGACAGTGGCGGGCCTAGGACATCGAGAAAGTCCAAAGCTGGTAGAACCACAGGTGTCGAATGGCTGGGGTGTAAGGGAGGACGGAGCCCCAAGACTGCCCACTGGGAACCAGGCCAACTCTGGTGGCTACCCCAAGGAAGGACCCCCCACTGGGATTACATTCAAAGTCATGGCAGGTGAGTTCAGGGGTCCTCCTGACATCAGCAGAGGTAGACACCAGGTCCTACCTGTAAGCCCGGGGCCCGCAAGATCTAGGGCCCGGGCGAAGGCGGTGTGAGAACACCTAGAGCAGAAGCGGATACAGTTCACTTATGTTCTCTGCAGACTTGTGAACTTACGTCTCCAGGACAAAAATAATGTGTTGTAACAAACTACTGTATCACCTACCTTTTGTATTTTAACTAAAAGTCTAACTACACATATCATGGCTATCTTATCAACTGTTCAACCAAATCTTTTTTGACAGAGCTGTTCAAAATAATTCTAGACTGAATTGGATTCTATACATAGTGTGTTTGTCATGGAAACCATGAGCTAGTTGCTCACTTCATTAAAAATAATTCTGAAGATGAGGTTACCCAACCACAGCTAGAAAAACTTGAAGTTGATCCTCAAACAAAAATCAATCTGAATTATTTTAATAATATTGCTTGAGGATAACTATTCAAGAGCTCACCATTGTAGCAATGAACAGGAAAGCTATTTTTTTTTGTGGCTGTTCTGGACTGAGAGCTGAGAGAACTTTATTCCTGCTATCTACTGAAAGATGTAGAAGTAAAAAAAGGTAAACACACATGCCCAGTCTTCTACTGGTTCATCTATGGTGCAGGCCAGAGGATAAATAGCCAACCATGCCAGGGTAAAGAGCTTGATTACCTTGATTATGTAACACTCAGGTCCCTACCAGATGTTCCTGGTAAACTGAGTCTTAAATAGTAACTTAGCCACAAATTTAGACAATTTAATGGCATGCTAAAGCAGGAAATAAGCAACAAAATCTTTCCACAAAATGTGTGTTACATTGAACACCTTAAATCAAATATATGTTAGGTTCCCTGCCATGTGGCCTACTGCTGCCTATGTGGAGGGGCTCTGGGAGCAAATGGAGCCCCAGGGCTGACTGACAATCTACTGATTGTGAGTCTGAGCCCTGGGACCTCACCAGTTCATTGTACATCTAGCTTTCTATTTGTCTGTGCAGGGGGACCCTGGGATCATGATCCCAGCCTCTTCCTGCACTGACAAGTAGTGCTGTGTGAAATTTCCCCGGCTGTTTCATTTCAACGCTGTTTCAACTCATTTTGAGCTTGAAACAGCAAAATTGAAATGAAACCAAGAGCTTCAAAACAGCCTTGAAACAAGGACAGTCAAAATGTTTCAAAAGTTTCAAAACATTTCAGGTTTCAAAGCCAAAGCTGAGCTTACCTGCAGGGAAACAGAAAGTAAACAGAAGGATGGGGGAAGAGCGGGGAAGGGCTGTGGTATTGATTGTGACTGTTTGGCTGATTGAGATGCTGCTTACTAAGCTATGTGCTGCTTACTAAGCTATTATCTGTTGTCATTTAAAATGGTGGACTGGACTGAGGCTGTAGGGGAGCAGGAGCCCTCATTGGAGCACCATGTTGTATAGCGGTCCCACCACCAGTGGAGGGCACACCTTAACATGCACACAGTCACACGTCAAACGTTTTGCTTGTCAGCAGCTTGAGGTGCAGTTTCCCAAAAACCCCTGCACCCATCTCCTTGAAACCTGACAGGTTTCATGGCCTCAGCAAGGGCTACCATGCCTATAGTTCTCACCCGCATGTGCCTTCACACTTACAAGTGACACAAGTTTTGTTTTCAAGACTTTGAAGTGCAGTTTCCCAGAAACCCCTACATATATCTCCTTGAAACTTGTCAGTCATCATACTCTCAGAATGGGCAACTATCCCTGCTGTTTTCATCACAATCTTCCAAAAAATGACAAAGTTTTAGGCAGTTTTGTGCTTCCCCATTATTGCCTATGGGCAAAACATCAAAACAGCGTCAAAACAGAGAAACAGTTTTGACAAAATGCAGTGCTTCGAAATGAAATGAAACTCCAAATGAAACACTGTTCCATCGAAACAGTGAAATGGAAGTAAAAAATGAACGGTGCTATTTCACACAGCCTTACTGACAAGCATTAATAGCATGACTGGGATCTGATCCCAGATAGCAAAATTGTGTGTCCTGCCATGCATGTGTGGTGCGTTTGTTAAGATCCCATTGCACCATTAAGTGAACATGTACCAGGGGCCTCAGTCTCTGTAAAAGTGCTGAAGGCATCCCACAAAGATACTTATAATCCATTTAAGATGTTCTATGTCCCCTTTATTTTAGAACAGCTGCTAGCAATTGTTTTTTCTAATGAAATGGGCCAGTTAACACTAAGTGAACGTGGAGCCATTGTGACAAAAACAGATCACTACCAGTAAAGGAAACTGGGGGAGAGAATCAGACCTTCAATAAAAATAAAATCCTTTGCATATGAGCACTAAATCTTATATATGTCAGATAGAAACAAATTGAGGCAGTACATAAAGGTAGACAAAATGCTCTCTTGCTGCTGCCAAGAGACTGTTCTACTCTTTCGCTGAAAAAATGGTGACATTTCTAAGGAGCAGATTATTTTGTAGGGATCTTTGTGGGTTCACTAATGCAACGATAAGCATAGAGTAATTATGCACATGAGTAAAAACCTAATTTTTCTTTCATCTCTAAATTATTGCCCTTAGTTGGGTAGAGGGGGAAGGGGCATTCTCATTTGAATCCCATTTGTCATTACACTACTACACCTTTAAAAAACTCTGGCAGTGCAAAGGGGTCATGAACTAAGAGCAGGCTATGTTTATGCATATTTTAACATCCTCTTCTATTGACCTTAGTATAAATGGTCCTTATTTAGATTAGTTCTCTTTTCCAACCCCTAAACTGATTTCCCTGTTTTTCATTTCTTTCAGAGTCAATAATTTATTGCCCTGCTAAGGAACACATGGTGGCTATTACAAACATTTATAAGCCTAATTTTCTTTTCAAATAGATACAGCACTCATTGCGTGGAGGAATTCATGGTTTAAAACTAGAGTAAGCAAAAGAAGAAGCATTGTAGGATCACAGCTTAATTCACATTCATGTGATTTGCTGTGCTGGATCAGAAAAATTGTCCATTTAGCCTGGTTATTGTACCTGGATCAGATTATTACCAGATGCTTCATAAGAAAATGCCATAGTGGACAGCTGTAGAATAACCTATCCCCACTGAAAGTTTCTCCCTAATGTCCTACCTTTTATTTTATTTGACAGGACTAAATGTGGGCTGCATGATCCAACCTTTTCCATAGTGACTCAGTGTTAAGCTGCATAGAATTCTTTATGAAATAGCCATGAGGTAAAGTCTTTTTTTCTTTTCTCTAGAAATAGGGACAGCAGATGGCTTATGGAAGAAACTAAACTACATTTCAAGTTCTCCTGGGGCTTGTCTAACTCATCCTTCCACATAAATAATCTGACTGTTGTACTTGCCTATGAAATATGCCTATTTTCATAATTCTTCTATTTGCAGAAGGCATAAATATCAACAAAGATTGAGGTAATTTTGAAGGAGCTGTAGTAAATGGATAAAAGGAAAATCCAGCAACAATACATTTTAAGGGGTGTGACCAATAGAAGTACTTGTAAAGTGAAAGTCAAACATGGCATGGGGGTATTTCATCAATTTTAAACAAAATAGTAAAATCTGCATGAGATCTAACTGATGGCAAATGTAACTTTTGCCAAATGCAAATCTGAGATGTTACTAGATGATAAAACCTCCATTTCCAATCACTTCAGCAAATCTATTTTTCTTAAAGCCATTGGTAAATGCTATGGTTAATATACCAAGTATCAGAGGCCTACCAAGTTCTTTTATCACCCAGGGCAGGCAACCGGGTATATACTAACCACTGTTGATGGGACCCAGGCTCCCTGAACTGCGAAGGCAGCTGCTATAGCAGTGTGGACTCAGGTGGCAGCAGCACCATGGTACAGGCTCCCTAGTAACCACCCCTGGGGCTTCCATTTACTTTCCCTACATGCATAGATATACTATTGGGCACAGTGCTGTGGAAAAGACTCTCCAGGGGGAGGAAGCCCATATTCTCACCCCAGATAGACTGATGGGTGCAGGCAGTGCTGTTGCAAGGGGTGAGCGGGGCAACTGCCCCAGGTGCCAAAGCAAAGAGGCGACAACAGGTGATGCCCAGCCAGGGTGGGGCACAGGACAGAGCCATAAGTGGCTTGTTTGGGAGGGTGGGGGTACAGGGACAGGGGAAGTGTGGCTCCTGCAGCTGTGTGCACTCCCAGGCAAGCAAGGAGAGGCAAGTGCCCCCCAGATCTGTGTGCAGGGCGATGACAGGCTGCTGCTGCAGGCTTTGTACTGGGCACCAAACTTTGTTGCTACAGCATTGGGTGCAGGGCTATTCTATGCCTGCCTGGCTCCTATGGCTGGGCAGGGCTGCCCTTGACATGGCAAAGAATCCCATGATGGGTGATTCTGGCACCACCTTATAGTCAGCACCCAGGGCTGGTACCCTGCCTGCTTCCCCCTTCCGCTTTCTCCTCTCCAGTTATGCTACTACTAATTACTTTCGAAAGCTGTGGTTCACCTTTTAAAAAGTAGTCTGCTGATATTTTTTACCTATTTTATTGAAAGAAATCATAATCTTATGAAAGTCCTAAAATAATACAAATGCACTCCTAAAAGAAGAGGATTATTTTGTATTATAATACAAGTATTGTGGGATCTGTCTCACTGTTTGCTATGAACTGTGCATTTTTATAGAATATTGCATGACCACTATGTATTTTTATGCCTTACATATCCCAAAACTCTATTGATTTAATGCATATGTGTTCAGGCCCCCAAAAGGGTGGGAATCTGAAAAATGCCAGGTATCGAAATCAGTCTTGTCTGATATTTGTTTGTATGGCTTGCTTACGTAATTCAAAAGAATTTTGACTTCAGGATCACAGAGTTTTTGTGAAGTAGGCAAAAAATCTTTGACCTCAGTTTTGTGGGTACATAGTTTATACACGGAAACAAGAACCAACTAAAATATGTTTGTAACTAAAGAATTGCCTTGATAGCTTAGTAAATCATGAAGTAACATAGGAGCATAGACTAAAAAGGACCTGTAACAGGCCTAAACCCAGCAGAAAAAAATTCTGTCTCAGGACCAACTAGAAGTAGTCAGAGAATAGGCTTAGTTATCCCTCAGGCCAGCGTTTCCCAACCTTTTTCACCCCATGGCACACTTATCTAAATAAAAAAGCACCACAGCACAGGATACAGAGCAGGGGGAATGGGGAGTGGCATGTCGCCAGCTGGACGACTACCAGAGGTGGCATGTAGCAGGCCAGATGCCAACTGGGGGAGAGGGTGGTGTGCAGCCAACCAGATGACATTTTGGGCTGGAGCCGTTCCCCCTGCCTTACTGGAGCCATGCTCCCCATCTGTCTGTCTGCAGAGGCCGCAGGTAGGAGGTGTGGCTCCAGCCAGGTAGGGGACGTGGCTCCAACCCAAAATGTTGTGGCATACATGGAGGTGCCTGCTGGCACACCAGTGTGCCATGGCACACTGATTGGGAAATGATGCTTCAGACTACAGGGACAGGACAGTGCCTCCACATAGCTTTCCAAGTCCAAAGCAGACAGCAGCAACCTGTCTAGGCAACAGGTTATCTCACTGTGCCCTGACTTTCTCAGAATGTCACACCTTCCCCTAACTTTGGTCTTGATTTCTGTTTTTGGTCCTGAAATTCTGATCTTGGATGCTGATTTTTGGCTTTGCCTTCCTCTTGGCTCCTGACTTGATTTCTGGCCTGGCTTGCCCCTGAACTCCACATACTTCCTAACTTGTCCCTGACCCCAGTTGCTGGCCCTTGTCTTGCCACACAGGTGACATACCCTGATGGCTCACTTTTGCAGAACATCCTCAGTCATCAAGTCCAGTTCCCTGCTGTGGCAGGCAACTGCGTCATAATAATGCACTTTATTGAGCCCCATTTTAAACCAGTTAGGAATAGTGAAAACAAAGAATCTGTTGGAAGGCTGACTTAAAGCTTTACTCTGCTTTCTAATTTCCAACCTAAAACCATTCATATCTGTTCATTCTCAAGCCAGCCAAAATGGGGGAAAAGGAAGAATGTTGACCTGGCGAGAGAATGTAGCTGGTCAAATGCAGAGAGGTTATCTGGGGTTATTGGCTATCAGGCATGTTATAATATGCCTTAAATGTCTTGTGTGCATTTTAAGAATTTTCCCTGAAGCATATTTTCTTCCCTTTAAAGTTTATGTATAGTGTGCCTGTACAAACTGAGTATGCATTGGATCTGGGAGCAGTTTGTCCGCAAGTAAACTACTTGCAAATTAATGCTCCTGGGAAGCTGTCTACACATGTAGGGAAATAGGAGAAGATTTGCTGCTAATAGAAGCAAACTACTTTCACTTCCTGGGACCCTGCAATGGACCCCTGCTGCTACCATGAGGAGCTCTAGCTTCCCCTGGGTGCTAGCTCAGGGGCTGGCAGGGATCACTGGGCCAGGAGACAGCTATCTCCTGGCCAGAACTGGGACACTGCTTCCTGCCCCATGGGCAGGCCTGGCCCATCCTATACTGCAAAACCTGTGGCTGCAGGGGACCCCACAACTAAGGGGCATTCTGCACTTATGCAATGGAAGTGGGGGGCTAATGGGGCTCAGCCCCCCCAAACACAGGGCAGCAGCAGGCATTGCCTTCAGACAGCCTGGCTGCAGGGTCCTGCAGTGCGGGGGAGGGACAGGCATGCTGAACTACCCTGTGCACTCACAGTCAGGATCACAGCCAGCCCAGATGCAGGCAGGCAAGTTTCTTTTAATCTGTTTTTTTTAATTTCCATGGGCTTGGGGGAAGGGCAGATCAAGACCTCCACAGTGCAGGAGACAATGGGGTAGGAGAAAGGCAAATCATTTGCCCTTGCCCCTGGCCCACTCCCTCCTGCACTGTGGGGATTACCCCACAACCTGGCCTGGCCGAGACCCTATTTACCATAACTGGGGTCCTGGACCAGCTGAATCATGGGACAATCAAAGCCTGGCAGCTCCTCCAACAGTGTGGTGCTGGGCAGCCAAATGTGGGGAGGGCACATGGCTCCCCGATCTTTAAACAGGTTAGAGCTGCAAGCTAGGCTCAGCTTCTGCTCTGTGTCTCTGCACCTTGTTGCTGCCACTTTGAAAGCGGTGGGAGCCACCATGTACCTCACTGCCCGACCTGCCCAGTGGTGGGATGTATATGGTGGTGCCCACCACTTTCGAAGCAGTGGCAGCAAGGTGTGGAGACATAGAGCGGAGGCTGAGCCCAGCTTGCATCTGTGGTCCATCCTTACCCATATAAAAATCAGGGGGCCATGTGTCCTGCACCCCCTTGGCTGCCTGGTGCTGCACCTCTGGAGGATCCCCATTTGTCTATTCTTGGGGACAACACGGGGCAGGTAAGGGCAGGGTGGGAACAGCAGGCCCAGGGACTCCATCCCCTCCAGCCCAACAATGCAGCTGAAGCTCGCCCTATCCAGGCCCTGAATCTGGGCCTCCCCAGCTGGTGGACGGCTTGGGCTAGGGTGTGGAGGCAGCTGGGGCCAGGACCAGTGCAGCTGGGGCAGGTGCCACAGCTGGAAGATGGCCAAGGCTGGTGTAGCCAGCACTGGTGCGACTGGGAGGCTGCCAGGGCTGTGACTGGTGTGGTCAGGGCTAGGGTGCAGCTAGGGCCGGGGTGCAGCCAGGGCCAGGGCCAGGGCTGGGAGGTGGCCAGGACTGTGTGGCGCTGGGCAATGCCGTTCCCCCTCTTGGTCCTTTCCCTTCCCCCCCCTCAGACTTTCCCAAGTGGTGTCATGTGTGTGCTCATGCGCATGCTCAGCCCCCCAAAATTTTGTTTTCTTCTTCCACCTATGCCCCTGCATCTGGCTGCTTGCCACCCTCCCCTCTGCTGCCAATACCACCACCAGCTTATTCGGGGTTCGGGGCCCCAAAGCTCTTTCTTACAGGGCATGCCAAAAATGGTGAGCTGGCCCTGCTGCCTGCTGCTGGGGAGGAGACAGTGTCCCCCTGCCCTGGCAGCAGGGAGCTCCCAGATCTGGCTCCCTGATTGGGGCAGGGGATTTCAAAGAGCTGCTACCTGTCCTTACCTAAGGGGCTGGGTCCTGCCCCTCTCCTGTAGCTGTTTCTAAGCCCCATTCCTGTATCACCTGATGGGAGCACAGGGCTCAAACCTGCCCCTGACTGGAACAGCTTCCAGCCCCTGCTCCAAAACTGGGGGGGGTGGAGACTAGTGAACCTGTTCCCCACTCAGCTATGTGTGCATGGATTTGGGCAGGGAACAGGATCCCAAGCCCATATCAGCAGGGAGCTCCCAGTTTCAGCTCCATGACTGGTCCTGGGGCTTGAACTGGGAAACCTTTATCTTCCAAAGCCAGCTGTGCAGTCATGGAGCTCAGGCCAAAAGATCCTTATCTCACAGTGCTGGCTCCTTGGTTGTGAGGCTGATGCTGGCAGATCCTTATTTCCCAGCACCAGCTCCATGGTCATGGGGTTTGGGCTAGGAGATCTTTATCTTCCAGTGCTGGCCCAATGATATTGGAGACAGCACTGGGAGATAAGGATCTCCCAGCCCCCCTCTCCCTGATTGCAACAGCAAAGCAGGGGCTGGGAGGTAAGGATTTTGCAGCCCTGACTCCCCAGTTGTGATCTTAGAGCAAGGGACCTGGAGCTCCCTACTGCCAGGGCAGGGGAACATATTCAAGCAACTTCAAGGGACAAGGAGCAATCTTCTGTCCCTTTGTGGCTGGCTGACCAGGAGCAGATTTGCTTCCACTCAAGCATCAACATGAGCATTGTTGTACAGTCACTACTCATGAGTAAATTTGCTTCTTGCATCTTCAGGTAGAAAATTTACTTGCGACTAGCGAGGTTTACTGTACAGTAAGTACGTGCACATGTAGCACACGTGCTTACTGCACAATAATCACAACTTTGCAGTAAAGCATCTTGTGTTGATGCACCCACTCTGACTGGGAGAAGCACAGGAACTGTTAATAAAAATCTTGGTTAGACCCAACTGTTTCTTTGTCACCACTAGTCTTTTCTGGGGTTCTTTCAATCAATACAAGCACTTGATACATACAGCTGGTATGCAATGTGTGTCAGGAAGAGTTGAATGACTTGCTCAAGAATAATCTGAAGAACAAGTAAGTAATCCCCAGGCCCACCTAGAACATCCTGAATACATTATATAGTTCTCACTCTTGCCTGAAGCAAACTTGTTGACCATGTTATTTTTAGTGTTTGAGCTAGTAGTCTGTAGACATCCCTGGTTTTAGATGATTAATCAATGAGGTAACGGAGTGCCTGTTTAATAATTATAAACAAGTTGGGGATACTAATAAAACTGCCCCCCTCAAAAAAGAGTTTGAAAATAAATGTTGATTAGCCCTAACTACACTTGGAATCATCCTCTGAGAGGTCCATACCATTTTATCTGAAGTTCCCATGCCCTCTCACTGTTGTCCTGAGGGATCAGGCCAACTCTCAGGACCTCGATATTGTGCTGTTAGACAGGAGGGTGTGGTGTCCAATCCACGCACGCGTGCACACACACACACACACAAAAATCAATTAAGCACACTTACTAGGTGCATACATCCCCACTAGGCATACACACACATTCAAAATAACCAGTCTAAATTCATGTACACCTATCACCAGTTTAAGCCTCTACACACCACACACACCAAATTTAGACAGAATCAGTTATCAACACATGCACATCCAAGGATTACTAATTCATATACCACACATACACAATGATATGTGTGTGTGTG
Source organism: Caiman crocodilus (assembly GCA_030014935.1). NCBI lineage: Eukaryota > Metazoa > Chordata > Crocodylia > Alligatoridae > Caiman > Caiman crocodilus. The sequence goes on along the minus strand of JAGPOW010000261.1, from coordinate 64,199,193 downwards.
TGTGTGTGTGTGTGTGTGTGTGTGTGTGTGTTCACCAATTCACACACATACCACTCACTTACACATGCACACAGGTGAGTTCCTAAGTTGGGTGTTGTGATGTGTATGCATGTGCTTGGTGTACTTGGGATACCTGGGAAAGGTTAAGGTAAGAAAGAAGTGTAAGGAGTGAAAGTTGCTGGGAGTGAAGGTCCCAGGACTGGGTTTAGAACCAGTAGACTAGAGGGGCCTGGGCTGAAGAACTGAGGCTGGGGGTAACTTTAGGTTATAATTGATTAAAAGACAACACCCAAAGCCTGCAGAAAAGGGGAGTGATGCCAGCACAGAGGCTGGGACTGGAGCCAGAGCTATGGGGGAATTGAAAAGGTAGGTGGGGATAGGAAAAATGGGACTAGTGTGGGTGTTAAAGAGGGGCTCTGGGTGTGGGGAGCCAGAGGATGGCTCCAGGGCAGCCAGAGAAGTTGCAGGGAGCGGCAATAGCTTCTGGGAGTTGGAGAACATTGTAAAACAGCCAAGAGGAGCTGGGGAGGGGGGGAACTACAGAAGGTGTGGGAGAAGCCTAAAAACAGAGAGATGGACAGCAGGGAAAAAAAAAAAAAAAGAAAAAAAAAATCGCAGGAAAAGTGGCAGGAGAGATTGAAAGGCAGCAGGGCAGTGGGAAAGCAGAGAAAGGCAGCAGAAAGTCACAGAAAAATGCAGTGGATGACATGGGAGGCTGAAAGGCAGCAGGGACAGCAGGAAAGCAAGGAAAGGCTGAGAGGTGGCAGAAAAGGGGAGATGGAATTGGGAGGAGATCAGGAAACTAGTGGAGGGGGAGGATGGAGCTGAGAGAATGAGGTGGAATTTATGATAAGGAAGGGACTGGGATTCAGTAAACATGACCCAACTCCAGGTTGCAAATGACAGTGGTTTATTGAACAAGGGAGATGGTGACACAATGTCTTATTGGTGCATGTGCGCGCGCACACACACACACACACACACACACACACACACACACACACACACACACAGAGTAGGGGTTAGAGGGGCTTGGTAGAGGGGCTGAAGTCCACTGAAGTCCAGGAGGAGAGAGTCCAAACTGTAGGAGGCGGTTAGCAGGTAATATCTACCCATCCCAATCTGGAAGTTGATCCTTGATGGCCAGTCAGGGTCTCCTTCAGCTCGGTGTTGTCCAGAGGGGGTCACCGGCAGGGCATCTGGGGTGGATAGGTGATGTGAAGCTGATTTGGTCCAGATGGAAATGGTATTCCCAGTGGGTCCATCTTCACCACCCCCTTTTATAGGGGCAAATCTTTATAGGGGTGTGACTCTAGTGACAGGAGGCATGCCCAAGCAAGGGTCAGACCCTGGCATACTGAGCATATGTGCTCCATGTAGGGATGTACAGTTTTGGGTGTCTGTAATGGTGGGGTACAATGGTAGAGTTGCTGGTTCTGCAGGGTCTTTTGTCTTTCAAATGCTGGGTTCTTGTCTCTGTTTCTGGCTGAGGTCCACGGTTCCTGGATGAATCAATGTGAGGTGATGGCCCAGTCATTACAGGCCATTCCATAGAGGCCTGCTACCATTGTATTTCAATCATTCTCATTTATCCGGGAACCAAATTACATGCAAGGGGTACAATGAATCATATTGTTGCAACACGGGATACCCAGGCAGAGGACACAAGATGGAGGCTTGACATATACAATGGAAACTTGACGTGACTTTGGTTCACTTACAAACACAAGCCTAAACCATATAATATCCATATGAAACAATAAAAATTGATACAAAAATGATAATACAATATACAACAGTAAAAATCAATACAAACCTAATCATTATACAATATAAAACAGTGGATATCCAAAACCAAAAACTTTCTACCAAAATAAAAATGTTAAAAGCTTATACTAAGTCTGATCTCGCTTATGCTTGTCTATAGGTGTCACGGCAGGGTCCTACAGGAGGGCCATGATCTCCTCAAAGCCCCCTTCCCATGCCAAGTTGGCCCAAAGGAACCCTCAGATTCTCACCCGCCACATCTTTGGTGTTCAAATATGTTAGGGAGGCTGCCTTTTACACCCTCTTGGTCACTTCTTGATCGACACTAAGACTGCATGGTTTCCCAGACCCCTCGTGGGTCCCGCTCTACAATGGGTGCTTCAGGGGGCACCCTAGCCTTAGGGGCTATGTGTGGCTCCAACTACCCCTTTACCACTCCCCAAGCCTTGCAGCTGGACTAAACATTGTTCGGTCTGGGTCTACACCCTCTCTCTGGCACGTGCGCCAGAGAGAGGGCACGAAGAGAGACAGGGCCACGGAGAGCCCTTCTCCACAGCACTGCCCCCTCTCCTAGGGCTTCTCAAGCGTGGCCCCCTTCTCCTGGGGCTCTTCACTGCCCTTCTTCTCTATGGCCTTCTCAGCAATGCCGCCCCCTCTCTCAGGGCTCTTCCACAATGCTGCCCTCTCTCAGGGCCTTCTCAATAATGCCACCCTCTCAGGGCTCTTTCACAATGCTGCCCTCTCTCAGGGCCTTCTCAAGCACTGCCCCTTTCTCTGGGGCTCACCATGCCCGCACTGGGGCTTCCCAGCTGCCCCTCTCTGGGGCTGGGGTCTATGTACCCCGAATGCTGCACCCTCACTGGTGCTAGGGTCCCCACACTATTGTAAGTCCCCTATGAGGCCTCCTCAACCAAACCATTGGTGACAAACAGTAACACAAACACAAGCCCATAGGCTATAACATAAACAGAAACTGCCCAGCTATAATCACACTCAAGCCTACCAGGGTTCTTCATCCCACAGCTGTGCCAGATGCTGCTCCTTCATCAGGCCCCTCTCTTCCATCACCGAGTGCTCCTTCCTCCTTGGTTGCTGGCAGAACTGCCTCTGGCCTCAGCCCCTAGGGTTTATAAGGGAGCCAGGCCCTGCCCCTTTCAATCAGCTGACCGCCGGCAGGTACAATCTCTTGCTCCCTCCAGTTGCCCTGGTAACCAATAGCTGGGCTCCTTATTCACTGCTAGGGCTCTTTCCCCAGCAGTCTCCCCTCTTTAGGAGCAGGGCACCTAAGTGCTCTGCAACACACCTCCCCCCTTAAGATCCCAACTCACCGAGGCAGATCTTCATTCTTATGAGAGGTTGCTGCACTCTGTGGCTCTTCTTAGCCTTTCTTCAGGCACCCAGTAACTCAAAATGCAGGAGGTGGAGGTTTTCAGGTGCCTCCTCCTCACCTTTTACCCAAGGGCACACCATGTGAAATTTTTCGGGAGTTACTCTGCCATATTGTAGGGACCCAGGTAGTGCCCCCACATTAGCCATCCCTGATAGGGCACAGTCCAGGCCTCTCTTCTCCTCTTTCACTGCCCCATCAATGTGATGACAAAGCCTCCTCTCTCTTCCTGGGAGAGCTGCCTCCTACTACTTGGGGTGTCTTGTCCCTTTTCATCTGTCGTAGACCTCCACTTCTTTGTGCCCCTTGTAACTAGTCCCTCTTCTCTTTGGTTTTCTGCCAGTTCATGAGCTTTCCCCAAAGCTCCCACTGCACCATAAGTGCTCACTTGGCATCTTCTACCCTTCAAAATTCTATCTTTCCCTGGCCAGTGGATCTTCCGCCAGGCCCTGTAACCTTTACAAAAGCTACTTACCCGACTCTGGCTTCACCTATTTTTCTCAGGGTCCACCATTTGACTTGCCCTGGGAGGTTATTAACATAAATGCATGGCTGCCTTCCTCCCAAATGTTCTTTCTCCACCCGAATTACCTTTGTTGTTGAGGGACCTTCTGCCTCCTTAGTTTGGCCTGTCATCTGAATTCAGCATGGTCCTTGCTTCTGTGTGGAATCAGCTAGCTTGTCCTGAGGGTACAGCTTGGGACATACTTCTCCTCCCCCCTTAATTTACCTGGGGGGTTGGCTCCTCCTGCCCATCTCAGGCCTTTGGACCTTTCTTTTACTTAGAACTTCTACTGCTCTCTCCTTTGGAACCTGCACCTTGTCTACTATATGCCAGAGCCTGGGCCATCTTTTGGTCTCTGGCCTTTTTGTTTTGTCTGTCCCCCCTTCTGAGTGCGACCAAGGTAGCTTAGGTCACTATTCTTATCTCTTGCACTGACCGGCTCACTACAGCTACCACTTCTCCCTTGTCTACCTCCATCTGTTGTCCCTGTTTTGGTACTATCGGTACTCCAGAGTCATACCTGCTGGTAAGCTTCTCTAGTTTCTCCCCTAGACAGTTTGTTTCTTCTGTATACTGGCTCACCCAATGCCCCATATCTGATCTAGGCACTCCATGACTGTGGAGATGATCTCTTCTCACATCCTTATGGGGTCTACCCCTGAGAGTGCCTCCATCTTTGTATTGTTTTCCTGCTGCCCTGTTTTCTCTTCTTCTCTAGGATTTTCCAAGCTCACCATACTGGGTTGCTTCTGATATCTCAGGACCTTTAAGAGCAGGGGTTATACAGTCTCTATCAGCTTTTCTCTGTCTATGAAAGCCTCTTTCAAGCCTTCAAGCCCCTGAAGGTGCTCCTCGCATCCTGCCTTAGCCTTGGATGAATGTTCCTCCAACCACCTGCTTGTTGCGGTCAGTCTCTTGCTCTGTATTTGAGCAGCCTGTATTGGTTGTTGTTTGATCTCTCCTCCCAATGCCATCCCCCTGGCTGTGCTCTCCTTTAATAGGGTCTTCAGGGACTGTATCTCTTTCCCCAATTTGTCCTTTTCCTTTTCTACCTTTTCCTACCAAGATTGCAATTCTACACACTCCTCTGTTCTGACTCTTACCTCTGTTTCAAGGGACTGCTTCTGCTCTTGTAATGTCTCATGATTTGCCATGTATTCTTTCATTGTCTTCATTTCTTTTGTTAGAACTTCCCTTGTCTCGTCTGCCTGCTGTACTTATTACCTCCAACTCCCCAGGATCTTGGCCTTTTGTAGCCATCTGACTGCTTGTTGCCCATAGCATTTTATTCTCTGCCTCCAAGGCCTGACAGAGGGAAGCCTCTGCTGCTCTAAAACTTGCTTTTGAAACTGTGACTGCTCCTTCTCTGTGTTTGTCACTGCTTCTTTAGCTGAGCTGTCTTCTAGGAGGGTTTTAAGGGACTGTACCTGTTCTTCAAGGTGGTCTTTTTCCACCGCCACACTCTATAATTGGAACCGTAACCCCTTGTTCTCTCTTGCCCTGGCCTCCAACTCACTTTCAAGGGACACGTTCCGATCGTACAGTGCCTTGTACCTTGCCATATTACCTCTTACTTTTTCCATCTCCCAGGAGACCGCCTTGCCCATTTCTTCTGCTTGGGCATGGCTTTCAAGTAATTTGTCCCACAGCCCCTGTGCTAGGTGTTCTGCCTGCATGCGCTTCTGCTGCCAGTCTTCCAACTCATCATGCAATTCCTCTATGTGGTCCTCCTGGCTGCAGACTTCTTTCTGTAGGAAACTGATTAGGCTTCTTGACACCTCCAAGTTCTGTTGCATCTCCCTTGGTTCTCCTGCCTGGCTTGTGTAGGTCTCAGTAGACCTTGTCCTCCATCTTCCATCTCCCTCTGCATCTCTTGCAGTTTCTCTTCCCTCTGTCTGCTCTTTTTGGCCTCCTCTGCCATGAGCTGTTCCAGCGCTCGAATCTTCTCTGCCTCTGCTGCAATCAGGCGCCTAATTTCTTTAGAGCCTCCTGTACCTTGAATGCTGCACCTCACTGGCGCTGGGGTCCTCACACTAGTGTGAGTCCCCTATGAGGCCTCCTCAAACCCCTAATAGCCTCATCCAAACCATCAGTGACAAACAGTAACACAAACACAAGCCCATAGGCTATAACATAAACAGAAGCCGCCCGGCTATGATCATGCTCAAGCCTACTGGGGTTCTTCATCTCACAGCTGTGCCAGATGCTGCCCCCTCATCAGGCTTTTCCTCTCTTCCATGACCAAGTGCTTCTTCCTCCTTGTTTTCTGGCAGAGAACTGCCTCTGGCCTGAGCCCCTAGGGTTTATAAGGGAGCCAGGCCCTGCCCCTTTCAATCAGCTGACCGCTGGCAGGTGCTATCTCTTGCTCCCTCCAGTTGCCCTGGCAACCAACAGTTGGACTCTTTATTCACTACTAGGGCTCTTTCCCCAGCAGTCTCCCCTCTTTAGAAGCACCTAAGTGCTCTGCGACAATAGGGAATAGAGAGGGAGAGAAAGAAAATTCTGAAATGGGTGGGGAAGGGGAGGGAATGCACCACCCAACCTAAAAAAAAAACCTAAAAAAATCCAACCCAACCCCTCTCTGATTGATCTAAGTCACCTGGCATGGAGTAGAAAACTGCAGCCCAGATGCTTAATTTGGAAAAGCTGTAAGCAATTAAAAATATGGTCTTATAAAGGAGAGTATATATAACACAGCTAGAGGTAAAACTGATATGCTAAATAGAACTGTCATACCCTGCCTTCTGTCCAGTAGAGTCTTTCATGTGGTTCATAATTTCACTTTTAGAATGCTACATATAACTACTATTTAAGAAAAAATAGAGAATATGTCTGGAATTATTCTCTTCCTTTCCATCAAAGTGGGCCTCTGTATCCCAGAATTACATTGACCCAATAACCAAGTTGGACAATATTCATTCTGATCTTTTGAGCTCTTAGACATTGAAAATTAAATTCTATTTCCTATGCAGGAGAGGATTCTTAGTGGGATAAATAGCACTTGGGTTCTGATGTAGTATAAGGTCATAATTTTAACGTATTTTACGTTTATGCAAGCTTTTCCTAAGTTGTTGTCACAATTGTCCTTTCCTTTGGTCTTTTCTACTTAATTTTAAGTGCATGGGTATTAAGATAAAACTAGTACACTAGTATGCTACCTTTTTTCTCAATTCTCAAAATTGTGTTTCCAAAACACTTTTCTTACTTTAGCTGATACAGGTTCTTTGACAAATTTCTGCCTCACAAGGAAATTTATTATATCCTCTGCCAAGAATTTCAACTAGAAAAGTTGTGCTCATCACTTGCCAGTTTTAACATAAAGAAGGTTTCCCGTGCATAAGACATTCATCAATCTCATTTACATCATTTGAGAACTTTCAGTAGAACTCTGGTCCCACTAAAATCAATAGACAGGATTTTATCTTTTATAGTTCTTATGTCAAAGTGGGATATAGATTGACTATGTGCTTGTAAATGAGTAAGTGATATTTGGCTCATATCTGAATCTTTGGACAGCCCATTCATTACATTTTAGATTGTTCATGCTTGTCATCAATCAGAATTTGGATTAATACTAACCAAAATTCATTTGTAGGGACTCTGGTTTTATTTGGGTATCACTTAATAAATTGTTACCATGTGATGCCATGATAAATTGAACAGGTTTGTTATATCTTAAATGTCTCAGCATATTCTCAAATTGCGCTGTGAATTGATTTTAATTTAACCAGTCTCAAAGACTCATATAAAATATTTAAAATAAGAGAGCATTTCCTGTTACTACCTTCTGACATAAGCTAACCTGATGCTGGATTTATGTCTTTCCATTTGTTTTAACTTTGCTTTATTTACTGGTTTGCTGACTGAATTTCACATGAAAAATTCAAGAAACTACAGACAATAACAGTAAATATCAATTATGTACATTCCCAAATGAACCCATTCAACATAATTACTGAGAACCCATCCATTCTCACCATGCCAAGCAGTAATTTCTTGTGAATAGTGCAGTACACATGAATAAGTTACGTTAATGTTCTTTTAAAGAGCTTTATCTTCAAAAACAAAGGGAAGAAAAGATTGAACAGCAGATAGAGGAAAAAAGAGCTTACAGTTCTAGATCAATTATAGGAGGAGTAAATGAAGACATCGTTTAATGTTATATCAGTAATGGGTTTGATACCAAAGCCAAGTAAGAAATTCAAAGGCAATAATTTGACTTCTTTATATCAAGCAGATCTCTGTGTCCTAATTAGTGCTAACTCTGAAATACGGCTTTTTGCAGTGTTCCATTCACTGAAGCACAGTTTAAGTGTTTTCTGGCTACTCCAACTTGGCCAGCTACCAAATAAAATAAAAACAAATGCATCTTTGCATTTGCAAAACCTCGGGGTTCCTACACCCGAGGGTGCTGAGGGAACTGGCGGGGGTGATTGCTGAGCCCTTGGCTCGGTTGTACGAGCTCTCTTGGAGCTCTGGTCAAGTGCCGGAGGA
>JAGPOW010000261.1:64175273-64186527 GCA_030014935.1 Caiman crocodilus | reverse complement strand
GGAAGTTGTTCTTGCTCCTACCTTGGGCATCTTTAAGAGTAGATTAGATAGGTACTTGGCTGGGGTCCTGTGACCCTGGCATTTGTTCCTGCCATTGGCAGGGGGTCAGACTGGATGGCCTGCTTTAGGCCCCTTCTGACCCTAGATACTATGATACTATGAAATGAAAAACTAAGGTAGGGGGAAGGCCATCTTTGCTCAACTGTGGTGTTGTTATTGTTCAAGAAAGACCGTTTTGATTTGGAGTTATCTCTAGCTTAAGGTTCTATTAGTGTAGCTAAGGGAGTCCCAACTAGAGGACTTCATAGTGCCTTCTGCTCTTTTCCATCCCTTGGAATCAAACATATTTGGTGCATAGGCATTTTTAAATCAAAATCCTTGTTTATATTGTTTTTATGTTATGTCTTAAAGATCATCAGATTCTGAATTAGCCCTAACCTCTTCTGGTAACTTGTTCCAGAATCTAATTCTTGTATCTCCTTTGGCTCTTAAACTGTCATCCAGTCTTCAAGCTACATTGTTTCAAAAGGCTTTTTCAGTCTACATTAATTCTGCTATTAAAGGCTATTATCTGCAGTTAATTCTATTTGGGTAAGTCCTGGATGATATTATTGTAGCTAAATAAAATTGGGTCCTGTGTCAGGGCAGTTTTGGGTGCCTGCCACTTCCAGGCTGGGAGCAGGCAGCTGGCAGGTGCAGGTCTGCTCTGATGAAGGGGCCATTTTAAGTCTAGGCCCACAGGGCAGGGGCAGCAGTTTGCTGCAAGCAGTCAAGGAGACAACATCTGACTAAGCTGCTGCTCAGGAACATCTTAGAGGTAAGGGCAGGACCTATGTGGCTGGTAGGAAGCTCTTGGTCTTGGGTATGACAGGAAACTGCACCCTGCTGGGAATGGGTGGCCTGGTGGGACTCCCTGTTGCAGCGAAGTTCCCTAGAAATGCCTGGCCAGTTACTTCCCTGGTGCAGGGTGAGGAGGGGAATGTTAAAACCCCAGTCCCCATATCCTGAGTGTAAGACCCTGGAGGCCCCAGAGTGAGGGGGAAGTAGTGAGACCAGGAGTAAGAGGTCAGAAGAGTGGCCCCAGAGTGGGGAGGTAGTGCATGTTGGGCCCACACAGAGTAGGGGGCATCATTACAAACTGAAGGACAGTGCATAAACATGGTGTAGAGTAGGGCCAGCACATGGGCCAACCCCTCAAGTAATAACTTTGGTGGTACCGTGTAGGCCCTAGAGAGAGGGCATAGTTGTAAGAACTTATTTGAATGCCATCTGTGAGGCATGGGCTATGGCATAAGGGTGGTACAGACATGGGCTATGGCATAAGGGTGGACAGTGCCCTCTGGCATCAGGGCATTATAATAGGCAACCTCCTGTTTAGAACACCAGTTTATTAAACAAGCAAGTTGTGGCAGGTGAGATTGGGTGGACTGCCATGTATACAGGTGGGCGGGTCAAGGTTGAGACCCAGCCTTGATCTTGCCCTCTGTCACAGGTCCTGGTCCATTGGTAGTTTTGAAAAACAGGACTAAGGCTTTTCAAATGAAATAATGTAATTACAAAAATGGAATAACAAAATTGCTCTTGATAATGGAATTGGAATAAAAGTCTGCACAAGGATTGAACCATCATATTCTGTGGCCTATGCCCTTAAATAAGAAAGCAATGCAGCAGTTTCTGAGACCTGAAAACTTGTAGCAGACTAGTTTGAAGGTACTGAATGCCAGTTCACTGTAGTCAATTTCTCACTGGGGGGAAAAAATAGATGAAAATGTTTTCCATTTTTTTCTCTATCTCACATGTACACATGGACAAAGCAATACCTGTAGTCTACAATTAAGTTTTAGTAACTAATCAAGGTACAGGAGATATCATATTGATTCTCCAAGAAAGGAGTTATTTCTTCAAGAGAAGAGTATATCAGTGATTTACTATGTGACCATATAATGCTGTCTGATGGTATGGCTTACTGAGATTTTATACAGGGCCCCATGTCTTTGAATTACTCTTTCACAGATAGTTGGAGGGGAAATTCCTTTGGAAAGAGAGGTCCGTGTGCCTTTTGTAATGATCTGTAGTTCTCCCCAGATTTGTTTGTCAATTATTCACTTGTATCCAAATTTCTTGAGGGCATTTTAGCATTTTTTTAAATACCCTAGTCATTTTTTGCAGACATTGCATTTATAATGTGCAGAGAACACCAATATTTTTCAAGTAGTCTTGCATTTATTATATAAATATCAAAGGCTTTTTTTTGCTTACTAATTGAGATGACAAGATGAGCAATAGAGCAAGAAAGAGATTAGCTGTGAAGGGAGCTGACAGCAAAAAGACATGTGGCCTTGTAAACTCAGAAGAAAGCTATGAAGGCAAAATAAAAGAGGATATTTGTTTTATGTGATTCAGCTGATTTTTTTTTTAAGTATGGAAATGGAAAAAAAATCTATCTGAATTCCCCATTCTTTTATTTTTCTGTTGTTCTATTGGAGAACACATGAGATGGCAACATTTAGATCTGTTATCTAAATTAGGTTTTGCTTTGGTCAAGGCTGAGACAATTTGTTTTTATTCTGATTTGATAATATTGCTGATTTGATAATGGGTTGCATTGTTTGAGGTTTTACTTCAAAGTCTCAGTTCAATAGTCTCCCTAATCCAAAGGCTGGAAATCCTAGCAATATTGTTCTTGAAAGCTTCAGGATGCCTCTAACACTAAACAGAAAATATTCTCCTGGCTAATAGCATCCTATGAGAAATGGACAGGAAAGAATGAGCTTTGGATTTTCAGAATTTGATTCTAACCCCTAAAATTGACAGGTGATCAGAACTTTATCTTTATAGGCCTAAAAATGCCACTGGAGCTGTTATCTTGTTACATCCATACTGTGAAAAAGTGCTTTATAGCCTAGATTTTTCTAGTTTCAATTTTCAGATATGGGATCTTGTTATACTTTTGTGCAGTTCCTCCATAGGTACCTAAAAACAGAAGTCCCTCTTTACTTTCTAAAAGTCAGCAAAATCAATTGATCTCCAGGGCAGTGTCCGGACATGCAGGCGTGTGTTATTTGTGCTGCTACAAATCTCTCTGCAACACCACAAACTGCACATGGGGCACATTTAAAATGTGCCCTACTTCACAAGTTTGCAGCACAGGGCCAACAATTGCTACTGGGAAATCTCAGTAGCAAAAAAACCGTACCAGATAAATAAGTGGTGTGGCTCATGTGACAGGAGTATGTGCCAGAACCCATGAAGGCTCAGCCCTCTAGGGAGATGCTCTGGATGCTGGCCAGAGCATCTCTACTCCTTCAGTTGCACCCCAGCTCTTCCAGTATACCAGGAGGAGCCAGGCAAGGGTATTTTGCCCAAAATACTTTGTCCCTCACCAAAGCGTATATGCAGGAACTTGTGCTGTGGCAAAAAGTAGTACTTTTGCCACTTCAAGTGAACACCCCTGCATATCTAGATATGGCCCTGGAGTTTCTCACTATTAGGTTTATTTTCCAATCCCACAGGCATTGTTGTGGCTCTTCTCCAAATGTTTCTTCAGTTATTTAAAATCCTTGTTGAATGGCAAACCCCAGGACTAGACACACAATTATTGTAGTAGTACCACTTGTTCCAAATATAGAAGAAATATAATTACTTTACTCCCACTCAAAATTCCTGCTGAAGCATGCAAGGATTACATTAGCCTTCTTGGCCAGAGCATTTTACTGGGAACTCATGTTCAGTTAATTTTTAACCATGACTGAGTGACATCATAATCTGGTTGTGGAAACTAGTAGTCTATTTTGTTTTGCTTGTGGTTATTTATTTTTTAAAAATCTGCCTGATATTTCAACAGAACTGAAAAGATAATTGGTCATGGTCTAGCAGCATAGATATTTTTACTTGTATCTTAAACAGTGAGTTGAACATGGTGCATGAAGTAATTGTCCAATCATTGAAGAGGGTTTTTGATAGCAGATCCAAACAAAAATGCATTTCCTTGTTACATCTTCAATAGATCTTGCGGGGGGACACGACGACAGGGATCAGTTGGACATAATTAAAACAATTACTCTTCTGCCTCAATCATTCGCCTTCCAATGCTGTATTAGTATCTATGAAGTTGTGGCAAGCTTGCCGACAGCAGCCTGGTTGCTGGCTCAAAAAGGGCTTCAAGTGATTGGTGGGGTATTCCCACCAATCGGATGATGGCTGGGGAGAGGCTTGCCCTGCCTCTACCTGGAGTGAGGTGAAAAGTCCCCAACTAAGTCTGGACTACACCCTTCCTCTTCCTGATTGGTCCATTTGCAATCCAGGGATGGAGCCTCCAGCAGAGGGGATAAAAAAATGGTGTGCCCAGCACACAGGTGGCTAGGTTGAGGAATGAAGAAGAGGACAAGAAAAGAGGAGCAGGCCAGTGGGCCAGAGCTGTTACCCTGAAGAGCCTGTCCCATCCTTGCTGGTTGGGAGTGGCGAGTGACCCCATCCCCAGCCCTGCCACTGAGGTGCCATAGCATAGGTGCACAGCTCGGTGCATGGAGTGAAACCCTGGGAGCTGCAGAAGGCAGACAGATCTCCAGCTCAGTCAGTGCAGACAGTGCCCAGGAGTGGGCCCAGGCCTGAAAACCACTTGAGGCAGTTTGGATGCCTAGCCCCTGGCACAAGGCCAGGAACCTGGTGCACAGACTGGTGCACAAAGGGTCTGAGAGCAGATTGAGCCCTGGTACCACACGAGGCAGCTCAGGTCTCCAACCCCGAGCAAAAGGCAGAGCCCCCAGGGGATGTGATGATGCCCAGGGCTCCAAGTGGGACAGTGGCACAGAGAAAGCCCAGGACAGCTGGGATCCCGGCGAGAGAGGAAGCAACTCTCCCAGAGAAAGAAGGGCCCCCCTACTGGGCTGCAGAATTGAGTTACCAGGGAAGGGGATTCTCACAGGGGAGGGGGGAATTTACCCTGGTTGGGGAGGCTGAGCACGGGAAGGGTAGTCCAGAAGGAGAGAACTCCCTGGGTTTGGGGTTTTTCCTTGATGGGCTATTCCAGCTGGGTTGTGGAAGGGCCTGAAGGGCACTGGGGACTCTCTTCCCTGTCACTGGAGCAAAGTCACTGCTCCAGAGCCACCTGGTCCCTGGGTGTCCCTGAAAGATATTAGTTAGTATTTGTTGTTCCTGCACCTTATATTTTATATGTTACCGCCTCATATTTTGTGCATTTGTATTTCATGATTGTGAGCTTGTATTTTAGTAGAGTTTAATATTGGCATAATCTTTGCTGAACTCCTTAAACTACTTTTTTCTTATTACTTATGTGTGTTCTGAGTGGTGGTAAAGGGTTATATGTATTGCATATAATTCATGTTGTATGTATAATTTATATTTATATCTTTTTCTGTTATGGTTTATTGTATCAATACATTTGTATATAATTAAGTTGCTGGAGTGTCCTGGTTAGCTCTATAAAGGAAGGATGGAAACTGTGCAGCCAGCAGCTTCATCCCCCAAGGTACCTGCCCTATTAACTTTTCCCATCAATTGGAGAGGGGAGAACATAACCAGGTACTACCTGGGTTGCAGAGTCTCATTTGTAATTATTGACTTGACTTCTCTGTTGGGAATGTTGCAGAACAAGAGGATGATGGTATCTTTTCATGTACAGTCTAAGCTGATTGCTTTACTGCCTTGTAGTTAAATTATTGCCATTGGCCAGGTATCAGTTCTGAAAGTCCGCACATGCACATCAGCTTTTAAGGGCTCTTTTGTCATAAATGCTTTGCTAATATTGTTCACCTTGTGGAACTGGGGTAACTTTTTAATTCTTTGACTCCAAATCTTTGAGGCAATGCAACGCCTTAAAATAGGCCCCAGTAGCAAAAATCCACCTCCAAAATGTAATAAACTTCATATTTGGGACAATAGGGAAATCTGTTTGCTTGTCCATTTAAATTTAACATACTTTTTTACGGACAAAGGAGGGGAGCTAGTAAGCAAATCTGTATTGTTGTATTTTGTTGGAAATACACTTATTCCTCCAAAGAAAATGTGAATATTTGAACTGGGCAAAACATGTCAATAAAAGTTTTGATTTTTAAAAAATGGTAAGGAAATTGCAACAATGCTTTTTAAATAGTCTCTGCTTGGCCTTTTTTCAATGACCTTAACAGGTGTATTGTTAGCACAAGATAGTGGTCTTATTGTATATGTAGCAGACTTACCGGTTTTGCCTGGCTCGAATGGGCTCAGAGAATCTTTATTTTGATTGGTGGAGCTTCCCAGACCTGATTGAAGCCTGTGTTTTGCAGGCCAGCAAGACTTCAGGGGCAGAGATTCTGAAGTGAATAAAAGCTGTGTGCCCTTCATCCCTTTATGCAGGGAGATGCATCAAGGGACGAAGAAAAGGATGGGTAGTGAAGAGCTACCAGTGGCTGGAAGCTGTAGCCCAGAAGAGACCCTGAAGACTCCGTTGGTGGGACTGAAGCAGCAAGCATCTTTGGCCCCAGCCCCAGCCCCAGCCCCAGCCCCAGGCAGTGCATAGTGCAGTTCACGGAGCAGACACTGGGAGGCGATTCAGGTACTGAGGACACTCAGTGCATGTAGCATGGAGCTACCAGACCCTGGGAGCCTCCCATGGAGGCTTGGTTCTGCTACCCTCAGCATGAGGCCAAGGACTTGGTGCACATGGCAGTGCACGGAGCCACAAACCCTGGGAGCAGCGCCAGGCCACTTGGGTTTGCAGCCCCTCCCTGGTGTAAGGCCAGGCATCCTGGAAGCGCCAGCACAGCACAGAGTAGGTCCGGAGGGACATGGGTTTCAGGACCCACATGAGGTGGCCTGAGCCCCAGCGGAGGACAAGAAGGCAGGGCCCTGAGTGGCCCCAGTGACGCACCGGCAGCCCTAGGAGCCCCTCTTGGTCTGCTCCCCAGATTTGTGAGTAACTGTGGAATGGGTCTCCACAGGGGAGGAAGCCCTGAGAGGGAGCCCTGAGGGATTAGGATCAGGCAAGCCCTTTGGGGGCTGAGGAGGTACTGGGACCCTCCCCTTACTCCCTCTAGGAGCAGTGCCAGGGTTTGGCACCCTGAGGGGAATGCCCAGTGGTCTTGGCCACGTGGGTACCTGGAAGGAAGGAATGGTGCCTCATATTTTGTAAATAGTTCCTTATATATTGTTATTCTTTAAGGTGACCTGGGTTATGTCATCTATTTGAGGTGTACCTTTATCTACCTGTTGTTGCTGTGCTTGCCTGAATTTATCTGTTGTTACCTGTTGTTTATTTGCCTCTGTTGTACTTTCCTGTTACAGACAGCTGCTTACCTGTATAGGGACCCATGCCCTTTGAGGTAGTGTGACCCTTGGGGCCTCTGATTGTACAGCATAACTGAGTTTGGTGATCTGGATATTATATATATCTATCATTACTCTCTTGTAAGTCTGTGCAGATTGTTACCTGTATTATAATAAACCTGTAAATAGCTAAGCTAGTGAGTCCTGGCCTGGACTCTATAGATAATAGAGGGGGCTGGCCTGCACAGCAGACCCCTCTCTCAGCATTCCTGCCTGGCACTCCATCCTTTCCAAATGAAGAGGGAGGCAAATACTTTGGTGTGCCTAGGTTACATATATTATGAAGCAAGTTTTTACATATAATAACACAGTATCTAAAGAAGGACTGAATCAGAGGCTGGGCAAATGTTACAAGCTTCCTATTAGTTTAGGTGCATTACTTCAACCAAAAGTTCTCATGAGGTCCCAGAGACTTGTCCAACACAACAATAGTGTCTTCTGTTCCCTGGAATCTCACTTTTGTGAGATTGTTGTGGTATGTACTGTGAGGAGTGTATGCCTTTAAGTATTAGGTTGTCACTCCGCTGCCCTGCAGGGTATTAATGTTACACTTTGGAAAGAGCTGGATGGCTGCCTGTGTCCGGGTGTTGCTAGCATGATTAAAGAAACCGCTTGTTAAAAAGTAGTTCCTACCTTAGTGAACTGAAGTTACAGTCCTGTTACAATGTTTTCATAGATGTATAAAAGCAAATGCATATTATTGTAAATGACCATCTATCATAATCTTCTGCATCTTCCCACTCTATTAAGAGACTTAATGACCCATGGCTTGGGTGACTTATTGATCCATGCACCTTTTCTGTTACAACAAATGTTTTATTGCTGCATTTAGAAACTAAAATAGAGAATTAACTCTATTAACATTTGTAAACAAGCAGCTATTAACAAAGCAAACACAGGATTCTGGCCACTCCCCTGCCCTGCTGGTTGAATTGTAAAGCATAAATACTCTGAAGTTAAACATTACCTGCCTTGTATTCCACAGAAATCCACAAATCAGTTTTCCATGGCTAATGACTCATTGTTCAGTAAAGAAATCTAACCTATTTAACCTATTTGTTGAGGATTTGGACCAATTTTTTTTATTTTTTATATATATATTTTTTTTTAAATGGACTGCTAGTTGCAGACTTATATTACTACTTGTTTGTCTCCCAGTGATTTTTTTTTCTGCTGAAAAAAACTTGTTTGGCTCAAGTGTTGTAACTGTCTTTAGAAATATGAATACTAGTGTGTCTGATATTTAATAAGTTTCATTACTATGATCCAAGGTACATTTGTCTACCTTTGTCCATAAAGAAAACTACCAGAGGCTGGGAGAACATACTTAATTTGGCCCTACTGTTTAGTGTTGGAGATCCTATACTTGACCTTTTAGACAGGTTGAACCTGGATAACTGGAGTAAGAGTGCATAAAAAAGCTGTATTCAAGAGAACTCTATAACCCCTCTCTGTAAGCTGAATGATAGTAATATTTTGGCAATTATGCTCTTGATGTACGCTTTAATACTGTGTCACATCCCACTTGTCTGGCTCATTGTTTCAAAGGTGAGCAAGCCAGTCAGTATGCAGCATGTGTTGCAAAGTGCTAATGAGGAGTTGTTACTATGATGCAATATATGAACCCCTTGCATATAGGTATGTGACATTCTTGGGTGTCCCTGAGCCATTGAATGCTTGGTTTTCACATGTTTTGCACTGGCATATAAACCACGTATGTGAATTCTTTATCTTGCCCAACTGTCCCATTTTGGAGTTTAGATCCAGTATTATCTAAGGACTTAATTAATTCTACTTGTAACAGCATCATTCATCAGCAGTGAGAGAGATACTTCTGAAGCTGGCACTGACTCAAGGGCAAGGAGTCATTTTTCTAATCAATGTCCTTTCAAAAAAATCATTTACTCCCCAAGTCTAGACACGCAGCAGAAATCTGCTTTGCTTTGCTCTACTTAACATCCAATCTATTTTCTAGAAAGCTGAGAACAACTTAAATTTCCTGTGCCTCTTGTAGATTTGGCATGTTGCCACATGAATTGTTGAAGCTTATCAAAAACATGTCCCTGAAAGTTATTTAACTACCCCCAGCCACCTTTGAATGGCATGATAGTTTATATCTGATTGTCTTGTGCCTTTTTATGTTTAGGGTTCAATTTTGATGCTGTGGATTATTTTATCTTCCAGGGAATATTTTTTTTCACTTTTTACTCAAGTGCTATCCACTGTTCAGTTAAAGCACGCTGTTCCTTTGTTGCAGAACTCCACGAACAGATTATTTGATCTCACTGCTACAAATGATTTTTATTTATGTTAACAAAGGTGGTTTTTTTTTAATAATGGCATAATTCAAAATAAATTCTTCAAAATCTGCCTGTCAGTCTCTGTCAGTCTCTGTATAATGTAGTAGTCAAGTACCCAGTATACATTGGATTTTTCATGGTATTGTAGCATTCAATACTTGTTTGTCTGTGGGGTTTTTTCACTTCCTTTGTAACAAACACACTCCTTTACCTATTCCTGGTAAGAGAGTTACTTATTCTTAAAATATGCTCTCACCAGGTACAATATTACCACTTTTAAAGCATTAGGTGAGTGAGTCACCACTTACTGTTAATGTTACTGACTGTTTTGTGCTCCTGATAAAGTTGTTCTGTTATGCTACCAGTTGCTGATACACAGTTCATTTAGAAACTTGGGGGGGTCAAATTGGATCAGTCAAAGATGAAGAGCTCTAAGGGGTAATTGACCCATTGCGTACTTTAAGACCTGGAAGAGTTGCAGCAAAAGGGCCTGTCCTTTAGAACTAGAAGAGCATCAGTTTGATATGTCATTCTACCAAGTATAGATTTGCAAACAGAGTTCTTTAAAGTCTGAATCCACTGAGCTAGGTAGCGCAAAACAGGTACAGTCTAAAACTGTCAGACTGTACTTGCCACAAGTGATCTAGGAAATGTACTCAAGTGAATCAATTTACCAATCAATTTTATCAAAAATACATTAAACTGATAGATAGGGAAAATAGGTTCAGCAGTAGGGAGTGGTACTATCATCACTGAAAGTAGGAAGGGTTGTTGATTAATCTAAATATAGAGATGACCAAAACTGGAGATCTAAATAGTGGAGTGTGGGGCGAGGTCAGAGGTGCTCTTTGCACCTTAGCTGAAAAGGGCCTTAGGCACTCCATGGAGCTCACCTCTGCTCTCCTTATCCCATGAAATGTTTTCTGCAAGGAGCCAAGGGGCAACAGCCTGCTGTATGTAGAACAAAGTACTCTGCTTAAAGAACATTGTGGAATACCCTCCATTAGGGTTCCTCCTAGAGTGAAGTCCTTCCAGGGGCACTGTTTGAACTGGAGTGTGATCTTTAGGAAGATACTGCAACTGTCTTACCAGCAGGTCTGTGTGTGCAGATGTGAGCTTTTTTTTGGAAAACAATCTTTTAAAACTGGAATCTGAGCCTAGCCTGCCACAATCTGATGTCAATGAAATATTTGGCTGTGTATCTAAAGCTGCAATTATCTGCTGTGACAAAGTGGCTGGCAGTGATCAAAACTACATGGAGAGTTAAACTAAAAGACTAAAGAGGAGTACTCTTCTTGTGCTCGGGAGTATAGGCGGGCTGTTAGGAAGGCCAAGGCGGGAGTAGAGCTTTGCCTGGTGACTAGGATCAAGGACAACAGGAAGTCCTTTTTCAAGTATGTGGGGAGCAAAAAACGAGCCCTGGGAAACGTCGGGCCCCTGAGGGACTCTTTGGGCAACCTGGTGCTCACGGCCGATGGGAAGGCGGAGATCTTCAATGGGTTCTTTGCCTCAGTCTTCCTGAGGGGGGGACCGGGACATCCCTCCCGTTGGAAGCCTGTATTCCCCCTCAGGAATCACTGCTAGGCCAGGGGTGAGGGTTGACCTAGTGGAAGGGCTTCTGGAAGGGCTGG
>JAGPOW010000261.1:64160474-64175173 GCA_030014935.1 Caiman crocodilus | reverse complement strand
GCTCCTACCTTGGGCGTCTTTAAGAGTAGATTAGATAGGTACTTGGCTGAGGTCCTGTGACCCCAGCACTCGTTCCTGCCATTGGCGGGGGGTCAGACTGGATGGCCTGCTCTAGGCCCCTTCTGACCCTAGATACTATGATACTATGACTAAGTAATTAGCGTTTTTCTTTGCCCATTTGAACTATTACACTATTATATCGGATTTCTTGCACTGTTAATAATACCTGTTCAGCATTTTCCTTGTTTTTCTATTGACTGAAACTAATACCTGCCACTCCACTCTCTCCAAGTGGTTCCCCTTTCATTATTTAACTGCCTCTTTCATTCTGATAGTCCTAAAATGGTAGAACCAATGCATTAGTCATACCTCCAGACATGTAATCAAATTAGTGACTTTTTACCTGGCTTCAAGCAGAAGCAGCACCAAAACAGCCCTTCTAAAGGCTTGCCATGGTTTTCAACTGTACCATATACAAGGTGTATATTATGTGTTTGTACTTCCCCATTTTTGGCCCTGAGTATATTAAAACAGATGGTGTACTGTCTAATCTTGCTTTGTCTTATTCATGTCTGCCAAGTTTTCTGCTTGAACAGGAATATTCCACATTAGGAAACATGTGTCCATTTCCCCAAGCTTTCAGCTTTTTCTTACTATCTCATGCTTCCCCATAACCTACTCAAGTCTTTCCTCTTGCAAAACACTTCCAAGGAAGCCCATGTTTTTCCTGGTACATAGTTGGGACTTTAAATCCAGGGAACTAAAACAGAGCTATGTACACAGACAAGGAAAACCTACCATCTCCTGGCAGTTTACCTTGTCCTACAGACTAGGCACAACGGGGACCTTTTGGGCTAGGAGAAAAATCACACATAAACCAGTATAAGTGATCGGAAACCAGTTCAAATCTGCAACAGAACAGAAGTTTAATGAATATAAACTGCTTTCAAAATGGCCAAAACCAGTTTAAGATAAACCTGGATGGATGTAGTATCAGACTTAACTCACAGTTCCCCAGCATCCCAAAATGCTTTGCAGTGTGGTCAGGCTAGCCTTGGCCCAAGCTGTCTGCTGCATCTGAGCAGGGAGGCATGTTTTAGCGCCCCACTCCTTTCCCTCCTCCACCCCAGCTTCTGGTCTGGGCCACTGCCGGCACGTGGCTGCATTTCTGGAATCAAAAGTAAATGTCTGTTCACTTGCTTATCAGTTCAGTCTACACAGCTTAGACTAACCAGCAAAAATTAAATCAATTCCACCTCAGGCTTTTTGACTCTCTGTATTTAACCTTGGCAAACAAGATAGGGAAGGGGAAGCCAGAGACTGGTAAATTGGAGGAGGAGAATGGGCTTGATATGTGCAGTGTTTTCTGAGTCAAGGCCTGCAATATACATGGAAAACATCCAAGTTCAGTGCCATCTTTTAATGGCGTAGTACGTCTTTAAAGTTCATAATTTTTCCAGTTCATACGGTAGCAAAATATGGCTTTCTAAGAAAAATTTGTTGTGTGCAGAACATTGTCACAGACAGCAGTGTCAAACTTTTGGTAAAAGATGTCAAATATATGTAACCAGCCTGGTAGGCTATTGAAAGTTGGAGCAGGTGTTTGAAGCATCCCACTGAAACTTTCTTGAAGCACAAGTCTGAGCCTAACTCCAAATTTATGCTAAAAGATCCCCTTAGCTCATTCATTTAGGCCAGGAAGTCAAAAGTGGCTGGATGCGAGGGTAGCCATGTATTTCTTTGCAAGCTCCTGACTATAGAAATTAGTGTGGCTTTAGCCATACTAGCTCAATGGGCTTCTAGGCTTGGGATGGATCCTGAATACCAGGAGCAAGGAATTGCCCATAGAATAAAGGATTTAGCATATATAGCCCATCACTGGTAGCATACCAGGTAATGGAAAGGCATTTTTCTTGGTTCCTAGCCCTATTATAACTTTCTTTTTCATTATCTGTATAATTATCTCAGAACATGAAGTGTTATCTTAAAAGTCTACCAAATCTTTTTTTTTTTATTCAGTGAATAATCTTTGCTGTCTCAGTAATACAGCAAAAACCAGCACAACTACTTACACTAATCTTCTAATCTCTACAAAGTGATGCCTGTGTGAATGTTCACAACTCTGGGAAACTGGTATTTTTTCCTTGAAACTACAGTGCTATTTATCTGGAGAACTCATGCACTGGTTTTGATATGCCACAAGAAAATATTGACAAGTTTTTCTTAGCAGAATTTCTTAATTTCTTACACGACAGTAATGGAGTAGATTATTTGAAGTCATTGAAATGCAGGCAAGAGACCTCAAGAAATAATTTAATCCATCCCCCTGCATTGATAGATCAAGTATACCTACATCATCCTGGACAGATGCTTGTCTACTTTAGTTTTCAAAACTGCCAGTGAAGATGCTACTACCTCTCTAGGTAGCTTGTTGCAGTATTTTACTTCCCCTATTATTCAGGTTTCTCCTAATAACTAACCTAAATATTTTTTACTTCAAATTAAATCTGTTTCTTGTTCTACCTTAGCTGTAGATATAGATGCGTAGAGTCATCTTGGTTAAAAACTGTTTACATATTGGAAAAATTGGTATCATATTCCCTCCTCTCTTCCCTGCCTTCACCCTAGTCTTCATTTTCTATATGAAATGGAATCAATTCCTTCAGCTTTTCCTTTTGTTTAGCTTCTTTTTCTAATTTATAACATATTTCTTAATATGTCTTACTGCAAACTGGATAGAGTACTTCTCATGAGGCCTCTCTTCCTATGTTTGTCACTCCTGTTAACACATATGAAATCTGAATATTTTACAACAGCATCCTAGTCACGTCTTGTATTTAACTTCAGATCCACTGTACTCCCAGATGTTTCTCTTCTGTAGGCAGTTATCCTGTGGGTTTTTTTATTGTGAATTTGATTTCTCTTTTCAAAGTTCAGCATTTTGCACAAATCTTTACTGAATGTAATCTTTCATCAGAATTTCATGCTTTTGGAATTTCTTGTAATCCAGTCACAAATTCTACTGGAGTAGAATTGGACCCTGGACAGACCTGTAAGGGAACCTGTTGAAAGGTATTCTCAGTATAAGTGTAAAGCATTGATAAATATTCTTTGAATGAAGTTTTTTAACCACATGTTCATATTACTCACTGTGGTGATTTTTTTTTAAATTTTAAATAGACTATAATTCCCTATCTTGCTTATAAGAATTCATTGTTGCACACAGTCAATGCTTTTCCTAAGGTCAAGATTTATGTTTCCCCATATCCAGTCAGCTATCAGGTCAAAGAAGAAAATATGCATCACATAATTCTTGACAATTCCCTCTTGGTTTCCTCCTTTTTTTCCACCTTTAATATCCAGGTACAAGAAAAAAATATTAAACAGTTTATTAAACAATTGATAACATATCTTTATAAGTGAGGCTGAATAGTCTATATTTTCTCAGGTCCTCCTTTTTTCTTTTCTCCCATTTTTAAAGATGAGTATTATATTTGCCCTTCTCCAGTCCTTTGGGACCTTTCCCAAAGTTCTTGAAGATAATTGCTAATGGTTCAGAGATTGTTTTGAGGGTAACTTTCATCAGGCCCTGTTGACTTGAATAATTTTTTTTGTAAATACATTAATTTGTTCTGTCCCCATTCTGGACCGCACTGTTTTCCTGCTTAAATTAATTTCTTAAAAATATCTCATCACATCCTTTTTGTAAAAAAAACCTGAAATACAGAAGATGTTGGAGTCTTCATCTTTCTCAGTCATCCATTATTTGTCCCCCTTCCCCGTTTCCTTTGTATTCTTTTTTTACTCAGAATAATTTATGTCCCTTGCTAAATTACAGCCATTTCATGCCTTAGAATTCTGATTTTTTTCCCCTACTTGCTTGTACTTCATACACCATAAGTAGACTTCTTTTGTGGTGAACACTTGGCCATGTACAGACATTCATTTTTTTCTGGGAGAGTAACAACTCTCCCAGGTGAAACCATGAATGTAAGATATTAAGGATTTTTCTCCCAGAGCAAAAATGGCCATTCCAATAGTAAGATGAGCCAGGAACAATAAGGGTTGCATCTCTCCTGGGAAAGCAGATGTTTGTACACATTCTCTTCTGAGAGAAGCCACAGCACAGTATTCCAACATCCCAGGGTGCTGCACTCCCACCCTTCTCAGGGAGGCAAGTGTGGTGCTTGGTGGACGGTGGTGCTCCAGCTGAGCAGGAAGCAGGACATGACCCCTTCATGACTCCCACACTGTGCTGCAAAAAGACACAGACTAACTCTGAGTAGTCTGGGTTGTCACAACCCAAATCCAGTGAGTGTCCCTGACACAATAGACCACCCCTCCATATGATTGGCATTGTTCTAAATTTGGTATCTTCTGCCTAATTAAGTATTCCTACTTGGCAAATTTTCATTGGTTACTCTAAAGGTATAAAAGTCTGCTCAGTTTCTGCCCAAGTTGGAGCAGAGCACATTCTGACCACACTGCAGGAAAGACCTCACAGAGCTCTGACCACGCTGTGAAGAGCTCTGAGCACATGGCAGGGTGAATCTGACGGACTGATCACCCACCAATGGCTCCCCGTCAGTGACCTCCCAACGTACCCCTTCCCTGCGCACTTTCGTCTGTACACTTGATGCGATAACCCGAATTGTAACTCAGCATACAGCCTGTGTCACGGCCACCAGCAGCGTAAGTAAAATCTATTTTAAACCCAACATGCTGTTCCGCCTCTCCATCCGCCAGCCCTCCTGATGTCCGCTTAGTTAACCACCGCTTCCCTCGGCTGACTCTGACTGGTCAGCCGGCCGAGACATGGGTCAGCTAATTAGGCCTGCCCTAGGTACTGCTGTCATTCTGTCTCCAGGCCGAGCGAGCCTGCAGAGCACATTAAGATGTGTGCACAGGGCTCCTCCAGTTGTTTAGTGTCAAGAACTGCAAGCTCTCTGTTCTTCAGGGAATCAACATTCAAATGTCTGTTCAGGGGTCTCTAAGTAGCTTTTTCTTTCAGGAAAACAAACCCAGGAGCATTCTCCCTGATTATTTGAACATGCATACACAAGTTCTTCCATACTTTGGTCTCTTAGTATGTTTCTTACATTGTTCTTCCACAATCTTGCTTCCACACTTGGTCACTTAGTGTGCTTCTTACATTTCCTCTGTCTGGGGATGACTTGCCATTGCATGCCTTTAATTTAGTCTCAGCCACTTGTCAGCTCTCTGGAAGTCTTCATGTCTTAACATATATTCCAAAGAGCTTCTACCCACTAATTCATTATGGGGAGATATCTGCTTTAATTTCTTTTTAAAAACCACCTTCAGCTGTCCTTACTCCTCCTTCCACTTAGAAGAGTAAATGTAAAATGTCATGGTCATTTTCACGTGAATATTTTTAAACAGTTCCTTCCTTTAAAACAACTGCTTTGCTAGCTTTTCCTTCTCTTGAAGCAAAGATCTCTCAAATAGGCCCTTGGGCAGACTGGCTGTGTCCTACCATATTGCTTTTCCAGAAGACACCCTATGTTGTGGATACTTCTGTTAGCCGCTCAAAAAAATCTTGCATATCTCTTCATTCTGATTAGGTTATATATATAACAAACCCCAATCATAGAATCACTACTGTGCTGTTCCCCTTTTTCCTCATCGAGAGATGGACATCAAGTCTGTCTTGCTTTTTCCTGGATTTCAGACCAAGAGTGTAAGTTATTGAGATGCAGTGCAACCCCTCCTCCTTTTTTGAATTTGTTCAGGAAGGACAGGCAAGGCAACCGTTCTGTATAAATATTTCATCCTAGTACTTGTCCTACTGAGTTTTTACAGTGTTGGGTACATCACTGTTTGGGGAGGGTATTAAGACTTTATGCTTATCCTAGTGGTTTCCCATTCTCCTGGGATTTGTGCATAAACATTTCAGATGTTCAGAAGGTTACTCCATTTTTTCTCCTTCCTTGTCTCTCCAAGACTACTATAATTATCACGTCTGTTCCCTCTCCCACCAATTCCATCCTTTTCTTTAGGTTGGAATTTTTATTTTACCTATCGGCTTTTGTCACCAACCCCTGTAGACTTTTCTGGCACTAAATTGGACACTGATTCTATAAGAATGCACAAGTTCACTTATTCAGTTGATTAAAAATATCAATAATTGTAGATGTACAGTGATATGCATGCACAGTAGAATGATGTCATTCACCTGTGAGCCAATCATATAAACAAATGCAAAATACTTAACAATACATTGTTTAACAATACAGAGATTTCTGACAAATTACAATAAATTAATGATAGACCAGGGAAAATGTGCTTACACACAGTTACTTTTCTTGTTAAGAAGTACCTACATAAAATCTCCTACCACCTTGACAGGGTAAAGAAACAAAAATGGAAGGAAAGGAAACAAGACCAAGAAATCCATGGTCCGACCACTAGTTCTGGCATTTGCCAGAGTCCTCAGCTCTAGGATCAGCCTTCTTCAGTATCAATGGACTCGTTTACAACCCTTTACTTGATTTGCAGGGGTGACAATCTTTGACAGTGAGGGTTCACCACTGCCACAGCCAACAAAATCATATTTCTTGCTCTACATCATATGTAATAAGATTTGCCAATTCATTATTTGACTTTTGAGGCATAGCAAAAACATGTTATATTTCAGTGAACTGAAAACTAGCTTATTCAGAAAAAATATTTCTTTTTAAAAATCTT
This sequence comes from Caiman crocodilus, assembly GCA_030014935.1. Classification (NCBI taxonomy): domain Eukaryota; kingdom Metazoa; phylum Chordata; order Crocodylia; family Alligatoridae; genus Caiman; species Caiman crocodilus. The sequence continues at coordinate 64,168,468 of JAGPOW010000261.1, read as the reverse complement.
CTTTGGAATAAAGCTGCTTTGACAGAAATTTTGTTTTTGTAACTTTAGATCCCTAAGAATGTGTATATATACAAGTTCTGATTATAATGGGGCACATCAAACAGTTAGCAAATCAAAGCAAAGAAACACTAGAAGTTCTCAAGTCTTGTTTATTACCTTAGCTCTAGAGAATACCAACTCTAAAATGTACCTTCGGTCTGATGAAAAAATGACTGAAAATGTGAACTGTATTATGTCAGTTTGGTGTTGCAGAACCTACGCAAGTCCAAGCTGTAATCTTTCCATAGGGAAACCTTGAGAGGGGATAAAAAGGAGAGAAACTCTGTAATAGAAGCTTATATGTTCTTCAGTTGGTAGCAGTGAGACCTGTCACCATAGAAAACATTGCCCTCTTTTTGAAGCCAAGGCCATTGGCACAATGACCCAGTGCTTCTACAGAGATTCTCAGACTTTTTAGTAGTCCATCCCCACTTCCTTAACAACATAGTCTTCAGCTATTGGGTACCACAACTGTGACTGCACTAATTGCTTAATAGATTCCTCCTAGTTTCAGAGTTTCCTGGATTTTTTTCCTTCCAAACCCATGCTATTTCCCATGTATTTTTGGCTCAAATGGGTTAGGGGTTAAGATACAATGTCATGAATACAGAAACTATCCCTTCCCACTGGGCATTTCCTTCACAGAAGGATCTCTCTCCCTTAACAAAAATGGGTAAAACTACCAAGCCCTCATTTTGTGCTTTACACTTAAGTTCTACAATGGGCTGTACCCTCTGGCACTGTCCCCATGAAGCCAATCATCTATCATGTAATCAGTGCATGAAGTCATTCATCTTGCTCACATGCTTTAAAGGTAACAACGATCTATGTAATCTTCTACATTTAGTCCAAAGTGTCAGCATCTTGCAGTACTAAGATGATTATGATATTGCTGATGATAGCAATGGTTCTGCCAGTACTTTGCCAGCCCCAGCATTCTCTTGGTTTTATAAGTGCTGTGGAAGCCTACCTTATGGGATAGTGTTGCCATACCGTGACCATGGAGGCAGAGGCTATAGGTGCTCCAGCACTAGGCTTTTCAAAATCTGGCCCTCTGAGCTGTCATAGTATCATAGGAAAGTAGGGCTAGAAGGGGCCTTACAAAGTGATCTAAACTAGTCCTTTGCTCAGAAAAGGATCATCCCCAACTAAACCATCCCAGGCAAGTGTCTGTTCAACCTGCTTTTGAAAATGTATAGGCATGAAGATTCCACAACATCTCTATCTATGTAGCATGTTCCATTGCTTGACCATCCTCATGGTCAGAAAGTTCAACTTGATTTTCAATCTAATTTTCCTCAGCCAAAGTCTAAGGTAATTGCTCTAGTCCTGGCCGTCGCAGCCATAGGAAACCCCATCTCCATACCTTCTATAATCTCTCTTCAGCTTTTTGAAGACTGTCATCAAAGATTTCCCTCTTTCCCCCATTCAGTTTTCTCTTCTCCAGGCTAAATTACTCTAGTTGTTTCAGCCTTTCCTCACAGGTCATGATTCCCAGGCTTCTAATAATTTTTGTTCTGTGCTGTACTCTTCCCAAATTGTCCACATCCTTCTTGAAGTGTGGGGCTCAAAAGTGAACACCATACTCCAAAGGAGACCTCACCAGTACTGAGTAGAGTGGAAGAATCATTTCCCTTGACTTGGAAGTGACACTCCTATTAATACAACTCAGCATACTGTTGGGGGTTTTTTGCGGGGGGTGGGGGGTAAGAGGGTTGCAATGAAAGCATACTGCTGCCTTATATTCAGCTTATGGTTCACTGTAATCCCCAGGTCCTTCTCTGAAGTCCTGCAGCCTAGCTAATCATTCCCCAGTTTGTATTGATGCATGAAATTACTCCATCCCAAGTGCAGGACTTTGTACTTGTCTTTGAATGTCATCTGGTTGATTGCAGATAATTTTTCCAGTCTATCTAGATCACTCTCTGAATCCTAGCCATACCCCCCAGAGTGTCTGCAGCTCCATCCAACTTTGTGCACTCAAAGTGTGCACACAATTCTATCATCAAAATCATTGATAGGATGTTAAACAATACCAGACCCAAGACAGACCCTTGGGGAACCCCACTTGATACAGCATTCAAATTAGACATGGAGGCATTGAGAACTACTCATTAAGTATGATGATCCAACCAGTTATGTATCCACCTTACTGTACTTTTGTCTAGTCTATATTTCCTTACTTTTTAATGAGTGTCACAAGCCTTGTTAAAGTCAAAATATATCATATCCACTGCTTTCCCCCCATCCACAAAGCCTTTGCCTTTACAGAAGGAAATCAGGTTGGTTAGGTATGACTTGCTGTTCGTAAGCTTGTACATATAAGTTTATATATTTGGAATAAAGCAAGACTGAGAGAAGGTAAACGATGTTCACACCATAGGTGACTTAGTTGCAAAAAAAGATCAAACCAAGATTTCTTAACTCAGACCACTAGGGCATTACTAAACAGAAAAGATATGAAAGGTAAATTAAAAAAAAAAAATTAAGAGCCTTCTTGGTACCTTCTTCACGTCCACAGACTATAAACTGCTGCCCTTCTGTAGCTAGTAGGGACAGGGCTGGGCCATCATTCTTGCCATGTGACTTTTGCTGCAGAGTGGTCTCCAAGGCTCCTGCCTTTAGCCTACTCAAATGCAGCTCCTGTTGTTCCTGAGATTGGTGCACTCTATACTTCTCTTTTCCTGTACCTCAGTGTTTCCAAGGACCCCTCTTCTGACTTTATGCAATGGGTCTTTCAGCTTTCCACTGGCTGTAATCTGGTGCAATAACTGTGTTGGGACTTCTGTAGAAGTGGGTCCAAGCTTCATCATAATATTAACAACCTCCTCACTGATTAGTGGAATAAGGGCTAATACTCATCCCCAAAGTGGTTTTTCAGTGGCTGTAATGCATGGACACTCTTGCTAGGTGTGGCTTCTGTTTTCAGTTTGCTGTCAGTGTTCTATTTCATTAGGTTATGATAAAAAAAATAAAGAAGGCAGCTGCCTTTTCCTTTAAAAGCAAGTCTAATCCATTTTAAATGGGTATAATAAAAAGAAATATTCACCTTGATATAGGCCTCATAACTATAGCCTAGACATCTGTTTACTCTAAAGGGCCCTAAGTCCATTTTATTTCTTATGGCACGCCATCCAGCTTAACTAATGATATTGATCTATTTCTCTGCTTTCTTCTTTGCTTAAATTACTCTATATTCTCTGGTAATACAGATACTAGTCTACTAATCAATATGCTGGAGATATCTCTATTGATTTCTTTTCTGAGAAGTCTGTTTTGGTAAATTATCAGTTGTTGCCATCTAAATTGTTTCACTGAATTCATTTAACTATAGTCGAAGGATTCCTTACTGGTTCAAAACGAGAAAGTGTTTCTCTTTCATAGTATAAAAAGGATGCTGTCTACTGAAAAGTTTAGCAAGAACTGCCCCACTCCCACTAAAAAGTATATCTCAAAGAGTTTTGAAGAAGTTGTTGCTACAGCTTTTCCTCATTTCCTGTGCTGCATTGCAACATGTTAATGAATCCATATCAAAATGTTTTCAATAGCTTGTGCTTTTGATAGTTTTGCAGTTAAATCTAGCATGCCATCTACAGTTCATGATGCTAAAAAATCTACAGTTGGTATATTGGAAGGAAAATCCTTTTCTAATTAAAACAGCTTTTGAATGTAGAATATATTTTCTAAAAGAGCTCTTGCAGGGAATAGAGTTTTATTACTGCTCTAGCACTTTTATATTCACATACAAAACAAGAACAAAATTTTTAAAAATGCTGCTATGCACTAATGTGTATAGGTGCTCCTAGGCCAATGAGGGCTACAAATTAGCTCCACATCTGAGGATCGCTTTCCCTTGCCTGATCAGCTGCTCGGGTTTCTGTTTCCTGTCCTTTTTGCTCCCTGATCAAGCTGCTGTTCTGCTTTTGCATTGTCCTCTGTGCTCCATGCCTTATCTGTTGCTCTGCTTTCTGCTTCTTGCTTTCTCTGCCACCGTGCTGCCTGTCCTCTCCCCAATTTAACGCAAGCACATACAGGCTAGGCACAGACATTCAAAAAGCCCAAGGTGGAACTCATCTAAGTTGTATGCAGTGTCCTGCGTAAAACTGCAGTTTATGCAGTTTCCTACATAGTTTAGATCAGTAGTGAACAGAATACACATTTGCCATTTTGGGACAGGGTGAAAACCTTAAACCAGGTTGTACCATTTTTAAACCAGCCTATGTGGGCCATATTTCTGTTCTGTTATAGGGATAGACCAGTTTCTGACTACTTAGACTGGTAAAAGTGCATTGTATGTACCTGGCCACAGAAGCTACCTATGCTACTTGTAACACCCATACCCATACCGCAGGTTGGACACTTCTATTGTAGATAATAATCAAGATCCTAATCTAAATTTTACCCTTGTGGTAAACAGTGGCAATCGTTCAAAAATTGTTTGTCGGTCTCCCCTACTAAAAGAAAAATCCAAAATCTTGATTTTTTTTTAATCATTTTTCAATCTTATTTCCATTCTTGTTTCTGTGTGTTGTTTTGGTTTTTTGGTTTTTTTAGGGAAAAACATGAAGCACCTCAAGAAACTTTTTGCTAAAAACATGAGGCCTAGCACTTCTGCTTATATTATAAAAAAAAAAGTGCACAATATTCTCGATTCCAGCTGAGGTTCCAGCAAAAATATTAAATGTAAGAATATTTTAAAATGTTTTCTCCTGTGAGAGCTCAGTATCCAATATGACAAATAGTAACATAAAGGAAAGCTAAACCTGACATTTGAAATGTGAAAAATCACTGCCCATACTAAAGAATTTTTTGCCAAATCTGTTTATATTAATAATCAGATTAGACTTGTATATATTTTAATCAAACTATACACCACTTGCCATGGGCCCATAGTAACCATAAATGCTGTACTTGTCCATTTACCTATTTAGTTAGTTACACAATGTGATACATGCCCTTGGTCAGCTCAGTCATTCAGGGACTCACTAGACGACCCTCCAAGTCCCTTCTAGGCCTAGAATCCTGTGACAATACGAATGTAATTCTAGCATTCTGTGACATCCTGTGGATGCTACGCAATATCTAAAAGGCCACATTCAATTAATAGAACACAGTGCTTTCTTTAAATCCTTCATAGTCTCCTAAAAATACTTTCAATACTATTGTAGTGCTTCTCAGTCTCTTTCTATAGTGCCCCTACCTTGGTCATCCTGCAACTTCATTTCTGGTCTGAGTTTATGACCTCATACTCTTGTCATGACTCTGTTTGGGTTTAGATCCCTATTTTGGGACTAACTGTTGTGGAAATCCAGCCATTTGGTTGCCCAGCTACATGGTTCTCTTATGCTATTATTAAGGATACTTTTTTACTACAAAGGAGAAGTCAGAGGAAAACCACCTGGTAGCTTTCTCAATATAAGGTAATTTTTTTCCTTGTCAAAATAAGTTTTTTTACAAGTTACTAGAAAGATATGTAAAGCTGAGAAGCTGGAATTTTATTTTATTTTTTAAAAATGATAATCTGGACTGGTCCAAAATACTTGGCAGGTTTTCCATTAATTCACCAAGCCCAAAGTAAATGCCTGAGAGTATTGGGTTGCTAAGATCTAATGGATAATAATCATGTTTCTTCAATTTGTTACCAAATAATTTTAGTAGCAAAATGATTGGGTCACAATAGTAGTAAGAATATTGTAGTAGAATTAAGTCTGCATTGACACCTAGTACTGATGCCTACTATAATGGATCAAAGCTTGCTAGGATATAAGCTGCACAAAGAACATGTAATTGTTTTTATATATAATGGTGTGTAAGAGCTGGCTATAACACTAATAGTGAAGAACACCATCAAGTCAGTGGTGCAGAAAATATTATTTACATAATGAGGATAGAAATGAGGGCAATTGATCTTTTATATTACTGTTTAAATGACATAGATGCCATGATAGCATTTTAGTAGCTATTTCTATGTCTTGGAAGTTTGAAGATGAATACTTGCAGTTATTTGTAAAACACACGCTAAAATTGCATGCTGAATTGTGATATGTTGAACCAAATTGCCATTTAAGTTCTTTGAAGTTCCAGGAGGTTCCTGGCCGAGATACAGGACCTCCACCTAAGAGTGCCTGAAAGCCTCCTTGGCTGACCAAGGAAGTCCGGGAATGACTGGTTGCCAAAAATGCGGCATACACCCGGTGGAAGGGTGGGGGCTCTCTCTAAAGAGGAGTATACCTCCACTGCTCGAGCCAGTAGGGAGGCTGTTAGGAAAGCTAAGGCATACATAGAGCTAGGACTAGCATCCAAGATCAAAGATAATAAAAAGCCCTTTTTCAAATACATAGCGAGGATGAAGAAAAAACTGGGAAATGTGGGACCCCTGCAAGATATGCTGGGCAATCTGGTGGTTGCACCAGAGGAGAAAGTAGACCTCGTTAACAAATTCTTCACCTCCATTTTCTTGTGCAGGGACCAGAACTCTCCCACCATGATTCAAGACGGACTTGAGGGGAACACTTCCAGACCTCAGGTTGAGAAGGACTGGGTTAGAGTGCTTCTGGAGGGGCTGGACGTGTTCAAATCAGCAGGTCCAGATGCTCTCCACCCCAGGGTGTTGAGGGAGCTAGTAGGGGCTATTGCTGGGCCCTTGGCATGGCTTTACAAGCATTCATGGTGCTCAGGCCAGGTGCCAGATGATTAGAAGATAGCCAATGTGGTCCCCATATTTAAGAAAGGGAGGAGGGAAGACCTGGGCAATTATAGGCCCATGAGTCTTACCTCAATCCTGGGGAAACTCTTTGAGAAAATCGTCAAGCAGCACATCTGTGATGGGCCGGCATCGGGGATGATGCTCAAGGGGAACCAGCACGGTTTCATCAGGGGCAGGTCATGTCCGACCAACCTGATTGCCTTTTACGATCAGATCACAAAAGCATTGGATGCAGTTGTCGCCGTGGATGTAGTCTTTCTGGACTTCAGCAAGGCCTTTGACATTGTTGACCACCCCATCCTCATTAAAAAAACTAGGCGACTGTGGCATTGATGCCTACACAGTCAGATTTATTGCAAATTGGCTGAAGGGTCGTACTCAGAGGGTGGTGATGGATGGGTCATATTTGACCTGGGGGGAAGTGGGCAGTGGAGTCCCCCAGGGCTCGGTCCTTGGGCCCGTGCTGTTCAATTTCTTTATCAGCGATTTGGACAATGGGGTGAAAAGCAATCTGTTCAAATTTGCTGATTTGGGGTGAGGTGGGCACGTTAGTATGGAGGGAAAGACTGCAGAATGACCTGGCTAGGTTACAAGGGTAGGCTAACAAAAACAGGATGCTTTTCAATACGGACAAGTGCAGGGTGCTGCACTTGGGCAGTAGTAACCAGCAGCACACTTATAAGATAGGAAACTCCCTTCTTGAGAGCACAGAGGCAGAAAGGGATTTTGGAGTCATTATTGATTACAAGGTGAACATGGGCTGACAATGCGAGGTCACGGTTGGCAGGACAAACTGGACCTTACCGTGCACCCACAGGTACATCTCAGGTAGGGCCAAGGGGGTGATCCTTCCCCTCTACGCGACACTGGTCAGGCCACAGCTGGAGTGCTGTGTTCAGTTCTGGGCATCCCACTTCAAGAGGGATGTGGACAACACTGAGAGGGTCCAGAAGAGGATCACATGATCTGGGGACAGCAGGGTAGACCCTACAATGAGAGGCTACGGGACCTGAACCTGTTCAGCTTTCACAAGAGAAGGCTGAGAGAGGACCTGGTGACCATCTATAAACTCACTAGGGAGGACCAGAAGGGTTTGGGGGAGATCTTGTTTCCCCTAGTGCCCCCTGGGATAACAAGGAATAATGGCCACAAGTTGTTGGAGAGTAGGTTTAGACTAGACATTCGTAAGAACTACTTCACAGTTAGGGCGGCTAGGATCTGGAACCAACTTCCAAGGGAAGTGGTGCTG
>JAGPOW010000261.1:64142368-64160374 GCA_030014935.1 Caiman crocodilus | reverse complement strand
GCTGGGGTCATTTGAGCCCAGTTTTCCTCCTGCCCAGGCAGGGGGTCAGACTTGAAGATCTACAAGGTCCCTTCTGACCCTACTTCTATGATTCTATGAAATCTGGCCTAAAACCACTAAGTACAGTGAGTTTAGAATGAGACTGATACTCTGCCTTTAATTCATCTTGCTGTGCTTGGGTATGGCAACTCAAGTGTTATGCAGTATGGGTATAAATAAACATATTTGGAGAGGGATCAGCTGTACCAGGATGTGTCCCAGCAGAGATGATCCAATTCATTAGCATCTACAGGTTGCCAGAGGTGTTGTCCTGCAATGTATGATCCCTGCCACTCCAAGGGCTTCAGGGGCCATGAAACCTAAAAAAGCACCCCTCCCCCACACCGCAGGGGGATTCCTCGGGTGCAGCAGTGATAAATACGTGCCCTGGGAATTTCCCTGCAGGAGGATTCCTAGGGCATGCAGGATCAGGTCCTTGAGAGCATCTGCCAGGGCCATGAAAAGGCACACCAGCTTAGGTATTCGTGGTATGAAAAAGTTCTAAGATGTCTGTTTACTTGGGTTTTGTGCGGCCATCAAAATGTTGCAACCTATGAAAGGTCTCTACATTTGTGGAAGCAAAGGAAGGAATAGTTTCAGGAAAGTATTCCTTAAATTCCTCAAACAAATATTGGTCACTTCATTTGTGGATATATTCACTTTGTGACATCTTTGCAATTTCTTACCTAGGAGAAGACTAGAAGGAAATAGATTTGGGCAAGAATCCCTGTATAACATTAGATGTTTTCGGTCAGTGAGACCAATGCTAGAAAATTGCATTCCTTTCAGATGACCCCTGTTTTTAAGGGCTGGTGAAAAAATGGAGGTTTGAAGAACAGCCATGGACTATTGAAGTACTGGCAAAATGTTTTGGAGTGATAAGAATCTCAATGATAATCTTTCTTCCCAAAAAGATAATGGGTAACTTAATTTTGATGCAGAAGTACCAGACTTGGGTGAAATGCAACTGAACTATTTTAAGCAAAAACTTCACATTTTTAGCAACACTAAAGCTTTGCATGAAATAGCATCTTTTCACTGAATTTGTGTCAAAAAAAATCTAGAAAAGTTGAAATATTTCCTACTTGACTTTTTAAAAATGATTCTGGGTGGGGAGGAGGATTTTATTTTTAATTTGAACTACCTTATCAGGTAAAGACCTTCAAATTTAAAAACCTTTCAGAAATAAACTCTATTTGGATAATGTTATTGTCTTTTATATAAGATGAAACATGAATTTTTTTACCCCGATTATCAAGCGGGGAAAATTTATCATTTTTGGTTGATCTCCAAACAAACTATTTTCAATGTGTTGAAACTGCAACAAAAAACAGGTTATTAGCACAGCTCAGAGTATCTTGAAGGCAAGATAATGATGGACACTAAAGGTTCTATTATCTAACAGAAAAGGGCTCAATAGGAACCTGTGCCTGGAAATGAATGCTAGACAAAATCAAATTAGAAGTAACTATAAGACAAAAAGTTTTAATACTCTGAGTGATTAACTGTTGGAAGAAATTGCCAAGGGAAGGGGTAGATTCAAGAGTGTATACTTATTTCTGGATGGTATACTTCAGTTAGACATAAGCTATTGGATTCTATATAGGAGTAATTGGTTGAAATTTTATGGCTTCATTTTATAGTCTGCGTTATATAGAAGCTCCAGCTAAATGATGTAATTCTTACTTCTGTCCTCTAAAACTTCTGAAAATGAAGATTGAACCACCATCTTGCAAAAAGAGAAACTGCAATATTAAAAATAATATGAAAATAAACTATTATTTTGATAGCATTTTTGATGGATGATTTTTTGAAGCGAGTTAGAAAACACTGCTAGAGAAAGGAGTGTTTGTCTGCAGTGTATAAATAACACTAGCTGAGACTAAAACAATGGCTCTGTCTGTGATATTGGCAGTGCAGAACCAATGCAATCTTCTTGAAGAAATGAACTATTCCTGCTACAGTTGCCAGCTGAAAAAGATTTATTTCCCTGTTTTAAGAGCTTGCCATGTGCTTAATTCAAAAGATATCTTACGGTTCATCTTTTTTAAAGCACTTTTTGTTTACAGAAACTGTTAACTTATTATAATAGCAAGGACTGCAGACAATGCTACATTGTTCTGCATAGTTTGATGTTGTCAGATACAGCCAGACTTTACTGGAAGAGTAGCAATCAAAGGCAGATCATTTAAAAAAAAGAAAAAAAATTTAAAAACTTCTTGCTTAGAAACTGAAGAGTGACACTTTTCATTGTATAACATGGTCCACTGAACCTTTTATCTGAACCTCAGAAATCTCAGATAGGTTTCATATCAATTTACTACCGCTTAGATTACAGTACAGCCTAGAAGCTTCAAATGAGATTGCAATCTAATCATGCTGGGCACTAGACAAACTGACGCTAAGATAATCTTTGCTCATGGAAATAGAAGAAAAAAAGCAGGGGGCAAAACAGCACAGAACAGCGAAGTGGCTGTCAACAGTAGGTTACTGGTAGGACTGGCATTAGAATCTGTTACTGTCCAGCATCTTCTCCTCTCACCAACAGACTCAATATGCGTTCCTCCAGAAAACACTTCAAAAAGAGTCCATCTTATGATAGCTGCTGTCTTGATTGACATTTTTTGGGTAAGACTGTATCAGGGTGGGGTACCTAGGGGTGGCTTTGTTACCCCTCCAAGTCCCTAATCGTGTCAGTCCTTTGCCCTACAAGCCTCATTCTTGCCCACCATGTCTTGTCGGTATACTAAATATAGGGAGGCTTCCCTTGAGCTTTAGTTTTGGACACGATGGGATAGATCCTATTAACTCTGTTGTGTCTACCCCCTTTGATATCCCGCTTCACTGAGGATGGTTCCCAAGTCTCAGTCTTATGGGCCACACATGTGGCTCCAACCATCCCTTTACCATGCCCCAAGCTTCACAGATGATACAGGCATTGTCTTGCTTAGGCCTCTTATTAATTTGGCATCCTTGCCCTCATCAGGCTCTCTGCAGCCCCATCTCATGTATGGCGCCCTCTCTGGAGCTGGGCACTGAAATGCTGCGCACTCTCTGGTGCCAGGGTCCGTGCCCCCAAATGCTGTGCGCTCTCTGGTGCCAGGGTCCCCACGCTGCAGTGGGCCCCTATGAGGCCTCCTCCTTCCCCAACTAGCCTCCCCCAAATCACCAGTTGTTATCAGACAGCACACACCAACCACCATCAGTCTCTGGGCTGTAACTTAACGCAGAGCTCACATCATGCTCTGCCCCTTTAAAAGAGTAAAACGCCCTCTCTGATGCTTGGTGCCTAGTAGGCAAGGATACCTTATGGGCTCCTGGTCCGCCCTTTGGTCTAAGGGTAGCTACCAGCTACCACATCTCTGGTCCCTTTCTTCTCCTGGAGGCTCCTTCCCTTTCAATTGCTGGTAAAGACTGGTCTCAGCCCTGGGGTTTATATGGACCTAGGGCCCTGCCTCCTTCAGCCAGCTAACCAGGTGCAGGTTTGGCCAATATCCTCATTAACTAGTTGTCTTGGCAACCTGTACCTGGTTCTTATCTCTGCTCTAAGAGGAGCAGGCACCTTAATGCCCTGCTATGAAGACTAAAAGACCTGCTGAGCTAAAAGTGTAAGCAGATATACCTCATGCAAAATAGAGCAGATGCTGTAGCTAGGGCTGTGACAGACTCCACCTAGCATTGCTAGCAAGTGCTTTGTGAAGCTTTGGTAGCCATTTCGATTTGGAGGAGATACGGCCCAATTTGACGGCCCAATCTCTGAATCTGAATTGAATTGGGAGACCCAGTAATCTATCACTGATTCGATTTGGAATTGATTTAGCGATTTGGCCATAGTGCCTGCCTGTATAGTCTAGGCAGTGCAAGCAAGAGCAGGTTGGGGAGCAGCCAGATGAGCCCTGGCTTGAGCCAGCAACCCTGGGAGAAGTTGCATCTCTAACTGTTTGGCCAGCTGCTCCCCCACTGGAGCAAGGCAGGCAGTGCTGGCAGCCCTGGGAGAAGCCATGGAGGCTGGGGGCAATGATTGGGGAGCTGGGGGATTGAACTGGGAACTGGGAGAATGATTGGAAGCTGGGGGATCGAACTGGGGAATTGAATTGAGAGCTGGGGGGATGAACAGAGGCTTCCCCTCAGCTCCTGCTTTGATCCCTCCCAGCCCCTGTGGCTTTTCCCAGGGTTGCTAGCACTGCCTACTTCACTCCCGCAGAGGGGCAGCCTAATGACCGTGGCTTGAGTCAGCAGCCCTGGAAGAAGCTGCAAGGGCTGGTGGGAATCAAACTGGGAACTGGGGGATCAAACCAGGAGCTGGGGAGAAGCCACTGTTCATTCCCCCAGCCCCTGATCATTTCCCCCAGCTTCCAAACATTTCCCCCCAGCCCCTGCAGCTTCACCCAGGGCTGCCATCACTGCCTGTATCACCCTGGCAGGGGGGCAGCTGTGGTGCAGCCGGATGAGCCATGGCTTTTCCCAGGACTGCTGGCTGAAGCCAAGGCTCGTCTGGCTGCTTCCTCAGCTGCTCCCACTGGCACTGCCTGCCTGTATAGCCAAGTAAGATTTGGTGCTGAATATCTTCAGGTTCGGATTCAGCCGAATGAAATCAGGACAGTGATTCGAATCAAATCACTGTTCCTTCAAATCACCAAATACAAATCCTAGGCAAATACTTTCTGCTTTGCACAGGCCTATTGCCAGCCAGAGGCAGATCTATAGTGTATATACTCACTAGTGCACTCTCAAAAATGACTCCTCTTCTGGCATGTTGTTTGTCTTCCAGTTGCAGGTTAAAATATAGTCCCATAGATATTCAGGTTTGATCAGATCTGGAATTTTGGATTCTCTATTCCATAACCATATTCTGTCTAGAAAGGGTAATTTTTATTACCATGACATTTTACTTCCCAAGCATGGAATGGCTTCCTGATGACTGTACTCATTTCAAAGGAAAGAAAAATAAGGCAGCTTTTGAATTTGCAAAGGAGTCAACCAAGAACTGTCACAAAGTTCCACTCCCTGAAAGAATGTCACTGCAATCTGTTGCTGTGCTTGGACTTACTTTCTAGTCTGCATTTCTCCTTTCAAGACAATTGCTTCCCAGTTATAGGATATGTTATATATGCACAGAGTAGGTTCGTATCAATTTTTTTTTCTTTTGTAAAGTGCCAACCAGTTATGGTATTGTTCATAGACTATATCTGTGCTCTGTGTCCAGAGGGAAAAAAAATTAATTGAAAAGAAAGATACACTTATTTTGCATGACCACATTAGATATATGCTGGGGGCACTTTCATAGCAGGATAATCTCCTGGTCTAAAAGTAGCACCTTTTCTCATGCATCTGTTTCTTGTGCTTAGGAAATGGTCAAATAGCTCAATAAAGTGAGCATTTTCCCAGGAGCTCCTTTTCTTGCCATTATTCTGTACTCCACAGGCTGTTTGGGGAATGTACAGTCTCTCCAGGGCTGAAACAGGCCTGTCTTTATCCCGATATATAGGTTGGTTTTTTTTCTTATTGACTAGAACTGGAGGACTCTCCCTTTAGTTGTGCTACATCTGATACATGTTTGCAGACCAAAAACAGCCAAGTGTTTTGTTTCCAGGAAACATCAATTCTTCCATCTTAAGTCTCTGGCTTGTACACTCATATAGCTGACTCAGAATTGTTGCACTGCTGGCAGTAGATTACAGGTCTGATCTTCTCTCCTTGAGTCCATGTCAAATGTTGCTATGAAGATGACAATTTTTAATGATCATGTTAAGAGGTCCCTTGTCAGTCTTTTCAGTAATCTTCCACAGTGAGTCAGATTTACTATCCAAAGATGACCTGCTGAGATGCATATTAGCTATTTGTCCTCAAAAACTTGTACTTAATGAACTATCAAAAACTATTGTCCAATTTTCCGTTAGTCTCACCGGTTCATTTTGAGTTCCTGGAAATCATTTTGACCCTATACCAGCTTTTACTATTGATGTTTAAACTTCTGATGTGATGCAACTAAAGTTTTTCATTTTAATTTCCTACTCTTGTGTGATCAGATACATGCCTCTGGGGTGTTGCCATTTTTCTTAGGCATTCTTCACTTTAGCATTAGCAAAAAAGAACAAGGTAATATCCTGGATCCATTTCCTCCTGTGATGAGAGAGAAAATATTTTATGAGATTTTGTGATTGCATCACATTGGCTGAGCAGTAATGACCTCATCTGTTACCAGTAACTTCCCACTTCCTCATTCCCATGCATACTTATTCGTTCATTCATCCATTCATTCAAAAGAGACAAACACACACACAGATAGTTAGGCAGTCCTGCAAAGATTAAGGTGATACCAAGTTTCAAAGTTGCTCAAGGTCAGTCTGGTGGCCAACCAGGCTGACCATTAGAGCTGGAGTAAGGTCTTGTTGGACGTGCCCAGAACTCCTTCTTGCAGGTGGAAAAGACCTAAAGCCTTGTCTTTGTGTTCATTCTTTATAGCGATAGCTGTCCATACAAGCCTATGGATTCCACTGAGTCAGATGCAAAAGCCATCCTTCTTGTCTTGTTGGCAGGCTGGGATTGGTAGGACATGATCTTCTTGTTTGTGGTCTGCAGTCTTCAGGGGGGGGTCGTTGCTTGCACTGTTCAGCCATCAGGGTGCAGCATGATCTAGTGTTTTGTAATCCTTCATTTTGTAATCCTTCATGCATAAGCATTTTCCTCATATTAAATTTAAGTTCTAAAATCATGAGACCAATAGATCAAATATCTAAAATCAGGAGACCAATATGTTCAATATATTTATGCTAAGCAATAAGAAAATTAAAACAGATGCTTAATTCCAGAACAATAATAATGGATGATCAAATTATTGTAGAAAGTAAATCATAACAAAATTAACTTTATTTTAATGGTTAAAGATTTTAAGATCCCTTCCTGATTCTGTGCTTCTTAGAAAGTCATTTCCCAATCTATATGTGTTGATGATTCCTTCTCCCCAGGTGTAGTACTCTACATTCATCTTTGTTAAACCGCATCCTATTTTGTTCTGCCCACTTTTCCAGCCTGTCTAAATCTGCCTAAATGTATTCCCTGCCATCCTGTGTGTCTACTTTGCTACATAATTTGGTGTCATCTGCAAATTTGGATCATGTGCTCATCACGCCCTTGTACAAATCACTGATAAAGATATTGAACAGCACTGGCCTGAGGACGAAGTCTTAAGGGACACCACTGCCCCTATCCTTCCAGGTCAAGACTGACCCGTCCACTACCACTCTCTTGGTCCATCCCATTTCCAATTCACCACCACCTGACCACCTTAGATGTAATCATCTAAGTCACAGCCACTTAGTTTATTTATGAGAATGGGATGTGACACCCATGTAAAAGGCATTTTTAATATCCAAGTATAGGACATCCACCTTGACTCCTGTGTCTAAGCTGTTTGTGACCTGGTTGTAAAAAACAAGGTTTGTCAGTCAGGATCTACCTGCTATGAATCCATGCTGGCTGCCTTTCAGCATTATTTTTTCCTGCTGGACTCCCACATATGTAGTCCTTATTTTTTTCAAAGATTTTCCCAAGAATGGAGGTGAGATTTAACGGCCTATCATTACTCGGATCCTCCTTCCTCTCCTTTTTGAAAATAGGGACCTCATTGGCTGTTTTCCATTCCTCTGGGACCTGTCCTGAGCATCATGACTGCTTAAATAGTCTTCCCAGTGGTTATGCTATGACACTGGCTAATTCTCCCAGCAACCTGGGATGAAGAACATCCGGGCCTGCTGACTTGAGCACATCAAGCCCCTGTAGTGAAGGGGTACTTAGGTTGGCACTAACCGTTGGTGAGGTGGTGTCCTTCTTGTCCCTTTCTATAGTCCAATGTGGAGATATGTCTTTGCCCATGTTCAGGACTACTGATGCAAAAAACTCACTGAAGAGTTCAGCTTTGGTTCCTCTTGTCACTAACTGCCCTAGCCTGTTCTGTAGGGGTCCTATGTTACCATGCACCTTCTTTTTGCTCTTTATATACTTGAAAAAGGACTTTAGTTGTCCTTAATTCTTGTTGCTAGCCTGAGTTCCATTGCTGCCTTGGCCCTTCTACCTGACCTTATAACTTATTTTTTACTAGTATTCTGTACCTATTAATCATTTTCTTTCTGACAGATTTTTAGGTATCTAATAGTGATTTTCCTTCTTTATTCTTATTGCAAAACTGCTGATTTATTCAAGTACGTATTCTTTATTCCTACTTGATTTAGTATAGAGCAAGGTTTTTGTTTTCCCTATGTCATGATAAAAAGGAATAAAATGGAATTATTTTTTTATGTGAGCACATGAGGTTTAACCCAGTTTGCAAACCCAAACATGATATGCATAGCTAACTTGCTAATTGCTGAGAATGAGAGGGAAGGAAACAAAGATCAAACGAACTCGTAGCTTGAGCCCCTGACCACATGCCAGGCATCAAGCCTAGAAATATTCTCTAATTGGTAATGGACTGAGGCAGTATATTCCTCCTGTTTTGTGCAGACTGAGCTGTAGGCAGTTGTCACAATCATAGTTCCTATCTAGAATCCTCCTGGGTATCACGAGAAGCTCTGAGTAGCAGTGCCCCATACATATGTCTTAGATTAAGAGACAACTATGTAGTGGTATCATTGGCCAGTGGTTATAAAAACTACATCCCCTGCATATTTCTTTCCAATGCAAAAAATAAAAGCTCCTTTTTAAATCAATGTCCTATAAGGAATATTGTTGTTATCTTTCAGTTTAGTATAAATGACTGCTCTTATGTCCTCCTCTGTGGCCTTTGAATATCTACTGAAAAGCTCTGAGTAGCATTTTGTGAGTTATTTGTGAGCTGGTTGGGTCCAAGTAGAACTGGAGATTTTGCAGAAAAGCCCAGTCTACTGGGAGATTTAACTTAGAGGTTTAGAGAACCATTCATCTTGGATAGTTAGCAAACAGACCCTTCCGGCCTTTTTGTTAAGAGTATTGGTGAACATAGGATGCTATAACAGAGATCCTATGGCTCTCTGCTCCTTTAAGGAAGAAGTAGCTCAGTAAGGGGGCACTGCAGGCCAGGTAGGGTGCAGCAGCTCCAGGCTACCATGGCTACAAGGCAGTTAAGCCAATTAGCAGGCACCTGCAGGGAGCCCAGGCAGTCTGCTGACCTAAAGAGGGCAGGACCTTGGGAGGATATAAGCAGCGGTGGCAGAAGAAAATATTATTTGGGAGGGCTGGGGGGTGCAGTGGGTGATGCAGGATGGGATGCAGGAGGTGGTACAGGGCAGTGCGTGGCTGCCCCTTCCTGCCATGGGGCCATTGCAGGGGCACTGGGCATGGAGCTGTAGCAGCAGTGGAGCTGCATTTCAGGGACCTATACCCTCTTATCCCCGGCCTTCCCCTGCCTATGGATATAAGCCTGCAGCTTGGGCTAGTGGCTAGCCTCTCCCTGGCAGTCACAGAGTGAAGTGTTCCTGGCAGCAGGGTCCTGAAGGAACTGTGGGGCTGCATCTGGATCCATGTTGAGGCTAGGGGAGCTCACTAGCAGTGAGGGTTAGTTTTCCCTCTTAAAGGAGCGGAGGGTTGCTTCCCCTTTATGTTTATGTTATAGCCCAGGGCTTAGGTTTATGATATAGTTAGTTATATCAGTGGTTTGGGTTGGGTCAGTAGAGGCAGTATATGGCTGTGCTGTCTATAGGTATTTTAAGGCTTAAGGCTCTTCCTAACTGACCCTTGGCCTACTGACAGCAGCAGGGTGGGACCTAGAATATGTTACCCAGGTCTCCTGATCACTGTTTCTTCTCTCCTGCCATGGCTCTAATGTTATATAGTACTAGCAGCTAGTTCTCCCACAGGCAGCCTTTCTCGTACAATACCCTGGCTTCTTCGCAAAGCTCCAAACCTTCCCTTTACCCAACCCTAACCACTTCCAGCCTCCAGAAAAGATGATCAGTACTGAGGCTTATTGGTTTTGCCCACTGGTATGGGCTAAAACAGCAGTCCTTGCTGGTAGTCTGTAACAAGACCAGTTTCTGATTCAGCCCCTCCCTTTCTACAATCCTATGGGGCCCATAGATGCTCAACCTGCTGAGGGTCTTCAGACAGCTAGTCCCCTTAACTCTAGAAAAATATATAACTCAACCCAAAAATTATAACAAAGGATGGCAGCAGCCACTGCTATATTCGTCAGACCGTCTTTTGAGGTAATTACTCCCTAGTACAGTCCACTTATCATAAGTCCAATTTCTTAAACTGGTCCTCACCTCTGGGGGACAACTCTTTGGCTCACTGGCTCTTTGTCACTCCCCATCCCATCACTGTGGGCCATTTTCAGCTGGCCACTGCCCCTTCCTGGCCCCAGACCCTCTCTCTATAAAGGATTAAAGTCCTGGGGTACAGGCCCTGTGCCAGTCCTTCACCTCTGCTGAGGGCAGGGCCCTGTGCTGGGAAACACTCCAAAATCCAGGTTCCTCACCCTCCCCACAATGTCCCTGGTAACTTCTGACGTGACTCTTACCTCTCTGCATGTTTCCTCACCAGAGTCACCACCATCTACTCCCATGTCCTTTACAGGCTGATGTGGGGAACCCATGCTCCTCCGAACACCGTGCAGAGCAGACTGACTCACTAGCGCCACTCTGGCCACTTGCTGTCAAAGGGTTGGTCCAGCATCTGCCTCTCTGACACAACACAGGCTTCCCCACAAGGCCCCTCACCAGAACCAGAAGTACCTCCATTAGCACGCTCCCCACCAATCTGGAAGACAAGACTGCTCCAGAAACACTGCACCAGTCTTAGCTTGCTTCTCCCATGCACTCCTTTAACTGAAGTAGGCAGGGGGTTCAGATCACCCTTTAGGCTCTGTTCTCCCCTTTCACAATGTAGGTCCCATCAGTGCCAAAATGATCACCTTTATCCCTGCCAGGAGCACGTTCTTCAAGGCTTGAGCAACTGTTGAGCCCAGAGAGAGGCAGAGTGGGAGACCGCAGTTCCAAACAGGGGCCTGGCACCCAAGAGGGGCATGACCAGACAGGGGCACCGCCTTTCAAGAAACTCTGGACAAGTAGGAAAAAAGTTTATAGGAGAACTCCACAGACATAGTCTAGAAAACATAATGTATGAGGCTAGGTTTGAGAACCAAGATTAATTAGCTTATAAAGGAGAAGACTAAGAAGGGATTTGACAGCAGTCTTCAAATGCAAAAAGGATTTTTTTCTTTTATAAAGTGGATAGTGATCAGTTGATCTCTGTGTTTACAGCAGGCTTGTCCAACATACAGCCTGCAGGCTGCTGTGTGGCCTGCCAAGCCATTTTCTGAGGCCCAAGGTCACTTGCTTGGGACAGGCGAGTGGGGGAGGGATCCCACACAGGGCCAAGTCCTGCCACCCCAAAGGGCTGCGCAGTGCAAGGCTGTCCCAGCTGTACCTGACGGGATAAGTTGGGGACAGCGCCTGCTTTTACTTTTCTCCAGCTTGGCCCCTTGCCCCCGGCATCCCACCCACCTCTGGGAACCCACTGGGCTCAGCGGCCACAGGGTGGGAATGGGGTGCAGTGCCTGGCACAGGCAGTTGACAGAGCAGCCCTGGGGGGGTTCGGCAGGTGGGGTCCTGGTGTGACCTCTTCAGGGTGAGGTAGTGGGAGCCAGTGTCTGCCGGACCCTGCACTCTGGGCTCTCAGTGCTGAGGCCTCTGGGGCTGCATGGATGGGTGGCCAGACACCACGGTATGTGGGGCCATGCGGGTGGATGGGTGAGGGGCTGTAGTGCAGCAGTCACCTCACTCTGGCCTCCCTCAGGCAGTATTTATTTCTCCCCTTCAGTCTCTAGGGCAGTAGCTGGCTGGATGCAGAATAGGTCCCTCCTGCCCCTGTCCATGAGCAGCTACCATGAGCCTTGCAGTAACAGGCAGGTGCAGTAGTGCTACACAGGCAGGGTCTCTCCGGCCCAGGACAGAGGGTGTTTGAATATGGCTCACCAGCCCACTGGGTGATAAAAAGTTCATGATCCGGTCCCGCATTCAAAAAAGGTTGGACACTCCTGTTCTACAGTAATAGGCTGGAATGGGGAGATTCAAGCTATATATTGGAAAGACTTTCATAATGGTGAGTCTAGCTAAATGCCAAAAGAGATAACCCAGAGGGATTGTGGTATCTCTCAGTTAATTAATAATTTTGAGTGTAGACAAGCACTTGCCTAAAATGGTCTGGATGGTGATGATCCTGCCTTAAAAAAGAGTTGGCCAAAGTGAACTTCTGAGGTTCTTACCAGCTTTCTGTGTTTTTTGATGATATTCAGGTGGGTATCCCATTATACTAGGGTTATGCCCCAAAGTTTGACCCAAAGGCCCACTGACTCAAAAGTAGGGGTGAATTTTAAATTTAAATTATTCATGTTTATTTACTTTAAGAGGAGGGTGATTTTTGTATGTTTAATGCCAGCTCTAAATTTTTTGTCAAAACTCAGCATAATAAAATAAGCAACTCTACCTATGTATGGAAGGAGGCATTGCCTAAATTTCTACTTTCAGAAAGGTATTTAAAGGAAATTTTTTTATATTGTGGCTCAGCGGATCCAGTTCCTTAGCCTATTTATGGTAGTGTCCAATACCTGATGCTCTAAAGGAAGATAAAGGGCCGAATGTACTTCGCTATCTATCTGTCTAACCTAACTAAAGATGACTTAGGTAACTAAGGGCATTTATGCTTGTGCTCCGGGAGTGGGGGGAGGGCGGTTTAATTCAATTGATTCTTAGAGCCATTCTAAATAAAGCACCTGGAGCATCTCGTGTATCAGCATTCCTTTACTTCAAAATGGTGGCAGGGGCACTTTATCTAAAGCTTGTCAAATAGGCTTTATATGAAGTGCCCCCACCACCATTTTGAAGTGCAGGGGGCTGCTGATACAATGTGCTGGAGGCTGCTGAAATGCAGTAATTACTATGCTCTCAAGAGCATAATCGAACCTGCTTCAACACACTGTAATTACAGCTTGTTGGAGCAGCCTCACTGCTCATGTATAGACACCTAAGGGCCTCTTGTTTCCCAGAGTGCTCACTTTGAAAAGCAAGGGTTGTTTACTTTTATCGTTGCATGCATAAATACACATATTGGGCACCTATACATGTGCAGAGAGGCTGTCCATTGTGCTGCAATTACAATGCATCAGAGCAGACTCGATGAATTGAGTCTGCTTTAGTGTGGTAATTATCTTGCTCCAACAGACTCCAACAACACATGTATCAGTGTCCACATACTGAAAAATGGTGGCGGGGCACTTTAACGAAAGCTTATTTAACCTTTCGTTAAAATGCCCCCACTACCAGTTTCAAGTGCAGGGATACTGATACACGGGATATTCTGGGCACTTTAATTACACAGCTCTCAGAACCACTCTAATTAAAGTACCCTCCCCAAGCATGTCTATAAATGCCCATTATTCCTTGGGACAGCAGAAGGTAGACGCATGCAGTGATATCTCATGTGTAGAAATCTGCTATATGGACTGGAGTAGGGGAAATGTTATGCTCAACTTTAAAAGAAAAAAAAAGAGGCAAACCCCAAATACCAAATTGTGCCAGTAATCCTCCTCTTCTAGCCATCTATCCATTTCTTAACACATGGTTATTGAACATTAGAGCGGGGAGTTAGCCAGTAAAATCATCAGAATTATATGGGAAATATGAACCCAAAACATTAGAACAATTACAGGAAGGAAAATTACAGGAAGGAAAAAGTAGTCCTTGCAGAGACTACTTGCATTCAAATAAGCATCATTCATCAACAATTATCAATGTACCAGAGTATAAGCTTGTGGTTACTCCTCTGGCTTGTAAAATGTGTTGCTGCAGATCTAAAATGCAGAGTTGTAGAAAGGATTGCAATGCACGAAGGAGGAAGGGAATCTGAAGCTTCAAGTCCTTGTGTTCTTTTTCTTCTGAAAATAAGTCATTTCAGAGCTTCTTTTACCGTGCCTTGTCTTTTGTTATAAGCAGCTTTTCTGCTGTCTCATCCAGTGTTACAGTTCATTGAGGCAAAAGGACCTCAGCCTGATAATAAAAGATTAATGTCTGTTAGCCCTTCTTTGTTCTCTTCTACTGAAACCTGAAGTTCTCCTGGGATACTTGTGTAACAGCCTAAACTGGGGAGAAGGTAGAGAAGGAATCATGAACATGATTATAACTACTTATCCTTTCTGACATATTTAGTTTTTGATCCCTCAGATGTGATTAATCTCTCCTGTGTAGATCATTAAAAAAATTGCTGACTTGTGTTTATCATGTAATTGGTGGTGTTTGTCTCTCATCCCAGTATGAGACAGCAATAAGTAATATTTCACTGAAAAATCTCGAGCAGGAGAGAATCGGGAAATCCTTGCCAGTGCCACCTATAATCTTTTAAAGTAATGATGTTGTTATGCAGCACAAGATCACTACTGTGGTAATAAAAGGCAGATCAGATTAATGTGTTGAATGAAAAATAAAATTCCTTGGTGTGCTATAAGAAATACACCCAGAGAACTAAATCTTTCATGTTTCATGTAACATTTACAGCCCTGCCTTCCTCCCAGTATAGGCTTTAGAAAAAGAGTCTGACTTTGCTGGCTTCTTTTAATAAAATCTACATCTAATAGCTGTGTAGTTATTTCTACTGTGACAGTTAAAGCCTTGTCATTGTATATTCCCATTTATCAGGATCTTTAAATACCTTTCTCCTTTTTGTTCTGTCTAGTTTCCTATATTGTAATGCTCAGCAAAGTCATTAAGCACCTTCTAATAGTGAATTAATCATTATGACTATATGTATTAAAGTGTAACATGCTTGATCTTTCAGCCTGTCCTCACAAAAAGTTTTGGCAATAAGGTTCCTTAATGTTTTTTAAATTGTTTGTGTCTTTGAATGGTGTGTCAATAATATATTTATGTTGTATGTATGTTAAAGAACACATTATCAAGAAAACATATTTTAGAGCAAAGAGAGGTAAGATTTCTGATGGTTCTTAGTTTCTGTAGGAATGGACTAGGAAAAGAGATCTCCATTTAGGGCTTGTCTTTTAAGGCCTCAGTAAAGACTGGGGCATCACTATGATGAATGTACAGTAGGAGACATTCCCTGATTTGAAGATTTTACTGTTTAAGCTCTTTATTTCCAGTGTGTGTCCTTCACACTTCTTAATGTGTCCGTCTTTACTTGAGTGTAAAAACCAGTCACTATCTGCCCTTATGCTGTTAGATTATCTTTAGGTGGGTACTTGCCCTCCCAATATTCAAGTCACTGGTTATTGCTTAAAGTTTTGCCTGAACCCTATGAGAGGTGGATGGTGCAGAGAGAGGCAGTGCTGTTCACTCAGCTCTGTTTGACAGATAGTGGGGCCATGGCCCATCCTTGTTCATCCCCTTGGCTCCTGTCTTCATTATGGCTTGTTGGACAGCAGCAGTCTCTGAAATCAGGTCAGCAACAGCATCAAGCAGGTGGACCCTGCTCATGTGCTCAAGGTCTTTGTTTTCTCTTTTAGTGCCTCTGTGTAAGTCTGTCCTCAGTTTGAATGATAGCTGATGTTTCATAGTTTCATAGTGCCTAGGGTCAGAAGGGGCCTAGAGCAGGCCATCTAGTCTGACCCCCCGCCAATGGCAGGAACGAGTGCCAGGGTCACAGATAATATTAAGAAGTGAGAGTCTTTATTCTATTACTATCTCTCTTCTTTTATAAAACTCATTAATTAAGATTTCTATAAAAATACAGTACAAATACTGTCAAATGTTAAGACATAAATGCACAGAAGGATGAATGTGCAGATAAATATTTTGGCCTACTCAGCAGTAGAGGCAACTGCCAATTGATTATTACAGTTTCTTAAATTTTATATATTTTTTCTGTAAGCAAACCAAGCTCACAACTAAAAAAATCACACAAAGCGGTTTCCTGAGGCATGCAGCCAGGCCAGTCATCTGTTATTCAGTGACCTGGGTCATTCAGACTTTTTCGTCCATTCATCAATTTTTTTGTTGTTGTTAATTTCCTTTTGACCACGTGTCATTTAAGATAAACACAATCTGCCAATATATGACAACAGCCAAGGCCCAGGGGTCAGTCAATGCTTAAGTGATGGATGTAATTTTCAGGAAAAGATGTGTTCCTGTCTAATTTTGGCATCCAGAAACTAGCTTTCAATATATTGATAATATGCAACAAATTATAATTCTTAATGAAGCCATAAGTACAACAGAAACAAGGCTTTGCAATTAGATCAGGAGGAAAGTGGAAGTTGTACCAGTGCATCTTGATTTCTAGATCTGTTTCCTCCTTTTACAATGGAATTCCTGCTCTTGATGTAAACTTTTGTTTCCTTTCTTTGCACTGTCCAAGAAACAGTCTCACAGTGATTCATTTGCTTTTTCATAAGATAATATTAACAAACTTCTTCTTCCACTTTCCATTATAATAACCCTCCTACACGTGTGTGCGCACATGCTAACAGAATTTCTTGCATAATGAGCATTTGCAGGCACTAATGTTCTTTAGTAAGCAGCTTTGCATATATGTATAGTTATCTTCTTCCAGAGACACATTTGTGAAAGCAACACATCCCTTTAATTACAGTAACCAAAATTTGCTACCTGGTAAGATACTTCAGTTTTCTCTATGACAAAATAACAAGCCCATCCTAAAATAATGCTAATCAAATTCTATTCTAGGGTGTCAAATGAGCACAGCAAAGGACAGGAGGATTTTGGTTTCTTTGACCTTGTACTTAGCATTGAACTATTGATTAGGAAAATGATGGTGGCTTTTCTTCTTGCCATGTACCAATCATTAATCTCTAAGAGAAATAAAAGTTATTGTGATTGTATGATCAGATACAATAAATTCTGTGTTTTCTTAGTCAAAACAAAAGAAATATAGGGTGGGAATGGACCTCTGTGATCATCTGGTCCAATCCTTTACAGGAAAGTAACTCCTAAATCAATATTATTCTCTGTACAATGCTTATCCAGTATTGTCTTGAATACTTCCAGGGAAGAAGATTCCTGGACATTTTAGTCATTGCCTCACTGTCCTAACAATGAGGAAGTTTTTATATGATATCTATCTAGTCTAAATTTAAATGGACTTAAATTGAAATTTAAAGCCATTGCTTTATGTCTTGCCCTCTGAGGTAAAGGGGGACCAGTAGTTCTCCCTCTTCCTAATGACAGAGGGAGACTGACATATTTGAAGATTACTCGCAACTTCAGACCCCCACCTCCATCACCGCTTTCCCTCAAGCTAAACAAACCTAGTTCTGTCAGCTTTCCTCACATGGCTCGTATCTCAACCCTTTTATTTGTCTCACCTGTCTCCAGACCTTCTTTAACTTCTCCATGTCTTTCCTAAAATGTGTAGCCCCAAACTGCTCACAGTACTCTAGATTGAGCCTAACCAGCACTGAGTAGAGCGACATTATCATCTCCTATGTCTCACCCCTAATGATCTAGTTGATGCAGTCCAAATTTACACTTGCTTCTTTTCTTTTTGAAAATGCACCTCATTACTGACTTCTGTTAAGTCTCTGACTCACCAAAACCACCCTCTCCCCAGATCCTCCTTAACAATGGTGCTGTCTACCTTCGTTCTATATTTATGTATTCACAAATCTACTGTCTCCTTTCTGTAATTTTGCATTCATACCTAGGTGTAGCACTCTTCATTTTTCTGCACTGAACTTCATTCTGTTGTCTCTAACCTAGCTTTGCAGTCTGTCAAGATCCTTTAAAATCTTATTTCCATCTTCAGAAGTGTTTGCAGTCCTTCTCAGTTTTGTATCATCTGCAAACTTGATTAGAAGGCTGTCCTCCGACATCCAAATGATTGATAAGTATGTTAAACAGCACCAGACCCAGGACAGGCCCCTGTGGGACCTGTCGCACCTTGAGAGCCTTAATTTCCACAGACTCCTAGGGCGAGAACGAACGCTCTCTAACTAATTTCTTTTTTCCGCACTAGGCTTTGATTTCC
>JAGPOW010000261.1:64098779-64142268 GCA_030014935.1 Caiman crocodilus | reverse complement strand
TTTTATAATCACTTAGTCGCTTTTAGCCTATGAAACACTATGAGGGTTTGGCCTCTTAGGTGGTGTCATGAGTCACCGCCTACAATGCAATCTGCACAGGACCCACTGAAAACCTTGTGCCAATTATCTATTCACCTTGTAGTAATTTTATCTAGCTGCATTTCTCCAGTTTACTTATGAGAATGTTATGTGGAACTTCATCAAAAGCCTTACTGAAGTCCAAGTACACTGTTGCATTTTTTTCATCCACCCAATTAGTTACTTTGTCAAAGGAAGAGTTCAAAGTGGTTTGAAAAGATTTATTTTTAACAAAGCCATACTGGCTGCTAATGATGAGCCTTTCCCTTTCCAGATGTTTACAAACCTACGTCTTTATAATTTTCTCCAAAAACTTCCTGGGTATTGAAGTCAAGCTGACCAGGCTATAATTTCCCAGGTCTTCCATTTTCCCTTTTTTAAAGATGGGCACTTTTTTGGTCCCTTAGAACCTTTCCTGCCTCCCAGGACTTTGGAAGTATGATTGGCTAGGGCTCTGAGGTCTCTTTCAGGATCCTGGGACAAAGCTCATCAGGTCCTGCTGACTTAAAGTTATTCAAACTAATTAAAATTTCTCCAGTGCTCTCTTTAGTTATCCTGAGTCTTTCTCCATTTTGTCTATATTTTGTTAGCTTTCTGGTTGAAGGCTGTTTGTTTGTTTGTAAAGACTGAGGCAAAGTAGCTGTTGAGCAGTTCCACCTTCTTTTTTGTGTCTTACATTAGTAGCTCACCCTTCTTGGCATGACAGGCTATGAGTGTCACAATCATAGAGAATGGGGTATAGTTTATTTTAATGCACATTGTGAGCCAAATTTGCAACCATTTGCAAATGATCAGTTGCTGTCACAAATGTGTTCTGTATGCATGTATAGGCACCTATCCCAAACTTGTTGCCCTGAATGTGTAGGTAACTTTAATTTAAATATTTGTTCCTTTTTCTTCATAGCACTCAAATCTTTATTACTGAAATCAGCAGTTTTGCCACTGACTTTGGGAGTAGGATTGAGCTGTGGGCCTGAACAGATTACAAGAGAAATATTTTGTAGGCAGAGTAATCATGCATTCAAAACAGGTCAGAAAATAACATCATACAACATATCCATCCCATTGCATTTTCTCTTTCATTATTATTTGATATCATCTATCACCATATTTAGTGAATCCAAATATTACAACATCTTCCATGTGACAGTGGAAATTCTTGTTTCTGGTTGGTAATATGCATCTCCCATCTCCCAAATCCAGCCAACAGATAAAAATATATCCAAAGAATGATGTTATTGGAGAAGGTTGTTTTAGTCCTCAGGACTGGGAGTCAGGAGGACTAGGTTCTATTCCTGACTTTGATCAACCTTCAGTATAACCTTGAGCAAGTCACTATGAGTGCCTGTATATGAGTGCAGAGGCTGTAATTACAGTGCATCAGAGCCAACTTTGAGTCTGCTGGAGCATGGTAGTTACTGTGCTCCAACAGCCTCCTGCATCTCGTGTATCACCATCCCCACGTTTAAAAATGGCAGTGGGGGTGCGCGAACTAAAGCTCAGATTCTGATATTTGAGCTATTGTGGCACTAATTAGAGTGGTGCTTGGAGCTGCTGTAATTAAAGCGTCACCCCCTGACCTCACCCCCAGAGCATGTGTAAAAGTCCCCCATACATCTATTCCCCTTCCATTCTTTCTCTATCTATTTAAAATATAATTCTTCAGGATGAACAGTCTAATACTCTGTTTTCTTTGGTGCCTACTACAAAATAAGACCCTATTTTCAGCTGCATTCTCTGGGAGTGTCACATACATGTGATCTGAAAGTTGTTGCTGAAAGCCTAGAGTAAGTGAGTACCACATACATTACCAGAACTGCAAACAGCTAAAGACTGCATTGCTGAGACAGACAGACCAGGAAAACACCTCTCAGATTTCTGTCTCAGTCCAGAAGCAGATCAGAAGATTCCTGTCATTTTTCCAGTTAAGTTCTGCATTGAAAGTTTCAGAATATGCAAAAAGAAACCAGGTTAAAAAGGGAAAAGATAAGCATGGAAAGTACTGTTCAAGAACCAAGAACAATCTATGAACATACTGGCAATAACATTTGCTATAAAGTATTAGTGTTGTAAACAGATGTTGCTACTGTATATCTGAAACCACTAAGTAAAATTCCAATAAATTCTGGCATTAAGGCTCTTGAGGAAGACGAGCATGACACAGCCAACTGATAAAAATGTGAGTGCCTGCCAAATGAACCTTGAGGTACTAAATAGATATAAAGATACAACATCACTTTATGTAATTCAGGCATATTATTCCAAATAGGATTTTTTCCAGTCCAGTCTATACCCAAGAGGTAGTTTCACTGTGAGTGCTGTATTTGAAAACTCCTTTAGACAATCACTGTTCACACAGTCTCAATTTTCCATTTGCACAGAATAATCTGTTTGGCTACTACTAGTATCACTGACACTGGCATTTGCCATTTGTTAGTTTGCAAGTCAATGTTTAAAAAACATGAATGTGATTAGAGAGCCAGCTGGAAGGTTTATTGAGGCAAATTCTTCCGAGACCAGTTGTGGTGAAACAAGATATAGGAAACTGCTGTGTGCATTTTAAACTGTTTTTTCTCTTGCGTAGTTTTAGTACAATATTCACATTCATCATAAACTGGGCAAAAGTTTGCCTCAAAACTAAAAATACTATTCCTTTACACAAGGGGTAGATACAGATAGATTTTGTACGTGGTTGCAAAAGGAATGCCATAGTATGAGAGATTTAAAAGGGCAATCCTAGTACTCACAACTCTCTCTCATCCTGCAAAATAATGCAAGAAGTTGCACGTAAATTTTCAGTGCCTTGACATCATTATGGCACCTAACATTGGGAAGCTGTATCATAAGTTCTTGACATTAACACAATGCAATGTTATCACACACTGAGACGATGTCAGAATTTACCACAGTGCAACTATACTCAAATCTTCTGGCTTTCAGTGTTTTCTTTTATTTTGGATTTGTTTTGTTTTGAGGGGAAGGGGATTGCTTAATGTGATTTTTGCTTTTAGTTTTGAGTTGAAGCAGAACTGCAACTCAGTGATACACAGCCAAAACCCACAAGTTTTTGCCTGGATCAAAATGGTACAAAACCACAGTGTTTATCATGGTTTCTACATGAAGTCATAATTAACCCCAGGTTTGCTCACGACTTGTTCCAAGTTTATTGAAAGTTCTGTCAACCGTGGAAAACTTAGTTCAAGGTTTATGCAAGTATAAAAACATGAGATGAAACCTGAGTTTAATTTGGTTTCGTGTTTTGTCGTAAAAGTTTCAAATAGCTTTTGCTGCAGTGTGATCATTTTGTCCTGTGGGGTAAATAAAAATAGGTTACAAATCTACCTTGTGAAATGCATGCTATCTTTTACAGCTACAGTACTATGAGGGAGACAGGGTTTGCGGTTGAATATTAAAATAACCTACAGTGTTTCTAAAGAATTTGGAAGACATTTTCTCATTAGAAAGTATATTCTTTATTCATCCTTCTGGCTTTCCTAATTAGAAAATTAAAAGCAGGTGTCATATTGACAGCAATAGCTTCACTTTAATCTTGAGTTTATTTACTTTCAGCTCAATCATTTCCATTCTCAGATGTGCTCTCCAGGAAATTGGCATTGTTCTAGGGTGCATCAGGGAATGTTTATTCTAATATACTTGGAACTGCCTGAGTGTGTGTGTGTCCACGTGCATTTTTATAGTAAATGTGGCTGCCAAATCACATGGCCTTCTTTTCCTATTAAAATGTGTAACTTTCCAAAGGAAGTGGTAGAATTCTCATACCTGCCTGTTTGAAGATTGGACAAAGAATTAGAAAACCATACTCTTAGGAAAAATATTTAATTGGCATAGGAAAATGCTAGGGCTGGAATTCTGACCCTGCTGAGATGAATGGAAGTTTAAGTACTGACTTTGGTAGACCCAGGATTTTATCCTGGATATCCTCATACATGTTTGTAAGCTGAGTGCCAATTTGTATGGGTCAGATTGTGATCTTATCATAGGATTAGATTCACAGCTTTGATGAGATTGTATATAAGTAAATGTTCAGTACTGAGGAAAGATATATCAGAGATCAGGACACTTCAAAAACTGTATTAGAGCCTAAACTCCAAGTCTTAAATGTTGGCACACTGGAACTGTAAGAAAATAGATTACCAGAGTCATAAATAAAACTAGCTATACATCAAACATGATGAATTAGAAGCAGCTTTCCATAAGGCATATGGAGAAACTTTCAGAGGAAACAGAAATCTAAAGCATCCATTTAAAAGCAACACAATTTAGAAGTGTCTGAGGAAAGGAAGTTTATCCTTTTCAAAAGGAAATAGGGAATAAACATCAATAGTTTTAAATCCCCTAGTGTGTTAGGAAGTCTTCAATTAAAGGAAAAAGAAAACCCAGTCCATATTCATTATTTGGGCTAAGTACATATTCTAAAAGCCAGAGGCTGAATAGATTCAGTCTTTACACATTACTTTAAGTTGCAGAGATTAAACTGAGAAACACCTGGACACACGTACCTTTGATCCAGAAAATGCAGCCACATGCCTGTAATGGCAGAGGCCAGAAGCCAGGGGACACTACAGTGTGACTCCAGCATGTAGGCAGCATAGATTGTATGTTTGCTACCTCTTCCTGCTGCCCCTGAGGTCTCTAGGATTTGCAGTCTAGAATCAGAGCAGCAGGACTCTCCAGGGTTGCTCATCACTCCCTCTCCCTGGTTCCAGGTACCTCTGGAACTTGTAGTCCGCAGTCACAGCCAGCAGTAAGTTTCAGTAAGTTTAGCAGCAGGGCAGCCCTGTACTTGGGGGAAGGTGGGTTTAACACTCCACCCCTCCCACCCCCGGCCTCAGATCCCAGCTGGGATTTGCCTAGAGTAGGGGCAGTCCCTTCCCCACCCTCCCCTCAACATTTATCTAATGGAGCAGACAGAACAGCCCAGCCCAGGGCTGCAGAGCACACTGAGTGACTGTGATTTAACTTGAACTAGGAAGGGGCCTGGGACAGAAATTATATAAACCGGTTTGAGCTAAATCAGTTAAGCGTCTGATATTACATTCAACTAGATTTATCTTAAACCAGTTTCAATCATTTTGAAACTGATTTATGTGCAGTGAGCTTTTGTTCTGTTATAGGTTTAAACCGGTTTATATATAACTTCTGTCCCTATCCTTGGTGTTAATGCAACTGTGGTGGGCTTGACTTAAACCTCTCTAGCTACACTCACCACCAAATCCTCTATAAAGCATAGATGTCATCCTTCCTTCAGGAGATATAGGCACAGGCATATCTTTGGTTAATAATAAGATGCTTTTACATAGCAGCTTTAAAGCTAAACATAGCATGACCCTGAAATAAATAAATGCAGGGCTGTTATTGGGAGGAAATAAATCTGCAAACCAACAGGGAGAAGTAATGGCAGCTCCTTGTTTCAATTTGCTGGAGGGTGCCTTAGATTTGTTCTTGCACTTGACTGGAAGATCAAAGAGTGGAAGCAAGAATTTCAGTTCTAGCAGCAAATTACAGATGAGAAAATCTGTAGGATGGATGTTGATCTCAGATGTATGGCAACCTTTCTGCATTTAAGATTAGTATCTGCTTCTGTGGGCACATCATGTTACATTAATGTTTCTTTTCTGATGTGCATTAAATTTAGTACCTCCAATGTGAGATACTAAATTAATGCGCATTAGGCTGTGCTAATGTGCAGTAGCACTTTTTTTAATGCCTTTTTAGTGACGCTTAATGAGCACTAGACTATTTTTACTGTGCACTGGTGTATTAGCATGGGTTTTAATGTGACCACCTCATGCAAACGCAACCACTATAAACCAAATCTTTAAAGTGACAGTCAGAGATACAATCAATGTTAATTGTATCTGTAAAATAGGTCTCCTGAAGCTTGACACCATTCTGCTGTCTTGCTTTCCATTTGCCACAGACTTTATATGGAAGAGTTCCTTGTACAAATCTAGAACCCAATCCTATAGGTTTACTCAAGTAAAAATTTACAAGTAAATGAGAATGTTGCCTAAGCAAGGGCTACAGACTGTGTCTTCAGTGCATAAAAGTCATATAGACACCTCTGACTATTTGACCTTTCAGTGTTGCCCATTGCTAAGGAACTGATTTTGGGTCACCTGCAAAAGCCATAATTTTAATGGGAGTTATGAGGTTTTGGCAGTTCTTTGGATTAAGATCTAATTCCATTGGTTTCCCATCCATCAGTGACCGAAACCCAAACACTAGTAGAAGGGAAACAGGAGATTGCTGTCAACAGTGGAAATAATCCAGTTATCAACAAGGTGTTTTACTATCCCACTGTGATTAATAATGTTTTACATTAAAAATTATGAAAATGTCCAGCTATTCCTAGAGGGCCAAAGGCTCTGATAAGGAAGATCATTATAGCTTCTTGTAGGAATAATTTTGATTTAGCATGGCAGTCATATAATTGTGATTAATGTAGTTTCATTAGTATTAATAGGCACAAGTGTATTAGATATACCATATAAACGTCTAATGACCAGTTGCTATTTAACAGCACTTTATTACCCTTATTAAATTGAAATTAATGTTTTCAGTAAGACCTTTAAATTTCTAAATCCATCAAGGAGAAATATCAAATTTAACAGGAGTTGGTAAGTCTCTAAATCCTGCTAAAGTGCATTTTTTCATCTGACACCAACTATATTTTAGAACTTGGGTTTACTTATAAAACAGGTCCTATAGTAGATAAAATGAAAGATGCATTGAAAAACACGGTTTGAAAAGCCAAGACATCAGTATCTTCACTGATCAGTGAACCTCTTATCTCTGTAAACCAACTATCTAATGGTGCACGTGCAAATCTGAAACTTAGCCCTGATAGAGCTGTCAGTAATTCTGTTTCACCGTGCAGGGATTAACACATACCCATTCTGTAAAGATTTACTTTTATTTATAACATACGAATGTGCAGCCTTTCCCTTCATTTTGTTTCAGAGGCAGATCTGGAGGGGTTATGGTGGTATGGTTGCACCCAGCTTTTAGACCATGCTGTGAGAGCAGCAGCCAGGGACTTTTTTTAAGTCCCTGAAGCAGGAATGAATTCCCCATCTTTTCTTCACATCCTTTATTGGTTTAACAAGGAAAATAAGCACTAAGTAACCCTTTGCTTTTCCTGACTTAACCTTTCCATGTTTATGGGCCCTCTGTGGAACTTTTCATTGGTAGAATGTGCATTTCTGTAGCTGGAAAGATGGTGTTTGTAATGTAGCTGTTGATGAATTTAAAATTCAGGAAAAGGGCATCAGGAATCATAAGCAGCATTCCATAAGGCACGTGGAGAAACTTCCAGTGGGGGCAGCAGTCAAAAGCATCCATTTAAAATCAGCACAATTTACAATAGTGTTTGAGGAAAGGAAGCGTCCCCCCTCCAAGAGGCACTTGAACACTTGAAGATCTGGTTCATCTGCCATCGTTGTGGTAGAGCAGATCCTTCAGCCGCTGTCTGTAAGTCTCTCGATCTCTTGCGATTTGTTGCCAGTTCTTGCCTAGTTTTGCTTCGACTTCTTTTCTCCAGCGATCCAGCGGATGTCCTCGAGGTCGTTTACAGTCATACGGCCACCAGAAGGTTGTTCGAGTTGACCAACGGTTGTCTTCTCTCCTCGTGACATGACCAGCCCATCATAGCTTTCGTATTTGAGCGTCCTCGTATGCGTCTTTAAATTGAGTTTTTTGTCGAATTTCGTTGTTGTGGACCTTGTCTTGGAGCCATATACCAAATCAACTGGGAAAACAGAGGGATTCAGATTGATGGAGAATCACTTAACCATCTACGTTTTGCCAACAACATCGTTCTATTCGCCCACAATATACCTACCGCAGAAAAGACGCTGAAGGAGCTTAACGAAGCTGGTATGAAAGTCGGTCTTCACATCAACCGTGCAAAAACCAAAGCAATGAAGAACAACAGCTGCGTGACCGGTAGCATCACATTAGACAGAGAAACAATCAAGTTCGTAGACAAATACACATATCTGGGTCAACAAATCACGCACGACCACAAAATCAATGACGAAATCCACAGGCAACGCAGTGCGGCGTGGCTCAGCTTCAAAAACATTCAAGAAGTACTAAAGATCACCAAAAATTCCAACATACGAGCCCAACTCTTCAACTCCACTGTCCTGCCCACACTCAACTATGGATGTGAGACATGGTCGAAGAGAGGTACAGAGCTCCAAGAGGCAATAGGCAATAATTACCAGTAGCTAAAAATCTCTTAATCTCTTAGGAAGTCTTCAACTAAGGTAGGTAAAGTTGACCCCCCAAAGCCTCCATAAAATATAGATGTGGTTCTCCCTGCCTGATCCCTGCCTGTGGTTTTCCTTGCCAACCTAGGAGCAGGCTCAGTGAAGAGAAGGCCACCCACTGCTCCTGCTATCCCCATCTGAGCCCAGGTCCCTGGACAGCCTGGCTGGAGTGGGGCACAAGTGGCTCTGGAGCTCCCCTTGCCCTGTGGTCAGTAGGAGCAGCGACAGTGGCAGTGGCAGGCAGCAGACAAGGGAATGGGAGGGGAGGGCACATGCTTCTGAACACAGAGGGGAAGAGAGTAGGCTTTAAAAGAGTCTCTGGCCCTGCTCCCATGGTGTGGTCTACTCAGCCTTAGAGAGGTAGCTGAGGGGTGGGGTGATGGTAATCACCCCTGCAGCCCTGGTCGCTACTTCAATACGTCCATTTACAGAATCCTGGATCTGCCCATGCTTTGTTTTAAAGGCATTTGTCTGGTGTGTGAGGTTGAAAGAATCCAAGCCCACGTCATCCCCAATACATTTTCAAGAAAGCCAATGACAGGAGCAAGACGATACCTCTGTGTTCTTTCCTACTGGCTGTTAGACCATGCTGATGCAAAGGAAATATGATGTATCTGTTTAACTGGTGCAGCAGTTGCAGTCCTGAAACACTATCACCCAATTCCCTGGCTACTTCAGTACCATTCTGCTACCATTTCTTTAGTCACAAAACTTTCCCTCATACAGAAGAAGTGTCTACTAGCAAACTTAGAGGGTTTGCACAAAAGCATTGTGTTCAGATGAAGCAAAAAGCCTAGAGACCTTTAGTGAGTATAAATCAGCACACCTCTATTGTCTTCATTCAAGACATCCTGAAGAATCTGCCCTTATGTAATGTTTGCAAATGAAGTCTGGGCCAAGGTCCAGCTTTAAAGCCTTTTGATCCATAAAGCTTATGCTCAAGAATATCTACCATACTCACAGTCAGTAGATATACAGTATTTTTCAATTTACATATGGCAGTATTTTTACAGAATAAGGTGCTATTTTAACCTTGCCCACTGAAACAGAGCACAACTTATGAAATATTGTGGAAGGGCATAGACAGAGCTTGATGAGATTGAAAAACATTGAAGTAGATTCAATGTTCATTTGAAGAACATAGAAGAGATTGTAGATGTTACTTTTACTTTTAATCTCAGTAGTAATAGTATTCATGACAAGTCTAGCATCTAGCTTTTGACTTTTGCAAATGTTGTATCTTTTCTAAGTATCTATGTATGATTCCATATGTGTGATAAATCACTTGTTTTAGGGATTAAACCATCAGCATCTGCTTGCACAGTAAATAAAGCAGAGATCTTCTGCCTTTCCCTTTCAGTATATCATGGAATACAGCAGTGGAACACACTCCAAGTCCCTAACTGAGACTGTTTACATATTAAGTATTCCTGCCTTTCACTGTGTTTTCTTGAGAAAGCCTACTAGGATCAACAATAACAAAGAATTTTACACACTTTTCCTTTACCAGGGACTGCCAAACAGATTTCTATAAGTCCTGCTCTTTCAAAACCCTAAGCAAAAAGGGAAATAGTAACATTTGGAAAGAAAATTACCTATTTGTTCAAGGAAGTTAGGTTAAAAGTCTGATTGTTCTTTGGAGCATCTAGGAACTCTGTTCATAGGCCAGGATCCTATCGTGCTCAGTGCTATACAGCAAAAAACAAGATGTTTCCTGCTTCCGAGTCTATCATTTGGATACAATGCAACAGATAGAGTATCAGGCAATATTGGTTAGCACAATGGCAATATCAGTCACTCTTGCTTTAGCATGCTAGTAGCCTAACAAATGTCAATTTTGTTTAAGCATCGAAGGAAAAAAGAGGTTTGGAGAAGGCAATGAAGCCATTTTTCAGGTGTTATTAGTTGCTCCTGTGTGTGTGTAGGGGGGGCAGCATGAAGGAGCGTGTTCTGAAAACGTAATGAGTGGCTGCTGGAGGCTGACAATCTGCATTGATTAGAGGTGGGAAGCAATATTTTTTAGTGAATTATAGATGAGACTGAAAGGTTATGGAGAAGAATAAGGAAGTGAATGAGAGTGGAGAAGAAGATTAGGAAATATGATGGGACAGGATCACTGAGACAATGATGGGGGAGAGAGAGAGAGAGGGCAGACAAAATCTTTAACGGAATAAAAAGAAGAGCTGTGCAGAAGGGGGAGGAGGAAAAGAATAAAGATAGAGTAAGAGGAAGTTAGTTGTATCATGTTTTGTTAATTTTCTCTCCAAAACTGGCAAGATCTTGTATGGAGCCTAGTCACTAGCCTTCTTACTCTTAAGAGTGAAAAGCCAAGGAAAAGGGAAAGGGCTCCTTTAAAAGCCAGACTTCTATGTCCCAGAAGGGTGGAGCACCCAGCTATATAAACTTGGCTCTGAACTTGGCAGAGTAGGGCAGTGTGGCCTGGACCAGGAAGGGAGAAGGAATTGTCTGGATGTAACCTGCTATACATCAGTGAACAGTGAGTAAACCCTGATGGGCTAGAATTGACAGAAGCCAGCAAGCAAGGGCAAGGTACCTCTGAACTGGACTGTTTTCATTTGTGGTTTGTTTGCATCTTTGGAGTTTTTTGGAGTCATGCTTTTGGATTTAAAAAGTACTGTGCAAGGGGCTTGCAGTGGCTTATCATACAGTGATTTTAGCAGGGGCATCCTCAAGAGAGCTCCCTGATGAGCTCTACAGAGAGAGTCACCAGAGTGTCACACCAGCAGCACTGAGGACTGCCTTTCAACTTGTAACAAAATATAACAGCAAAAGTATGGCAGGTGAAATCAGGAGGCTTTTGGGACAGCTAGAGTTGGAAGAAAGGTTGGGACTGATGTCAGGAGACTCAATACAGTATAGTTGTAGAAGATGGAGGAAGTCCATGAGTAGAACATACATCCCAGGGTTGAAGGGCAGCCAGAGGATGGTGCGAATATAGCATCGGGATTTGTCCCAGTAGGATTGTAAAGGGAAGACGAGCAGGTTCAGCTTATGGAGCTATAGAGGGATGACTGCATCTAGAATGGGAAAAGAGAACCAGTGGGAAAAGAGAAAGAGAAACAGGAAGAGGACAAATGCTAGGATGCTAAGAGGGGTGGAGTGAGTCATGAGGTGAGTGACAGATGGATGAGATTAAAAACATTGCAAAAAATACAGTCTGCTCCTGTAGATCTTATGTGTTAGCATTCTTGTAATTCAGAAACTAACTTTGTTCTTAAGTTCGTCCCTACTGCACAGTTTAATTAACTTTTGTGTTTCCACATCAAGACAAATGAATTGTTGTGATGTTGACATCCAGCCTCATAAGAAATGTGCTGACACCACTTGTTCTTTTGGCACATGCTCAATTGACACTGTTGGTATGAGCTACTTTTCATCAATGAGAATAAAACAGCTATTTGTTTGCATAAAGTGGTTGTCCAGGGGATGAAGCAAAAAGGCAGCTATCTTTTATCCTACATTAGGATTAATGCCACAGCAACAGAACTACAGAGACTCTGCTCCCAGAGAGCTGCTTAAATTCTGCCACATCAAGTTCTTTGTTATGGGGTATAGGAAACATTTTTGTAGATGAAAAACATTGCTTTAAGATTATTGTTTCCCATAAGATCTTGTTTGCCTCAATTTGTCACATGCATTTTTCTCCCCAAAGTTTCAGTTAATATTAGTGTTTTGGAGAATGAAACTTCTGGAGACTGTGGGAAAACAATTTTGTTCTTTACCCGTAGACTATTCTTTTCACTGAATTGTGAATAGGCCCCTCAAGTTATGTATGTACACATACATGCATGTAGAGTAGTATAAAGGCTTATTGAAAGAAGACTAATTGAAGTCATGATCTTTACATAAAGTGCCATGAGTTAAAGTGCCATTAAACACAACAGGTACAGGGGGCTCGGAGCCTGCCCGCACTGTCCCAGGTCATCAGGTAGGCATGCTTCAGCAGCTTTCCTGGAGGCTGCCAGACCACCTGTCTCCCCAGCCCCACCCCTCCTGCCAGCTGGAAACTGTCAGCAGTGGCAGGGGAGAGGTGGGAGGAAGAGCCCCACCACCTCGCAAGCCCAGCCCAGCTACCTCTGCTGTGGTCTTGTGGGGAGCTGGGCTAGGCCTACAAAGCAGGTGGTCTCCTTGTCCCCACCACCACCACTCTAGCTCCAGGTAGGCAGCCATGAAGCTACTGCTGTCAAGACACTTGTGTGGGGGATGGCGGTGGGAGAAAGGAGCCCTCTTGCCACGTGTGTTCCCCCCCACAGCTGTCTATCTGATAGCTCCAGGGATGGGACTGGGCTGCTGCTCACCCATGAGCACCAGTCCAGCCTGAAAAGCCACATGGGATATAGGTGGAATAGCCCAAATTTAACCCTAAGGACCTCTGTCTTATTGCGCCCCTATCTGATACTTCATCTGACAAGGGTTACATTTTTGTGTGATCAGGCATTTTAAAAGTGCTCTGCTGCTGTGAATATTTCCTGTGCTATGGCTACAGAGTGCTTTTGGGGACCTCCTCACATGAAAGATGTAACCTCTATACACACCTCAAGAGTGTGTAGTTAGTGGGAACTGCAGAAGTTCAGTACTTCTGAAAACTTACTATTGATTTAGATGCTTTAAAATAGATGTAAATGCTTGTCTTTGTGCACCCAATTTCAAAAAATTGCTTCTGTGATACACTCAACATCACTCAAATCAGTGACAAAGGCAAGACTTCACAACTGAAGTTGCTCCTGATTAGATGTGAGTATAAAACTGTCTTTTAGAG
Source organism: Caiman crocodilus (assembly GCA_030014935.1). Classification (NCBI taxonomy): domain Eukaryota; kingdom Metazoa; phylum Chordata; order Crocodylia; family Alligatoridae; genus Caiman; species Caiman crocodilus. The sequence continues at coordinate 64,129,113 of JAGPOW010000261.1, read as the reverse complement.
TAGACCACAGGGGGCCAACCTGTGGCAAAGGTGTCACAAATGGCACGGGCAGCCTCTGTATAGCACTCGGTAGACTTGGAAGAAGACAGGCATCACAGTAGCACGTAGGGCAGGGAGCAGCAAGCAGAAGATAAGATTGGGCAGGGAGCACAGTGCAAGGAACAGAAAGCTGAACAGCAGGTTGGGTAAAGGAAAGGGATCAGTGTGGCACTCAGAGGCTGCTGAGCTAATTTATGGTTTGCCTACCAAAAAGTTTGCCCCTATTGTTGTAGACAGGGGTAGCTACTTGATTCAGGAAGGTGACTGTTCCTAGGGTTCTTTGGCATAACAAAATGAGTACTCAAACTTCCCTGAAAACTTCTTGTGGTTTCTGTGGCTGACATTCAAGGAACAGGCAGAAGTGACAATTATTGCCCAATCTGGCCCCTGAAAGCACTTTATAGCCATGACCTAATGCAAGTGCATGGCTGCAAAGTGCTTTAAAAGGGCCCAATCCCACAACATATAATGAGGGTTCAGATGAAGATGTTCCAAAGCAGAAAACCTTCATTAACTTGCGTCTGCATGTGCCGGGAACAGGGCTGGGCTACATCAACCCAGCCCTGCTCCCAAGTGCTCTTTTCAGAATGGGAGAGTGGGGAAGGGATTGGAGGGAGCTTGTTCTGTGAGCTGCCCAGCCGGCACCGGAGGGTGGAATGAGTGGATTGGAGCTCCCACTCCCATCAGAGTTCCAATCCAGGACTGGGAAACCCCAAAACAGATCTCCTTCCCCTGCTAACATCTGTTGGGTCGTGGGAGTCAATCTAATTCGTGGCACTTTCTGTGAAGTGCTATGAGTTAGATCAGGGAGCTGCACTTGTGTCTGTGCCTTCAGAGCATAGAAGAACTGAGTACTTGGCAATATTGATATCTGACTTCAGACAGCACAGTTTGAAAATGTTGGCCTTAATCTCTTTGCTTCATTTTTTTATGTATAAAATACAGATAAAAATATCAAACTATCTCACATTGATGCATTTCTAGTTAATTAGCTAATGTCTACACATCCCTCTGAAGATGCTAAGTGCTGTACTTTAACCGAAGAATTGACCTTAAAACCATTCCTTTTCAGATTCCAATTCTTTCTATCTTTACTCATAGTAATATAGTATTACCATTAACTTTTGCCCCTGTGAATTCAGTAATGTAACAGTGACACTTTAAATAGTATGAACAGTTTCTTTGGGGGTTTTTTTCAGAAATTACCTATTGTAATAGTTAAGAATGACAAGATACTGTGATGTATGTACACAGCAGTTTTGTATCTATACAGTGTAAGTTGTACTGTATTTATTCACTCAGAAACTCATAATGAAGAGAGAGGTTCAGAAAAGGTCTGAATTTTATTTCTGTAGACACCAACTTCCAAATAAAACACAGGGACAATGGCTCTGAGCACCCTGTCAATTATGGCTGAGTAGTTACTCAAAATCTAACATTAACCCTGATATACAAATATGATAATTCCTGCCAGTCAGGAGCCTTCTGTTTTCAAAACTATAGAAATACTTCTGACCCTAAATGATATCCAGGTACACACTTCCCACAAACCAGCTATTAAGCAGAAGATGCTCCAGTACTAAGAAGAAAGTTCTAGTGGGGCTAGATCTTTACTGTAATCAGAGATATCATTGTAGCACATGGATATACACCAAGGTTAGGTTTTATCCAGTTACCTGAGATGCCAATTGCAATGAAGCCAGAATTTCAGCACAAGCCGTTCAAGGCCATTCAGAACCCTGAATAGTTGGACAGACAGCCCATACTGCTGTAACTTCATTCCTATAGGGACTCAAACCTGATTTTTCATAGACATTGTGGCTGGAAGAGACCTCGGAAGATCAGTGAGTCTAGCCCCCTACCCCAACGGCAGGAAGTCAGCAGGGATTATAGGATCCCAGCAAGATAAACATCCAGATTTCACTTGAAGGCATTCAAAGTAGGTGCTTGAACCACCTGCAATGGCAGGCTATTCCACTGGACAATAAAGGGGGCTTGGACAGTAAAGATGTTCTTCCTTATGTCCAGCCTGAAATGGTCTTGGAGGAGTTCATAACTGTTCAAACTCATTATTCCTTGGGGCATTCTAGTGAACAAACGTTCCCCCAGATCCGGGTGAACACCCCTTATAAACTTATAGGTAGCCATCAGATTGTCCCTGAGCCTGCACTTTTCCATGCTGAAGAGTCTCATAGGTCTCAGCCTCTTGTCATAAGGTCTGTTTTCCTGACCTCTAATCATGCACATGGCTCTTCTCTGGACTCTCTCAAGCTTCTCCACATCATTTTTTAATTGTGGAGCCCAAAACTGGATGTAGTACTCCAGCTGTGGCCTCACCAAGACTGAGTACAAGGGGAGAACAACGTCCTGGGATTTGCTTGAGAAGCATCTATGGATGCAAGCCAGTGTTTTGCTTGCTTTACTGGCAGCTGCATCACATTGAAGGCTCATATTCATCTTGTGATCAGTCATGACCCCCAAGTCCCTTTCATCCATAGTGCTAGCCAACGTAGCATGGCTACCAAGTCTGTAAGTATGCTGCAGGTTTTTCCTCCCAAGGTGAAGAAACTTGCATTTTTCAGTGTTAAATACCATCAGGTTCTCATCTGCCCTTTTCCTGAGCCTGTCAAGGTCAGCCTGGATTGCCCTCCTGTCCTCAGGTGTGGATGCTTTACCCCAGAGTTTGGTACCATGGGCAAACTTGGCCAGTCTGCTTCTGATACCAATGTCTACATTGTTAATAAAGATGTTGAATAAAATAGGTCCAAGGACAGAGCCTTGAGGGACCTCACTGGTCACAGGGCACCATGACGATTGACTTCTATCAACCACCACCCTCTGGGTCTAACCACAGAGCCAGTTCCCCAGCCAGCAGATTATGGTGGACCCGAGGCCACAGTTAGCCAGTTTTGCCCAGAGGTGATCATGGGATACCAGACTGAAGGCTTTATTAAAGTCAAGATATACAACATCAATCTCTTCCCCCTTGTCCAGGTAATAGGTCACCTGGTTGTAAAAGGAAATGAGATTGGTCAAGCAAGACATACCCACAGCAAACCTGTGCTGACTATCCCTCAGGATGTTGCCACCGGCCAGTCCGTTAAGAATGGCCTCTTTGATCTTTTCTAAAACTTTCCCTGGGATAGAGGTCAGGCTGATGGGCCTGTAGTTTGCCAGATCCACTTTCCTCCCTTTCTTGAAGATAGGCACCACATTGGCCTTCTTCCAGTCTACAGGCACTTCACCTGAGCAACAGAAGTTCTCAAAGATCCATGACAGGGGCTGAGCTAAGGTGCTAGCCAACTCCTTGAGTTCTGGGCTGTATACTGTCAGGTCCAGCTGACTTGAAGGTGTCCACCCTCTCAAGGTCTTCCTTCACGAAGTTAGCTTTGATGGAGGGCAAGGAATCTCCCTCACCCAGGCCTCCATGTCCCATAATGGGCAGGGGTATCCCATGGGACTGGTGAAAGACTGACACAAAGTACCCATTTAGTAGGTTGGCTTTTTCCTGGGCATTGGTTTTGAGTTGTCCCATCTGGTTTAGCAGGGGTCCAATGCTGCTCTTGCTTTTCCTCTGGCTCCCTACATATCTAAAAAAGGACTTTTTTTATTGTCCTTTATACTTGTCACTAGTTGGAGTTCAGTCACAGCCTTGGCTTTCCTGGCTCATTCCCTGCAGGTCCAAATCATTCCTCCTTGGAGGTGGATCCTGTCCTCCATCCTTTATAGGTCTTCCTTTTTAGATGCAGGAGGACCACTAGTTCCTTGTTGACCTAAGGGGGCTGCTGTGCCCTTTTGCTGCCTTTCCTCTGAGATGGAATACCTTTAGTTAGTGCATCAAGGATCGCTCCCTTGAGGAACAACCACTCTTCCTGAACTCCCCTCCCCATGGAGTCGTGGCTCCTTAGGGCATCACCAACAAGCCTCCTGAGCTTGTCAAAGTCAGCTTTCCTGAAGTTGAGGACTTCTGTATTGCTGACTGAGTTACCAGCTTTATGACAGATGGTGAAGGTAATCAGCTTGTGATCGCTGTCACCCAGCTTCCCTTCGATCGTTAGGTCACTGATTAGGTTGTCCCTGGTTGCCAGTACCAGGTTGAGCAGCGCTTTACCTCTCGCTGGCCTGTAGACTTCTTGTGTCAAATAGAGCTCATCCACGCATGAGAGGAAGCTTTGTGACCACTGATTTGGCTGAGCGCTCTTCCCATGAGATGTCTGGGTAGTTGAAGTCTCCCATGACAACCATGGACCAGCAGCATGCAGCCTCAGCCAATTCCCTGGCAAACTCCTGGTCAAGCTCTTGATTTTAGTTTGCAGGTCTGTAATATACTCCCACCTCTATGTCCCCTGTGTCATATTCCCCACAGATTTGAACCCAGAGGGTATCCAGTTGTCCACTGTGGGCACCAATGTTGGCTTGCAGGGACACATAGCTTTCCTTGACGTAGAGAACTACACCCCCATCCCTTTTGTCCACTTGATCGCTCCTGTACAGGGTACAGCCACCTATACCTGTGGCCCAGTCCTCCAAGTTCCTCCTGTTTATTCCCCAAGCTCCTAGTGTTTGTGTACTGTGCCCATCTCCTCTTCATGGTTCGCTCCCGCACTGCCTTGGCCCGAGCAGCTGACCTTGCTCACAGGGAACCTCATGCAGACCCCAGAGGGTACCTCGGTTACCTTCAGGGTGACCCCCAAACTTGTCTGCCATGATTTTGGATGGTCCTTCAGTGAAGGGGGTCCCCTTTGAGGAAGCATCCAGAGTTGTTGCATGTCCCAGCAGACATCCACGGGGCTCCAACCTCCCCGGCACCCCAGCCATATGCCAACCTTCAAGACAAGCCTCAGGATCTTTTGTGGCTATCCCCTGCTGATGTCTTCCCCATCCCCACATCCTTTCTTGCAGATGAGCAACCTGGGCTCTGGATGGACCCAAAGAGTCTGGTGACACTCGGCCTTTGGGCTTGTTCCCTTTGATGCCCTGAGCCTTCTATGGCTGATGTTGTTGGCCCTCACTGCATTCTCATGTGGTTCCTTTCCCATCCTTGGATGAAGTCCCTGTTACCCCAGTCTGGTACAGAGGGCTCCACTGACCTGCTCTTGACAGGGAACTAAAAATAGATCAGCCCAAAAAGGGAAAAATAACCAATACCCTCACCACCATAAAACCTCTTGCCCTGAAATGACCCAACATCAAACCAAAAAAAAAAAAATGAAATTAACAACATAACTACCAGAGAAGCGTGATAAAGGGAGAATGAAAAGAAGAGGAGCACCCACGGTATTCCCCTAGTCCCTGATGCCCCTAACGCCCCTAAGCTAGTGTGTCCTCTGGGCCGGATTCTATGCCTTCACCCCAACTGGGGTCTCTCTCCTCCCCTCCAGGACCCACCTCCACCCTGGAGCCATGACTCCCATTGCCTTTGATGGGAGTTACCATGCTGGCTTTTGCTGTAGCAGCTGCCAACCTCTCCAATGGTTCCTTTGATCTCTGCTGGTCTTCTCCAGCACAGGGATCCCTTGCAGCTCCTGCTGCCATTGCCTCCTCCAGCCTCCCTGCCAGCTCCTTCAGTCCCTCCTGGTCTTCCCTGGCTTGGGGATCTCTTGCAGCTCCAGCTGCCACTGCCACTGCTGACCTCCCTGCTGGCTTTTTCAATCCCTGCCAGTCCTCCCCGGCTCAGGAATCTCTTGCTCTGGCTGTCACCGTCACCACTGCCAATCACAGCGACTGGATGCTCTCTGCCCCACGATTCCCTACCACACCTCCAGCCCTCAGCGTCCTTCTTCCCACACTTTCGGGGCTGATTTTTATCTTCACCAGATGGCGTCTCTTTGTGATATCACCTGGCCCCAGCTGGAGATGGGCGTAGCTGATAAACCGCCCAGGCGGTTCTCCACTGCATGCTTTCTCACTCCTCTGGACCCCTGTAACAGTTTTCTTCTTCTTTTACCTCAATCTGGGGCTTGCCTCTGAATGAGGCTTCCCTCTTGTCTGATCCTGTGTCCTTGAGACATGTACAGGCAGGCAAGTGTCCCTCTAGGGGCCCATGCCTTGCCCACCACTGATTCCAGGGCTGGGGCAGGAGTGGGCTCCCATAAGTGCCTTGACCTGATGGCTTTGCAAGGGTTGCTTAGCAGGCCAGCAGTGGCAGTAGACCCCTCATCCCCCTGCCGGGCTCTCTTTAAAGCCCGGTGGAGCAGGTCAGCCAGTCTGGCTGAGAAGAGCCTCCTCCTCAGTGGAGAGAGGTGGAGGCCATCTCTTCCCAGCAGCTTGCTGCCTGTCTCACCAAAGAGTGGACTGTGGTCATGGAAGCCAAAGCCTTCTCAATGACACCATCACAGCAGTCTTTGGTTCACTACCTCTATTGTCCTCTCCCTCCTCCACTCGTAGCCTGAGACTGGGAGGATCAAAGAATGCACGACCTGCACCTCTAAAGCTCTTAGCCCCTCTCCTAAATCTTTGTCACTCCTAAATCCTAAATCATTCCTAAATGAGAAAGCAATGATGCAAATAACTGAAAATGACTGACAAGCTCAAATGAAAAACTTGTCCAATTTTAACATCATCTTGCTTAGACAACTCCAAAATACCTAGACATAAATGGGGACCTCCATGCTGGCCCCTGGTTTATTGCTGGACTCTGTAACATGTTAACAATGAAACTGTAAAGCTGATTAACTTTGTCCAACCTATAAGACACACACATATATACATATATTATATATGTATATGGAGGTATCCTGAAATCCTTTCTCAGATATATAGTCCCACCACCTACACTAGGATCTACTTGCATAAGAACTACTCTTAGGAGCAAGGTCTGATCCCATAGGAACTACATGTAAAATATATCTATGAAAGTCATATAAAATATCAGGTAACTGAGGTTTTAAAATATATATTTTTATTTATAGTATTTGGCTTCATATCTTGTATTTCAATGCGTATTTGTTTTTCAAAATATGGCTCTGCAAAGGATTATCACATTTCAATACTTTCTATATATGTTAATATAAAAATATTCTAATTTATATAATAATAAAAGTACATTGTCAGTACTTTATTTGCATTAAAATAAGTTTCTCCATTTTGGGTGGGAGTAAATTTGCACTCTGAAAAATTCCTGTTTCCTAAGCAAATTCCAAGGACTAGCCTTTTCTTCTCTTGGCTCTGCTGTGCCATTAAGTTTTGTTTGTTTTGTATTTTTTCCTGTTGGTTTCTGAAAACCAGGTTGCACAAACACATAATATCTCTCTGGTCCACCCACACAACATGCCTTAAACTTTTGTAACTTGTGTATCACAGAATCACAGCTCGAATTTGCCTCCTTGTGAATGAATTACAGATAAGAACTTATTTGTATACCAGTAGCATAACTAAGAGTGGAGGCGATTCAGAGGAGGGGAGAGAAAATAGCGGCCACTGTGCTGCTGGCCCGGCCACTGACACCAACCCCAGCTGGTACTCAGGGCACAGAACTGTGCAGTTACACTTCTGTTATATACTGTTTTACATCTCCTCTCCTCCACTTAGTCTATCCTATATAGTTATCTTGGTTCTGAACATGCCGCTTCCCTTGTCCCTACACTAACACACTTTGCTTTTGCAACATTTTCCTCCAGGATTAATTTCTTTGGATATAAGCCTTTGTAGTTCAAGGACTGCTTGTTCACTGTTTCTAGAGGATCTCTCACTCTACACAGAAAATGTTACCTTTGCTCATAGGCCAATGACAAGGGCAAATGAATTAGCTGCTCTTGTCTTAAGCATGATGCCAGATTTTTTGTGAAATACTCTTGACAACTTTAGTAGCACCTGAGCGTCTGAGAAAAAGAATGAGGGACTCTATCCTTACTTTAGGCACTACTAAATATCAAGGACCAGGTAGGAATAGTTTTTTTTATAAGCTGAGATAATTATGAAGTATTTTTATACAATCAACAATGTGCTAGGATCTTTACTAATAGAAATGAAAAACATTTATCTAATATTTATGTTAAAGTCACTAAAAACAGCTCCAGAAAATGAAGATTTAAACCTGTTTCCCTGACGAACCTCCTGAGTTGTGGTTGGTCCCGAATGGCATTGTGTCATTACATTGCACTTTCCTGTCATGTAGCCTGTGACATAGAGTGAAATAAGGTCTTGCTGGTGTCATGTCATACTTCAACAATCTCTAGTAACCTGATCAACCCCTTGGAGTTACCAACAGTTTGTGTGAATTTAAAACAGCTTTCAAGGATCTATAACAAAACATCACTTAAACTCAGTGACTGAAGAAACACTTAATATGCCTAGATGGCACAATGCAGTACCATGTAGCAATATGTGAGCTAGTTTAGGGGATAGAACCAGTCTAGTCACACTAGCAAAGTGTCTAATACACCTCACTTAACAGTAAGTTTAATTAGGCTGGGCAGAGAACCACACTAATATTGCAGTATTGTTTTTGGTACCCAAACTAGTTTATTTAGAACTAGCTTGGGGTTCTCTACTTCAGCATTTCACAACCTGTGGATCACACCTCAAAAGTGGGTCTCAAGAATATATGAAAGGGTTGTGAACAAACTTTAAAAACTTTTATGGTGCGTCACTGATGACACCAAGATTTGGGGCAAAGTGGGCATGCTGGAAGGGAGGGACAGAATACAGCTGGACCTGGACAGGTTACAAGGGTGGGCAAATGAGAATAGAATGGGATTCATTACTGACAAGTGCAGGGTGCTGCACTTAAGCAGTAAGAACCAGCAGCATACCCAGAGGCTGGGGAACTCCCTTCTTGAAAGCACAGTGGCAGAAAGAGATCTTGGAGTCATTATCGATTCTAAAATGAACATGGGCCACCAATGTGCAGATGCAGTCAGTAAGGATAACCACACCTTGTCGTGCATCCACAGAAGCATCATGAGCAGGTCCAAGAAGGTGATTCTCCCCCTCCGTGCAACATTGGTCAGGCCGCATGTGGAGTACTGTGTCCAGTTCTGGGTGCCGCACTTCAGGAGGGATGTAGACAACATGGAGAGGGTCCAGAGGAGGGCTGCTCATATGATCCAGGGACAGCAGGACAGACCCTATGAGGAGAGGCTATGGGACCTGAACCTGTTCAGCCTTCACAAGAGAAGTCTGAGAGGGGACCTGGTGGTCATCTGTAAACTTACCAGATGAGACCAGCGGGGAATGGGAGAGACCCTGTTCGCCCAAGCTCCTCCCAGAGTAACAAGGAATAACAGCCATAAATTGTTTGAGAGTAGGTTCAGATTGGACATTAGAAGGCACTACTTCACAGTCAGGGTGGCTAGGATCTGGAACCAACTTCTAAGGGAAGTGGTGCTGGCTCCTACCCTGGGGGTCTTTAAGAGGAGGCTTGACATTTATGAATCTATGAAAAAAGCATTGTTCTTTACAAGAGAAAAATGTGGGAAATTGTGGGTTTCCTCTTGCAGACTGATAGAGTTCCAGCTTGCAAGGGGCTGCTTGGGGTCCCCCAGGTCCCAGACACTGGAGGGCTGGGGCCTGGTGGGTTGGGAGTGAGGGGCACTGGGTCAGGACTGTCTGTTGATGTTTACAAATGAGTCCTGGTACAAAAAAGGTTAAGAACCATTGTTCTACATGACACTGAATTGTGCCCTGTAGATAAACAACATACATGACGCAAACAATATACACCTTCTCTCTCCCCCGATATCACCCATCCTCCCTTAGTTTCCCCTTGGTTTCAAGTGTTTTTTTTTTCTTTTTGAACATTTTCTTCTGTATGTTAAAAGGAGAAGTAGATGATGTAAAGCTAAAATACTCCTGTAAAGGACCTATAAAGAAATGATTGATAAAGCATTATTGGGGGGTTTGGTAATAGGATCCAAGAATATAGCACTGAATAGAAGAAGGTGCGAGATGAGATTTTGAAGGCCATATAGGGAGGAATAACTGTTATGACTTGAATGAAGGGAGTGGGAACAGATGAGTCTGGAGAGAAGGCAAAAGCAAGATAGTGTAGGGCTGTATAATGGCCTGTTAAAAAAGTACGGATTATGATTGAGGCATTGCTAATTACTAAACACTAGTATCATATATTTAATTTCAAACATCACAACTAGAATTTAAAGGGAGATTTTCAGATTTGTAGTAAATATGTTAATATATATTTTTCTATAAATATGTAGTTACTAGTAACATTAATATTAATACAGTTTTTGATACAAGCTTTCTCCCTCAGAACTCGGCTTCTTTCTCTCTTTATCCCACAGGGAAGCCATAATTCTGTATTTGTGAAATAGCAATCTGTTTCCATGGAAATGAATGAGCTGTCACAAATGTAGCACTATGACTTCACTTCGAGATCAAGTATGAGGACAAAATGAGCTGTGGAGGAAGGAGCTCTGATATTTTAACTAATTTAGAAATGCATCTTGTAAAAACAGTCTATTTGGCCAGATAAATAAATCTGATTCATAAATTATTGTAGGTAAACTGTAAGGATATTTGGTTAAACAAAGTTGGAGATATAAGAGGAATATTTCAAGAGCCTTTAACAAATGTTTACAGATGCCCCAGAGTGGAAATACTGTCTGCCTATAGGCACTGGATCGACAAGGAGACTCCCATTCTTACAATAGGCTAACCACATGGTTGATAGCAAGCCTTACCACCTCTACTTTCACCCTCTGTTTGGGCGTAACTGGGGACTTAAGTGTCCTCGCCAGCAGTCATGCATGGGATACCATCAGGTGCTGTGGTGCAGCAGTGCTCAAGCTGGCAGCACAGCTGCTGCTATTTTTGCTGTTCCCTGCTTCACCCCCAAAGTCCTCTCCTGCCCCCAACTTGGTACCCAGGACTGCTTTCTCAGTTGTCTTCCCTTCTGTTCCACTACTGGTTTGGAAGCACACCAATGTTACTAAAACTTTTCTATTTCCACTCTGTAGTGGAAGTCAGTCATGCAAATGTTGCCAATTATTCAGCTATACATTATAACACTTCAAAGCTGGACAGGAGCTGGAGGAACATTGAACATTAGAGCTGAGTACCTCTGCACACTCTGAACACCCAGTTCATCTACAAATTAAAGTAAAAATTGTTGCCACGTCCAAGAATCGCTGTTCTGTATGCATGCATTGAACCCAGCATCATCTCATACAGGCTTCCTGATCACTGATGTCTACCCTTCAGTCTTTTTCCTTGACTCCTCAATTTGTTTAGAGGCTACATTGATTTTACATTCCTTTTGGCTACTTGGTTACTTTCTGACAGGCAAAAATTTTGCTTGTCATCCTGCCCCAGGGAGTGAAATATCTGGTTTGAAAACTGATAGGTGTAAGCTACAATTATATATATTTGTTAAAAGATTCCCCTGTATATAGAGGCAGAAAATGGGAGTCTCTTCTCCATTTTTCAAGGGAGACATGCTTTCTCTTTAATTTTTTGAAAAATGTGTCAAATAAACAGTGGGAAATCAGTTTACCATGTACCCATTTCTAAATTTTCATTCAATCCATTCAATTTAAATATCCATATTATGAATGGATATTTAAATATTCAATTTAAATATAACAGAAATGCCTTTTTTTTTTTTGCTCTTTTTTTTTTTTTTAACTGACAGCTGCAATTATGCATTGTGTATCTTTTATTATTTAACTATCTGGGTTTTCAACAATATGTGGAGTCTGTATAAAATTGGAGAGAATTCCATTATACAAAATAATTATGAAGCGCCATATCCTGTTTATGATTATTTGTATACCTTGCTTCACTTGATTTGTGTATTTTAAGACTGACTAATTTCAGACCATTCAGTTTTGTCCATTACTACTTTCATCTGTCTAACTTTTCTACTCTGATATTCCTTCAAGTTGTAAGAGAGCCCCCTGTCTGAATTGATTATTTGTTCTTTACAGATTGTTGAATGTTTGGTGTGTAGTGGAGGAGCAGGCAGCATTGGAGCAGTTGATAGGGGTGCAAGTGAGGGAGACAGGTGGCAAGGAGAAGGGGGAGGCAGACTCCCTGCAACCTGCCTCCCCCTTGCCCTCCAATGGCTACTTTCACTGCTGCTGCAGTGGAGGAGGAAGGAAGGAATTTATGATGATTCTCCAAAAATTAGGTTCTAGACATGGAAAATTATAATAAATTATAAATTTTGTATCTAGTATTTAATGTATTGGGGTGTTATTTTAAATTCAAAGTAATTTTGGACTCAGGCTTGCATAGGGATGATCCTGCCTCAGGCAGGGGGTTGGATTAGATGACCTCCAGAGGGCTTTTCCAGCATTACTTCTCTATGATTCAAACTGTAGTACATTTTAGTCAATACCCAATTGGTATAAATCAGCGCCCAATGTATTGACAAAATCACCTACTATCATTAGTAGTCTCATTGTTAAACCAATTTGACCAATGGCTTGAGTTTGCTTGTGTTTGTATACTGTCACACACTAAGCATCTTGTGAGGCACAATAAAACCAGTACATTGTAACAGAATAGTAAATGTATAGTTGGGCAAAAAAAAACAAGTTCTAACTCATCAGCTACATCATCTTCATCCTTAAAAAAACTGAGAAGTTAAAAAAAAACCTCTTGGGTTCAATTTTAAGTATTAAAATAAAAATATTTAACCATCTTGAACTGATCTGAATGTTGCCAGGGTCAGAAATGAAGTAGAGAAGCAGAAAGACTATAATGAAGCATATACAGCCAAAACCATGTTTCTTGGTGCCAGAACAACTTTCTTCCTATCAGGAAAGATACAAATCACTCTAAAAACAAGAAAGACTTTTCACCTTATATATTTGTATCCTGATGCCCTCGGCATCATTCACAGAATTGTCACCAAGCATTCTAAGAGTTTTGAATGAATAAAAACTGGGACACCAGCATCAAACTCGTCTAGCCCATGAGTTTGGGCTGGATGAGGGTCATGGGGTTGGATGAGGAGCATGGGGCCAGTCCATAGGCCAGATTGGGCCCACAGACCTGTTCCCATGCAGCGCCCATCCTGGACTGGTCCCAAATGCTGAATCCAGTCTGTGGGCACAGTCTGGATTGGCCATGGATCCAGAGTCCAAGGCTAGTCTGGCCACATGCAGCAGGCACTCCAGACTAGTCCTGTGTTCAGCACATGTGCTGGGTCACAGTGGTGACATGTAGTGGTGACATGCACAGGGGTGTATGTGCACCCCCTGAGAGCACTGGTGCACCCCCTGTCAGACCATGCTTGCTTCCTGTTAGGTGATGGGCAGGGGGGAGCACTGGTGACCCCCCTGTGAGTGCTGGCCGGGGAGCAGGGCTGTCAGCAAAAGCAGTCAGTGAAATTGGCTGCTGGGTGACCCCCCTCCCCACTCCCAGTCAGCATAATCAACCATGGGGAACCCCTTCTCCACCACCCTGCCCCAGATGCTGACTCAAGAGGCACCAGTCACCCATGCTGGGTAAAACCCTGCATGCCATATGCAGCATGAATCAGACTGGCTTTTTGTGCTGCATCTAGCATGTGGGGCTAAGGCTGGGGCCAATAATAGTTAAAGAAAGTTTTGAATATTGGAATAAAAATAAAACAACAACAAATATTCAAGAGGCGACATACAGTAGTGGACAGAATCCAGTGAACTGGGACTCGGGACACCTGGGCCCCATTTCCATATAGCAATCTCTTAACTATAAGACTCTGAACAGGTACCTTGCTTTTTGTGCCTCTCTTCCCTTTCACTTGGTTTGTCTTGCTAATTTAGATTCTCTTGGGACAGGTACATTCTTAAGCAGTGCTTAAATCAGTAGTCATCAATATCAGGGTCTGTGGGTGCTTGGTAAAAGTAGTACCACTCAATTCACGTTAACAAAACAAAGCATTATTAAGAATTTTCAAATATCCAATGTTATCCAATAATACCAAGCTTCATTTTCCTAGTCCCTTTCTCTATTAATAAACTATTTTATATTAACTTTAAAATGCATAATTTTATTTTTACATCATAATTTAAAAATCTTTACACCCAACTTTGACTGTTCAGCTTGCTGTTTGTTGCACACGTTGTTTCAGGAAACTGATCTTGCTTTTCAAATGTTCCAGATTCAGTCTGTAATGACTGAATTTCAGAAAGACTGTCTTCTACAGAAACTGTAGTAAAGCTGCCTTCTCTTATTGATTCAGCAGCAAATTCTTTTTCTGCTGACTATACAGCTTCTCCTACAATTAAGAGATAATAAAGGATGAAGAGGGGGCTGAGATGAGAGAATATCTTCATATTAGCAATTCCTTTGGATCTCACTGGAGATTCTTTAGATGCATGTTTATCATTTATGTCTTTCTCCTTACCCTTCACCTGCCATTTGGCAAACAGAGAACAAAGGAAGCAGGTAAAGATCATTTTAAAAACAGAGAGCTGGGGTAGGAGAGAGACATGTCATACTTCCACGTGGAAAATGCTGTCACTAGATGGATAGCACAAGGTAGCACAAATTCCAGAAATCTGCTGTGGGACTAGCAAGGCTTTATATAAAACCAGTCTATGCCACATCAAGTCCAGTTATAAAGAGTTCGTAAAGGAAATAAGACTTGTAGTTTTTAACTGCTTCCTTCACTCGTGTAGTTTAGTGGATGTGGGGCAGAGAGATGAAACAATGACAGGATTCCCAGAGGCAGTGATAATAGACAGCCCAAATTCCCAAATAAAATGCTATCTTTAAGGCAGCTATACTAACTTCTGTGAAAAGCAGTGGAACTGAATGACCTAACTGGTTTAGGCAATCTTGAAAATTTCTCCGTATCTTTAGATGATCAAGCACCTTTTTAAAATTGTATCTTTAGTTCTCAAGAGAGGTAAAAAAAAATTGACAACAGTCAGAAATCACGAGACAGGCCTGAGAAATCATAAGACTAGCTTAAAATATGGGTTTTTTTAAAGACAAATTTTAGATAGTTTACCTTCTTAGAATAACTAAGTCTTCAAGATTTTTCTCTTCAACTGGCTAGACTAGAAACTGTTTACCTTGTTTCTCTGTCTCTGCTTCTCTTTCTTTTTAAAAAAAAAATATATATTAATATTCTCATGAAATACTGACTCCTCGAGCTGAGGCCTTCTGAAAAACATCCAATGTTGCAAAATTTGCAGTAAAACTATGATCCTTTGGAAGAATGAATAGCTGATATGGCTAGAAATGGAAAGGCTTAAGAAGGGGCTGGATGAGTTGCAACTGTAACCTCATACCTGCTCCCAATTTCTGACATGCAGGATGTCATTAATGAATACTAAAGGGAAGGGCAACAAATGCCTTCTTTTAGTTCAACTGAGAACATAATTCAAACAAGGCCACCTAAATTTGATGTCGAAAGCTAGCACTGGAATTCTCAAATCCTAAGGCGCTAAGAAACATAAATCCTTTCTAAACATCCAATAGAGGTTTAATATCATGACAGTTGAGAAAGGTGACCAAAAGATGGTCCCCCCTTGCGGGGAAACAGAAAGGAATTGACAGGAGAAAATCTTCACAAGGAGCCCATCACAAGATTCTCTCTACCTTGTTCTCTGTGATGCATGTAAGCTTTCCCCTTAGCTGAATATGTTCTAGAGCCTAGCTAAAGAAACATCAGAGATGTAAAATTGAATGCACAAAGCTCACCGCCAGTGCATGTTCCAGCTGAACATAAAGCCCTGAAAGAAGATCTGTGTACAACAGTGCTATTTTTCAAGTTACTTTTCAGTGTTGAACTGCATTTTATGCTTGCGCTGATGCTATGGAAATATTATCCATCTTGCACGTGCATAGCTAGCAGTGGTAGCAGAACTAGGGTGAGGTAATCAGTCACCCTGGGCCCCAACTCAGAGGAGTAAAGGGGAGTGAAAAAAACCTTTGCCACTGCAGCAACTGCACAATTGTGCCATTGGCACAGTGGCTGCCAGAAGACACTACTGCCCTCAGGTTGCAGCTGCCCTGGGTGTCTGGTGGCATTGTTACACCTCTGGCTAGCAGTAAGTGCTGATTTTAAGGGAGACATCAATAGGTTAATTTTTTCTCTTGGTTGCAGTGGTAAAAAACTTAAGTAAGTTTTGAGCACAGATTTACATCAATGAAAATGAAAGCTAAATTTGGCCTGTTAATTTCTGCATTGGGTGTAATTTCCATCAAGCATTCACATGTAAAGTATATTTCACTAAGTGATTTAAGAAAATGAAGTCCGTTCAATGACTGTGACTCTTGGAAGGTTGCAGAATCATTAACATTCAGTGTACAGCAACACAAAAATGTTCTTCAAAGCATACAGTAAAGCAGCTAATCACAAACTAACCACAAAAATGTTACTCATCTTGGCTGGCTGAGAGAACACACTCTGCTCTAGTGTGTCTTTCTCCTCTAGTGCATAGATTAAAATAAAACCAACACATTCTCTGGCACAAATGACTTCCTGTTTATAATTTCTCTTCTTTATGTTCTCAGTATTTACTTTGCATAAACATCTGTCACAGCTCAGCAACTCAAATGCTGAGGTCCTGCGTTTGCAGAAGACATTTATTGCCTTATGGTACTGATGAGGTTTTAAATAACCCAAACAAAACATCAGAGTTTTATCAAACAGGCAAGAAAACCAAAGCAGAAATTTTATAATGCTATTTTGGTTTTCAATGAACCCCCTACCAAAAAAAAAGAAAACCAACCCCTATCAAGCGAAAATTGTTAGCACATATGTACTTATACAGCTAGAATATAGATTACAATCAGTGCAAAAATGGGTGAATTTGTAGTTCCAGGGAGACCAAATTTATTTGTTTGAGTCTAATTCAACAAATAGCTTCAGCAGAAAACAAAATTGAAAGACCCAAAATGTTTTATTTTGACATGAAATTATGAAATTGAAATTATGCTTGTTTGTTTTCTGAAGTTGTCCAAATGTAACTTGAAAAGTGGATTCAAATGGCTAAGCACGAAAATAAAGCAAAAATGTCAATATTAGACAAAGACCTTGTGGGGTTTTTTTGTTAGGGTTTGTTTGGTCTAGCCAGTGGGTGGGAGGGAGGGATTATTCTTCATAGCTCTGCAAACAAAGTATATTATTAAATTATAAAAAGAAATTCTTGAAAACTTACTTTAAAAAGTAGAAACACAAGGCCTATCTTTATGGCACAGTAACCACAGTGACATGGTGGGAACACAGTGTGCAGGCACATAAAATAATTGAACAGTTCCAAGAATGTCACTGGGAACCAGTTCACAATTGTCACAGTTCAGAGGTGTCCATATGTACCCCGCCAAGTAGAAGTCACCTTTCAGGCATAACACTGCTGTTGAACTGCCAGCAATATCCGGGAATGAGTATCAAGCCCCCAGCATGCATCACAGGGGCAAGAGCCTGTAGTTTCTCCCAGATTTTGCTAGAGGGAAAGAAGACCCAACTGGCTGGACAGGACAGGGGCTACCAGGACCCCTGCTTCTTCTTTCTGAGGGGTCTGGGTATTCTGAGGGCTGCTCAAGGTCTCTCTCTTAAGCTGTAGCTTTTAAAAGTCTTTTCCTAGAAAGATGCTTAATTAATTTTATACCATCCCAAACCCCATTGTGAGGTTGTTTGGTGAGTGGGTGCACCTTTAATGATAAACATCCATCAATAGCTAAGTGAGGAAAACAGCCAATGCACAATACATTTGGTCCAGTAAAAGATTTCATTAAAAAGTCTTGCCTCAGACATTTTCTGGATGATCACTGCTATAACAACACTCTAAACTACTACTGCACAATAGGTACATAGATTCATAGATTCATAGACATTAGGGCTGGAAGGGACCTCAAAGATCACCAAGTCCAGCCCCTGCTCCAGGGGCAGGTAGTCAGCTAAGGTCAAAGGACCCCAGAAAGATAAGCATCCAAACATTTCTTGAATGAGTCCAGAGTAGGTGCCTGCACCACTTCTAGAGGGAGTCTATTCCAGGCCCTGAGGGCTCAGGCAGTAAAGAAACTTTTCCTTATGTCCAGCCTGAGGGCACTGTGGTGAACAGATGACCCCCTGGATCCTGATGCACACCCCTTATGTAGTTATAGGCAGCCACCAGGTCCCCGCTGAGCCTACACTTTTGAATGGCTATCAATTCCATGTTCCATCAATGTGAATTGGATGCTGAATATATGAGACACTGTAGGCATTTTAATTAGAGCGGCTCCCAATTAAAACACTCTTTCCCCCACCCCAGACATGGTATAGGCACCTAAAAAGCTTATTTCCACATATAACACTGAAGCAGCTCACAGAGAACCAGTTCAAAATAACACCTGATTATCCAGGTATACTTTTGAAACATTAGGGGATATTTAAACCACTTTAGCTTGTACATCTGTACATTTGCGATTTAAACTAGGACTGTGCGAAACAGCAGTATTTTGCTTCGACTTCCATTTTGACATTCCAATGGAAATGTTTCATTTTGAGTTTTGTTTTGTTCCAAAAGCGCTGTGCCATTCTGTCCCGTTCTGTTCCGTTCCGTTCTGTCGGAACTGTTTTGCTGTATTGACACTGTTTCGACGTTTTGCCCGTAGGCTATAACAGGGAAACACAAAACTGCCTATAACTTTGTAATTTCTTGCCTGATTCAGATGAAACTTGCAGAGATGGTAGCCCCTTCTGAGGCCATGAAGTCTGCCGTGCTTCAAGGAGATAGGTGTAGAGGTTTCTAGGAAACTGCACCTCAAGGTGTTGACAAGCAAAACTGCTGCCACTTGCCAATAGACACAGCCTCCTGTCATCCAGCCTGTAGATCCAGAGGCCCACACCCCTAGGAGGGCTGTAGGGCTGTGTCAGACTCCTCCAAGTGGTGCAGGCTCCCAATCTGCCTGCTGGATCACAGAGGCTGCTGCTGCTGCCTGGGCCCAGCACTGGACACAGCCTGTACTCAGGGCTGGGAAGATTGGTGCTGCCGCTGGCCCCAGGTGGCAGAACCAGCCTCCTGTGATCCAGCAGGAAGATCAGGGAGGAGTCTAGCACAGCCCCATAGTCCTCCTGGGTTCTGGATGAGCCCCTGATCTGCCTGCCAGGGGACAGGAGGCTGCTGCTGCTGGCTGGGGCCAGCGCTGGGCACAGCCTACACCTAGCGCCAGGAAGAATGGTGCTGCTGCTGGCCTTAGCTGACAGCAGCAGCCCCCTGTCATCCAGCAGGCAGATCAGGGGCCCACCCACACCACTGGGAGGGCTGCAGGGGCTGTGCTGGACTCCTTCTGGGGGTCCGGGCCCCCAATCTGCCTGCTAGATGACGGGAGGGTGGTTCTGCCACCTGGGGTCAGCAACAGCACCAATCTTTCCAACGCTGGTCCCAGGCAGCAGTAGCAGCAGCCTCCTGTGATCTGGCAGGCAGACTGAGGGCCTGCACCCCCAGGAGGAGTCCGGCACAGCCCCACAACCCTCCCAGGGGTGTGGGCAGACCCCCAATCTGCCTGCTGGATGACAGGAGGCTGCTACTGCCAACTGGGACTGGTGCTTGGGTGCAGCCTGTGCCGAGCACTGGAAAGATCGGTGCTGCCACTGGCCCCAGCCGGCAGCAACAGCATGCTGTCATCCAGAGTACAGATCCAGGGGCCCACACTCCTGGGAGGGCTGGGGGCCGTGCCACAATCCTCCTGGGGGGATGCGGCCTCTGGATCTGTGCCTGATGACAGGAGGCTGCTGCTACCGGCTGGGACTGGCACTGAGGCCAAGTAAGCCCAGCTTCAAAACTCAAAACATTTCAAAACTTTCGAAATGTTTTGAGTGCCCTTGTTTCATTGTGAAGCTGTTTCAAAGGCTTTTGTTTCATTTCAATTCAGTGTTTCAAGCTATAAATGTATCAAAATATCTTTGAAACAAAACACCTGCCAATATTTCTCACAGTCCTAATTTAAACCATATTTAAAGCAGGCAAAATGTTACAGAATTATAGAAAATTAGGATTGGAAAAGACTTTAGGAGGTCATCTAGTCCTCCTGCTTAAAGCAGGACCATCCTGACTCAATCATCCCAGGCAGGGTTTTGTCTAGCAAGGTCTTAAAAACTTCCATGAATGGAGATTCCACCACCTCTCTGGGTAGCCTGTTCCAATGCTTTTCTACCCTCCTAGTGAGAAAGCTTATTCTAATATCTAACCTAATCTTCCACTGCTGCAATTTGAGACCATTGTTCCTTGTTATTATCTGCTACCACTGAGAACAATCCAGGCTCTCCTCTTCGGAACCATCCTTCAGGTAGCTAAAGGCTGCTATTAATTCCCCTCTTCTCTAGACTAAATAAGTTTAGTTCCCTTAGCCTTGCCTCATAAGTCATGTGCCCCAGCCCCCTTACCATTTTTGTTGCCCTCCACTCTCCAATGTATTTTCTCCAATTTGTTCACATCCTTTCTATAGGGGGGGCCCAAAGCTGTCCACAGTACTCCAGATGTGGCCTCAACAGTTCTGAGCAGTCAGAAAGAATCACTTCCCTTGATCTGCTGGCAACACTCCTACCAACGCAGCCCAGTATGCCATTCACCTTCTTCACAACAAGGGCACACCGTTGGTTCCTATTCATCTTACTGTCCACTGTAATCCCTAGGTTCTTTTCTGCAGAGCTGCTGCTTTTCCAGTTCTTCCCCAGCCCATACTCATGCATGGAATTGTTCTGTCATGAATGCAAGACTTCAGACTTCTCCTTATTAAACCTCATGAGATTTCTTTTGGCCCAATCCTCCAGTTTGTCAAGGTCTCTCTGAATCCTAGTCCTATCCTCCAGCAAATCTGCTAAACTCTCATCTTGGTGTCATCTGCAAACTTATGTGTGTTATGTCCCTAGATTAAGATTTGATAAAGATTCTTATTTGCTATCTAGCAGCTATTTGTTCCACTTCTCCATTTACTCCTGTCAAACAGTCTTCAAGTAGTGGTATCTTCATGTGATTTTTAAGCACTGCTGACTTATGCTAGCAAAGGTGAGTAAAGGGCATTATGTTCCCATCCATTACATAGTACGGATGAGGAGAAAATATCTGTAAACCAGATGGATGGGATCAGAAAGTTCAGAAGGAAGGTAACATTAATTATGATGAATTCTTTCCTGTATGGCTTAAGCCACTGGCAGCCACCTTGCACACATGGAAATAGGTTAGCGGCTGTTTAGGGATATCCTTACAAGTACAGTATATTAACTGCACTGGCATTAAAGGGAGAAACTAAGTAAGGGTGTGTATGTAGCAAAACCCCCAGTTTTTCTCTTTTTTAATTTTAAAATGCATTCCCTCCCTTCCCACCATTTCTGACTTTTTCTCTTAGAAAAAACAGCATTTTCCCAGCAGTAATCCCTCACCTTTGTGACTTACAGTTCTTATGTACCCCACTTCCATTCTGTATTGACCATGTGTCTTAGACTAGTTGAACATAACTGTCGAAGTCCACCCTAAATAACAAAGTACACATACACAAAGTAAAATGAAAAAATGTAGAATCAGAGTCCAGGCTGAACAAACTCAGCCAAACATATAAGCAAAGAGTCAAAAATCCAGAAATCTACTGTATTCCTGTTAGAGAAAATATTGTTCTTCCATGGTCATTTAGTTTTGTTAGTTAGACCAACAAAACCTGGGCTGAGTTGTCTCCAGTAGAGGAAAGTAGTTAACCACAGTAGTCTGAAATTAGACAGAAGGCATGCTGATGTGGCACCTTACAGTGTGAGTTTACTAGAGTTGCTTCAAACTTATGGATTTGTATTTGAGGTTGGACTCTCCTAATGTAAGGGTTTTGGAGATGGGTTTATAACTTTGCAGTAACATTTTGTACAGATCTGTAGAAAAAGTATTCTCATGCAGATTGCAAGTTTCAGCTCAGCATATTTTTAATAAGAACTTTTTATAATAAAAAATGCAACAGAAACAAATTTGATAGTGACCAGAAGATGAGCAAGCTCATAATACATCCAAGAGAAGTTATGGAGAAAAAAGGAACCGTCTGGAGTTTTCAGAAGGTTGTTGAAATGTTACACTGTTCCAGTGTACACAATAAGCACTGGTGTTGTGATGGTCAGTTCTGATCTGGATTCTTCTTACCTAAAGATGGAAGGGGCAGAGAAGTAGCATTGACCTTTCCATTTCCCAGAATTCTGTTTAGCAAAAAATGTGACAAAAAATCCCACACCTTCTTCCAGTTTTCCAGAAGAGGAGTGCAAATCCCAGATAGAGGCCAGGAGGTGCTGTGATCTGTGACTCTGGTCTACTAGGGGTAGAAAGTTACTAAAGGTAGAAAGGCACCTTGGATGCTAACTAGTTCCGAAAGTCATAGGCTTTTGTATGCCACAACCTAATTAAACAGATGCAATGAATGAACTGGCAGAAAGGTATTTACACAATAGGGTAAGGGATAGGGGAACAAGATACTGCTAAGGGAATAAGCGGGTTGATTAGATCAGTTGAGATGAGGAAGGCAGATAACACCTGGAGAGACACAAGTGGGCATGTCTATACAAGACATGCACCTTAATGCACCTTATCCTAGTTTACTGCACTATACAGGCATGTGCCTACACGCACATGCTTTTATTGCACGGAAAAATGGATAATCGTGACTAAATTTAATACCTGCAAATGCAGGTATCAAATTTAGCCGTAATTAGTTAATGCACAGTAATGCACGTATAGACGCAACCCAGCACTAACTTTAGAGCCGGGTCTGACCAGCCACTAAGGGGTGAGCCTGATCCCAGCCCCAGGGCACCTTCAGGGCTTCAGGGCTGGGCTCCTCTCTGGCAGTCACTAACTACAGGGTATAAAAGCCTGCAGCCATTTTGTGACTTGGGGCACATATACCAGGAAGCCTGAGGGAGCATGTTCTGTGTCCAGGAGTCCAGCAGGCTTTGTGTGCCCCCCTGGGCATACCCTAGGCTGGCTGTGCCTGGCCTGTCCCCTCTGCAGAGCTGCAGCTCAGCCACAAGTGAAGGTTGCAAAGGAATGCAGCATACTGCACCCTTGCCCAGCCCTGAGATCCCCCCAGGGCTTCTGGCTGGCTGTCTCTGTTAGAAGAGCCAACACTTGCTCCCTGGTGCTGCTCATCCCCAAGAAATGTCTCTTTGCAGGTGGTATGGTTAAGTGCCTCTGCTGCACAGCTTCCAGTCCCACTCTGTCTTTTCCACTCTGATGAGCACTCCTCAGTGCTGTCCAGTGCCAGACATAAAGGAACAGCTGTAAAGGGGCCCAGGGAGCTGGCACAGGACTTCATGTCCTCACAATCCTCCCTCTTGAGTCCTGGCCCCACCAGTGTGCACGTGCCCATGCCAAACACCCAGGCCCCTGACTGGTCCCGGGAGGTGATTGTGACCTTGTGGCACTCTGGGGCCATGCTGACATGCAGAGACAGTTTGCACAGGACAGGTGCTCAAAAGCCCACATTTATGAGGCCCTATCAAGTGGTATGCCTGAATGAGGGCACTCCTGGTCAGTGCAGCAGTGCCACATCAGCACAGCAGTGCCACGTTGTCAAGGCCTTGCAGGCACAGTGGATGGCCATGAATAACTGCAATCATCAGTCCAGTCATGCCCATAAGACTATGGCCTTTATGCAGGAGCTGGCCTCTATTTTGCTGCTGTGAGACACAGGCCGCATCAGCAGGGGCAGCCTGAACAACGCTTGCTCTGCCCTGACCCCTTCGGTGACATGTCACTGGAGGAGGGGCTGTCAGGCCTTCAGCACCCTGCGCCATCCTCCTCCCCAGATGCTGCATCCACTGGCAGTTTGGAGAGCTCTGGGCAGAAGCTGTCTCACCCTCAGTTAGCCCCAGACCCTGCCACAAGGAGCAGCCACCAACATCACCACTGGCCACCAGTAGTGCCAGCTCCTTCCTGGGGCAGGGCCCCTGGCCAGGCACCAGTCTGCTGCACACCATGGGCCATGGACACTGCATACAGCTGGATGTCGTCACTGACAGGGAGGCCCATGCCACACCACCAGCCAAGCCCGACCCGGACACATGATAAGTCTTGGACTACAGTAAAGCCTTCCCAGTCCCCACCTCTGCCCCTGTCCCCAGTCCCAGCCCCTGCCTCTGGTCCTCCCTCACCACCCCCTGGCCCTGTGTCCCCACTCTCCCCACCCCCCACAGCACTTAGAGTGGTGGGGCACAGTTCAGAACTTGATTGAGTAGCCTGTGTTCCTGCAGCTGGGTGAGAATGGGCCACCCAGACCCCAAAGAAGGCATTCATGCTGACAGTGATGTCCTCAGCAGCAGGGAAAGGGACATGTAGAGCTTCCACAGGTAACCCTCCAGGTGGCAGTGGAG
This sequence comes from Caiman crocodilus, assembly GCA_030014935.1. Taxonomy (NCBI): domain Eukaryota; kingdom Metazoa; phylum Chordata; order Crocodylia; family Alligatoridae; genus Caiman; species Caiman crocodilus. Next base: position 64,104,848 of record JAGPOW010000261.1, on the reverse strand, counting down.
GTTATGGGGCAGCCTGGACTTACCCCCCATGCCATCATAACTCAGGGATCCAAATCAGGAGTGCTGGTGTGCATAGGGCATCAGGAGAATCATCAGCAGCAAGGCATAGTGGCTCAGGTATCCTTCAGCCCACATGAATAGCTCATTGCACACTGCCTGGGGCATGCACAGCAGAGACACACTTGGGCACAATGGTGGCGCAGTGGAGGGCTGGCCCTGGGGTACCTCCCTGGAGACCTCCCCAATGGGGAGGGTGGGTATATGGCCAGCCCCTTGCCTCAGTTATCTATGTACCCCAAGCCCAGGCAACATGGGCCTGGCAGCAGTATGGCAGAGTGGTTGACCTGCAGGGAGAGAGGGGGAGAATGGGGTCTGGAGCTGTGGCAGCAGGTGCTGCCAGCATTCTGGCCTCTCCCACCCTGCTGGGCCCAGGGGAGCAAGAGAAGATGGGGGGGCTCTGGCAGTAGCCACTTGGGCCCAGGCCTGCCTGGCCATAGTCCTTGGGCACCCGTGAATGGCCTGTGGCGGGCTAGTAGGGGGTGCTCCTGATTTGAGCCACCCACCTCACTGCGCTCAACCACCTTCCAGGCTCTGAGTGCCTCCCTGGGGTGCCTCACATCTGGCTGACCCCTTCCCTGGAGCACACCCGCTAGCCTGGGGTTCCCACTGCCACCATCCAAGGCTCTGGACTCAATTCTGGCTCTGCATACCTTGGAAAACATAGGCCTGATCATCCACTTGGTACTAGACCCAATACAGGCACTTGAGGCACTTCCCCCAAGTCAGGGGCTTATTAGGAAAGTCTCCCTTAGTCCACAGACCTAAGGGGCCTCTTCAGCATAATTTAGACCCACCCCTCAATAAGTCTCCCACATCAGTCACAAATAACACCAATTTAAAAAACCAATAAAATGATAAAAACAATTATTTTGATTACAGGCGGTAAGGCAAAAACAGGATAAAAGGTAGAGCAGTAACATAGAAATATCAGAGGAATATCAGAGGAATCCCATAGAGCAAACCAGTATGACTGAGGTAACCCTTTTGATCTCACATCTGAGTTACTGTCTAGTCGGATCTCAGGTAGCTTACTCACACGCATCATCCAGAGGTGGTTGGAGTTTTCCTCTGAAGGCAGGTCACTCTTCGAGCATGCGGTTATGAGGACAGAACCAGTTTCAGATTCCCCTGGGTGACCACGTGGCTAATGGCTTCCCTTCCTGGCCCGGGCCTGGGCCTTTAAATAACCTTCCTGACCTCAGCAGCCCAGTCCAATCGAAGCTGCCAGTGCTGGCCACTAGCCAACCAATTAAGAAAAGCATCACTGGCTACCTGGGCTAGTGAGCGGGGCTTCCCCCTGCCCTCAGGTGACCAGAGAATCCACCTCCAAGGCACCAGGCTTTTGTCATGTAGAAAGGGAGGAAGATCCCTCGCCCTGAGGAATTCAACACCAGCCTCTCACGCTGGCAGAGACAGATTTCTGGAGAGGGACACAGACGGTGGCATTTCTGCCACATGACCAACCCCTGATCTGAAGACAGACAGTGCATGGCCCTTCATGCACAGCATCTTATCTGAACTATTGCAAACCACCAGTCCCACTGGGGATACAGGCACTCAGTCACTACAACCCACTGCTGGAGCTGTCTGGATTCACCAGCTTGACCAGTTCACCAGTGGCATACAATGGACCAAACCCTCCTGCTAGTGGTGGTGGTGGTGGCTGATTGTAGAGGACTGACTGTTGGTGGTGACACAGGAGCAGGTCTGGCAGGTGGACGATGTCACCCAGGCAGAGGTGCAGGAATGGGCACAGCAGGCCCACTGGACCTGAATTGAAGCCCTAGAGCAGGAATCCCTAGAGCTGCTCCAGCAACACAGAGATGCTGACCACCCTAGATATCCTCCTGGGCCTTGTGGTTGTGCCCACCAAACACCCTGACCTGGTCCCCACCCAGGACCTACCACCAGCCACCTGGGCTTCAACATGGCTGCCAAGTGCTGACAGCCAGGTGCCTGGAGGCTAAGCTCCCCCCAGTGCCCACATGGCAGGAATGGAAGGACTTGGCACTAGATTTAGTGCCAAGTCCCTGCATGTGAGACACCTGCCAAAAATCGCTTACTGGACATTAGCTTAATGTGCTTAATTTAGTCTCTCTTAAATGCCTGTGTAGACACACTCATAGAGTCATAGACAAGTAGGGCTGGAAGGAACCTCCAGAGGTCATCTAATCCAACTCCCTGCCCAAGGCAGAATCATCCCTATCCAAACTGTTCCATACAGTTATAATCTAAACACTACATATGACTACCCTCAACTCTTACACAACATAACCTAACCTGCCACAGGTAAAGCAGGGTGTCACAGGGCACTAAGGTGTGCCTGCTCTTTTAAGGGCAGGAACTGCCTGGCTAGAGAGCCTGAGGAGCTAGACAGAGTACCACAGATGCAGGTTGCCTGGGCATCAGGCTAATGGGAGAATTAGCTTGCACCTGCACCTGGTCAGGTAACCAGAAGGAGTCAGGGCCCTGGGCATGTATAAGACCCAGGGCTGAGGCCAGCAAGAGTTAGTTCTCTAGCAAACTGCCAGGGGAAAGAGCTCCTGCAGAAAAGAGCTACCCAGGAATGCTATGGCACAGTGAATGAGGCTCCAGGAGTATACAAGGTACCCAGGGCTGGGAGGCACTCAATACTCAAGGAGCAATTTGGGTTCTTAAAGAGGCAGAGTGTGGCATGCATTACTCATATTATATTATAGCCCAGGGGCTCATATTTATGTTGTTGTTTTAATATTTTTTAATATTGGTGGACCGGACTGAAGCTATTGTGGAGGAGAGACCTCATTGAGGCACTCTACTATGTAGAAGGTACTCCTAGGATGGAGCTGGCACAGTCACAGAGCCCCCATAGTCCCTACTGATGGAGTAAAATTTCTTCCCCCAAATGTGATGATTGGTCTGACCCTGAGCAGAGGGACAAAACCCTCTATTCAGGAACCTCTGGCTTTTCTCCTAACAGGAGAATCAGTACACCACAGTTGAAATCCCCAGCCTTAGCCATAGCCAACAACCAAGGCTTCTGGGGTGGCTTAACACCACCCTGACACACATGGCAGCGAAAAGGAGCAGGGTGGAAGCAACCAGCAAAACACTGGAATGTCCATGTTGGAGAATAGGCATGGCTACACCTAGATCATCCCTGACCGTGCGCTGTCTAACCTCTTCTTGAAAACCTCCAGTGAAAGGAGTCCACAACTTCCCCAAGCAGTCTTTTCTACTGCCTCACTATTCTACCAGTGAAGAAGTTTTTCCTGATATCCAGTCTAAACTTACTTTTCTTGACTTCAGGAAATCTGGCTTCAATGAATTTAGGAAAATAATGGGAGAGACCCAATGGGAAGAGGGACTAGAGGGGAAGGGATTTCAGGAAGGGTGGTCGTTCCTCAAAGTAACAATCCTCAGAGTACAGAAAAGGTCCATTCCTGTATGCAGGAAGGGTGGCAAAGGGACTGGGAAGCCCTCTTAGCTTACCAGAGGAATCAAGCAGTGTTTAAAAAAGAAAAAGGCTTATGGACAGTGGAAATGAGGGGTAGTCACCAAGAAGGAATACACAGTTATAACCCGTATGTGTAGGGAGATGGTAAGGAAGACAAAGATGATGACCAAGATCAGGTTGGTAACTGAAATGAAGGAGAATAAGAAGTCCTTCTTTAGGTATATAGGGAGAAGGAGGAAGACCAAGAGAAAATGTGGGGCCCTTGCAGAATGGGATGGGACAGCTGATAACAAAAAGAAGAAAGTTGAACTCTTTAATAAATACTTTGCATTGGTGTTCCTGCATGCAAATGGTGATCACCTGCTTGGTCAGATACTGGATGGATGTGGAGGGATGGGGGGGTGATTGCCAACCGATGATCAGTGTCGAACTAGTGAGGGAGCAGTTAAACCACCTGAATGTCTTCAGGTCAGCAGGACCAGATGGACTTCACTCAAGACTGCTGATGGAATTGGCTGGAGTCATTGCAGGACTGTTGGCAAAGGTATATGAAGACATGTGGTCCTCAGGAGAGGTCCCAGAAGACTGGAAAAGGCCCAGTATACTGCCAGCCTTAAGAAGGAGAGGAGGAAGGATCCAGGAAACTATAGGCAGGTTGGTCTGACCTTGATACCTGGTAAAAATTTGGAAAATACTATCAAGAAGTCCATTTGTGACAGACTGGCAGAAGGCATGCTGTGAAAGAATAGCCAACATGGTTTCAATGCAGGCAGGTCATGTCTGACCAACCTCATCTTCTATTATCAAGTAATGAGCCACTTGAATGTGGGAGACATAGTCAATGTCATACTTGGATTTTAGAAAAGCCTTTGATATGGTCTCCCATGATGCTTTTATAAAAAAATGGCAGGACTGTGGGCTGGCAGAGTCAACTCATAGACAGGTGGGTTGGGAACTGGCTAAGGGGTTGAACCCAGGGAGTGTTAGTGGATGGGTCTGTATCATCTTGGCAGGAGGTGGCCAGTGGTGCCCTGCAGGGTTCAGCTCTTGGCTGCTTGCTATTCAATATCTTTATCAACAATTTGGACAAACATCCACATCTGGCGAAGTGTGCAGGTGATACTAAGTTATGGGGAAAAGCGGTCATGCTAGAAAATAGGATGAGGATCTAAGTGGACCTAGAGAAGCTGGAAAGGTGAGCAGAGTAGAAGCAGATGCAGTGCAGTAAGGATTAATGCAGAGTGCTTCATCTGGGGAGAAGTAACCAGCCCCATGAATAAAAGTTAAAAGATTTCCTGGCCATCATAATGACTGAAAGGGACTTTGGGGTTATGGTTGGTCACAGGATGAACATGAGTCACCAGTGTGATGCTATAGTCAATAGAGTAAATAGCATACTGGGACAGACAAGGTTCCTTGGGTGAATCTGATATCTTTTATTAGACCAACCCAAATAGTTGGAACATAATTATTAAGCAAATTTCAGGTTCAAAAACCCTTCGTCAGGCTAAGGAAGTTTTAGCAGTTGGTGTGTGCTCTTCCTGGGTGGAATGAAAAGTAAAGAAGCCAGGGGCTGGGCTGGTATGCATACAAGATGGGTAGTCAGTGAAAATGTAGATTGAGGAGTCAATAGGTAAGAGACAGACTGGGTGGAGGATGGAGGAAAGAGAGAGAAAGGGGATGAAAGTATAGAGAAACCTGTGGAGTCAGATGTCAGGTAGGTTATAATGTGTCATAAATCCAATGTCTATATTTAGTCCATGATTTTTAGTATCCAGGAGGTTGATGAAGTGGAGTTCCTAGGCTCGTCTCTGGGAAGTGTTTTGTAGTCTTTGATAGATTTCCAGTGTGCATTCATTCTGGTGCGCGGTTGTTGTTTGGTGTCTCCTACGTATTTTCCGTCAGGGCATTTGGTGGATTGGATGAGGTATATTACATTTCTGGAGGTGCAGCTGTAAGATCCTGGGATGCTGATGGCTCTGTTGTGGGGTGTAGTGATAGTGGGGCTGGTGGAGATGTGTTGGCAGGTTTTGCATTTCTTGTCATGGCACGATCTGGATCCTTTTGGTGTTCTGGGGTTGATGAAATTTGCTTCTGGTGATGAGGTTAGCGAGGTTCAGTGCTTGTTTGAAGGCTAGAATGGGTGGCTCTGGGAAGATCTTTTTTAAGAATAGGGTCTCTTTCTAGTATGGGTAGCAATTGTTTGAGGATTTTCTGTGTGGGTTCAAGGGAGGGGTGATATGTCATAAGCGGTGTGCAATTTGGTGGGGGTTTCTTCTGTACTGCAACAGTTCTTCACATGGTATCCGGGTGGCTCTTTCAAATCATGTGATCTATCTCTCTAGAGGAGTGTCCTTGTTGGGTGAAAGCCTTTTTAAGATTGGTAAGGTGGCAATCTCAGGTGTTCTCTTCAGTGCAAATTTGGTGGTAACTGAGGGCTTGGCTGTATATCACAACTTTTTTGGTGTGTTTTAAGGTGATTGCTGGTTCTGTGCAGATATGTATGTTGGTCTGTGGGTTTCTTGTATACTGTGGTCTGTATTTTATCATTCTGGATACTGACCATTGTGTCT
>JAGPOW010000261.1:64070740-64098679 GCA_030014935.1 Caiman crocodilus | reverse complement strand
TCCAGGTGGCTCATAAAAAGGTTGGCATACTGTGGGGCCATTTTAGTGCCCATAGCTGTTCCCATCATCTGGAGGAAGTGTTGATTATTAAAAGTGAAAATGTTGTGTGTGAGGATGAAGTGTATTAGGTCAGTAATATCTTTGGGTCTGTATTCTGAGTTGTAATCTTGTTCCTGTAGATATGTAAGGCAGGCTTGGATGCCATCCTGGTGTGGGATGTTGGTTTATTGGCTGATAACGTCCGTGATAGCTAGGAGTGTGTTGCTGGGAACATGGTCTATGTTTTTAAGTTTCCCTAGAAAGTCTGTAGTGTCTTGTACAAAACTTGCTCTGTGGGTAACAAGTGGTTTTAGGATTGATTCAATGAAACCTGATATTTCCTCAGTTAGGGTCCCATGGCTGGATGTGATAGGTCTGCCAATCCCTTGTTTGTGGATTTTAGGGAACATGTAAAAAGTCCCCAGGTTAGGTAGTAGGGGGATCAAGGTTTGTAGTTTTTCTTGTAGTTCTTGATGGAAATGATTTGATGGTATTGTTGAGTTTTTTGGTGAAAAGGGGAGTAGGATCTTCTTGTAGTTCTTTGTAGTAGGTGGTATCAGGGAGCTGTCTGTTGGCTTCCTTTATGTAGACTTCATGGGTTAGGATGACTATGACTCCTTTATTTGCTGGTTTTATTATTATTTGGTGGTTAGATCATAGAGATTCTATGGCCTTTTTCTCTGGTAGAGAGAGGTTGTTGTGGTGGTATGTGTTGCTGATTATTTCATTGTTCATTATTTCCCTGAAGCAGTCAATGTAGCGGTCAAGGTTAGGGTTTTGTCCACTATGAGGTATCCAATCTGATGTTTGGTGTTGGGCTTTTTGGTGTTGATCTTTTCCTGAATGTTGTCAGAGGATAAGTTGTTATTAGGATTGGGTTCAGTTTGGTCATGGAAATATTCCTTGAGGAGCAGGTGTCAGAAGAATTCTTCTAGTTCTTCACATTGAAGTATTCCATTAGGGTATTTTTCTAGACGGAACTTTAGGCCTTTAGAAATGACAGATTTTTCAGTTTTGGTAAGTGTGTGTGTGGAGAGATTGATAATATTTGTGGGTTGGTTGCTGCTTTCAGTTTTATCACGTCTGAGGTTAGAATGTTGTAAGGTGTTGGTGTTGTTCCTCTGGTGGTTTTGTGGCTGGGGAGCTTGTTCTTGGAGTAATTTGTTCCATTTCTTCTTTTTATGTAGGATAAATGTAGCATACTGGGATGCATTAGCCAATACTTTGTGAGTAGGGCTAAGGAAGTGATAATTCCTTTCTATTTGGCATTTGTGAGACCCCAACTGGAGTACTGAGTCCAGTTCTGGATGCTGCATGTCAAAAATACATGGGGAATCTTTAAAGTGTCCAGAGAAGAGCCACAAGAATGATTAAGGGCCTGGAGGACAAACTTTATGAGGAAGACTAAAGTATCTGGGATTGTTCAGCTGGAAAAGAGAATACTGAGTGGGTGTCTGTAAATATGTAAGGGATGAATATTAGGATCTGGAAGAAACTGTTTACTTGGGCACTCCAGAGGAGGGCATCGAGGATGGTTTCAGGTTGGATGCAAGGAAGAACTTCTTTATGGTAAGGGTGACCAGAATCTGGAATAGACTTCCCAAGGAGGTGGTGAAGTCCCCAACCTTGTAAGTCTTCAAGAAGAGGCTGGACAGATACCTTGCTGGGATCATTTGATCTCAGTAGTGTTCTTGTGCAGAGCAGGGGGGTTGGAATCAATGATCTTTCAAGGTCCTTCCAGCCCTTAATTTCTATGATTCTATGATTTGCTGCAACTTAAGGTATTGGTCTGCATTCTTCTCTACAGGCAGAGAGGCAAGGATCTTTCCCTCTTCTTTACAGCAGCCTTTCAATTATTTGAAGACTGCTATTATGTCCCCTCTTAAGAGCCTTTTCCACGAATTGAACATTCTTACCTTCAGCAACTCCTCACATGACTTGCTTTCCAAACCTTGATCAACCTTTTTGTCCACCTCTGGACCCTCGCTAACTTCTCTATATTCTTCTTAAAATCTGGAGCCCAGAACTGTATGCAGTACTCCAGATAAGGCCTAATCAGTGCTGAGCAGAGAGGCACTATCACCTCCCATGTCTTGCAAAGTTAATTGTTTGCCAAGTACTGGGAAAACAACCTATTGTGTCTGTTGAGATGGTGGTTAATACCAACCAACTTGTGGGTGATTTCTTGTTCTGCAATTTCACATTCAAATAGGTTTTTTTAAAGTGTTGTTATTAAAGGCAGGCAACTCTGATATCAGTAATGGAAGTTAAAATGTTCTGGCAGGTGGGTTGTGTTTTTCTGAAATTGAAGTCTGAACTGGTATCTATTCATTCTTTTATGTGGGGATCTCCTCATTTCTACAATGTAGACAGCAGAAGGACACAGTAAGCATTGGCATTGGTGGAGGAGCAGGTAAATAAACCTTGGATGTCATAATTTGTGTTTTTCAGTTCAGTGATGTATTCTGTGTTGGTGAAGGAACACAATTGGTATCTGGGCAGGTCTGGTCTTAGCAGCATCCCAATCTCTTCCCCACATCTCTTTGGATAAAATCCTTCTATTCATAGCATCTGACAAGTCAGTTATTGCCTATAAAATCTCATGCCTCTCTGAACCAGTTAATTTCTGGTGCCACCCTCCCTTACCTTCTGATTAGTAGTCTGATCACTTCCTACACATGGAGGTAAAAAAGGGCATATTGTGCTATAGTTATTCATGGTAACTAATTGTGAGCATGGTCTTACCCCACCTAATCACAGGGACTTAGTCTTCAAGAAACTCCTGTATTCAAGCTTTCATGTACTGTAGGATGAGAATGTGGTCACAGGAAGTCATTAAGGAACTTCTGATGTGCTATCCACTACCCAACCTCTTCTACCTCGCCTCTCGATCACATACAGATGCTCTAAAGGACCAGGAATGGACAGGCAGTTTGTGCTGTTTACTACTCATGGGTGTGTCTACGTGTGATGCTACGTTACTGTAGCAACACACTACAGCAATGTAGCATTTGTGGGTGTCTATATGTGGGTGTAGCATTTGTGGGTGTCTAGCTGCTACTTCACTGTAGCAATATGCTCCTTCGGTATAACGTGCCACTACAGCAAAAACAACCGTGCACCATACGTATGGTGCAGTATGGGCTGTTACTGCACCATGATTTGGTACTTCCAAAAGGAAGTACTAAATCGCATTGCAGTAGCAGCATCACCATAGCGACACGTGTAGACATGCCTGTTAGATCCTGATTCCATGTGGCACCCAAAGACTAGGGAGACAACGATCCAATTGCTAATGGATCCTGTTACTCACTAGCCAGAGCAAACACCAGCACACATTGCCTTATTCAGAATGGAGACAGCTTCAATCAGGCTCCCTCACAGACACCCTGTCTATGAACATGGAGAGCAGCACTGAACAATAGTTCTTTTCCATGTTAATACACTTCAGTTCAGGTTCATTAACATTCACTCTGCCTTTGTCCATCCTCCTGTTCTAGCCAGTGCTTCTTCTTGGTTTACTGTTTACTTCATTAGCATGGAATTGCCTATGCATTTTATTCATTTACATGCCTCTCTACTAGGAGTGCATGCATAAGATTTTGACCCCAGCTTCCTTTGGTCACTTGCTGATTCATTGCTGACTTCAGCACCATTTCCAAGGCCTTGCTTCTGCTTTATCTTCTGATGGTAGCTGGTGGGCTGCATCTTGTTCTCCTTACACAATGGGCTCTAACACTACAACTCTGTTTAGAAAACTGTTTGCCTAAGCATTCTCAAGGTTAGTCTTAATATATCATACTGCCTTGTGACCAACAGCTCTGCTGAGACACAGAAAAAAGCCTTTGTATTCAGCTGCAAATCCAGTGCTCCACAAAATCCAAATGGTCACCCTAACAGTGCCCATGGAGATAGAATTGTTTTATTAAACACCTTAGGCAGATTTAATCATTTTTGAATTAACTGTTCTGTTGAGTGATCTGTGCATCTCTCCAGGCTGATAACTGCATTGGACTAGATCTATACACTGGTGTGATTCCTGAGTAAATTCCTGCCTTCTCAAAGGTTATAGAAGTATTCTCAGAGTACTGAAACAACCTTACCAAGATGAGTACCCCCATCATGCTACATTCAAAATTATAATGAAATCCTACATGATTTCCATGGGTCCACTCTCATGCTTCATGAAGTAGAAACCAAAAGCCCTATTGATTTCAAGGGAAAGAGAACAAGGAGCTACCAACAAAAATTGACTGAATAGTAGAGCAACTATACAAAAGTCAAAGGAAAAAAATTACATTTTTTATTTCCTGAGGGTACAAAATTCTGCCTTCCTCATGTTTAATTTAGCATTTGCAACAAAGATAAAGCTGCATTTTCTCTGTGCAAAAAACCCAAAAAAAACTTGTTAAATGCTGAGGCTTGATTCTCACTTTAGAATATATCTTTAAAACTAAGATGATTATCAACAAGAGTGATTATCAGCTCATTAAATTATAAATCAAGCAGGGGCTAGAATCCTGTTGTAAGCACACAGTCCCTGTTATGTCCCTGCATAAACAACAGATAGAACTAACTTTTTAAAAATATGAACCTGAACATAGGGGAAATAATTGTATGGCTGTTTCTTCTTTCTCCCACATTTCATTACAGAGTTGTGATAATCTTTGATGTACAACTGGAGGCACAATATCATACTGTGAATACCCATGGAAGTTCTACCAAATACTCATTCTATGCTGAATGGAAAAGATATTAGTATTTCCCTAAATACAGTTTTGATAAGCCAAACATTTCCAGCAATTTTGGATGCAAGATGTGTGAAATTTTTACCCATTTAATTATAATTCCCATTAATTCAATTAAGTTGTAAATACATAGTCAATAATTTCATTATTATGTGTCTCTGCTCATGCTTTTCCCTGTTACTGTTATCATTTCGATCGTCAGATTAGAATTTATTGGAGCGTGTGGAGAGGGAAGAAAAAGGAAGCCTTCTCATTATCACCCCTATTCATCAGGTGGAAAATTAAGGTCTGTAGAAATTGAGAATGCCTCGGACAGAACCACAAACTAATCCAGATCTCTTGAATTCTAAGCCAATGTCTTAGCTAAAATGTTGCCTTCTCCAGTCTTTGTGTACCAGAGTTGTCATCATAAACATGGCATTAGACTCATTCTATTCAGATTAAAACTAGACAAATGGAGCATAAGAGGGTTTGGGGTTTTTGCAGGGGGAGGGGGGAGAGGTTGGATATTTGGACTGGTCAGTTGATTTGCAGGTAGGGGTTGATCCTGTTTAGTTTGTTTTTTGGTTTTATTTTGGTTCTAAACTTGTAGTTTGTACAAATACTTCAATTTAAGACATTCTAGGGAGGATACATTGAGCTTATGTATCTCAGTTACCATATTGACTCTACTAGTATGAACACTAGAAGGGAGGAATAAGCGGCAATTGGACCTAGACAGGTTACAGGGGTGGGCAGATGAGAACAAAATGGATTTCAACACTGACAAGTGCAAGGTGCTGCACCTGGGGAGGAAGAACCAGCAGCTCACCTACAGGCTGGGGAACTCCCTTCTCATCAGTGCAGAGGCAGAAAAGTATCTTGGAGTCATTGTTGTTGATGCCAAAGTGAACATGGGCCAACAGTGACACCTTGTCATGCATCCACAGATGCATCTCAAGCAGGTCCAAGGAGGTGACCCTCCCCCACAGTTGAACTGAGTCCAGTTCTGGGCACCGCACTTCAGGAGGGATGTGGACAACATGGAGAGGGTCCAGAGGAGGGCCACCAGCATGACTGGGGGCAGCAAGGCAGTCCCGACAAGGAGAGGCTACAAGACCTGAACCTGTTCAGCCTCCACAAGAGAAGGCTGAGGGGGAATCTAGTGGCCTGTTACAAACTAGTCAGGGGGACCAGCAGGCATTGGGGGAATCCCTGTTCCCCCGAGCACTACCAGGAGTGACTAGAAATAAGTCACAAGCTGGCAGAGGGTAGATTCAGACCAGCCATCAGGAGGCTGTACTTCACAGTTAGGGTGGCTAGGAGCTGAAACCAACTTCCAAGAGACGTGGTGCTGGCTCCTACCTTGTGGGGGTCTTTAAGAGGAGGCTAGATGAACACCTTGATACGTAAGATGGACAATGATAAGACACGGAAGGCTGTTGGAGCGCATGCATTTCTATGCTCCAACAGACTCAATTAATTGACAGTGTAGGTGGGTGGTCAGAGCAGGCTCCCCACATGTGAGCTCTTAGTGTGTAGCCCTACAGTTCTTTGAAATTTGAGGGGAGCAATTTACTTTTTCAATAAAATATTTCTTTCCAAATCTTGGTTAGGTTATGTGCCTCAATCGCCATATTCCAACAACCTTTTGGAAAAAAAAACAGAACTTTTTTTAGAATTACTATTTTCTTCAGGTTTTGCCTGAACATGTGGCATGGTCTGTTTTCATCTATTGTGACAGGATGTTTAGTGTGTCTGTCCCTTTAAAAAGAGAAGTTGCTTGAGAAGCAGCTTGCTGGTGGGGTGGGGAGGTGGGGGAGAGGCTGATTTACATAGTCACCTGGCTGGGCTTGGGCCATATAAGCCCAAGGTCTGAGCCAAACAGGTAGGCTAGCCCTGAGAGCCATGGAGAGAGAAGCTCATTACAGCAGGGCACTTGAATTGACAATGGCAATGAGGTAAATGACCTTGCAGATCTGGGAAAATGGAATATTACCTGGGTCAGAGAGAGGGTGTTTATGTAGGCAGGTGGCCTTTATTTTATGTTAATCCCAGAGAGGGTTTGGGGTTCCTGCCAGAGAGCTTAGTTCCTCTTGGTTGAGTTGCACAGTGCCCTAAGGACAAACAATAGCCTTCATTCCTGCTGAGAACAGGCTCCAGGCATTCTCAGACAGCTAGTGGTCCAGGGAAGGGCTGAGAATGGGTCCAGGAATCCAGAAAAGGGCAAGAAATGGGGTTAATGACGTGTAGACCTGAGGAAGCCAGTAAGGCCAGGGAGCCCAGAAGTCTCAACTAGCCTGAGATAGAACCAGGGTCCAAAGGTCAAGGAGGAACAACATCCAGGGCTTGCCGGGGCCCGGGAGCATGCAGCAGGGGCCAAAGGTGTTGGAGAGGCCATTGCCAGAGACAAATGGGTTTGGTACCCACATTTGGGGAGGCTGGAGCCTAGAGGCCTAGTCCAGTACTGTGGGCCTGGGCTAAAAGACCCAGTGAGAGAGAGAGGGGAGGAAGCCAATAAAAACAAGACCTCTTCAAGGTAAGTAATGGTACAGTGACACCTTTGAGGCATGTGGCCTGGTATGGGAGCAGACAGAGCCATGCAGTTTAGCCTCTGAAACTACAGGTGCCCTGCAGGGGCATGGACAAGCTGAGAGGGACCATTGAGCTCAAGAACCGAATCAAGACCAGTGGGGTCTTCAAGGGGCCCACTAGTGATATGAATGGACTAAGTCTCACTCTAAAGCCCCTGGGAAGCCTCCCTTACCTAATCTTGAATAAGAACATGATTAAATGTGTGGCAGGAGAGCAATCAAGGGAGGACTACACTGGAGACTGAGCTAGGCACTACCCACATGATCCCTAAGGGATGTCATGGCCACCCCTGGGGCATGGTTCTGCTACATCTATGCTACAGCACTTCACATGTGCACTCTAAAGGGCAATAACAAGCAGATTTCTTACAGTGTTCAATTTCTCAACACACTGCTTGCTTCTCTGGCAATGTGGTATTGCTTGCATATAATTTTCAAACACCAACTTGTGCAATTTGATTTTGAGTTACTATCACTGCTTTTGTTAGCAGTCAGGAAGAGAGGCCCTGGTATCCTTCATATGAGGAGCTGCAAGCCCAGAGTAATAGCCTCAGATGCTGTTTTTCCCTCAAGAAAGATCACTTCCTACACTTACTACATCCCACTATCCTACCATGACTGTAGAGCATTTTTCTTTCTGTTGCTATAGAAACAGCATATGGAGCACAAGGAAGAAAATCTGTCTGATTCCACATGATAAACTCATAGCATGAGGTTCTGAAGACCCAAGGGGAGTTTACAGAGTGATCACTTTGTGTGTGGCACCTCAAAGGAGGTTGGGTGGATGCAGAATCCTAACTGCAATGGTTGTCAGGTCACAATGTAACCTATATGTGGTCTGTCTGCATGCTGAATCACTTTGGAAAGGACAGTCTGGGGTCAGGATAGGATCCAGGATTTGGAAAAGAGGGGTGTGGGAGCAGCAACCCATACTACAGGGGTGGCTGCATATCCTCCTCCCAGTATCCTTCCCCCAAATAATAGTGCAAGCAGACAAGCCACCAGAGATGCTAGGGCTTTTTTAAAACCTCCAAAACATGCCCTCCCTGTCTTTCCTACCCATGCTCAGGGACACACCCTTTCCTCTTCTCACTTCCCCATCTGCTGCTTTCTCCTGTTTCAGGAGAGGGCAAAGCTTCAAACCTATTCTTTCCTGGGATGCACTGAGGCTGAGCTCAGCTGGAAACAGCAGCAAGCTGCTCCCTTTCCCTGAGCTTGCTTTCACTGTCCCTGTTCTCAAATACTTCCAGTTCCCATGAAGCCCAGCTGGAGAGGACAGGAGTGGCTTTGAAACTTCCCCCTGCCCCAGGAAAGTGAGGAAAGGAGCAGTGGCATGGAAGGGGAAGGGAGAGAAGAGGGAAGGGGATATGCTTTTTGATCATAAAGCATGTTGACTAGTGCTTCCCACTTTAAAAACCTATTTTCAGTTTCACAGAACTCTGCCAGATTTTAATGATTCAGGATGTAATTTCCCCAGCCAAGTGACTGCATCAGGTTTTCCAAAAATTTCAGACAAAGCTGTTGAGCCATTTCTCAGAACAAAATCAGAGGAAATGGGTTTTGTCCACATTACAAAACAGGCAGCCTTTCCTTTGAGAAACTTGCCATCCCATTTTCTGGAGCAGGAACATGAAGTTTGGAAGAGATGTAATCATTTTGTGTCATATTCATCCTGGAAAAATCTGCCCAACTTTGATCAAATTAGATGCTTCTGTGTGTGGTCAGTAGCAAGTAAGATTTCAGCAGATAGGTGCCAGTAGATGTGCAGGGATGCTGCTCCAGTGAGCTGTAATTACTCACTTAATCAGGATTAATTTCCTCCCTAGTGCAGAGGGACTGGACCCAATGATCTGCAAGGTCCATTCCAGCCCCTAACAATTTATGAATTGAGTCTGCTGAAGCATGCAAATTAGCACACTCCAGCATCTCATGTATTCAATGTCCCCATGCTTCAAAATGGCAGCACAGACACTTGAAAACTCATCAAACAAGCTTTAGTTAAAGTGCCCCCTCTGCCATTTTTGAAACACAGGTCACTGAATACATGAGATGTTGCAGCTGCTTTAGTTAGAGCCACTCTAATTAAAGTGCTCCCCGCCCCCAGAGCACATTTAATGTCCCCCACACTCCTACAGGATGCTAACATACTGGGGTGGATGGAGCATTCACAAGCCACCTGGGACCTTGAGGTATGTAGAAAAAAATATTTAAAGCTGTGTCTCTGTCCAAATCTCTGAATCTTAATCTCTCCAAATCAATGCAGAGGGTTCCAATAAAATTCAGAGAGATTAAAGGTTCTCTTGATTCTATAAGGATTTGGAGATTTGGCTACCAAATCAGGCCACATCTCAACCAAATCAAATCAGCAACTGAAGCTTCACACAGCCCTAATAGCTGAAGTGTACTAGTGGGACATAATGGTAGTAAGAAACTTCTCACATTGCCTAGCTACTGGGTCTTGCTCAAATTCTCATGGTTAAACTGATTACCTGATTTGGGATCAGGAAGGAATTTCCCCTCTGGTCAGATTAGCAAAGTATGTTGGGCTTTTCCCCTTTGTTTTCAGCATGAAGCATAGTCCATGTCCACGGATCATTGGGGTATATTTTATCTGACAAATTCCCTGCTTTTGCAGGATCTCAAGGAATTGTTTATGATGCTTTTGTTTTCCTGCTGACTTCTTGGGACACCTAATAATGTTTTCAGTATTAGTCATTCCAAGTGCTTGGGTACTGGGTGGTATAGGTATATGAAACAAGCAAGGATGGATGTTCTTGATAATGAAGAAACATTTATTACATGGTTGCCTGAAAAGGCAGGGAACTAGACTCAATGACCCATCTATACAAGATCAGGTAGTCAAATATTATTATTGCTGAAGTAACCTCTGCTACATATTTTCCACAAGAGAAGGCTGAAAGGCCACCTACAAATTCATTAGGGGGATGCAGCAAGGGATCAGAGATGCTCTGTTCACGAGGGGCCTCTTGGGGTACCAAGGAACAATGGTCACAAACTGACAAAGAGCAGATTTAGGCTAGATATCAGGAAAAACTTCTTCCTGGTAAGGGTGGCCAAAATTTGGAATGAGCTCCCAAGGGAGGTGGTCCTCTCCCCTACCTTCAGGGTCTTAAAGAGAAGGCTGGATAGGTCATCTGACCCCAGCACTCTTTTCTGCCTAGGCAGGGGGTCTGGCTCGATGGTCTATTGAAGTCCCTTCCAACCCCAGCATCTATGAATCTATAAACAAACAAACAAACAAAAAGCAAAAACAATCCCCCTCCCCCCCCAAATAATTGTAAAACAGTAAAATGACCAGAAGAATATTCATAATCTCTGGTTTACTGAGATCCTGTATTTATTTAATGTATTATCTATATTATCCTGTATCCATTCCTTTTGATACATTTAGTTATGTTTTGTGATGGTAATATTTACCTCAGGAGTCACCTTTTCTTATAAAGTCACTATCTAAACAAATCTAAATACCTTGTATACAGGCCAAACTCAGTTCAATACTACAGTCACATCTCTAGTAATTTATGAACCTTTTGACTTGTGTAAAGGCCAACATGTCTTTACTGTCCCAGATTTTCTGCCTTTCCCTCTAGGATACCACAGAGAACATGTGCTAAATTATGGATCTCTCATGCTTCTCTGTCATACAGGAGAAAGCAAAATGAAAAAAGAACAGTGGAAACTAAAAAGAGAATGTAATTGTAAAAGTTCCTTAATATTTTGTTGTTTAATATCTCTTTCAAAGGATACGCTATGAAAGCGGAACCAAATGAAAAATAACAATAGGATACAGAGAGTCGCATGACATTTAGATCTTTTCTGCTACTGAATAAAATATGAGCCTGAGGCTGTGAGTAAAATTGTATGCAAATCTTTAAAAATAATACACCAGCTTTAATCCTTGCTTCACACAGGTTAGCCACACTTTACATGGTTAAAAACACAGACATCCACCTTCTGGTTGTAACTTCTTGATTCTGCAGTCATGGCAATCCTTGCAGTTGTAACAGCATATCTGACCTCAGTATTATCTGCTAATAAACGTCACCTTACATCCCAACATAGCCCCAAACAACTTGTAGCTCTTTACTGAGTGGGGAAGAGGAAGGGAGAACAATCCCTAAAACAAAAAAGGAAAATAAAGATCTGAAAACAGAAACAAAATTGCACAATAAACAGAAGCACACAAGGACAGGAAAGAGAATATAGACAGGGAGTTGGCATGCCATTGGAGAAAGATGGACAGCCAACAGAGCAGTGAGAAATGCAACTTTTGTTACCACATCCAAACAATTGTTAACTTTTACAGTATAGAACGAAAATCTGCTTCATCTTTCATTACAAGGGACAACTTTCCTGGAGATCGAACATGTCTTGGGACATTCACTTTCTCCTCAACATAGCAAAAATAGAGAAGGGCAAAAGGTTGCCTATAAAAAGTTCTCCAATTTTCTGTTCTTACTTATAATTTAAAGGAACATAAGGGCTACTCTAAACTAAAGAAGCTGATAAAGTCTCCTAAAAGGCAACACATTTTAGTCACTCCTTCCTGCCAGCATCATATTACCAAAGCTGGAGGGAAGAAATAAGAAGGTATCATCTAAACCAGCTTAGGGTCCCCAGAGGGCATCCTATGCAGGAATATTTCCATATCTTCATATGGGGTTACACTCCCCTCCCACTTTGAGGCCAGAGACAGATCACAGAATCTGAACCTTAGAATAGTACACAGTTTTTGTCATTATCTGTATTATTATGTCAGTCTAATGATGATCAATGCAGTGTTGGGAAGATTTAATGTTCAAGGTCTGTGTAGACTCAAGTATCTTTTCACCACATAAAGTTTCCTCTGTTTTGATTAGGTTTACCTGATATTTTTATGGGGCATAATGACTGGACAGTATCCTGTAGTATGGTTCATTTAGAGGGGGAAAAATATCAATACTTCACATTGAACCTTGAAGATAAAGAGCGGTATACGTTGTCCATTCTAAATCTTGCCCTTGGTCTTCAGAGACCACGTCTTAAGAGACGTGCCTTAGTTATAATATGGTCTGGTCCTCCATAAACAGTAAAACCAAACCATGTTTTATTTGTTGGGGTTATTACCAGTATAGCTTGCCTTGATAAATGTTGGAGTCTAAGCAGTAGAGTTATGTGAATAACTGGATTTCAGGGGATCTTGTTGAATCAAGCTTTAAAAAACAAAATGTTTTGGTTCAAACAAAACTCTGTATGGTCCTGAAATGCTTATTTGTTTTTTGAGCTCTTTTAAAACATAAAAATATTTTTAATCAAGTTGAAGTAAATTTGGGGTGAGAGATGTCTTTTTAAAATGAAATAATAAAATACTTTTCTCAAATGTTTTCATTTTTCTTTTTGACCAAAAAAAATTCAGTAAAATTTACATAAACTTGTTAAATGTTGCATGTGACCTACATTTGCCTTATTCAATGAGTGAGAAAAATTGTTCTGGCTGAATAATATTACTCTTGTTTGGTAGACACTGTTTAAGTACAGTAAACAGAACTAAACTAACTTCAGTGTGTGAACCAGACAGATGTAGAAGATAAAATCTCTTAATGTTGGACTCCCTATGAAATATAATTGAACATTACATTGTGTCTATTGTGTGACTATCATAGCACTCTATGGAAATAAACCCCAGATGGGACTGGCAGTTCTGTCTGTCTTTCATTCTGTTCAGTAGGCGCTTGGCCCATCTTTTAAATGCTCAGTGGGATGGATTATGCAGTAGAATTTAGATTATTAAATATGGCCACTGCCAAATGACATACCAGTCACTTTTTGAGAAAGTCGGGTGAAAATAAAATTGCATTTCTCAAAGCAAAATTGGTAGGAAAAAACTAAAATAAACAAAAACAAAAGAAGCTGCGATCCAAATGTTGCCTTGATCTTTTGCCTTCAGTACCCTGGAAATGGTTATAGTCCTACTTCCTCCTTAAGTGACTCCATTAATTTTAAAACAGTCAAGCTAGGAAGGAGTTTTACCTTCCATTTCTGTAAGTGATTGTGAAAATAACTGATTTTTACAGTTCAGCAAGTGAACCAAAAACAATAGAAAAAGAAAACTATACATTTTGTTCAATCCCAAGTGAAGGCATTGTGGAGAAGCAAATGTAAACCATCAGTTTATCTTGCATAAGGACAAGACTGCAGAAAAAAAAGATGTTTCTTTCTAAAAGAAAACAACAGCAACAAAATGTTATTTCAACATGAAATGCTTCTTTCAACTGAAAAAAGAGGTTTTATTTTGGAGGCATTTGTAGGAAAAGCAAAGGAAATGGAAGACAAGATTTATGATGGTATTGATACTCTTACAACTTTTTGTGAAATACTGGTTAGGTCAGTTGCTTAGTCAAGACATGAGAAACCCAGGTTCAGTTCCATCTTCTTGGAAGTTTTGCATCTCATGATGCCCCCCTTCTAGGTGAGTCCCCTAACCAGAGTGCTACTGGGTATCCTGGGGTGAGTTTCTCTCAATCTCTCCTATGTGCATGTGACTACATAAGAAGAAAATACAAGACAGAGGAAGGGAAACTATACCTAATGGTTAGGGACTTTTCCTGATAGAGAGGAGATCTAACTTTAAATCCAACCCCCTCCTTTGTTCAAAGAAGCCATTTAAACGAGTGTTTTACACTTTACATGAGTGCCCTGACCTCTGTGCTATGTGTTATCTTGTGGACAGTCTCTCATAATCCTTCCTATTATCATTGTTCTACTTTATATTAATGATTAATAATTCATTGTGTAGGAGTGAGAAGGAGACTCTTTAATCTGTCACCCACCCAGGAGTTGGGAGACCTAACTTCTAGGTCTTGGTGCAGTGGGTATTTAGGCAACATGGAATAGCTTCAGCAAAACAGGATAACTCACCCTGTAATGCACTTGTTATGCTACTTTCCTTGAGGTAAGCCAAATTCCTTCAGACTGAGGAGGGTACTAACCCTGATCCCACATCATCAAAGAAAGTAGGGCAGGGTGGCATGCAATAGACTAACTAGTTCAGAGAGGCATGAGCTTTCATAGGCAACAACCTATTACAAAAAACAGGGCTGGGCAAAATCTGGCCTGCTAAGGGATTTTATCTGGTCTGTTGTGGATCCCTCAGTCCTGCCTAGCCCAGAGTCTTGGATAAATTATGAATTTAGTCCTGCAAATCTTTGCACTTGTGGAACTGGGACAACTGCATTTTGCGGTGAATTTTAATATTTACAAAAAATGTTCTCACACCTCTAATTACTGTTTACTAAATATTCTTTGTATTCAGTGTCATGGAATTAATTGAATGAACAAATCCAGAGTTCATTTAGGTATCTCATAATTTTTATTGAGCTATGCACTTTCAAACATTAGCAGCACATGGTTGCCCCTAGTGATTGAGCAATGTGTACATGTCAATAGCTATTCACTATTTGAATTGCTGTTGTAATATCATGTCACTAAATCCTGAGCAAAGAAAGACAAAAGTAAAGGGCTAAGGAGAAGCAGGTGTCAATTCATCTTGTCAACTTGTCTGCTTTGTTTTCACCTTACTTTTTTCATTCCCGAATTTGTGAAGCAAGTAGAATGACTGTTATCAGCAGTCATTGCACTGGGAACCTATCTCCCTGGCAACAACTATCAGCCTGTACCAGGCTACAGCTGTCTGTGAGTTCTTGAGCCCTATTAATATATTAAGGGTTCAAATTACTACCATATATAACCTTTCATAAAATACAAGGAACAGGCCTAACTCATAACCTTTGTCGCATAATGGGTCCTATGTGATATTAGTATTGCTAAAGGAAAAAAAAGCAAAAAAAAAGTTTTAAAATCCATTTAACACAGGTACAGAAAATATCCTTCTAAATATTGTATTCTACATGGACCTGCTGCCACTGAAGCCATTGGCAAAATTTACATTGATTTCATGGGAGCAGAATCTTAGGAGCAGTAATCAATATTTCTAGTCTGTCGGAATCATATTAATTATACTATAACATTTTCTCTTATGCAGTCTTTTTCTGTCATTGTCTGCTGGTTTCATACTGAAAAATAAGTGCATAAGAATTGCAAAACAGCACTGATTATTTTTCAGAGGCGTTTGGTAGAAAATGTTATAGAACTCAGTCAGTTGCATATGGTAGTAGTTAAACATGAAAACCTTTCAGGCTATTTGAAAAAAACATACTTTTTCAGTTATTCTGGTGTAAATACAGCATAATTCTGCTGAAGTTATTGACATTGTTGTAGATGTATGTATACCATTCAATTTATATTAGTTCCTAATATAAATTAAGTGATATGACTGATATAAATAAGTAGTGTATACATGCCCCTTGCTCTTTTTCACATATTGCATGTTTTAACATTTTATTTGATGCAACATATAAAAGAATGTTACAGTTACAAAGTTAAGCACTTGGAAGTTAGGAAATACTGTCGTTAAGGCTCCTGCTTGTCTATTTTATGATCACATATAATGATGTATATTGTGCTTGCATTATAATGCAGACTTTGATAAGAACATCATACAAGACCCCTGTCAGTTATGTGCAGACAACATCTTGAGGCTGCTGTCTGTAAGGTATTTGTTTAATACACAATCTTGATTAATCCCCTGAGCACTGTTTACCCTGTCCTCACTGAAATGGGGGAACATGGGATAGTGAATGAAGAGCAGAGTGAAGTGAAAAACAGAAACAAACTCTGAAATTAAAGGAAATGGTCTGTGCAAAGAAAGAGCTCAATGGGTATATGAACTTTTTTTTAAGCTACATGCAAGGAAATCTATTTGATCTTTGAAAATGCAGTGATTTGTGACAAATTTCTACTGCTTGAAAAATAAAAGTATGCCGCAGTTTATAACAAGTTCTGAATCTACCCACAAATGCCTTCTTATGGGTTAAATTATTTGGGGTTTACAGGGTAAGTTAATGATTTTTTTTTCAAAAGCCACTCAAATAGAAAGTATTATAGGATATGCATACAAAAAAGCAATGGACCAGATGGTAAGAGCTTCAGGACTAGAGGTTCAAGGGATTTTGGAGTACAGCCAGAAACTTTAAGCAAGACTCCATTTAGTCTTGTTAAGTGAGGGGCAGGTTCTGTATGTGGCATGTGACAGATCAGGGAGGAAACAGGGCAGGGAGCAGAAAGCAAAGCAGCAGAATGGGTAGGGAAAGGGATCAGAGTGGCACTCAGGGATGGTGTGGAGCTAATTTGTGGCACACCTGCCAAAAAAGGATGGCCCCTACTCATCTACACAGTGGTAGTTTAACTTCACAGAGTTTTCTAGAATGTATTGTTCTTTATTTCTGAAATATTCCGTTCTTTTATTATGGCCTAACTATTTAGAGTATCAAGAGAACTATCAAGACATTTAGGGTCAAATTCTAGTACCCTTAATTATGTTGGAGATTTCTGTTGAACTAGTTGTGTTGTCAAGTACTGTTACATACGTGAGAGACATGCAAAACTCTAGAATTCTTGGTTCAGAGATGATACCTTTTAAACCAAGTAAGAAATTGCAAAAAAATATCTTTTTCTGCAAGCGTTTAGGCATGCACACTGTTCCTCAGGCTCGGGGAAAATCAAAGATGGTAAAAAGTCACCATAGGTAGAAAATACACTTTGTTACACATTACATACCTGACACATCTAATCCTGTTTCTTACGACACTCTGCTCCAGACACTTTTTGTTATGGTCATTTTAAATATAACTGGGAGTTAGGGTGATGTGGCTTAAGTCAGTTTGATGCAGGACAGATCTTTCACTTCTTCACTTATTTTTGCTTTTCTAATCTGTTTATTCAGTACCTACGATAAGACAGACTTCACATAACATTTTATCCTACATACCCATGTTTGTAGAATGCTGACCCCTTCTTTTGTACCAGGACAATTTCAAAAAGAGGATAAATGTTTCCAAACATTATAACAGTCCTAGAACTTTGTCTTGTTATCAAGCAACAACATGTTTAAAAGGACATCAGACAGTTGTCACTAGTATGAACTTGATCTGTTAATTATCCCCCTAATGCAGATGCAAGCAATCTATTAGTTCAAGATTTATTAGGAGTGGTGACAGCAGTAGTAAATACAAGGTTAAAAACAGACACTTCAAACAGAATTTTCCAAATGCCTAAAATACTCATGTAATGTGTCAATCAGTTCAGTATGTGGTTATGAACAACTTTTAAGATTCATTAGTAAAATGTATTTCATTAGGTAAAAACAGAATGTGTTCTTATTTGTTTGACTTCTCTTGTCTGCAATTTGTTAGGACAAAGGGGGAAAAATTTGTCTTCTCTTGTCTACAATTTGTTAGGACAGAGGGGCATGTTTCATTTTCAAATGTTAATGAAAGAAACTGCATATTTATTCAATATGCTTTTAAATATTAATGAAAAACTTCCTAATGACTTATCCATACCAGGAAACTTTCCAACTGTAAGTGTCACTAGCTGCCCTGGTTCCAGTTTCAGAGGTGACCTTTAAATTGGGTACCAGTTACATATTTTACACTACGATTCCTTAAAACCTACTTATGCCCATTCTACTAACATGTAGGAGGAATTAGGTTGCTGCCTACTAAGGAGACAGAACTTTGAAGTCAGGGCTGTTTAACTTCTGAATAGCCAGGAACAGCAAGCTCCTGGGCCACATACAATGCAAGCTATATGCTCCTCAGGTCACATGCAAATTAACTTTTTGTTCATGGGTGACTGGGAAGCACCAGATTGCCAACTTTCCCCCAGTGGCCAATCGCCAAGACTGGAACCACAGAAGTGAAACCCACAAAACTGGAAGTACATTTCCACCAGCACTTCTGGTTTTACGGCTGATGCTTCCAGGGGGTTTACAGCAAATCTCAGGACGTGCACGTGCACCCCCTGTGCATCACCAATGCCACGTGGGCTGCATGCTAGACACTGTAGAGATGACACTGAATAAGAGATTACCCTAAAGAGCGTACAGTCTCAACAGAGGGGAAAGAAAATAGAGGCAGAGACTTGCCTGAGGTCACCCAGCAGGTCAGTGGCAGAGCCCAGAATAGAGTGAATCTTAGCCCAGGCCAGTGCCCTTTTAATGGACCACCCTAACTCTCTCCTTTCTAGTGTGAAAGGCAGCTAACACTTAGGTTTGCGAGTTCTAGGAATATTAGGACCCTGTAATTTGGCACTAATTTTTTTACAGCCATAAGTGCAGATGCTATAGTGTCAGCTGGAACTTGGATTTTAGCAAAGTCTTGTCATGACCCACCAACAGTAAAGAGTAAAGTTTTGGGTATGGTATGAAAAGTGTTACCAGGAGGTAAGCTAAGATGTAAACGTGTGGCGCACTTCAGAGCAAGTGCCCATGTGCATTCTTGTACCCCATGTGAAATGGCTTATCCTACTTTCATTCAAGGCAAACTACCTCCCATTTACCACAGTGTAAGAGCATGTACTTGGACAGTTAGTAGAAAATTACATGTTGGAATTTCATACCCTAGCTTATTTTGATGCAAATTTTTCATGTTCCGATATTCCAAGTCTTCATTGCTTAAAGAAAGATATATTTTTTACTTAGGGATAACTAATGGGTGTGACACATTCAGAGGGGTAAAAAACACCATGATGAGACAGTTTGTTTAATGGTAAAAAACAAAAGTGCTAAGTGAGGTCTGCACTCTGCCTCTGAGGGTGACCTTACTTTGTTTTACCTCACAGTAAAAAAATAAAGTACCTTGCTTTTAGTCTGTGTGTGGTTGTTTCTTTTCCCTCAGAATAACTCATAACTATTAGCTACCACAAAGTAAAAAATACACCATCTTTGGCAATCAAGACAAGGCTTAAATGGCTGATTAACCCACACTCGAAGATAAATGGCAGGCACAGGCAAGTCTAATGAGGTGTTAATTGCTAATTGCTTCGCTCCCAGAACAGTTATGTAGGAATTGTATTTCACAGTAAAAACAATGTGATAAACCCCCCCTGTGGACACATTTATATTGGTATAAAAGTGCCTTACAGTGAGCTAGTTTAGTCTACTCCCATTATGAGGTCAAGTTGAACCACCTTGAAACTGCCTACAAACTATAGTGTTAACTTGTTTCATAGCAGGAAGACGGAAGTAGGGGCATTTGACTATCCATCCTCCCACACCTTTCTATGCCTTTCATTTACATTTAACTATACTTAAGATGTTGTGGGAAAGCAGGGCTAGCACTACACTTGGAGGGCATTGTCAGTTTAGCTATTTTGGTTCACTCTGCATTCAAAGTTCTCATAACATAGACACAGATTTTACTGAAGAAACTGCATTTTGCTAGCCTTATTCCTTTTGTTACCAAGCCAAATATACCAGCAAAAGCGCAGCTTTGCCAGTACAACAAACTCTATACTAGAGAGTTGTTTGGGGGTTTTTTCGAGCAGAGTTCTCTGTCCCAAATTGCACGTCATCATAATCTTGACATAACTATGAAGATGGTTGAAAATGCCAGGTGCCAGCTCTGACTCACCTAATACCTCTGCTAATGCAAAGTCAGC
Source organism: Caiman crocodilus (assembly GCA_030014935.1). Classification (NCBI taxonomy): domain Eukaryota; kingdom Metazoa; phylum Chordata; order Crocodylia; family Alligatoridae; genus Caiman; species Caiman crocodilus. The sequence continues at coordinate 64,078,761 of JAGPOW010000261.1, read as the reverse complement.
ATTCTGCTTCCATGCTCTGTTGATTAGTGTTAGGTGAGCACATGCTCCGGGGCCTGTGGAGCCAGCTGCTAAAGTACAAGAATAAGCATTGATGAAAGGCAGTCCAAAAACAGAAAGTAGATGCAGCTGAATTTTCCAGGGTATGCTCAGCAACAAATGTGGAGCTTCAGCCCAAGGAGTGTGAACAGACTGCTGTTCTCCAGGCTCTCTAGGAGATCTCAGCTCCTCAGGGGAAGCAACAGCTTGTGGCAATGGTGTGAAACAGGCTTCTTGTCCCCTCAGATTTCAAATGCTACTTTCCAGACACTTCTATCCTTCAGTGTAAATAAACAAGAGCTCAGCAATCTCAAGGGCACCTTTTTAAGTAAGGCATGTTTCTGAGCCATCTCTAAATGCCTTCTTCTATATATTTTACAGTCTAGTAAGGAAGGGGAAGTATATTTTGCAGAGCAGTTGGTTATTAGAAAAGAAAATAGCTTCTGACAGTCTATGCTTGTTTTTCAGAGGTTTTTTCCATGGTTTATTTATGGAGCAATCTAAATGAAATATGCATCAAACACTTAGAAAAGCAGGTATGAATTTGCATTCTGTGGGGCTGGATACTCCATCCTATGTATAGCAGGGCACCTCACCATAGTCACATTTACCCCCTTCTCAATAAGAGGGCTTCAGCTAATACAAAGGTATCCTATTGCATCTTGACCCCTCAGATAAGGCGATCACAAAAAATGACCATTGTCAACTGTGGGGGATTGCCAATGATAAGGCCCTGAGGTTGCTTCTCCCAGTGTGTGAGGTGTACATACTGATTAGGGGAGAAGACTGGATAGCAGTAATATAAGTGGTGGTAGGGTATGGATGACTAAGGCAGCTGCTTCAGGTGCTGACTTGTGAGGGGACAGGGTGGCAAAGCATAGAAAAAAACAGCTGCTGCCACAGCTGCTTAATTCTACCAGCAGCATGGCAGCAGCCATCAGTCACTGCTACCCCTATGTATCACCACTGCCCTGAGTACCTGGATGTGGTGTTATGCCTCATGGGTAAGCAAGGGAGGGAATGGTCAAGCCTATGAGGAATCCCTCAGAAAGAACTACACCCCCTGACTGTATTAATTTTCCCATAACATCTTGTGCTTTATGGTCCTGGACACAGTGACAACCAGCATGTCTCTGATGATGCAGCTGTAACAGAAGTGATGCTAGTAGCCTGTCAGTGGCCTGCGAAGTAGCTGGGGAGGGCTAGGAGCTAGTAACCATGTAGAGACACCCAGAGGGGACTTTTAGCTTTTTCCATGGGTTGCAGAAAAATTTCTAAAGGGGAATCCTCACGGACATTTTCCCCTGTAATGACCCTCTCCTAGGTTTTAATGTGGGAGACAAGGATCTGATCTTGGTTATTTAAATGCCATCACTTGAGTCCTATTTTCTAAAGTGATCAGTTTATGTTCTTTTGTAAAAATAGAATGATGCCTATTAGGTATGGTTGGATAATTTTTGCACAGGCAGTAATAATACTGAACATCTACAATGATGAGTGCTTTGCATCTTCAAAACTCTTCTTTTCAAATGAACTATTTAATGTAATAGCACTAACCACAGCTTGCTTCACAGATTTAAATTTGCCAGTCATGTAGCATGTAGAACCTCTTTCAGATCTTTTGTCATGTGTGCAGCATGCTATCAAGGCACTTAGCATTTAGCCACAGTTTTTGCTAAACTATGTGATATTAGTATTATGCCATTATAAAAGTCTGGTATGTCTTGAGTCATTTAGTGAATAAGACATAGTGATCAGAACTGCTAAGAATATTTAATGCAAAGAATTTTGTTGCAAACCTAGCCCCCTTTCCTATTCCCAAAGCCCTATGATCAGATCATTACTTTTACTAATGTATTCATTCTTCAAATTCTTGTATTGTTTCTCTGAATATATCAGAACTTGAAATTGACATGTCATGAATTATTCTTAGTGGGTATTCAGCCAATTATTTAATATTTTGAGCTTGTTATAAAACATCCTGAGGACCAGCATGAGCCCACTGGAGCTCTTAAATTGCCTCTGAAGAGTGGGCCGGACTGATACATGGGTCCAATTTTGGTGCCCTATATACAGAGTTCTAAAGGCAAACTTTTCCTATGTTTAGTTACCAAAGTAAAAATGTTCTGTTCTCATCCCCAGCTGGGTGACCAAACTGTGACCAGCTGATTCTGCTTCCATCCAAAATGAACTGCAATCTGGATTGCTAATGGTTCCTTTTTCTGAAGATGAGCAAGTTAAGCATGTTTCTTTCTCTGAAATGTCCCACAAGCTTCCTATGATCTCTCCTGTTCCTGTGTTCATGCTCTTGCTTGTATTAAAAGGGTAAAACTAAATCCACTTTTTCTATGTATTAGCTAATGTATCCATATCCAACTGCAAATATATTACAAAACGTGTGGACATGTTCTTAGGATTGAAATATCCACTTTCTGAGAGTGATGATTGACATGAACCCAAGTTTACTGAATCAACTGGAAATCTTTCAGGGTCAAGTCCAATGGGAGTTTATAAATCGCAGATTGTCAGAAACATTAACGGTACTTGGCTTTCTAGTTTAATAATTGTTTTGATGTTGTGGAAAGTGGAGGAGGATGGAAGACTGTGGGAAGTATAAAATTAGCATACATTTATATTCGTGATCTAATTCAACATCTTTTTATACATGCCTCTGCCACAATACAAACTTCACCTTATGTAACTACGAAAGTCTTTGATGTGTGTTCTCAATAAGGCAGAATGCTGTTTTTTTGCCGTATTTATAGTAAGCCTCCTAAACCCCCTAAAGTATGCAGAAATCCAGGTAATGTATCAAGGAGTGGGCACAACAGCTTTCACTTTGGGGAAAGAGCAAGAAGTTTAACTCTTAATTCCCTATCTTTATTGAGCCTAAGGCTGGGCCTTAATATTTATTTTAATTGATTTTGTGTGTTTCAATGAATACACAAGCATTTGCCTCCGTTCATTTACAAATGTGTCAAGGCAGCCCAACCTAAACATCACCTCTATACTATTTTTTTAACTATAGCTCAGACACAGTGCCATCAGCTCCACCTTAATCATTCCCCTAATACAACCAACATCTTATAGGTCATAAATTGTCAGTGAGTATCTCTGATGCTGGCAGCCACAGGAAGTTGAAAGTTAAAATTGAGGTTGGTAGAAACAGCAGTCCTCAACGTTGCTCATAGCATGTTCAGTATTGTTGCTCATGGACAAGCAAATATAGGGGGCTAATGCCCTATTCCCATTCTCAGAGCCCTCGCAATGGGGTGTCCTGTCTTCCCAGCTAAGAAACAGTAGGACAATGATGCAAGGAACTAACAACTTCTTTGGTGCCAATCCATTCCTGGAGTCAGTGCCATAGCAATGAAGCTTTGGTGCCTGGGATAAAGCCCGCAGTAGCAGCCTGCCCTTGCCCTGCACACAGATACAGGGGGCATGCCCCCCCCCCCCGTGCTTGCCCAGGAATGCATGAAACAGTGAGAGAGACACTTTTCCAGTCCCCACACCCTCCCCAAATGAGTTGCTGCAGCTCTGTCCCACACCCTGTCCCAGCTGGGCAGCACCTTTTGGTGCCCCTTCGCTTCCACACCCAGGGCAGTCACCACCTCCTCCCCCTTGCTACAGCACTGCCTGGAGTTGTCATCCTGTCTGGGATTCCTTTGCCAACTAGGCTGTAGTCATTTGCATAGGCAACCTAAGTAAATAACATTTTTTTTTCAGATTACAGTATTGTTGACTTCAGAAGAAATTTAGAAAAATCATTTTAACAACCATAATAGCATAACAATTGTATTGCTTTTTATTACCAGCTGTGAGCCTTAGTCTTGTATGTCATATTTAAAATTAACTTTCTTTGCCTGCTCCTCTGCATGTAACTCATCCCATTGTTGTATGTTCAACAAAAGTGAAAAGAAACAAAATCTAACTGACAATGGAAGAGTCCATGCAGCAGTCACAAATGCTATACAGATTCTACCAGTAAGCAGATCTTTCTAGCTTAGTGAAAACTGGTAGTATAAAAAAACAAAACAAACAAACAACAACCATCACCACCACCATCATCACATTAAAGGACAAGAAACTATACTAAACCTTTGGTATCTTTTTTCCTCTGCAATGTCTTAAAAATTGTATTAGTAGAAAGACAATAAAGCAGGCTTGTTGAAATAACCCAGTACTGTTTTCTTCCAATTCAGGCCACATCAGTAAATAAATGACTTCTCTGTCTATTTCTTGATCAGTCCTTTGTTTCCCACTGCCATTGAGGTTTTCCCCAATGAACTCCCCCCAAAAATGGACTAGTTCCTGCTGAATGGCTCCTATTGAACAGGCACCCATACAGCAAACAATATACCTGGTATGGACAGAGATTTCTGAAGCCTTCAAGTCTTGTAAGATCTTCCCAACACAAAAATGATAATATTATAAAGCAGTACAGACCACTTCCATTAGCAATACTTATAGTGAGAAGCAGCATTTTAGATCATCTTGGGGCAGTTGATTGTCTGTATTGATTATTTCCTCTCCTTAGTCTGGTTTTGTAGATGTTAATTGATGTTAATTAACTGGCTACATTGGCTAGCAATTGTGTATTCAGCTGGTCCCTGAATGAATCATGATTGGTAACACCATAGCTTAGCAGCCAGGCCTGCAGTAGTATCTCCCACACGCCAAGCCAAAGACAGTCAGTTGCACAAGTGCCCATGTCATGAGTTTTGTTTGTCAGCAGCTAGGGGTGCAGGGCACCAGAACCCAGAAGCCCTGCACTGATCTGCTTGACAGATGGCAGGCTTTGTGGCCTGAGCAGGAGCCACCACCCCTGCAGTTTTCAGTCCACTGCACCCTAATGCATGTAATGTCACCCATGTCACAAATTTTGCATGTCTACAGCTTGAGGTGCCATTCCCCCAAACCCCTGCACTGATCTTCTTTAAACTTGGCATGCTCTGTGCCCTTACCAGGGGCTACAACCCCTGCAGTTTTGACCCCCCACCCATGTGACATGAGTTTTGCTTCCAAGAATTTGGGGTGCAGTTCCCCCCCCAAAATCCTATACTGATCTTCTTGAAATTTGGCAAATTTCCATGTTCTCTGCGGAGTCTACCATCCCTGCAAAAATTCATCCAAATCAGACAAAAAGCCCAACAAAGTTATAGATAGTTAATTGATTCCTCATTATACCCTATAGCCAGATCTCCAAAGTGCTTCAAAATCTCTGAACCACTTCAGAAAGCCTAACGAGGCCAGAGCTTTGATCCAGACACCAAAGTGTCCAAAGCCTTGCACAGCCCTACTGCCTATGCCCTCTTACTTCCTAACCCAGGAACACAGCAGGTTATATTTATTTGTTAGCTCTCCTCTACCCCATTCTTATTGCATGTCTGATTCTTTTTGTGTTGGGATATAGACTTGCTACATTTATAGAGGAGCAAGCAAAATGAGGCCCAAAGAGGTTGCAATCTTTAGATATTACCGCAATACAGCTATGTAGTAGTTCAGTAAGAAAAATGAGATGCATAGCTTCTGCATCGTTTGGTAAATTGTGTATCCAAAGTGTTATAGAACATCTAGATTGGGATTACATCATCAGTCCCAATAATTATTAAGTGTAGATATTGGATTTCTTTCTACTGAAAAGTATAAACAACAAGACTCATTTTATTGCTGAACCATCCATAAAGAACATTTGCATTAGAGGAACAAAATGAAGATATATTTTTAATTTTAATAAACAAATGGCAACCTTAGAACTATAGTGTATCATTATTTTTAAGCAGATTGTACTATACTTTAAGTTTGAGATTCTTAAAAAATAATGGCATGATACAGATCCAGGCTGAATCCATTTGTAAAGTTTAATTAACAGCCTCAATATTTATTGGCTATTGAAAGTTATTGAAAAAAAAAAAAATCAGTACACATGGAGTTAGTTGCAAAATCTAGTATTTGTGAAAGCATTAGTTGAAGCAAGTAATAGATTAAAAGGAATTTATTTGTGAAATTAGATGCAAAATGAAAACCTTGAATTTTACCTCTTTGAACTTTTTGAGAGAGTATTTTTTTTAATGTGGATAAGAGTCCAGGGATTATTTTGCATGTTTGAACTATCTGGGCCACATAAGCCTCAATTGTATATTTTCTTGCTGTAAATATGGAGGATGTCAGGTGAATATTCAATAGAGTTGTGCTGTTAAAAACATTATGCATCTGAGATCACAGTTGGACTCCAAAATGCCCGAAAAACTGGTCCAAAAGCCTCCTGAACTTATATTTCCATGAAAGATCCTGCATCTGGAAAAATACCACCTTTTAGGTTATGGCAGAACACAAGTTTATCACAAGTTCAAAGGGAGTTGGGTCTTACTGGGCACAGCTACTGTGGAAGACTAATTAGCTGTGAAGTAAATGTCCCACAACTACACATGTCCCTATTTGAGTGGAGTAAACTAATTTACTGTGCGGCAGGATAGCATTGTACATTCTGACATATCCTTGGTAAGTAAATACAAGTACTACTATGCTGCAGAGTATTTTACTCTGGAGCAGTACAGGTGTAGATACTACCCCAGCTAGCTGGGGCACAAGGTTGCTTCAGGGTTAGGTGGCAGGCAGCTCTTGCACTGCACTGAAGCAACATTGTTCTGCAGCCAGTAGGCCTGTATGAAGCAGCTAGTATTTGCTTTGGATTCAGTTGATTTGGGAGACAGCAATTCAATTCAGTTATTTGAATCACTGTCCCAAATCAATTCAGCTGAATTTGGTTCAGACATTTGGCAGCAGCTGAATCTCTGAATCACCCAGGCCCATCCCCTGCCCACTGTCCCAACCCTGGCAATGGCTGCCCCACGTGCCCCAGCTCCTGGCTCTTTGAAAAAAGAAGGCCCCAACTCAATGGGTGCTGCTGGGGGGGGGGGCAATTCCCACTGCCCCAAGCTGTGTGGAGGGGCTCTGCATTAGCTCCCCAAATCCCCTTGCTCCTCCAGTTCCCCCCCCTGCCCCCCTTGGCTGCCCCACCTGTCCCAGCTCTGGCCCTTTAAGAAAAAAAAAAAGACACCCCAAACCCCAGACTCACTGTTCCCGCCCATCAAGGGGCAATTCCCACTGCACTGTGCTATGTGGGGGGCCTCTGCATGAGCCCCCTGAAGGCCCAAGGCCACTGCAGTGAGCCGTGCATCCTGGGGGGTTTCTCAAAGGGCTGAAGATGGTCTGGGTGGGTCAGGGGATCATGGCAGAGCCCCCCCATGCAGTGTAGGGCAGCAGGGATTCCCCCCCCCCACCTGGCGAGTGGCGGTTGTTTTTTTTTTTTTTTTTGTTTTTTTTTTGTTTTTTTTTTGGCCCGGGGGGGGGGGGGTGGGGGGGGCCCATCCTCCAGCCCCCTACTTACCTGCTCCAAGTCCAGCTCCAGCAGGCAGGAACTGCCCAAATCAAAGCTCTCTGCATCTTTTCTGAAAATTTGGAGAGGTTCAAATCAATTCAGACCTTTTTATTGGTCCCCTGATTCAGTTTCGATTTAGAGATTCAGCCACTAAATCGAGCCAAATCTTCTCTGAAGAAAATCAGAAACCGAAGCTTCGCACAGCTCTAACAGCCAGCCCTCTTCAGCATGCTGAGTTGTGGCAGGAGTGAGGGTAGAAGCAACCCTAGGCTGGCAGGCTGGCCACCATGGCCCTTTGCCAGCTGGGGTTGTTCCAACATGGCTCAATGTGCTGCAGTCCCAAGCACATGTTCAAACAGCATGTCCAGGAGCAATAAACTCCAGAGAAGTAAGTGCCAGAGTTTATTGCTTTACATTTAATGCACATGTATGTCGCACCTTGAGAGCCTTAATTTCCACAGACTCCTAGGGCGAGAACGAACGCCCTCTAACTAATTTCTTTTTCCCCGCACTAGGCTTTGATTTCCCTTTTAGTGGCTGCTAGACAGATCAGATATCGCGAGATCGCTGAGATAAGGTTGCATTTACTCACGTGCTCGTTAGT
>JAGPOW010000261.1:64058929-64070640 GCA_030014935.1 Caiman crocodilus | reverse complement strand
ATGTCTAATCTAAACCTACTCTCCAACAATTTGTGGCCATTATTCCTTGTTATCCCAGGGGGCACTAGGGGGGAAACAAGGTCTCCCCCAAAGACCTTCTGGTCCCCCTAGCAAGTTTATGGACGATCACCAGATCTCCATTGAACCCCCTTTCTTGATAGCATGACATCAAAGTCATGGAAGGCAAGTTGAGGGGAGGGGCTACTCACCCAACAGGCCATGCAACACGTAAGGCCCCAGTGATCACACTCTGCAAGAGAAGGCTGAGAGGTGATCTCATGGTTGTCTACAAACTCATCATGGGGAGTCAGCGGGGAATGGGGGATACTCTGTTTACCAGGGGGGCCATTGAGGTTACTAGAAATAACAGGCACAAACTAAAGGAGAGTAGAATTGGATAGGATATCAGGAAGAAATTCTTTATGGTGAGGGTTGCCAAAATATGTAACGGGCTTCTAAGGCAGGTCGTGCTTTCCCCTACCTTGGAGGTATTCAAGAAAAGATTAGACACCTAGCTGGTGTTATTTAACCTCAGAGCCCCTTCCTGCCTAGAGCAGGGGGTCAGACTCAAGGATCTACAAGGCCTCTTTGAACCCTTGAAATCTATGAAATATAGGGTTAAGATGGGTTCACAGGAAGGCTTGGAAAGTAATGATCTTCTTTTGTACTAAGTAACCTGCTTGTTTAAGTATGCAGCTCTTGAAGATGGCTCTGAACCTCAAATTACAGAAGAGCATCCTCATTAAGGGCAATGTAAACTTAACCACTTACTTCAGTGGGATAAAAATGTTACCCCAGTAAATTTCTGGCTGCAATGCACATTTGCTTTAATATTTGCAAAGCATGACAAAAAAATTCTCCTCTGATGGTTCTTTATACTAGAATGCATTTCACTGTAGGTTTCTCAGCTACTTCTGCCATGACCCGTTTCTGAAACTTAAAAGCTACCATAGAACTGTATTACTTAATTTCTACCCTTTAATTTTGTGGCTTTTATTTTGGTTTTCATTCACTGACATATACATGATAGTTATTTTCAGTGCTGCAGAAGGTTTGAGGTTTTTAAACTTCTATTAGAAATGAGAGGATAGGAGGCATAGATGACATGAGAGTCAAGGAGTTTCAATAAACTGCTACAGATATTTGCTGCATCAGCAGAGTAGTTATTCAAAAAACTGCAAGATTGGCCAGCAAAACAATTTGCTGTATAGTGCAGCTAGTGAAGGGATTTTTCACTTTCTAGAAATATATAGCAACTAATGGACCCTAAGTATGCCTGAACAGATTTGGGGTTCATACAGATATTCAAGGAGGTTAGATCAGGTTAACAATGGCCACCTGATCTAGTAAGTCAGGATGGAGGAGGCTAGTGGACAAGGGAACTTGGGGAGCGGTTGGGGAGACTTGAGGGCAGGTGGGGTCTGCAGAGGGATCAGGGGAATAGGCAGGGTATATGGGGGGGGGGAAATCAGGGAGGCAAGTGGAGTCCACAGGGGATGGGGTTGGGAGTTCAGGGCACAAGTAGAGTCTGTAGGGAGGTTGAGGACATCTGAAGGGGGATCAAAGGATAAGGGAACAAGTTACATCTAATGGGGTATCAGGAGAACAGACAGCATCGACAGGAGGAATTGCAGGGGGTAGTGGGGTCTGTGGGGAAGATTGGGGGACAGGTGGGGGTCCATGGAGGGGTCAGGTGATTGGGAGGTTAAGGAATCTGCAGGGAGGATTGTGGGATCAAAGGAGCAAGTGGGAATCTGTGTAGGGATTAGGGGGCTAGCAAGGTCTATAGGGATGTTGGTGGGATTAAGGGGACTCATGGGGTCTGTGGGGCTCTTTCCCCTCCACCCCCTCCCCAGGGCCAGGGACTGTTTTTAACCTCCAGACACACACTCCCCCCACACCAGAACTTATTTACTTGGCTCCCAGCACCGGCGAATGCCAGTAAAACCAGCACCAGGAGTAGCTTGCAGGATATGGGGTTTGACTGACTCAGGAGGGGGCTGGCTGGTCTGTAGGGAGGGGAGGCATTGTCTGTCCATGGGTGGGGGAGGGGACAGGGGCACAAAATAGCCTGGTTCCAGGGAGGGACTAAGAAAAGTGCAGCCCTGGGGCTGGAGCTGGCAGCTGGGCTTTCCCAGTCCTGAGGCTGCACTGGGAATGGTACAGAAGTTTGGCACAGTTAAATCAATCTAAAAAATGGCCAGTCTGGCCTAAGTTACATGTACCTTGGAGTCAGGGTTAACTTAATTAGGTCTAAAAATGGTTGATCTAATCTAACAGTCCTGAACTTCTGTACAGGTCACACTCAGATCAACCTAACCAGTATAAGGTCTGCATCTGGGCAAACTAAGTTAGATCAGGTGGCCACTTTTAAATGCATCTAACCTCCCCCTAATGTTCCCAGATGTCTGTACCTAGCTTTGGGAGCTTTTTGGTATTTTGGTTGGACTAGAAGTTCAGATCTTGGGAACAGAATTTGCAATCCAGTTTTGCAGTCCAAGAAGTTCAGTTAATTTGAAAGTTTTCAATACTCAACCAAACCATTCAATAATTATTCAAATTCATTCTAAATTCTAGACTGTTGTTCAGCCATGACTAAGATCCTGATCCCTGAAGGTGTTAAGTATTTCTTGTGTGGTCCTGAATTCCCTCAACTTTGGGTGGTATCTGCACAAGCTGAAGGTATTCAATACTTTGAAAGGGCATTTTAAAAGCGTGGCTGTAGCTGCACTCTGATTTACTTAGTCTATAAAGTGCAAATCTATCCAGCCTTCTGCATGAGCTTTTCCCCATATTTTCAGAATATGTAATATTGTCACTGCACAAGTAAAATAAATTTTGCATTTTAGGGTCTGTCAACACTGCACAATATGTTGCCATGCAGAGATACCCAAGCTATCTTTAACCAAGCTAGTTAAGGTAATAGAAGCAGTACAGATGCATAAGCATGGGGCACGGTCATGGGTAACCTAACCATCTCTACAAGGATGTGCCTTCAAGAATGGGTCAGATTATTTCCTGAAACATGAAGATTTATATACTTAAACTCAGGTGGAAGTTGTAGTTTAAAACTCACCTCCTAATTTAATGGGCAGACTCCTTCCAGAAGACAGCAACATGTGCCCATAGTATTGTGCAAACATGCTATCAATGCATATACCTGATGAACAAAACCACACTATGTTTACAAGATGTGGCAGCTCCAGGACGAGCACATTTATTCCTTGAGACATGTTGTCATCTCTCTGCTTTGTAAAACAATGGAATTCAAAGCTCGCCCCAGAATGTGTGGAATGCAACCTTAATACTCTTTATATTATTATAAAACAAACTGAGGTTAGTACAACAGAGAATTTCATAACATTGGCTTTGCTAGTGGCAGAATGTTCTGTACCCATGTACCCCTTTTAGCAGTTTTGCATTCTGGCAAATAACTATGTAAAATAAGCAAAAAAAAAAAAAAAAAAATGTTCCCTAGAATTTTTTAAACAGAAATAACAGGCATGAATGTCCTGGATGATTTTCACAGGAAATGCTGAAGTAATACAGACATTTACTCAGGTCTACATATTGAAGGAGGTTATCCTGTGGCTGCTTTGTATTAATACCAATGAGGTGTTGCTTCACCTAAAAGGTTAATTAATCAGTTTATGGAATGCCAATTCAAATTGCTTTTTACATTGATGTAACACATGTATACTGGGTCTTTACTCTGATGCAGACACAATGGTAAAAAAATAAAAATAAAATCTAGTGGGTGCATCCAGATATGCATGGATATTTGGCTCCCCGGGGACAAGTAGCAGCAACACACCTTGTCTCCAGGGAACAAGTTATCTGTCCTGGGAGCCTCCTAGGGCTGCAGCCATTGCAATTCTGCCACACAAAGCCTACCTAGCAGCAGAGAACAGCTCTGGGCAGCCCAGTTCTGCTTTTCTCTTTGTGTGCTGGGCAAGCATGAATTTTGCCATTTTTCTGCCCGTGGTTTGGTTTCCCCCCCACCCCAGGAAAAAAAAAAAAAAAAAGCAGAGCAGCACACACTCATGCAATGTGCCCTTCCAGTACAAACAGACATAACATGTTTGCAGGGCCACATACTGCATGACTGCACTCGTATGGATGCTTCCAATGTGGTCAAGCACTAGGTGGTTTTTGTTTGTTTCCCACCCCCTCGGGGTTGATGCATTTCTAATGACTCTTAGGTTCTTTCATTAGGGGCCATAGTATCTGTTTTCATGTAAGCTAAGTGGAAACAAGATGATGCCTACCCAAATAGTCAATGTAACCAAAAAATAAAGCTATATTCCATCATAACTTCTGAAAAGCATGCTTAAATTGTTGTATGGAGTCTAGTAGCAGCTTTAACAAGACATGGATGAAGCCTATTGTTCCCCAAAGTAACTGCTCCACAATGCAACTTGTAGGACAGGCACATGCATGTTGGCATCTGTCAGCCACATGACCCTATCATCCTCAATCAGTGATTCTCAACCAGGGTGCTAGGAGTTAAGAATGCCACACAGTGCTAGTTTTTTCAGATGTGCAAACACGATTCCCAAGTTAAATCAGAGATTTCAAACAGGAATCTATAGCATCAGAAAAATTCTGACCTGTTGTGATCTTTTTGAATTCTTTGCAACAGAAAAGTGTCTGTTGTTTTTACATAATCAAAAAAAGCCAAGTGAGAATTAAGAACTAGTGTTTTCTTTAGTGTACCTTGAGTCTAATAAGGGACGCCTTGGGTCTAAAAATGTTAAGCACTACTTTCCTAAGCATACACAACATGGCAGACTTCTGTTGACTTCAGCTGGGATAGATTTTCTGTATAGCTACAGTCTAATGGATCTCTCTGATGTAAGTTTCTATCTGTATGTGATGCTGACTGACACCAACATGCTTATTACATGAAACATCTGGCTTTCTACATACTGGATTTCACAGTAGTTCTGTAAAACTCCTTGGCCAAAGGCTTCCAGAGCTTGCTTTCTAGATCAGCTGCTTACAAACAGTCTGTCAAGACTCACCTAAAACATTTCATTCTCATTGGCCAAAAAGTGATAAATGGAAGAATTTATGTTTTCAATAATTGCTGAAGAAAAGAAACACAGTAAAATCCATGTTATCCAGTATTCTACTTGCCAGAACACTCCATTAACTGTAATTTCTGGCCAGCTGGCTGGATGGGGAAGATTACACATGGTGGCCACCGCCACCACCCTGCAAAGTTGTTGCTCCATGTGCAGCCACCACTAGCCCCCACACCCTGCTCCATATTCAGCCACCACCATTCTCCCCTCCCCCCACCATCTCTACTCCACATCTGTCTGAAAACCCACTCCTCAGGTAACTTGCATTTTTAGATATTTGTCACCCCTCATTCCCCACTCATGCTGGGTAATGGGGATTTTACTGTATTCAAATTCCATAGACATAGGCTAATGTCCACTGTCAGATGTTAATAAGATCACCATTTCTGCCTCTGAAAAACCTAGATGGTACATGCTGCATTATGCATTTACTAAAATAATCAATAAAAATAGTACTATAATAGCTATTTGCTGGCACTGCCACAAAAATGTTTTACCATGTCAATAGTATTCTTTTCCTAGTCACAAAAGAATGGGAAACATATACATAATGGTGACATGAATCTAACAGTGACTTTGTTGGCATGTCTGGCAAGCAGCACAGGAAATGCTGCCTGGCTTGATTCATGGTAATCAGCAGAGGTTTCTAAACTTGTTAGGTTCTGATCTATCCCTGGTACATTTCACTGGTTATTAAAGAGGCCTGGGTTAGAACTCAGTGGCTCAGAACAAAAGTGACAAAAACTAGTATAAGTGACTTGCAGGGATCCAGGTTCTGTTTCCCATGAAAAAAAAACAAAAACAGACAAAGCCACAGATTTCTCCTTTTAGGGAATCTGTGGGTTTCTCTGCTGATTTCGCAAACAGCTCTGCAGGCTGGCTGAGCTCCAAATGCATTATGTATACAAATAGGGTGGTAAACCCTAGCCCTGCCTTGAGGGGGAAGGGGAGAACAAGGGCAGGGCATGAGACTCTCAGTCAGTCATGGCTCTGCTAGGCTCAGCTCAGCCTCACTTCTCCTGGAGCCTGAGGTAAGCGGGGCTTGCAGAAGGCTGGGGGCCCCTCTGGCAGGGCTGGGGGGGTTGTGGGTCATGGCTGGGGGGCACCTGCAGGGCTAGGGGAAGCCAGGAGCTGGCCCCATCTCCACCTGAGCAAGCAGCAGCAGTGGGAGAGCCAGCTCCAGGCTGCTTCTGCTGTAGCTTCCTGCTGTTGGGGGCATATCCCTGGCATGTGGGGGCCCCTCTGGGTGGCAAGGGCTGTGAGTGAGGGAAGGAAGTACAAGTAGGGTGGGGGGGCTGTTCTTGGGGCACTGAGAGGCGCCAGCAGTATTGGGGGATATAACAGGGGGCTTCCTCAGGAAGGATCTCCATGGCCTGCCCACCTGTTCTTGGGCCAACCGCCCGCCATGCCTTGGTTTTAATTAAGGCATTTGGATGTCACTCAAGCAAGAGGCTGCCCATTTTGGTGCCCTGATGCCAGGAGGTGCTCTCTGCAGCTCCTATCCTCCCCAATAGGACAGGAAAACCTCGCAGATGGCATCTTGGTGTTCACCTAGTCACCAGTCCCCATGCTGGGCCCCAGAATCATCCAAACAGGACCCCTCTATGATCCCTCTACTCAGGCAGAGTCTCTGCCTTCATCTGGGCTACCTAGCACCCCAAAGCCATTTTCCCCTCTCAGGTGTGGTCCCCCCAGGACCTTCAGCTACCAGCCCTGGCCCACCTCCAAGCCAGTCAAGACCCCAGGTCTTGGCATCCCTCACCATGGGCCCCTGGCCCTTTTGACCCTCCTGGTCCTGGCCCCATCATGGGCCAGTCAAAGGTACTCTCTCATCAGGTCAGGTCTCTAGCCCCACACTCTCTCAAGGTCTGCCCTCTGGGCCTGTCAAACACTGGGGTCACCCACCCAGTGGTGGGGGCAAGGGGTTAAGATGTCCCAACCCACCTTTCACCAGAATGGTAACTGGCCTGGCATTTTCTGGGGGCTCCCATGCCACTGAGAGTCCCAGCAGACCACCCACTCCCAGCAGGGTGCAATTTTAGGTCATACCCAGGACCAGGAGCCACCTTGCCATCCCCTAGAGCACCTCCCTTACCTCCAAATTGTTCTCAGCAGCCTTCCAGCCAGGCAATATTATTGCCTGGTCTCCAGGCAGCCAAACTGCCCTGTTTATATAGGCAGCCCTTGCCTCCAAAATGGCTGCCCTCGTCAGGCACCTGGTGGCTGCCAGCTCCAGGCCCTTAAGGTGGCAGGCACACACAGTGCCCTACTACAGGGGGCTTTGAGAGCAGAGAGAGGTGCCAGCAGGGCTCAGGGGAGGCTTTCTGGGCCGTGAGAGGCACCAGCAGGGCTGGGGGGTGGGATTTTGGGGGCACTGAGAGGCACCAGAAAGGTTGGAGGGTCTTTGAGGACAGTGAGGGTCACCAGCAGTATTGGGGAGGCTTAGGGGCAGTGAGGGGCACCAGCATGATTGTGGGGTGCTTTTAATTTCAATAATGGGTTTGAGGGGGGGCTGTCAGAGAATTTGCAATTTTTCATCAGAGATTTTGTGATTTTTTTATCAGAGAAAATCAGAATCCCTGGATTTGTCACTGGTTCAAAACTGGAACACAACAGGGCTAGGAACAGAAATTACACATAAACCAATATAAGTGATCAGAAACCAGTTCAAATTTGTAACACAACAGCAGTTCAGTGCACATAAAGCACTTTTGAAATTGCCAAAACCTGTGTAGTATCAGACTTAACTGATTTGGATTAAATCAGTTATTGAACTTCTGTCCCAGATCCCCTCAAAATTCAAGTTAATTCACACTCCCCCAGCATCCCAGAATGCTTTGCACTTCACCTGCAAACTCCTTCTCCCCCTTGCAGGGTGGGTGGGCTAGTTTTGGCCCAAGCTGTCTGCTCCAGCTGGGCAGGAAAGCATGCTGTAGTGTCCCCTCAGCTTCTTGCCTGGGCCACTACAAACATGTGGATGCATTTCCAGAATCAAAAGTGAATGTCTATTCACTTGCTTATTGGTTCTATCTATGCAGCTTAAACAAACTTGCAAAGACTGAACTGAGTCAGCCTTCAGCTGTTTGACTGTCTCTGCTTAGCCAACAGGAACACAAAGTCCTTTCACTGAAGCCACAGCATGTGGTCAGTGCAAGGTATGGCTCCTGGGACTTGAAGCAGATGGGGAAAAACCTTCACCTCCATTACAGCTTTTTAATAATTCTCAAAAATATTTGTATGCTGTGATTTGCAGCATTTAAACTATAATTTTTGCTACCAGCACTATAGCTTCGTTGCTTCATGCGCTGAACTATCAAGTCCGCTGTTGTACAATTCAGCTGTTCTAGCAGTGCACTCAGATACAAGGATGTGCGTTGCTCTGCATCTGGTAAAATCAAATGCGCAGCAGTTAGTTTTTACTGGATATGCCATAATACACAACCATATATAGGTAATAAGTAAATACACCTAAGATCATCTAAGGATATAAGGTATAGCTCCTCCTGATGCAACAAACCTCATTACTAGGTACATTTCATATCTGTAGCATCCAGTAAGATCTTTATTATGGGAACATGAAAGCAGCAGAAGCCCACAGGGTAAACAGATGCTTATACTATCCTGAAAGAAGAGGATAGTCTGGATGTTCCAGCTGATTATAAGCTAAACTTTTTTATCTTGATATCAATATAATCAGATTTCTAAACATCTGGCACCTTCTCCCAATGTGAGTTCTCAACTACTCCACTTCCTTTAAAAGCTTCATGCCCACACCCTACCTCTAACCTGGCCAGGGTATGAACAGTTTTTCCATTTTCCTGCTTGTCAGCCATGTATCTGAAGTCTGAGGATGCTGCCATGGTCTACGATGTCTTATGAACTCTTTTAGATTTGGTATCTCTTGAAGCTTGCAAAATTAGGAAAGCGTTTTATGCCTTCATAACAGCAAAATCAGGAAAAAAAATTATGCTGTTATGAGAGGTCCCTATGCCTATTTTCAAAAAATACTGAAAGAGGAAATGAAACAGAAAGGTTTTGTGGTCCATCTAAAATGAGATGGGATTTCAGTTCAGTTGCCTCCTTACAGGAAAGAGTCCACACCATGAAAACCAACTTTCATCACTGGCACTAGCTGACATAGACGTAAAGGCCAAGAACTAAATGGGGATGGAGATAGAACTGCCTTTTCATCTACATTTGTGTTCTCTCTACATCAGTGATTCTCAATCAGAGTGCCATGAGATCCTTTTAAGAGTGCCATGGGAAGCCATGCAATGTTAATACTATTAGGTGTGAAGACATGTACATATGGTTCACAAGATGAACCTAGAGATTTCATATAGGAATCCAGAGTGTCAAAAACATTTGGACCATGATCTGTTGCGGTCTTTCTAATTCTTTGCAACAGAAGAATTGCTCTATTATTTTTCCATTGTTAAGAAATGAGTGAAACCCAACAGCTGTCATTTTCTGGGTAGTGCTTTGAATATAAAATGTTGAGAACAACTGTTATAAGCCAAGGTTAATACATGCTAGTGAGGTTTGGGCAGGGCAAGCTGTGTTGCCATTCTATAACCATTTCTGAAAGCTAAATTCTGTCAGATTCTACCATCCTTAGAATACACACTGCCTTGCTTTGTAAGTATTCCCAGAGAGGTTAATCATGGAATAAGATTCTACATAATGGCAGAATTTGGCCTTCTGTAATTAAGTAAAAAAGACCTAATTTCAAAAAGTGCAGGCCCTTTAGAACTAAAAAAATACTAAAGTCGCTCACATTACAAAATAATAGAATGAAGTATAAGTTATAGAATTTACAAGTTGGTCCAAGGGATTCATCAGCCCAAGAGCTTTTATTATACAGAGTGTTTATAAAGTCCTTGTGCAACTTTAAACTTTAATAACTTTGGATGTACACACAATAGAAGAAAACTGTAAATGGTGATTGACAGCCTAATTCATTAATTTTTAACAAAATACAGCTCAAATTTCTAGACTTCACATCATGATACGTGGCTCAATCTGATTTTCCAACTTGTAGAAAACATTTTACAGTTGCCACTGATTGATTTCATTAATTGTATTTGTGGTTCTTACCCTATGCATAGCTTACAGTATTCTAAAAACAACTAATGAATTAGGCTTTCAATTGCTGTTTACAGTTTGCTTCTATTATGTGTATGTCCAAAATTATTAAAGTTTAAAGTTGCACAAAGACTTTATAAACACCATGTGCATTTAGCCAAGTAGTACATGGGAAGGTCTTTACTTCTTTGAATGCAACCTTCATTTTTAGTGACCAATTGAATTGTCAAACTCAACCATGTAAATAAAATGAAAATGCAAAGCACTGCAGGAATGAATATCTATAAAGGCAAGTTGCTTTGCTATGAGTACTACAAAACTATACTAATTATGATCTTCATTGAAGAGCTCCTATTAAAACAATAAATGAAAATAATGGGCATGTGGCATTGAAACCTTCTTGAAAGGTTGCATGAAAGGTTGCATATTGTTTCTAAAGTGGTAGGTTTTCCCTTGGAGCATAGCAAAAGGCTGCTAAATTCAGAAAGAATAAATAAAATGCAGACATTCATTTTTCATTCTCAGTAAAATATTGATGGAGTGTCACTGTCAAAATCTATTTTGCACATTGCACAGTGTACCTTGAATTAATATATTTTGTTTCTGGACACAAAGAGCATAATCTTTCAAGATGCTCCAAAATAATCGGTATGGTGAATTTTGGTTTATTACAATGCATCCAGTAATAAAACTGTCAGTGTTACATTTAGACAATTTTACTGAAAGGAATAAATAATTTTAAAGGTCAATGCTTTTCACGCTGTTCTTGGGATATTCACTGACCACTGATTGCTGCTTCCATGATTCTCCTTTCTAATGTAACAGAATTGATTGGCTCAATTGAGTTGCAAACTGTTAAGATATTTAAGTGCAGTTTGGTCACAGGCAGACAAGGTTCCTTGGGTAAATGTGACATCTTTAATTAGACTAGCAAAAAGAGTTGGAAAAATTGTTTTTTGCAGGCTTTCAGACACAAATATCCTTCTTCAGGCATAGGAAGAGTCTGGTAGTGTTTTGAGTGCTATTCTGGGTGGAATAGAAGCCAATATGCAAAATACAGGTATGTGAAAATGCAAATGCATGGCAGCAAAGAGCAGAGCTGATGGGACACTGTAACTGTATCAGGCAGTTCAACCTTCAGAATGTTATGCGTTCGTAACAGGTTGAGTCAAGACTTGGATTTGGCAACAGAACACGGTTTATTAACTCTGGGTACTTACAGAGCGCCTGACCCAGAGGGCTAGGCGGATTGGTGTGTTGAACGTAACAAACAGCGAAGCAAGTGGGGAGGGTTAGGTCAGGCTGTCTAGACTAACTGGTCGACGGGTAGCCGGTGGACGAGTGGACGAATATCAGTTAGTGCGATGGCGTAGGACACATGAGGTGATCAGGCTCACGTCCGTTCACGGCGAGGTCCTAGGGAGACTCCACCTGTTCTCCCTCGCTGGCTCCCTTTATCAGTTTCTAGCCTCGCGAGATTTCGGCTACCCGTGACTACTACTGATTGGCTAGAAGGGAGGGGGGAGGGTACATGGCTAC
>JAGPOW010000261.1:64035430-64058829 GCA_030014935.1 Caiman crocodilus | reverse complement strand
ATGGCATTGCAAGCGGAAAAGAAGGGTTGTCCTTGTTGCGTTGTTATTTTTAGCACGGCCATTTTGTTTTGTGAATAGTTATACTCCATTTTGATAACGCAATATTACACACAGAACAGGTCTAAGATTTTTTTATTTAAAAAAGGTTTATTTGATCTAGTTGCCATGCATATATACATATGAATGCATTACATCTATGTCTAAAAGATATATGATGGCTAGCTAGAACTGACTGGAAATTCAGTCCTGGGGAAGAAAGGAACTATTTCTCATTTTACCACAGAAACCCATGGATTTTGCAGTTTTGCAAAGAGCTGGCTGCAGGATGGCAGAGTTCCAGCCTGCAAGGTGCTGGGGGGAGCGAGAGGAGGGTGGCCAGGCAGGGAAAGCCATGTGCATATATATGCACATGGCTGCAAGGCAGTCTGGAAAGCAGCTCACATAGGTAAGTGGGGGAAGTGGGGAAATAAGGCCCACATAGAAAGGGAGGTAGGGAAGGAGTTGGGCAGGACTGGGAATGCTGCCAGATGGGTAGTGTGTGGGTCTTGGGGACCAGGGTGCAGGTCCTCAGTGGGGAGTTGGATGAGATGGCTTGTTTGAGGAGGCAGGGGGGTGGGATCAGCTCCCCTCCATTCTGTGCACTCCCAGGGGGCAGGGGGGACCCATTCCCCCCAGACCCTCACACAGATCTGGGCGGGATGTGTCCCCATTCTTCTGTGGGAGTGCACGCAGCAGCAGGGAGCCACTCTACCCCATCCAAGCCAACAGCAGGCAGGCAGCAGGGGTGAGGGAGCCAGTTTCATGGTCTGCTCCACTGCAGCAACTTCCACCTCCTGTTGGGGACAGGGACTGTGGACCCAGGTCCCTGGCCCCAGAGCTCTGGCAGCTAGAGGCCCCCTCCAGCAGGGCTGGGGGTGACAGGGGGCTAGGGGTAGTGGGAGAGGGGCTCTGGCAGGGCTAGGGGGGTGCTGTGAGGGAGAGCGAGGCCAGGGAGCTGTGGCAGGTGGGGAGTGAGGGTCACGAGTGGAGCCGGGGAGGGTGTAGGGCATGGAGAGCAAGGGGCTTTTCATTTTAATCATGGATTTGGTTGGGTTATGAGAGAATTTACTATTTTTTTTATCAGGGAATTTGCAATTTTTAATCAGGGAAAACCAGGATCCCTGGTCATATGGCAGTTTTTGATCTCCAGTCAAAAGACTAAAGTATTTTAATCAGGACACCATTAATAGGTTTCTCTGCATATGGATATGAAGAATAGACATTCTTCAGACAAAAAATTATTTGTGTGAATGTTCATGAATAGTGACTAAAGAAGGGTAGGAATATGGTTAGAGTGAACACTGGTTAAGAACTTAAATGTTTGCAAACACTCTTGCAGTATTTTTCAACTCGGCTTGAAAAATATGGGGAGTTTTTTTGCAAATGTGATCTCAGATTGAGTGGCTTAACAAAATTAAGACAGATGGCAATGGATTCTCTCTAGTATATCATCATTTGTAGAGCAGCCATTACAGATTTTTTAAGACTTATGAAAGCCTTGCCCAAGATAAGTTCCTTTTAACTCAGTCCCATGTCTCTGTGAGTAGGGGTCTAGTAAGAAATTGTGACTTATTAACTAAGAGTGACTAACATAGACATAACAGAAGAATAAATACTTTGCTAAATTGTACTATTGAATACGTTGCATGATTTTAGGAACGGGGAAATGTTTTTGATGAAAATTAGAAAGTGGGCCAACTTCCTGTCTCAGGTTCAACTGCCATGTTACAATGTACTACTATGGGGCATTTATAGATAACACATTAAAGTGGGTTAACTGCCCTTTTGCACTGCTTTAATGGTGTTGCTGTTTGCACAAGTTGCTCCTTAAGTGACTTTGGGGTGCAGCAAACCAAAACACCTCCATAGAGTTTTAGTTTGCTACTTTATAGCCATAAAGAGAATCACTAGGCTCCATGCAGGTCAGGAGCTGTGCAGACAGCCCCAGCTAGCAGCCCAGCAGCAACCCAGGAAGGCAGACGGCATGAAGGAAAACAAAAAAGTGGGAAACCTGAACTTTTTTTTTTCTCCTTCCTGGAGCCTGCCTGAGCTGCGCAGGCCCCAGTGCATCCCTCTACAGCTGCAGTGCCCCCTGGGACCACCTGAGCCGGGTGCCTGCAGACAGGTGCTGCCTGGGTGGGGGGGCCACCACTACCACAGGGGGAAGCACCAGCCCCCCCATGCAGCTCAGGAACTGCTTGGCCCTCTGGAAGCTCGCTCTCCCCTCCCTGCCACTGGAGAGGCAGGTAAAGGACACAGATATACATGACACAGGGGTTTACTTCACCCTAACTTGAAGCAGTGTTTTTAAAAAAACACCACTTCTATTTAAACCCCCATGTCATCTACAAATGCCTGTGGATTTCTTTATTGACTCTGTATGAGTGCAAGGGGGCAACAGTACTAGCTGCTGATGCAGAATCAGGACATAAGTATCGAGAATCTAACCAGATCTTTCAATGGTTTAATCCATTACTACCCATGATTCCTGTTGCTTTCAGTAGACATTGAATTAAGTCCTTAGCTTTCAAGGCATTACCGTGCAGTGAGAGCTTCTCATATGTAATGAATATTGCAGCCAGTTCATGATAACCCAATTCAAGACCAAAGGTAAAACATTTAAACTTTTAAAACCTCCTGGATTAGAAGCCTAGTGACCACTTTCAAAAGGGATTTTGTCACAGGAGTTAGTTACTTAGGAGCCTAGATGTCAAGGACCCTGATCTTGCAGGCCAGCCCAGGCTAAGCACCTAAGTAGCTACACCTGTAGCAAGTCATCACCTAACAAACTCTGCCCTGGTTTAGGAAAAACAAGCTGGTAACATAGGTTTCCAGGCTAGTCAACAATTCTACAGCAAGTCTCCTGGCTCCTGCGTACTCTGGTTTTCCTGATTCCTGACTCTGGTTTTCAGCTTTTCCTTGGACTTGGGTTTAGATTTCCCTATAGATCTGTGTTCTGGTTCTTGATCCCTGGAATGACTCTGTGGTCAGATATCAGCCTGTCCATTTCCCTTTGAACTTAATAGGTTGGCTTCTGACCTTCTGGATTCTGACCCTGGCCTGTATTGTGGATTTTGCACTGAGATTTCCTCCTGGACTTAATAATTCAGCTCCAGAATTCTGTCCCAGCCCTTGGCCTCCCAGCCACCCTTCTGGGACTGGGTCTTTAGGCCAGGCCATCTACAGCCTGGCCTATAACAGTTGAGGCAAGCCAGTACATAGATTTGCCACCCTTGATTCTCACTCCCTCTGCCCAAACTTCCCATGGATCCATGCCTGGAGGAGTCCCACATGATCCAGCCCAGGACTGGAGTTATATTGACAAGTCTGTAGTAATCTTTTTTAAGGATAAGAGCTCAGTTAAGGAGCAAGGAATAAATTTACATCAAAAGAGGCAGATATACTTGGGGAAGATGTATTCAAAGAAAAAAAAAGAACCACACCAATAATTTTCTACCATTAATTTTCAAGTGGTTTTATAACTTTTTTCAGGTGGCATCATATCTGACTGAGGAAATATTTGGCTTTTGATTTGACATAAGTATAGAATTATATTGTTAATTAAAGTACTATAAGTAGTCTATAGCAGGCCTCTGTATGTGTGTGTGTATACCTATATAATATAAACACACACACACATATGTAGATATATGTATGTGTAGACATATACATGTGTGTGTATACAGACACACAGATATGTGTACACACATACATGTAATGTGTGTGTACATATATACAGATAGGTATACACATATATGTAACATATATATGTATATACACATATATATTTACACACACAATATGTAAGTGCTTTCTTTCCTGATGCAAGATCATAGTTTTAGCATGTTTTTTTCTTTACTATGTTCCTCATAACACTGCTGCCTGCAAGATTAAAATAATCTGAGTCTTCCTGTACTCTAGGTAGTCTCTATCACTATTTTCAAATCTGATTTTAAGAATTATCTATTCCGTATACTTCCTTATTACTTTTTAATTGCTGCATACTGAGTGTGTCTATCTGTGCCTCCCATGGCGCAGTTGTTACTGAGCCAACATTTAGTACTTCCTAAACCAAGTACTAAATGTTGGCACCATAACAGCCCTTTCTGTGCCATCCCAGCAGCACAGTTATTTTTAGTAGCTACATTGCCCTAGTGACCTGCTATAGTGAAGTTGCTCATCATTACATAGCCATAGTGTCAGCACTGTGGTTTGTGCCCACCAAAGCTATGTCACTGTAGCAACAAGCTACATCTTATAGCATCTCGTAAAGATGCACCTTAAATGTTTGATCAACCATTTTGGTTATGCCTCTGTTGTTTCTACACCATTTATTAACTGTACACTGTAACCTCCTCAGCATAAGGAGATGACAGACCATGACCTTTCAAAATGTTAAATAGCAATACTAATCATTTAAATACATTTAGCTGTAATAGCTAACAGTAGCAATAATTAATAGTTTTTGTTAGCACTAACACATACTTGGAATGGAGGCTTGATAACTGTTCAGTAGAACAGAGACAGATTCTTAGATTCTTTTTTTTTGGCATGATAATTCTTCTTTGTCAAGGTTAGAATTCACTGCTTGATATCATGCTGGTTTTTTGGTGGAAAGGTTTTTTCTTGATTTATGGAGAGACTAGCTCCAAAGAAAGTCTGAGTAATGTCCCATACAAGTTTTCAATTGCAATTCTAGTGCCCTTTCTTTTAAAAACATAATTTTAATTTTAGATTTACAGGAGAGAAGTTTGTGAGAGAATGCATTTGTTTTTCATTCTTTTCTATTCAATTTTAGGTAACATAGTCATTTCCATATTGGATCATAAACAAGTTCCCATTAGATTGGTACTCTGTTTCTGACAGTACACAATATCAGATGTTTCAACAGATGCTTCTGTTAGAGCCCTGCTGCAAGCAGATGTGAGATATCTCATCTCTACATTAAGTCTTTTGCTGTCCTCTAAGAGTTAGAGATTGGCTTATGCTTCAAAGCATGAGATTTAATGCAAGTTCCACATAGTTCATCTTCTAATTTATTATGATAATTCTCAATATTATTAAAATCCCTACAAGTATCTTGTTCCTGTTTGAAACTTTCAGTTCATCATTGCACTAATTCCATGTGGCAATGAGTTCTACAGTTTAAATAGTAGGGCTGTGCAAAATTTCGATGGGTATTTCATTTTGAAGCTGTTTCAACACTTTTCAAGCTCAAATCAGCAACATCAAAATGAAACACAAGGCTTCGAAACAACTTTGTAATGAAACAAGGGCACACAAAACATTTAGAAAGTTTAAAAATATTTAAAGTTTCAAAGCCAGGCTTCCTTGCAGCTAAACAGAAACTAAGGAGAGGGAGGAGGAAGAGTGGGGGAAAGGACTGCTCTGATTTTGACATCTAGCTCCTGGTTCAATTGCCCAGCTCCCAGTTCGATTCTTTAGCTCTCTGGTCACTTCCCCCAGCTCTCTGATCATTTCCCCAGCTCTTCCAGGTGGCGCATGGGCCCCTGATCTGCGTGTGGGGTTTCAGCAGGCTGCTGCTGCAGGCTGTGACCAGTGCCAGTGGCTTGGCACAGCCCATACCAAGCACTGGGAAAACTGTGGTGTTACTGCTGGCCCCAGCCTGCAGCGGCAGCCTGCTGAAACCCCACACACGGATCCAGGGGCCTGTGCCCCACCCCAGGAAGTGCTGGGGGAAGCAGTCAGAGAGCTGGGGAATCAAACCGGGGGCTGGGGAATTGAACTGGGAGCTGGGGGTATGTTCAGGTCCCTGTGCATTCCCCCAGTTCCTGGTTTGATTCCCCAGCTCCCCGATCTTTCCCCCAACTCTCTGATCACTTCCCCCAGCTCTTCCTGGAGGGTGTGGGCCCCAAATGATACAAAATGATATCAGGCTGCTGCTGCCAGCTGGGAATGGTGATGGCTCTGGACTATTTCCTGAGCCAGCAGCAGCAGTCTGCTGAAACCCCGTGTGCAGATCCTGGGGCCATGACCTCTGGAAAGAGCTGGGGAAATGATCAGAGTGCTGGTGAATCAAACTGAGAGCTCTGGCTTACAGGCAGATCCACCCCAGCTTCAGGACAGCTCACAACACCCTCCCAAGCCACACTCCACCCATGTGATGGTGCAGCTGCTGTGTAGGTGCCAGGTGAGGGGGTGGTCCCCACTGCCCCACGCTGTGCACAGGGGCTCTGTCATGAGCACCAAGAGGCCCCAGTCACTGCTGTTAGAGACAGTGAGTGTGAGGCTGTTTTATTTTTTTTACAGCTCCACTCACCAGCTACAGAACATGTAAATGACAGCATGCTGCTGATGCCAGCTGTGGCCAGTGCTAGCACCCAGGTTTGCCCAGCATAGCCCAGTTTCTGGAAGAACCCAGTCCTGGCACTGGCTCCAGCCAGCAGTAGCAGCCTGCTGTCATCCTGCATGCAGATCCAGGAGCCCATGCCCCCCAGAAGGGCTGTGGGGCTCTGCCAGAGTCCTCCTTGAGGGAACAAGCCTCTCAATCTGCATGTAGGATGACAGCATGCTGCCACTGCCGACAAATAATACTAGTTTTGCTTTGAAAAGTTTCAGATGCAGTTTCACAGAAGCCCTGCACCTATCTCCTTAAATCTTGGCAAACTTCATGCCCTCAGAAGGGGCTACCATCCCTGAAATTTTCATTCAAATCAGGCATGAAATGAGAAAGTTATAGGCATTTTTGTGATTCTTCATTATAGTCTACAGTCAAAATGTCAAAATGCATCAAAACAGCGAAATAGGTTTAACTAAATGAAATGAAACAGTGCTTTGAAACAGCTAAATGAAACACCATCCTTTTGAAATGGCAAAATGGAACTCAAAATGAAATGGTGCTGTTTTGCACAGCCCTATTAAATAACACAGTGAGTGAAGAAAACTTTTACCTGTTTTGGAATTTCCATTTTTAAATTCATTGGATTTGTTCTTGTTATGAGATGAAGAGAGGTTCCCAAGCTACTTTATGTCAGAACTAAATGGTTAAAAAGTGTCTCAGCACAGCTGCGTTTCAGAACGATGCGAGTACCCAGTGCAGGGATTTCCCCTGCAGCGGGAAAGAGCCCTCGGTGCAAAATCAGCTCCCTCCAAAAGCTTGCAACTGCACCATTGTGTGCATGCTTTCGATTGGTTCAGTGTAAATTATGCACACGTGGCGGCTAGCAATTGGCTTCCTAGCCATACAAAAGTCTTGGGAGGTTTCTGCCCAAGTTGGAGGAGAGCTTCGCATGCTCTCTAGGAGAGATCATTACGTGGATCCTGGAGCCACATTGGGGCCTGATCAACCACCAATGACTCCCTGTCGATGTATTCCTAACGTACCCCATACCCTACTGTGCCACAGAGCTTTCTATTTTCTGTTTGCAATTCTTCAAAGCGTGCCTACACTGCATACCTCAACGCAAATCCTTGTATCGCAGCTTGTAAGTAAAGTTTTCTTTTGCATCCACCACATGTGCTGCGCCTAAGTCCACTCCATTGGTGGCCCCATTTCGGCCCATTTCTCAGCCCCCACACTTTACTCATATTTACTCACATACCACATGCAGCTTTTTCCCAAAAATCAGCACTGCCTCCACAAATTGAAGTGCATGTCTTAAGTTGGGAAATAAATTTTGTGCTCAGGACAGAAGCATCATGCTTCAATTCCTGCTCTAGCTTGGATTCCTCCTGGCAGCAGCAGTGGCATGTCTATTCAGGCAGCTGAGGAAGTAAGTGGTTCGTTGTTTATGCCACAGGTATTAATAATCTCTCCTTTTCAACTGTTCTGATGTTCCACTACTCAAACTAACCTTTCTTCTGGCAATTTTCTTGTCTTTTAGCTACTGCTAGTCTATTTCAATTTTCTTGTCTTTTAGCTACTGCTAGTCTATTTTTTAAATTTTACAGCTTTGCAAACTATTTTTAGGTCCTTTCAAATCTGTAAATCCATTCATGGAGAGTAGTCTTCAGCAGCAGCCAAGGGTTCAGCTTTTGCTTAAGTAGGAAAGAAAGGGTACGTAAGCTGAAGATTAAGCTCTGTCCCTGCTCTTTGCCCTCTGCCGTACCTCTGGAAAATGTGTTTTCTTCATTTTGTCTTCACAAAAACAAAGTCTATGTCTTATATGGGGGTATGTGAGATTATACAGTACTTTTTCATGTTCCATCTTCTAAGGTAAGCAATCTTTTCTCTTCATAGGAGATTTTTTCTATATGCTTCATCATTTCATCAGTCTTTTCTGAACCCCTTCTATTTCTGTAATATCTTCTTAAGAGATGGTGGTCAGTACTGAGCACAAAATTCTAAATGAGACCACAACTTTTATTTATGCATGTCATTGTAGTATCAGTCTTTCTTACTCCTCCCCATTCCTTTTGCAACCTTTTTTGACCTGAACTATAGAGGTCTCTATGGAGATATTTATTACAACAGCCAGGTCCCTCCCTTTGAATCTTGTATGTTCTTCAGTTTACATTGTGGTCTTCAGTGTGCATTATTTTGCATGTGTTGACATTGAATTTCATTTACCATTATGTTCCCTATTTATCTAATTTATTTCTGTATCTCCGTAGTTCCGCAGTCCTTTCTGTTCCTGAACAACATAAATAACTTTGATTTAACCTCTTTTC
The DNA here is from genome assembly GCA_030014935.1 of Caiman crocodilus. Lineage (NCBI taxonomy): Eukaryota > Metazoa > Chordata > Crocodylia > Alligatoridae > Caiman > Caiman crocodilus. The sequence goes on along the minus strand of JAGPOW010000261.1, from coordinate 64,050,159 downwards.
CAGATCATGAATAAATATATTACTTAATCTGAGATACAGAGCCTATCCTTGAGGCACTCAACTATTAACTTTATGTGACAATGAAAACAGCCCAAGCAATCCTACTATTTGCTTTCTGTCCACTTCCTAGGTTTTGATCAATGTTAATATTACCTCTTGTTCCAAGAAAGGAAATTAGGATATTAGAAATTGTTAAGAAGGAAATTAAAAACAAAATGCATAATGTCATTATGCCATACAAATCTATGGTTTGCCCACAGCTTGAATACTGTATGTAGTTCAAGTCCCCTGCTCCCCTGTCACCACAACAAAAGTATATGGTAAAGGTAAAAAAAGCACAAAGAAGAGAAAGAAAAATATTCAGGGAGATGGAGATGCTTCCCTATGAGGAAAGACTATATATGCTACGACTTACCATCTTAGAGAAAAGATGCTTGAGGGAGGGATACTGTAGAGGCCTATAAAATCATGAAAGCAAAAACTATTTACTTACAACTCACTGCTGCTCCTGTGGCATAATCAAAACTCGGCAGGGGACCCAGGTATCTGGGACTGCAGGGAATCAAATATCAGGGCTGTGTGAAGCTTTGGGTGCTGATTTGTTTGGATGACATTCACCCCAATTCAGTGGCCAACTCTCCAAATCTGAATTAAATTGCGAGGCAAATTAAAAGGTCCAAATAGATTCGAAGCTCTCTGAATCAATTAGGAAAAGATTCAGAGAGCTTCAGAAATTCAGGTGGTCCCCACTTGCTGCCACAGGGAGCTGGACCCAGACTCCATGCTGGTAAAAAGCGGGGCTGAAGGAAGGGTGGAGGGAACTTTGCAGGGACCCCCACCAGGCCCCATCCTCTGCTTCCTTCCCCGGCCCCCTGCATGCCCCCTGACCCCCACCCACTCTCCTAGCCATGTTAATGGCTGCCCCACCTAGGTCCAGCTCCATGACCCCCCATCCCCCATCCACTCTCCCAGCTGTGCCCCTCCCCCCATGGCTGCCCCACCTGCCTCAGCTCCTATTTTTTTCTTTTAAAAAAAAAGCCTCCCAAACACCAGCTGTAGCAGCAGCTCTTGGGGCTTTGGTGGGCTCATGGCAGAGCCCTTCACACAGTGTAGGGCAATGTGGGGTAGCAGGCATTGCTCCCCCGTCTGGCAGGAGCTAGTGACTGCAGGGCTTTTTTTTTTTTAAAGAGCTGACATTGGGGCCAGGTGGGGCAGCCATGGGGGTGCTGGAAGAGCAGGCAGGGGATGTGAGGTCATGGAAGAGCCTCCCACATAGCATGGGGCAGTGGGGGGCAGTGGGGAATGCCCTCCCCCACTCCCTGCCTGGTAGCAGCTAGTAGGTGCGGGCCTTTTTTTTTAAAGAGTCAGGATGCTGGGGCCAAGTGGGGCAGCCACTGACAGGACTGGGATGGAGGCCCCGTTTTGATTCATAGATTTGGCTGATTCATAGACAGCCAAATCTCCAAATCAGATTCGGCTGAATCAATTGGAGATAGTGATTCAGATCACCAAATTGAATCACTATCCCCCGAATCAGCCAAATCCGAAGCGAATACTAGCTACTTCATGCAGGCCTATCAAATATGCTAAACTACGCTGAAGAAAAAGGTGTGTGAACATAATACCATACCCCCTCCAGATCCTTCTCCACAGCCCAAATACAAATTGTAAATTAAGACTTCCTAGACCACTGAATGCCAGAAGCTACAAAGGAAGCTGGCAGGGAGCAGAGCAGTCTGGATAGGTCCTGCTTAAATACTGTTCCTCAGCATCCATCCTGTGGCTCTGTGAAATGCAGGGTACCATGCTAGATGGACTTATGCTTTGATCCATGATTATTTACCTTTTATGTGGCCTCTTGTACAGGACATTTCAGATGCCTTTTTGAATTTGTGTAAAATTAAGCTTCCAGAACCGGCTTTCCAGAGTCAGTGCTTTCTGATTTGTGAAATCTAAAATTTCAGATCTGGAGCCGTGGCCAGAACCACAGCCACAGCCACAGAAGCTCTCCTGCCACTGCGGGGTCTCTCCCATGCTCACCCCAACCCTGTATGGCATACTGTCCCCTGTGCTCCCTCTCATGTGCCCCCACCCCTGTTACATGATCCATCCTGAGGTATCCTGGCACTGCTCAGGCAGCAGTGGCAGCAGCTTCAACCCCAGTCCCAATATTCAAATCTGAGATTATTTTTTTTCCTCCCATATTAAATGGGGGGGATCTCATCTTGAATTTGAGCAGGTACTGTGGTAAACTAAGTCTTTGGGAAAAGATTTTGGTGCTTTATTGGTGTGTTGCTTGATGACCACATCAAGCACATCATCAAGATTTCCCCAAATGTTTCAAGGGACAGTTTTGAAAAGAAGCCAGTACTAAGGAGGTTGGTAATGGAAGGTAAGAACTGTTAGGTCTCCAAAGGAATATGCCATTGACAATATGTAGGAGGTGCATGTGGGTGCATGTGCACCCCTGAGATCAGCTGTGCACCCCTGGAAGCACCAGCCACGAAACAGAAAGTGCCGGCAGAAGTGCACTTCCATTTTTGCCACTGGCTCAGCGATCAACCGCTGGTGGACACCTCTTCCAGTCAGTGATCAGCCACTGTCCCTCCCCGTAGCAATCTGTTGTCCCCCCAGACTCAGGAGGCACCAGTGGCCCATGGAGCAGGCCATTATGTTATATCTCAAAATGTTTACAGAAGTCTGGTTTCTATGATTGAAGTAGCTGATCCTGCAGTTACACTTGTGCAAGCAACCCCTTGAGCTTGTCTGGAATCCCATTGCTTCAGTGGAGTTCTATCAAGGCTCAAGGGTATAGAGGCCATTGCAGGGTTAGAGTCTGAATCACTAACACTGAATCTTGTACAAGTCCGTCTGATTTGATAAAGTGCCAGGAAATGCTGCAGCAGAAGTTTTACTGCAAATCAACACTGTGACCACATGTAAGTTTTTCCCAGGAACTTCTGATATATTAGTGAATATGCAGTATTTTCACAGCATTGGAAATGTTAACTGTGTTTTGTAAGGCCCCTAGTTTATTCTACCCCAGAAACATCTCCTATTCCCCTCTTGCCTAATGTTGCTGGCTTTACATTGTAACTACAATGTGCACTTTCCAATAGCAGCAGTGTTTCTTCTCTCTTGAAAAGTCTATTACTCCTTTCCAAGGAAAAGAGCTTATATGATCTGTAGCAGATCATTATTCATGGAAATTCTATTGTTCATGTACTATTCTTCCTTTTCCACAAATTACTATCAAAAAGTCTGTTCAATGAGAAACAAAAGTGGATTTTTGGAGGGAACAGTTTCTCCACTGAAAGTAATCATATACAAATTGAACAGATTCTGCTAAGGCTCTTGTGTAATAGGGACCAGCAAACATGGTTCAAATAAACATATTTACAAAAGTTTCCTAAAATTATAAACAGTAACTAAGCATTTTTAGATAAACATAAGCCCAATAATGAAATAAAACACTTATATTGTTTGACTTTATTATTGATACTTATTGGTTTTAGCCTGGATTGGTCACAAAAAGACAGATGTGTCATTAGAAATGTTACTTAATGGTATTGACAATATTTTCATATTCAGTGAAATGTTGGAAATCTCAAGAAAATGCTTGCTTGTTAGAGATTTGCAGTCTAATGATACAGGTTCCTGCTTTCATACACTTCATAACAGTTTCATGGCTAAAAATGTTTCATTAAAGAATTCCTAGACAGATATAATGAAATAGCTGTCACATGTACAATGTTGTCCTTCATATATTAGAATGATCCATATTTTTATCACCATAAATTAAGGTGAAAGATTCCATTTGCCAATAAGTTTTTGCAACTTCCATTAACTTCAATATCAATACATGTATCCATAGATTCATAGATTCCAGGGTCAGAAGGGACCTCAGTGGGCCATTTAGTCCGACCCCTTCCCTGCCCCCACAGCAGGCAAGAAAAGGGTCACCAAACCTGGGGTCATATGAACCCAGCCAGGTGCCTATCCAGTCTCCTCTTGAAGACCCCCAAGGATGGAGCAAGTACCACCTCCCTTGGAAGCCCATTCCAGATCCTGGCAACCCTAATCGTGAAGCACATTTTTCTAATGTCCAGTCTAAACCTTCTTTCTAGTAGTTTATGGCCATTGTTCCTTGTTGTTCCAGGGGGTGCCCTGGTAAACAGATCATTGCCTACTTCATGTTGCTCTGCCCTTATGACTCTGTATGCCGCAGCAAGGTTCCTCCTCAGCCTTCTTTTGGAGAGACTGAAAAGGTTGAGGTCCCTTGGCCTATCCTCATACGGTCTTCCCTGCAGTCCTCTAATCAGATGAGCGGTTCATCTTTGGACCCTCTCCAGGTTCCGTGCATCCCACTTGAACTGCAGCATCCAGAACTGGACACACTACTCCAGCTGCAGCCTGACCAGGGCCACATAGAAAGGGAGAGTCATCTCCCGGGATCTGTTTGTGAAGCACCTACAATGACAAGGTGCGATTGGCTCTACCAGCTACTTCATCACATTGATGACTCATGTTCATCCGGGAGTCAATAGTGACACCAAGATCTCTTTCTGCCTCAGTGGTGTTGAGAAGGTCACCCCCCCCAGCTTGTAGATATGATGGCAGTTCTTTCTCCCCAGATGCAGCACCTTGCACTTGTCCTTATTTAATTGCATCCTGTTGCTCTCTGCTCATTTCCCCAACCTTTCTAGGTCAGCCTGGATCTCATTCTTCTTCTCCAGGGTGTTAGCTTCACCCCATATTTTGTTGTCATCTGCAAACTTGGACAGGGTACTTCCCATGCCCTTATCCATATCACTGATCAAGATGTTGAGCAGCACTGGCCCCAAAACTGAGCCCTGAGGGATTCCACAGCACACATCTTTCCAGGTTGACAACGACTCATCCACCACCACCCTCTGAGTGTGACCCTTGAGCCAGTTTGCTACCCAATCTACCATATAATCATCCAAGGCAAATCTCCTCAGTTTATTTATAAGTATGGTATAGGATACCACATCAAAGGCCTTCTTGAAGTCCAGATAGATAACATGCACCTTGACTCCTGCATCTAAATATTTGGTGGCCTTGTCATAAAAAGGAACTAGGTTACGCAGGCAGGATCTGCCTGCTATAAACCCATATTGGTTACCCTACACATCACATTTGCCAACAAGCTCCCACAAATGTGTTCCTTGATAATTCTTTCTAGGATTTTCCCAGGGATACAGTTAAGGCCGACTGGTCTGTAGTTCCCTGGATCCTCCTTCCTCCCCTTCATAGGAAGATTTTTCACCTTCGATATCTCTCTCTCTCTCTCTAGATTTTTGTGGCCCTATGGAGATTTGTCTGTGCCAGGAAAAACAGTACAAAACTTCAGTGCTACTTTTTGTATAAGTAAGTGCATTTAATTTATATAACAGCAAAATCTCCCTACTATTAAATTAAGTTAAATTTGAGTATTCATTCCTGTTGCCTGTTTCAAAATCAAAACCCATTTTCTAAAGGCTGTTTCAAATTAATTTATCTTACATGTCATTCTCTTGTAGGTCACATAAGGTGCTATTTGTTCATAAACAAAATAGCAATTTGTTATAATGACAAAAAAAGAAGTCCCTACTTCTTGTAAATTTAATGGGATGTGTTTTTCTGTGGCATCCAAAGAAAAATGGTAAATTTTGTGGTTCCTCAAACCTGAACATATAAGGGCCTATTTATCATCTTGTTGACAGAAATTCAGGAGTTCCCTTCATTACTGCCAAAGTCTAACACAATTCACTGTCATGTCAATAACTCACTTGCTGACTAGAGATTTGGCAATGTTAATCTGCCTGCTGAAAATAAAATATACAAATAATTTTCAGTCATGAATAGTAACAAAAGTATCACTATTACTACAATCAGAGGGTTAAAACAGTCTCTACAACTTCTTGGCCATGTCTATACAAGATGTTTTACTACACAGTAGACTAATCTGCATAGTAAAGCATCACCATATATCTGTGCAACATTTACCACGCAGTAAATAAGTCTACTAGCTATAAATATATGTGCATGTGTAGATACCAACCAGAAGCAAATTTGCTTAACACCAAGAAGCCACAAGGGATGGGGAAATCCCCTGGTCTTGCCACTGCTTAGCTCCTGGCTCCTCACAGGAGCTGGGAACTGAGAACTGCCGGGACTGGGAAGCTGCCTGCTTCCCTGCACATCTGCAGGCTGGCCAGGAGCTCTCCCACTTCTGAACGGGGATGCCCTGCTGGGCACAGGGCTTGTCCCTATGTTCACGGGGCCAAAAGAGCTCTGCAGTGCCAGCTATCTCCCAGCTCCGTGCACATAAGGACCTGATGTGCACGAAGCCGGAAGACAGCTACCACTGCAGCTGGCGGAGTTCTCTTGGTCCTGTGCCCATCAGGAGCAGCCCCTGGAGCCTGGAGCTCCTCCTGGCTGCTGCAGGGGAACAGCGCAGGGTAGGAGCAGACCTATATTGGGCTGTCCCAGTTAAGAGCAGATTTGCTGCCAACAGGAAGCACATGTAGACGTGCTCCCAGGGAAGGCTTACTGTGCAGTATTTTACTGTGCAGTAGCCTTTATAGTATTAATAGCATATGTAGATGTGCCACTTAAGTGATTATATGCACTGTGTAATATATGCAAAAACAGACAAGTAAAAACAAAACTCCTGAATTGAAAAGAAAGATGAAACGGCTAAATTGTCTTCCCAGTCTCCAATTGGCTTTGCACTCCTCAAGTTGCAGAGAGAAGCAAACAGAGGCTTAGCTAAATATCAGAAAAAAGGCTCTGTGCAAATTCAAACAGTTTGTATGGAGGGGTGGAGAAGAGCTGTGAACTAGGAATGAGAAGATGTTATAAGGAGTATCATGAGACAAAAGACGTACTCTAGAATAGGGAATCTAGTTAATAGACGTGAGAGATCATTATACAAAAAGATCATTTTTACATATGAAGTGCAAAGAAAGTGTTTGTTTGGTTGTATTGAGCCATAGAGCTACTGCCTATATTAAGTCTAGATTCTCTGTTTTAGAGTAGTTAAGAATTTCTGTTCCCAGACCCATTTTATGGAGTTGTTTTGTAAATACAGGATTATGTGTTTGGGCAGGGAATGGTCCTTCTGTGAAAAATGTGCTCATCCCGGTGTTCATGTGTCTCTATCTTTTATATGTTTTTCTATGAAAGTTCATCCTGATGCACAGTTCCTGTCTAGTTTCACCCACAAAGTTCCCATGAGGCCATGTTGTACACTGAATGATACATATCACATCTGATGTGCATGCGTAGGGTCCATCAATTCTAATAGTTTTGTTGAGAAAAGTGCATTTATTGTTGAGGCAGGGTTATGTCCCATTTGGAGTCTGTTAATCACAAGGGAGTTTTCTTCTGAAGATGAGTTTTGCCAAGTTTAGGGATTGCCTGAAGACTAGGAGTGGGGATATTTCCGTCAAGTTTTGATCTTTTTTATTATAATCTGTAATGTTTGATGATCCTTATAGTTTCCAGTGTGGGATGATATGTAATAACCAGAGAAGTGTGATCTGTAGGAATTTTCTTTCCAGACTATAGTAGATTATTGCAGGGTATTTGTGTAGCTCATGTAAAAATGTGATCTATTTTTTTCCTAGTATGCCAGGTAAAGGCATTTTTCAGGCTGTCAAGGTGAGTGTCATAAGTCTTCTTCTCAGATCAGATGCAGAGATATCTGAGACCCTCACTATAGAACAGGGGCAGGCAATTATTTTGAGTGGAAGGCTGCTTACCCAATTTTGGCAGGCTGTCGAGAGCTGCATGGGTAGCTCCAGCCCTTAACAGGTGCCCTGCCCCCTGGTCACCATCTTGGGACCAACGTGGACCAGTGTCCCAGGGCCAGCACCATGGGGCCCAAAGCAGGGTGCAGGCTGGCAGGAATCTGTGGAGCCAGGCTGGGCTGCACCACCAGGGAGGGGGGAGCTGGCCCAGCTCCATAGATCCCCTGCCAGCTGGGACCCCGCGCTCCTGCCACCCTGCTCTGCACCCCACCCGCACTGGCCCCGGGACACCAGTGTGGGCCCTGTGCTCCCACTGGCTCCCTACCCGCTCACACCCAGTAACCTCCAGCCCTGAGGTACAGGAAGGGGTCAGCGCACAGACCTGACATGCTGTTTGCCAGCAGGGAAGAAGCTGGTGCTGAGCACAGGGAAAAGTGGCCCCCCTCCTGCCCCATGGCCAGCACCCCACATTGCAGGCACTTGCAGCCTGTGCGGGGCTGTCCGCAACAGGAACAGGCAATCCCAGGCAGGCTGCAAGTGGCTGCAGCATGGGGCACTGGCTATAGGATGAGCAAGGGGCCACTTTTCCTCTCACTCAGCACCAGCTTGTAACCTATCCCACTGCCAGCCTGGCAGTGGGACCAGGTTACAAAGTGGTGCTGAGTGTGGGGGGGGGGGAGAAAGCAGCCCCTCCCTGCCCCATGCCTGGCTCCCCATGCTGCAGCTACTCACAGCCTGCCTGGGGCTGCCTGTCCCTGCTCCAGACAGCCCCATGTGGACTGTGAGTGCCTGCACTGTGGGGCACTAACCATGGGTCATATGAGGGGCCACTTTTCTCCATGCAGGAAAGGAGCCCAAGGAAAATTTGAGTGTGGGGGGGAAGTGGCCTCTCCCCCACCCCATGCCCAGTGCCCCATGCTGCAGGCATTCGCAGCCCACATGAGGCTGTCTGGAGTTGGCACAGGCAGCCCCACATGGGCTGCAAGCAGCTGCAGTGTGGGGCACCAAGCATGGGTGGGGAGGGGCTACTTCCCTTCCCCGCACTCCTTCCTTGCCTGGGGTCCCCCTCCCCGCACTTACCTGAGCTTTCCATGCTAGGGCAGCCATGTGCTCCCAGCTCAGAAACCTCAGCTGGGGCTTCTGGCTGTGGGGTGGGGCTGGGCAGGCCCCACTGTTGTTGGAACTCACTGGCCTTCCCCTGGGTCCTACTGCCCTTGGTTCCTGTCATTTTTGACACAAAACCAAGGGCAGAGAAATATTAATTTTCCAAATATTTTTAGGGACTCTGTGGGCTGGATAGAATGGCCTTTCAGGCCAGATTTGGACCATGGGCCATATTTTGCCCACCCTTGCTATAGAAGATTATGGCTTTCTGTGTCTAGGGTAGTTTCTGTTTTGTGGATGTGTAGTGGTCCATCGGTTTCTATACACAGTAATATTTAGGGTGTCTTTCAAGCTGAGCATTTTCCTTTGCAGAAACTTCATGTTGGTGTAGGAATATTCCAAAGAGAATTTGATTGAAGAGATTTTGATTAAAGTTGCTGAATCTGTAGTGGAAGTCAATGAGCTGGTCCAGGTGTTTATTCCAGCTGCTGAAAGTATCATCTATGTAGCTCAGGTATATTGTAGGTTTCATGGCACTCTTTTCAAGTATAGTGAAGGATGTTCACAAAGAGATTGACATCTTTGTGACTACAGCTGTGCCCATAGTTTGAAGGAAATGATAGTTGTTGAAAGCAAAGTTGTTTGTGAGAATAAAATGGATGCTTTGTGTGATTTGTGCTGTGGAAGCAAATCCAACAGTGTTCCACGTTCTTGTAGTATATCAGGCAGGCAGTTCCACTTTTGAGGTGTGGGATGTTGGTGGGATGGCTAGTAACAACCGGAGTTGACAGTATGGTCTTCTGGGGGATGTAGTTAATATTCTGTGTCTTGTTGAGAAAAACTGATGTGTTCGGTACAAAATGTGATCTTTGAGTGACACATGGTTTGAGGATAGTTTCTATGAATCTGGATACCTCCTTCATAAGAATACCACAGTTAGGTATAATGGGTCTTCTAGAGTTACCTTCTTTGGCTAGGGACAGATATTACACATACACCAGTTTAAGTGATCAGAAACTGATTTAAACCTGTTCATTGCACATAAACCAACAGATGTTCATTGCACATAAACCAGTTTGAAAATGGCTGAAACCAGTTTGAGATAAACCTGGTTGCAGGTAGTATCAGATTTAACCGATTTGGCTCAAACCAGTTTATGCAATGTCTGCCCCAAATTTTGTGTTAATTTAAGATAAACCAGACACCTCCAGCATCCTGGCATACTTTCTAGGCTGAGCGGGGCTCTCTGCTCCACAGCAGAGCTTGCCCCTTCCCTCTGCTCCCTGGCTGGAGCTCTGGCAGAAACTTGCAGACACGGCAGAGTTTGCTGACTTCTGATTTCCGTGTACCCTCCTTCCTCTCCCCCTTGCTGCTTAAGCAGGAATCCCACCCTCCCTACCTCCCATCTCCCACAGCAGGGACCTCAGCCTCACAGGCCCTAGGAATGTGGTGTGCTAGCTAATGCTGAGAGTTGTCTGTGTGTGTGTACATCTCCAATTTCACTGGGACTGGCAGACAGAACAGTGACTGCTTAGGGTTATTTGGAGCTAATCAACAGGTCAGCTAGTAAGCTGTTTCAGAAGAGTTTGAAGTAATGGAAAGAGTCTATTGTTTTGCTGATGAGGTGATAATCACTATTATCAGCCCCCTGCTGGCTTGCTCACCTGTCATTTTGCTGCAGACAGTATAAAGAAACAGGGAGAGAGAGATTTAAAAGCTCCATATCATCAACAAATGCATTACCGCACCTTGCCTCTGAATGCTAGCAGAGGGCTGGGGTCTGACAACACACTTTTCCCCTGAGCAGCCGGCGGGAATAAGCCTGAGATTGTGCAGGCAGACCTCCCTAATCAGAGGTCTTGCTGGAGCCTGGCCTTGCCCCACCTCAGCTTGACACTGTGCAAGCAAAAGGAGGGCTGTTCTAGTGCCCTCCAGTAACTAGCCTGAGCCACTGCAGGCACGTGTCTGCATTTCCTCAGTCCAGATAGAATGTCTGCCCAGTTACAAACCAATTCTAGCCAGGTTAAACTAACCTGCAAGGACTGAATCAGTTCAGGCTCAGGCTTTTTGAATGTCTGTCCCTAGCCTTTGTGTATCTTTGGGAGCATATAGAACACTCCTGGGGTGGGACAGTGAAAGATAAATGCATATACATTTTCTCCAGTTGGTGTGGAAAGGGTTTGATAATGTTTTTCAGTTTGTGGATGAATATTGTTGTGGGATCCTCCAAATTTCTTCATAATAATGCTGGATTACTGTCTTTTGGCCTTATTGATGCAGTATTGACAGTTGAGGATTACTATGGTACCTTCTTTGTCCATTGATTTGATTACTATTTCACTGTTGAATCTAAGTGACTGTGCACATGTTTATACATTCAAATGTGACTGAATAAACTGCAGAGCAATTTGCACCACAGTAAACTATTTCTAGGTACAGTGTCTACACATGCACCCTGGACAGCAGAAAATTGCACTGGGGAGGAACAGTTTAGGCCAGGGCTGCTCCTGCCCTGCTCTGTCTCCCTGCAGCAGCCAAGAAAGTAACACCAGTAGGAGAGACACTTGAACACCAGTAGGAGCCCAGAAACAGCTCTGGGCTGGAAGCAGCAGTGTAGCCCAGGCTCTGGGAGGTAGCCCTGGGCAGGCAAGGGGACATGGGAAATCAGGCCCGGGCAGCTGATGGCTGCATCAGGTGTGAAAGGTGCCAGCTGAACCACAAGGCTCCTGTAGCTGCCAAGTCATGTAGCTAGGCAACAGACAAGAGTGTGGTCCTCTGCTGTTTGGGCTGACCAGGTACAATTTATGTCCAGGTCGGCATCTATACATGCACTTCTAGGCAGTTAGCTGTGCAGTAAGCAACTCTGCTGTAGGATAGTACTTATATTTACACATGCTGTCCTTCTGCAGAGTTATTTAGTTTCCTGTGGCTTAATAGGGCCACACATGTAGATGCAAGACGTTTACTATGGAGCTAGTCTGCTCCTCAGTAAATGTCTCATGTAGATCCTGTATGGATTTTTTTCTCTGGGGGAGAAGGCTATGTAGGTGTTGGTCCTTGTTGACAATTTCACTGTTGACTTTTCATCCAATAGAGCCGTCCAATATATGGTTCTGCCCACTGGGAGGTGTCCAGTCACATTTTTTTTGTTGTCGAACCTGTCTGTTATGGTGAGAACGTGGTCAGATGTGGTTTTATTCTGTTTGTGACCATCCTGACTGTTGCAAATCATAGTAACAGATATGATGCATAGGATAAGGCCACAATTTTGGTATAAAACAATAATATTAATTAGTAGCTTCTTGGCGGAAGAGAGAACATCAATTTAATTTATTGTAGATGGAACATGATAAGCCTTATAATAACATATGGTTTTATTCATATTCATTATTTTATTAGTATATTATTATAGCTGAAGAGATTGCTGATTCTAGAAACAACATTTAAACAGAAAGGTCATATGTTTCAAAAGTTAATAGGTTACATTTAGCCCATGAAAAAACATTCTAGAAAAATGTCATGGCTTTCTCTTCTGTTCTTATTTATTTGGGCTGCTTCTGTGGTAGTGAGAATTTAAAAGTTTCCAGTACAATAAACAGAGATTAGATTGTACACAGTGGTCCTAACTGTAACCTAGTTTTTTCACATTCAAACCAACTGGCTTCAATGACATTTCATAAATGTAACTGAGAGTAGATTTTACCAGCAGCAAAAATTAAATATGCATTAACTAGAATATTTTGAGAGCCCTGCTATGTAATCTAATTTTCTGTTCCTTGTTGCTTTTTTATGTTTATTTGTGTGCTCCAGAATGACAGAGCTTTTCTTCAATTGTGTATACTGAGGTTACACTATGTAAATTTTTCAATAAATAGGAGTATTATAGGATCCATTAATTTATGTTAAATTATAACCAACTTCTTATCAAATGCATATTATATTAATATAAAGGCCAAAAAGACTATAATCTTTAAATTATATTTAAATTTTTTATTATAATGGGTACAAAAGGAGATAATATTGATAGAAGCATTGTAAACTTTTATTCTGAAAAAAAAGATTGAGTTTTGAACTGATTATTAATGTTTAGCCTGTGTATGAAGCAGTTTAGATACATTGTGATCTGCTTAAATACAGGCACAAGAGTTGTTGCAAGAACTTGAATATTCAAACTTGATGTCCAAACTTTTGCTTCTGACATTAGGCCAAAATTAAAGCTACAAGATAGTCTTTTAAATTTTTGGACATAGTGGTGTTACTAAACCTCCTGATCCATCTATAAAAATTGATTTAGGAGGTATTACATGAACAGTTTTCAGATTTCACGTTTCTATGTTCATACCAATCTCACAATTCTGAACATTGCTACTCACATTTTTTTGCCTCCATACTGTCACGGAATGATTGGGCCCATTTAGCCAGTTTATAACCATAGGTGCTGGATCTCAGGAAATTCTTTATCGGTACCTGGCACTGAAATGTTAATTAGTACATCAGAGCTCTGGAGAAGGTGTTCTGGGTTCAGGGAACATTTAAAAGGCAAGGAGGTTGATGTAGATTCAGGAGAGAGGAGGCTTCTAGTATCTTTTTGGTCAGAGAGGATGGGTAAGGCTTAGGAAGAAGGATACATGGAGGAAAGCTAAAGAAGAGGAGTCATTTTCTATAGTGGGCTCCATTAAGGGTGAGACAGCCCTACAAGTTGCTGTTCTGATGAACGATTGGATGAATAAAGTGGGAATCAAAGCTGAAGGTCTGGAGGGAAAGGAAACCTTTTTGAAGGATTTTTGGTTTAAAGCATTCCCAAGGACAACAAATCTTAACTTTGGAAAGTGAGTAGGACTGAAGAAAAGTTGAGGCATTGGGCATGAGATTGCAGGTCAATCATTCATTTTGGTTGCTTCAGTGGGCTATACTCAGCATCAAACACTGATACTGCAATGAGACCATTCATGATCTTGCTTGAGGGTTGAATAATCATGATACCAGACCCCTGGGGTCCTGAGGAAGGAATGAGACAGAGCTGTAAAATGCTGTGACAGAAAGATGTGCTCTGACACTCTATTTACAGAGACCCAAAAAAAGCAAATTGAAATGACATAACAAATTTTGTATGGGACTTCAGTTTGTCCTCCAAAATCCATATGTTTAAATAGAGCAGATCTTGTCACTATCCTTAAGCATGTTTCTAGCCTGCTCATCAATTTCTCCAAATTTGATTACTTTTCCTAAAATAAGCTAATAGTTTGCATTATTGTGAGGAAAGTCAACAAATAAAACAAGTTCATGTTCCTTGCTGATGGCTAGACCTTCTTTTCCATCGGAGTTTTTACTTCTTCATTTCAGTGAGAAAAAGACAAACATTTCTCTTTTAGTTTGAATCCAGGCATTCCCGGACATCCTTGGTGAGCCAGGGAGGCTTTTGGGCACTCTTGCCCCCCTTGCTTCTTGTCGAGCTCGTCACCCCTTGGGCCCTGAGTATTGTCTCCTTAAGGAACGACCACTTATCTTAGGACGGGTCATATTCAACCTGGGGGGAAGTGGGCAGTGGAGTCCCCCAGGGCTCGGTCCTTGGGCCTGCATTGTTCAATTTCTTTATCAGTGATTTGGATGACGGGGTAAAAAGCAACCTGTTCAAATTTGCTGAAGATACCAAAACTTGGGGTGAGATCGGCATGTTAGCAGGGAGGGAAAGACTGCAGAAAGACCTGGATAGGTTGCAGGGGTGGGCTAACAAAAACAGGATGTGTTTCAATACTGACAAGTGCCAGATGCTGCACTTGGGCAGTAGTAACCAGCAGCACACTTATAAGATGGGAAACTCCCTTCTTAAGAGCACGGAGGCAGAAAGGGATCTTGGAGTCATCATTG
>JAGPOW010000261.1:64022629-64035330 GCA_030014935.1 Caiman crocodilus | reverse complement strand
GCTGCACTTGGGCAGTAGTAACCAGCAGCACACTTATAAGATGGGAAACTCCCTTCTTAAGAGCACGGAGGCAGAAAGGGATCTTGGAGTCATCATTGATTCCAAGATGAACACGGGCCAACAAGGCAAGGTCATGTTCAGCAGGGCTAACCGGACCTTATCGTGCATCCACAGGTGCATCTCAAGTAGGTCCAAGGAAGTGATCCTCTCCCTCTATGCGGCACTGGTCAGGCCACAACTGGAGTACTGTGTCCAGTTCTGGGCACCCCACTTCAAGAGGAATGTGGACAACATTGAGAAGGTCCAGAGAAGGGCCACCCACATGATCCGGGGACAGCAGGGCAGACCCTACAATGAGAGACTACGGGACCTGAACCTGTTCAGCCTTCACAAGAGAAGGCTGAGGGAGGACCTAGGAACTACTTCACAGTTAGGGCGGCTAGGATCTGGAACCAACTTCCAAGGGAAGTGGTGCTGGCTCCTACCCTGGGGGTCTTTAAGAAGTGGCTTGACACCTACCTGGCTGGAGTCATTTGAGCCCAGTTTTCTTCCTCCCCAGGCAAGGAGTCAGACTTGAAGATCTACAAGGTCCCTTCCGACCCTACTTCTATTTCTATGATCCAACTAAATATTTTGGGAGTTTTTATTTGTTTGTTTGTTTCAATTCTTGGTTCATTTGCTCACATACAAATGGGATGCAGCAACAGCCTTCCTATAGAAGCAGCGGGGACAAAAATTTAATGGTTTTATGTGAGACCTTTAGGAATGGAATAAAAGAAGGGGACAACTGGGTACAACGGTACAATCCTGCATACTATGTTCCTATATAAAGCAATGGTTTCTTGCTGTAAAAATGTTTTCTTGTTGTAAAAATGTGAACAAAATTATTATCAAATTATGACAACTAAATATAGAGGAAGATTTTTTGTTTGTTTTTTAGATGAATGTTGTATTCTTGGTCCTGTAGAGCTGAAAAGACTGTAGTGAAGTGTGACTGAGGAGTTGGTAACCATGGTAACCCAGCATTATCTGGCTGCTTTGCTTGAAGAAATTAAATCCCTCAAAACAATTAAGAATTTCTCTATAACAGAAACAGGAGAAGAATCCACAGAAGGCGTGAACGCATTGGCTCCAAGACTCTCATAAATAAATTAAAAAACTAGGGAGTTTGGAAGACAATGCGACTCGGAAAGCCATAGTAAATTCCAGAATATTATAGGAAATGAAGGAAGAGTTAGAGAAGAGAATTTCCCACGTCAGTTGTCAGTATAGTGAATATGAACAGAGGAGCTATTGGGACAAGAAATAACTCAGGTCCTTGTTAAGCACATGCTTAAATGACTTGCTAAACTGGGGCTTCAATATGTAGAACATTGGGCTTGAAGATTTTTAAAGCTTTTGTTTGAAAGAAATCTGCAAATGATGTGGCCTTGAAATACCACTTCCTTCTCTTCTCTCCCCTCTACATATTTGATAACAGCAGCCCACATCTGTTATTCTTAGAAAGTTAAGATTCCCAAAAAGCATTTGAAGGGCTTAATACAGGCCTGTGTCATCCTGATAGTATCACAGAAAAATTATCGCAGAATATAAATTAAAATTCACATAGTCAACACCATGCCATGGGAGTATATGATCATGTTTCCTTTCATGTGGACAAGATATGAAAGCATTATCACAGCCAACCTAGAGAAAGGCTTGAAGCATTCAAAACTAGGCTGCAATTCATTCATTTCTTAATTCCTTACATGGAAAGTGTTATAAAATTTCAAAGGCCCATAACAGTTTTCCAGCTAATATTTTTATGTCTTTAGATATTTCATGGATATTTTAATTTTTATGATCGTATGTGTATTATTTTATTCTCTATGCAGTTCTGTGCACTGTTTCTGAATCATCTGAGGACAAAGATACCAATGATAATCTGATTTTATATTATTCGCATTATTGCTGCAGTCATTTCTCTTAAGTACTTGGGCACAAACATCACTTTCTTACATACATTATTTATACTTTTATATATGTTTTTGCATTTATATCTTTTTTGTGCTATATCTAATCTAATAAGTATGGACTATAATAAGTCCATACTTACTATTACAAGTAAAATATTTAACATAAAAGGTGGCATTACTACCATTTCTATGTACAACTTCTAATGATTAAGGTAGAGATTATACTGGAAATGATTACAGGTTCAGGTGTCAATAAAAGTAAACTCCATTAATAATATTCCTTTTATCCAAGAAACTAAATAAAAGACAGTAAATTAATATTGTAGTAAATATGTATTTAATTCAGTATTGTGGAAAGATTAAAGCTTTAAATTGTTTAGTTTATGTTCTATGTGTTATGCAAAATTAATTTAATTAAATATTCAGCATGCCAAAGTCCTAGTCCAGCAAAGCAATTAATTGTAGTTAATGTTAAGCATACAGGTAGCTTCAGTGTGGCTTCATGCTTGAGGAAGTTCTGGGAAACTGAGATGAGATGCAGTTAGTTCCCAACTCTGCAGTGTTTAAAAAATGAGAACAAGAAATTTTGATTTTGTGGGCAAATAGATGGGGAATCAATGAAGAGACCTTTCAAGAAAAAGAAGGGCATATATTTTGAAATGTGCCAGGAAAAGCAAAGAGATTTTGGGAAAAATTGGACACGAATGCAGAAAGAATCAGAAAAATCAAAAGTAATACCACACTTGACTGCCTGGGAGGACAACAGAGTTGTCAGGCTGCAGAAACTGGGCGAGGCAAGAAGTTTCAGGAGGAAAAGGTGAAATTCTATTTTTGACTTGCTTAACTTAGAGAGGCAACAGAACATCTATCAGAGAATATTCAAAAGTCTAGATGTGTGCAGAAAGTGATATGAGGTGGAAAGGGGATGCAGATTTGAGAGTCATCAGCAGAGAGGTGATAAGAGATGTCATCAGAGTCAATATTGTTACAGTAGGATAGAAGTAGAAGTATAAATGGAAAGGACTGAGAGCAGAACCCTAGGGATCACTAAAACAAAGGATGGACAAAAGAGAGCCTGTGAAATCTGAAAAAAGCATTGAGCAAAACAGGACAAGAACCCAGGAAAGAGAATTACAGAAGTTCTAGGGAAGTGTGGTCTTGATGAAACGTGGATAATCTGTCAATGTCAGTGAATAAATCCATAGGCAGATCCAGAATTTTAAAAAGTGGGGTGCAGTAACACTGTACTGACTTCCAGCCTCTATACTGAGGCAGGCAGACCATGCCATGGGAGGAGCAGCTGGGGACTTCTTAAAAATCCCCAATGATTAAAAATCTTTTCGTACCCCCACAACCTTGGCACTGGTTCCCTTCCCCTCTGTCCACATAGCACCTCCCTTCCCCTCCCATTCCCCCTATCACATCCTTCTCCGCCACTCCACCCCCACATCTCATTTAAGTCTCCCAGGATTTCCTCACCTCCTCCTCCCCCTCCTCCCATCTCTACTTATGCCTGTGGGTGCAGGAAAGGAGACCTATCTGCTGCTGTTGCTGTCTAGGCTGTTCCTGCCTGCTCCAGCTGGTGGTATGGAGGTAGCTGCACAGGGAACTGGGCTTGGCCAGAAACAGCGGCAGTGACAGACAGGTTCCTGCTCCCTGTGCCTGTCTCCAGGTTGGCAGGGAACATCTGGGAGGACTGGGTAGGGATGGGGGCCCAGTCCACTGCTTGTGTACCCAGCTGAGCCTGGCCTAGCTGGAGCTGGATCTCTTACAGATTTTTTGTGGCTTAGTCACAGAAATCACACAAATCATGCATTTCCATGTGGCAGGCCGTCACTCTGGTCTGTAAACAAGCAGATGTAGATTTACTCTTACCTCACTAATTTTGAGCTTTCCATAAAAAAAAAATCACAAAACAGAAAAAACAATGCATATCACTTACTATTGAAGATACTGTTTACTTGTTTCTCCAAACAAATTTGGTTTAGATTTCTCAAGACCATGTAACTGCAGCTGTATCATCATTAATTATTTGACCCAAAATATTTCATTCATGAATATCAGATTAACATTTCAGATAAGAAAGTACATACCTAAGCTTCCAAAGCTAGTCTATTAAAACAAGAGCCTTCAATAAAACATGCATATATCATTGTTGCTTCCTTTTTAGTCTGTTTTTCACTGTTTGCATTATTTAACAGTGAAGTTTTGTGTTTGTCAATGAATTATCATTGTAAATGAGCAAAATAATGTTAATAAATATTGGACCAGATGCTTGAAAGTGACATACTCCATTTATTTCAGTGGAGTTCTTTTAATTTACAAAGATCTGTATATTTAAAAGTGTGTGTACATTTGAAATATATATGTCTGCATGTGTGTATCATATTAGTTTTGTAGATATATATTTATATTCTACATGACTATGATAGATACATAGATAGATGACATATGCACACTTACTGGGAAGTTTGGTTGTTGCTTATAACATGTATAATTTTTGAAAACTGGTAAAAATATTATGGAATTCAGATTCATTTCTTTTCATATAACAGTGGGGCCAGAGGAATTATAAAAGGCCTCTCATTTTAAAGATTTATTTTATATTTTGAGATAATGTTTTTACATTCAGTCTCATGACTTGGGTATATGAGTCCAATTTACAAAAAACAATTTGAGCATTTAGAAGTCTCCTTGATTCATAAAGTCAGTGGGACTGAGGCTTCTAAGTCACCTCACTGCTTTTGAAAATTTTACCTCAGAATTCATAACAAAATTAAAGCTTACAGTATTAAAAATGATGTGGTATTAGTACAGTAAAATATACAGTACAGTAAAATATATCATTTGTGGCCTATTTACCTATTTAGGTCAAATGAGATATGTTTATTAACAAGAAAAAAAGTTTAGCCCAAATGTAGGATGAAAGTATGTTAAAAATTAAATGATTTTTTCTCTTTCCTGAATATATTGTATCTCAAGCAGTTTTACATTTAGCAGTTCCTTATGATCCAATTTAATTCAAGTGAAGACAGTTCACATCAGTCTTTTTTAATCAGCTAATTAGTGGTGTGTAATATACATAATTTCTAGGACTTAATATTAGAAATAGGGATAATTTAAAGTCAGCAAACCTTTTTATGCAGTCAATAGTGCAAAATTCTTTGAAGTTGAAAAAAAACCTGTCCTAATGTCAAGATTGCCATCTGGTTAGACTGTTGAGGGAATACACAGAGGAAATTGCTGCTTTCATATAAAGTTATATGATGCCTAGAAGGATAGCTGTTTTTAAAACAAGCTTTCTTATGAACTGTACCATCTTGTACGACAGTGTTACAAAGTTGAGTAGTTCATACCTTGGAGGGACTGTGATAAAAACACTCCATAGTACTAGAAGAAAATATACTCGAGGTTTCATATGTTCTGCTTTTCTTACAAACCTGTGGATAAAGAAATAAGTGAAAAAGGTTACTTTATCAAAAGTTAAGTTCTTCCTGTCAGAGTACCAACAAAATGGAACAATTGAACACATCATAGAAAATTAGAATTGGAAGGACATCATGAAGTCATCTACTTGAACCTTCTGCTCAAAGCAGGACCATCCCCAACTAGACCACCCCAGCCAGGGCTTTGTCTTTTAGGGTTGCCCTCTGCTGGACTCTCCTCAATTTGTCCACATCCTTTCTGTCGTGGAGTAGAAGGGGACAAAAACTGGATACAGAACTCCAGATATGGCCTCGTGCTAAATAGAGGGGAAGAATCACTTCCTTCGATCTGCTGGCAAGACACCTAAAATTCAGCCCAGTATGCCATTAGCCTTCTTAGCAATGAGGTTGCTGTTGGTTCATATTCAGCTTATTATCCACTATAATCCCCAGGTTCTTTTCTGCAGAGCTGCTGTTTAGCCAGTCAGTCCCTGGCCTGTAGTTGTTCATGGGATTGTTCCATCCTCAGTGCAGGACTTTGCACTTGTCCTTATTGAACCTTATGAGGATTTATTTTGGTCCAGTCCTCCAATTGGTCTAGGTCTTTCTGAATCCTAACCTTACTTTCCAGCACATCTACTATTCCCCCTCCCACCCCCCAGTCAGCTCTGCAGGAGCTCCTCACTGTGCAGTGTTGAATCTGGCTATACTGTTGACTTTACAGAAGTTTATACAGAGTCTCAAGGACCTATCCTTCTTAGGCACCACCACTATGGGGCTGTGCCACAGGCTATATGAGGGGGTTATAATTCCTTGTGCCCACATTTTCACCGCCTCTTTTTTAACTGCATCTTGTAGATGGTGTGGAATGGACCTCCACTTTTCTCTCCCCACCACTTATGCTCGATACCTCTGGCCTTCCAGGTTTTTCGCTAAATGCATTGTGGTACATCCCTACCAGCTGCTCTATGGCCGCTTGTTGTTCTGAACTTAAATCATCCCTGACTTTTATGAGTATCTTATTTCCTGCCCTTCTGGGACCTTCCCCAACTTCTGGCCCCAAATCTTCCTGCCTTTCCTTGGGGCTTAACATCCACCCTTTGGGTTTTTGCCATTTTCTTAATAGGGTTACATGATAGATTTGTTTTTGTTTCTTGTGTCATTGTTGATGGACTTCAGAGTCCAGAGACTCTGCCTCCCTCACAATCTTGAAGGGCCCTTGCCATTTTGTAAGCAACTAACTGGCAGAGGTTGGGAGTAACACCAGCAACTTTTCCCCAATTTGAAACCTACATTCTCAGGTCTTTTCATTATTTTCTGTTTTCTGCTTTTCACATGCTTGTTTAAGGTTTTCCTGTGCCACTTGCACGGCCAGTCCTACCCTGCAAATTAGGTCTTTTCTATGCTTTGGGGTGCTTAGCTCCCTTCCCCCATTTCTTTCCTTCTCTCAAGCTCTGTAACAGGCCTCATGCGCAGTGGCCAAATACTGATTCAAAAGGTGAAAAGCCCGTCAATGCCTGTGGTGTGTCCCGCAGTGCAAACGTCAAGGGTCTAAGTAATAGATCCCCAAACTGTACTGCCAGGTTCAGTAGTCTTGGAGCTGACCTTGCCAGTGAGGACTGAGGGGAAAAAAGCTTTGAATATTTCAGCCTTTTCTGCATCATCTGCCACTAGGTTCCCTCCCCTGTTTGGTAAGGGACCCACACTTTCCCTGATCTTCCTCTTGTTGCTGACATACTTGTAGAAACCCTTCTTGTTACCCTTCATCCCTTTCTAGCTTTGGCCTTCCTGATTTCATCCCTGCATGCCTGAGCAGTACCTGTTATACTCCCACCTAGTTGGTTTGTCAAGTTTTGTGTTTTAGCTCACTGAAGAGTTCTCTGCTAAGCCAAGCTGGTCTTCTGACGTACTTGCTAGTCTTCCCGTGCATTGGGATGGTTTGTTCCTGTGCCCTCAGTAAGATTTCTTTAAAGTACAACCTGCTCCTTTCCCACTCAGACTGGCTTCCCAGGGGATCCTGACAATCAGCTCCCTGAGTGAGCTGAATTCCACTTTTCTGAAGTCCCAGGCCCTTACTTTGCAGCTCTCCTCCTTGATTTCCTTTAGATCCTGATCTAATCATTTTGTGGACACTGCTGCCTAAGTTGCCATCCACATCTGTATTCCCCACCAATTCTTTTGTCTTTGTGAGCAGCACATCACGAAGAGCTTGGCATTTAGCTGGACACTCTAGCACTTGCACCAGGAAGTTGTCCCCACCACTCTCCAAAAATCTCCTGGGTTGCCTGTGCACTGCTTTATTGCTCTCCCAAAAGATGTCAGAGGATTGAAGTCCCCATGAGAACCAGGGCCTGTGATCGGGAAACTTGTACTAGCTGTTTGAAGAAAGCCTCATCCTGGACTAGTAGTCTATAGCAAACACTCACCATGACATCACTCCTGTTGCTTTCCCCTCTGACCCTAAACCACAGACTTTCAATAGGCCTGTCTCCAGCTCTGAACAATCATAGAGTTCTTTTACCTAAAGAGCTGTCGTTCACAGAAGGGAGTCTCCAAATACCACCACTTGTTGCTTCCTCTTTGTGGCAGTGGTCCTGATCCTTCCAGCCTTGGGAATGCCTCTTCCACCAATGAAACTGGTTATCCTTCTTTGTTGCTAGGGCTCCATATCTGTTCTCTAGGCCAGAGGTTACCAAACTTGTTCTATCCCCATCCAGATTTGCCAGCAGTGTATATACTCCCACCAGTGTACATTTTATATTTTAACCCCTTAAATGCCAATTATTATTATATTGAAAATTAAATCTGCCATTATACAATTTCTCCTGCATACTCCCAGAGGTATGCATACCACAGTTTGGGAACCCCTGCTCTAGGCAAACCACTACAGGTGGAGATGATGACTTCTGCTTACTGCCAGAGGTCATGAGTTTCCAACTTCCTCCTTCCTGGAAGTCCATGCCCTTTTGCTTCTCTAGTGCTGCCTTTGGCAGTTCTTCCTCCACAATCCTAGAGGTCTCCTCCAGCATCAATTTAATGAAGTCCTCGTGGTGAAGGATACTTCAGAGCCTTGCCAACTCCTGCTATAGCTCTTGCCTGCTTCCTGAGGGACAGCACCAGGAAGCAGATATATTGGAAAAAACTAAGGCGATATTGCTGCACAGAAGAGGTACTTTTTGTAATAGAGTGTACTTTTAACTTTTCCACTGTTAACTTGTGTCACAATCCCAGGGGAGACTACAATTTTGGTCCCCAGTATTTCTCTTAAGTTTAGTGTGGTGGGAGCAGAGAGCCGTGGGAAGTAGATAAGCCTGCTTCCCCTTAGTTCATGTTAAACCCCAGCAGCTCTGTGCTTGTCTCTTTTAAAGCTGTGGCATTGCCAGCATGGAGTCACTGGGGTTTACCATGGCAAGGAGCATGGAGCTGCAGGGAAGCATACTCCCCTGTTCCCCATGGTTCCATGCATGTAGAGAATAATGTGCTGTCTTTCTTTTCTCTCTTTGTAAAATGAGCGTGTGGCTTGTCATAGCACTAATTTTATTTCTCTTGAGTGCACCACCCAGTAAACACTCAGTAGGACTGTCAAGGATACTGCATTTAGTCCCCCATGGAGATTTGAGATGCGTAAAGCATATTATGTTAGAATGGATACTAAATGTACCCAAAATATCTGTTTGAACTTTGTTAATTCACTTTTCTAAGTGAAAATGAATTATTATTCCAATATCACTATTATGTTTTTTCCATTCATGTGCTGGTTAGATGTAGCAATATCTATTTAAAAAAAAATCTATCTTGAATAGATATAGATATGAGTTATGGAGGTTGGTTCCAGATCCAATTGTGTATAAATTCAATCATTAAATATAATCACTAGCCTAACTAATCAGAACATAGGAAAAAAAAAGTAGTAATGAATATTTATTAAAAAATATTAATCAAAGAGCTATCCAGACTTCTAAGATATGGATGGCCATGTGTTGATAATTTAAAGTATTGGTATTCTTATTATTTTGTTTAAGTTTATACATCTAGTTAGGAAACACTACTTCACAGTTAGGGTGGCTAGCTTCCTAGGGAAGTTGTTCTTGCTCCTACCTTGGGCATCTTCAAGAGTAGATTATAAAATATTTGACTCATGGGTAGGCTGGGGATGGACAAGGAGGTCTTTCCCTGATTTACAATAATGTGTCAGGCATACTGGATCAGATGTTTCATTTTGCTCTGATGGTTACCACACATCTTTTGTTAGCTAACATTAAGAATCTTCTCTGATAACTGTATTTTTCCAAAACCCACTGTTTAAATGTAATATCAAATCACCACATGGGAGCTGATATCATGTCGCAGTGCATTAACCTTATTTGTATTAGAAGTGCCCCGTCTCTCTGCCTTCTGGCTTTCTGAAGTAAAAATTCCAGTTTCTGATGATACTTCAGTGAGTTTATAGATTTTCATCCTGCTACATTATGTTTGCTTCTGGTGATGGAGACAGTAATTGACACTGTGTGAAAAAGAACAGCATGCTAAAATACAAATGTCCCCCAAAGTTCCCAGCCCAGTTATATGTTTTGTCTCTGTCATCAGTTACTGGGGCTATCTATAGCTTATTATTTCAGGTAAAAAATGTCCAATAAGATACTTTGCTTCAGGGCTCCTTCAGGGACCCCCAATTCAGCCACACTTCTTCCCCCTCACATAATCCCACACCCTAGAAATCATTGCAATTCAATCAACTAATGCCCATGGCAGTTTAGATTTTGCAAAGATTCCTTGCAGAAATGAAGCATGACTCATTTTTACTCCCTCACATTCTATATTGCTTCTGAGATGAAGATAAAGTGTTATTCTTTTGTACACAGGCACACACGCTTGCTGCTACATTAAAGTATAGTGTAATTTCAAGTATAACTTTTTCTAGCTGTTGCATAATAAGTGTCTTTAAGTCTGTAGGAGTACATGAAAAGTATAAAGTTAAGTGCACACTACTTTTTCAGATGCAAGTCCTTAGTCTGTTGATAGACCTTTGGAAGCTCCATGGTTTATATCTAGTACAGGTTTCCCTCACTAACCCTGGGTATGATTATCCAAACTTAATATTCTATATACCATTTTAGCTACCACAGTATACAGTTTTGAGTAACCCTGGTTTTCTGTGGCCGTGCATCAGTCCACCGCCTGTCATTTTTCCCATAACCCTTTGGCCTTGCCAACCACAGTTTTGCCAGCCACAGGAACTTTAAGGAACCTAACCCCAGCAGCTGGTGAGGGAAATCTGTACTTCAAAATAATTGTTACATTTTTTCCCCTTAATTTTCTTCCCAGTTGCGTTTTCTCCTTCTCATGCTCAGTCTTTTGCTTTTTCATATGTTGTCTTTTTTACCCATTTTTGTGCCTCTATTACTTCCTTCCTACTCCACTTTCTTTTTGTTAAATCACTTTGTTTCTTTCTTTTGTTGTTGTCCTTTGCTCCTCCTCTCTATTTCTCTGTTTTATTCCTCCTCTCTCCTTTTGTTCAAGCTAACAGACATGAAATAGACATGAAATAGATTTTAAAAATTGGATTTTTCTAATAACATACCAAAGTCATAATCCAAATGTTACTTGTGCCTGATATCAGTTATTCATTGCCTGTCAGTTTCAATGCATTCTCCTAGAGAAGGCCTCAGGTGACACTTTTACCCAGAGTATAAAACTTTGTCCTTCTTATGCATGAACTGTCAAAAAAGTTCTCCAAGAATATCTCTTAGACAATACAACATGAATAAAGGAGCACTGTCAGTTACTGAAGGAGTGATAACTATGAAGGCTATGAAAGTTGAAATGTGTAATAATTCACATATTTTATGTTTAAAAGTTGAGCCATAACAATATTAAAGTAGCTCATAAATTTAGGAGAGACCATAAGCCAGTTGAAAGGTTCTGGCCAAATAATGGACAGTTTGCTAATCCTCCTATCCAAAAGTTCACTTACTGCACTGTGAAAATAAGCACAGTTGGAAGAAGACTTCCTGAGAACAAAATTTGAGTTCTAATGCAGTTGCATGTTAGATAAAATATTTATGGAAGAAGTGTTGTCTCTCTGGTTAACAGTATGTGGCCAAGTCCTGAACTGTGTTCAGTGGAAAACCCAACATGGAAAAGTGAAAGTGAAGCTCTGAGGTGTTGCTGATCTAGTAAGGCTTGCCAGAGACCCTATCATTTAGCTTAATAATGGATTTCAGCATAACATGAATCTGGACCAGAGTGTATCATTCTTAAATATCCTAGTCCTTGTTCACTGACAGTTAATTTATCTGATAGTAAGTTTATATTTTTCTTTGTGTGAGCGGGGAGGGGGCAGGTTGCTGCTGCAGCTCCAGTGCAGCTGTAGCCCTGACGTGGGCTCAGGGTCGTATTTGGACCTGCAGCCACTGCCTCCTTACCACATGCGGCTGCCTAACTGCCATTTGGGCATGTAAATTGAAATAGAATTCTGTTCTTTGTGTTACTGGTGACAATATTCATCTGTCAGTTTATTATTTAGATTCCATGGGAAAAAATTTAAGATGATATTAAAGTTATATTTCCTACTCTGGAAATGAGAATAATGCAAAGTAATGTGAAATTCCCTATAATGCAATAGGCCCATGTGATGCCTCCTATAACAGGTAGGCCTTTAGGAAGAAATACCTTTCACCTCTGACCAACATACATATCTGCACAGAACCAGCAATCACCCAAAACACACCAAAAAAGCTGTGATATACAGCCAAGCCCTCAGATACCACCGCATTTGTACTAAAGAGAACACCCGGCATTGCCACCTCACCAATCTTAAAAAGGCTTTCAGCCAGCAAAGACACTCCTCCAGAGAGGTAGATCACACGTTTGAAAGAGCCACCTGGATACCATGTGAAGAACTGCTGCAGTACAGAAGAAACCCCCCCACAAATCGCACACCGCTGGTTATGACTTATCACCCATCCCTTGAACCTGTATGGAAAATCCTCAAAAAATTGCAGCCCATATTAGGAAAAGACCCTATTCTTAAAAAGATCTTCCCAGAGCCACCCATTCTAGCCTTCAGACAAGCACCGAACCTCGCCAACCTCATCACCAGAAGCAAACTTCCTCAAGGATCCAGACCATGCCAGGATAAGAAATGCAAAACCTGCCAACACATCTCCACACCCCCACCATTACTACATCCCACAACAGAGCCATTAGCATCCCAGGATCCTACAGCTGCACCTCCAGAAATGTAATATATCTCATCCAATGCACCAAATGCCCTGATGGAAGATATGTAGGAGAGACCAGACAACAACTGCGCACCAGA